>CM042885.1:9140627-10340627 GCA_023653495.1 Melastoma candidum | reverse complement strand
ATTCAAGGACCATGATATGATAGGAACAACGCTGTCGGTGCAAGCTGTTCCGCTTTTCCAGACAGCCAATTTAGTTCCTTGATCTTGTGAGATTGCACCGTTAGATTTTTATAAAATTTATATGCAAACTCGCCATTAAGTTTTGGATCTTTTGGTTTAAATTTTGATTAAATCAGACAATCCGAGTAAGAGTTATAGATCGCTTTCTGAACTATGCGTAATTCGTATTCGTTGTGTTTTGTGATTATACAACTCTTATTATTTGAACATTCTAACCAAATTTCCATTTTATATTACATGAAAAATCAACAAACGATTTCGAGGATTCGACAAGGCGACTCTGAGGACACCCGTGGTGGAGGTACGTCACCAAAGTGGCCCAACTGATAAGCCTTAGCCGATGACATGCCATCCCGGCGGGCCACAGGTACAAAGGGGATGTGCGGGCCTCCCGAAAAAAGATAGAAAATCCACATGTAACGGGCCGTGGGCCCAAGTGCATAGGCCCACGGTCACCACCCTTCCCCGCTCCCTTTGATCCCAATAATTGTTTGTGTTTGTTCGCATGCCTTAGGCCCATAGGCTTATCGTCGCATGCTGTTTGTAAAAACAAATAAACATAAGTTCGGGCCCAAAAAGCCTGAATCGGGTCCAACGCCCGTAAAACACTGACATGAGTCCGGAGTCATGCCCGGATCGGGTCCAACGCCCGTTAAGCAAAAGCAAAAATCTTTTGGAGCAAACGCTACCTCCCTTTTCGCATGTTAGAATGTAAGAGTTAGTAACTAGGAATCTCCGAACCAACTGTTTTTTCCGACTTAAACAGCTTTTATAAATAAAGTCGGTGGCGACTCCGTTTAGTTCACCTAGGTTAAACAACAACAACCTTTTCTTACGGAGCCATCATGGATGAGGGACTGACGACACGAGCCGCTCCCGATTCCTCCCGAAAGTTCCTCATTCGGATCATGCTCCGCCTTTCGCCTATCGCCTCTTAGGAAAACAGAGACGGTCGGCGAGGGCCCGAGCAGGCCCAGTTAGGAACCCAGGGAGGGATCACCCAATTTCCTTCCGCAGCGTCCGACGCCCGAGTCGCGACGTCGACCAGTTGGGCCTTGGGGAGCGGACCCGAATCCTCGTGTCGTTCGAACCGCCTCGCGCGTGCTAGGCCGGAAGGCGCGCGTACATCCCGGATGGCGACTCCACTGGGGATATCTGCATGTGGATTCTTTTCGAACGCTCTTACATTTTTAATCCACATGTAGAGAGGAGTTCTTGTTTGCGCATGTACTTGCTTGGCTCGGTGCCTTTTGTTTGGTCTCATGGTTGTATTCGTTTACTGCTTTCCTAGGCATATCTAGGTGTGCCCGAACCCGGGGCTAGGATTTTTAGGGGGGTCAACGAAAGGCTCAGCCTGCTGCTATTTGCGGTATGGTTTTTGGCCGGGGCCCCGCCTCCCTCAGTCCGAGGGAGGTTTAGAAACCTTCATCCGATAGTCTAGCATTGATTGCCCACTACAGGTACCAGACGCCGCACGTGCATTTGTCTGTTACTGAGTGACTGCTACTTGTGCAGGGACAGGTATCAGGTACGTTTTGTCTGCTATAACTGTAAAACTAACAATGCTCGTTTTGCAGTTGGGTCGAGCTTATTACAATGGGCTTCAAGAAGCCTCTTTTGTCTTATTACCCTACCTAATGTTGCCGCCAATTGCATATCATACATTTGGGCAACCACATGAGTGTCTGTCTAATTACAGTTTTCAAATTAACAAATCATTTACAATAATTGTTTCATGACATTATTGCATTTCCTTTGTAAATGCATACACATATATGAGTGCGATTAGGCAACAATATAAACTTATCATGCATCGATTATATTATTGCATGATACTAATCTAAACATTCTCTCTATTTTCCTTTCGAGGTTTAATTCTCCAACATGGCTCCTCGAACGGGACTAGGGACAAAGCATGATATTACAAATGTACAAGCACAAGAATACCAAGGATTTATCGACGGCTACCTGGCCCAAAGTCGAACATCTAACAACATGAAGACCAAAGTTTTCATACGGCTACCAAGGTCCAAAGCCGTGTGTCCAACGACATGAGCCCAAAGTGTTATCAACGGCTACCAAAGTACAAAGCCAAAAACAAAGACCAAAGATCACCCAACGACTACCAAGGTTCAAAGCCGAATCTACAGCAACCTAAAAACCCCAAGGAGGTTACATTTCAAAAGGCCAATCTCCATCAACATCAAAACTAACGACAAACTAAAGAGCCGTTCATGGACATGCAAAAAACGGACGCGTCGGAACATCGCGCCTCTACTGATCCGACAATCGCTCCAAGGAAATAAAAGCGATCCCTCTACATCATCAGTCACCACAATCTGGCACAAAGACTCGTCGGCCTTCTTCATGATGCCAACAGTACGTTCTAGCACTATGGGCAAACCCGTCTTCACAACAACCTCGCAAGATCAAACTTCCCAAAGAACTTGAAGAATGTCGAATCAGCATCCCAACGCCAAAAACATGAACATGGACCAAATTCTTCAAGCGACGTCGAACACACAGCACAACTGGCATTAGAAGCCCCCATTCACTCTATTCGCCTTCCAACAGTTCAAAGCATACTTACCGATATTTAAACTGCTAATACTTAGGCCTTCATTTTACCTTGCAGGTACAAAATGTCTCGTCTGGAGCTCACACAATAGCTTACCAATACCAAAGAATATGATTTCTACCAAACGACGACGCATACTTCGACTGGGGCAATTCCCTTTGAATTCCCTACGGCATCCAAGCAGTCATCCCGACAGTATCCAGCCACCGACTCTCACCAAAGAAAAGAGGAGAAGGTCAGTCACCGCCTCACGCATTGACGAGAAACAAGCATCTCGGCCCACCACATGAGCGGCCAATCCCCTAGCCCACCCACCACAGCTGCGGTCATCGCCCACGCGCACCACAAAAAGCCATCAACTTTGCACATCCGGGGCATTCAACCGAAGTCAATCATCTTATCGAAGAGAACCGTCACAAACATTCAACGTAGACACTCTTTGATATTACAATACATGAAAGGGAGTATCTATTCCTTAATCAATACTTTCTTGCAAAAATAAGTTACATGAGCTCACTTATTTTAGCCCTTGTCGCATGTTGATGAAGGCGTGGGTGGCAGGATGGTAAAGTTTCCAGCCAAAGCCTTGAAACAGTTTCAAGCCAAAGCTTTGAAATATCCTTCGTTGTCAACAAAACAACGGAACAATATGAAAGGAAGTACATGATCATACTAAGCAGACAACGACAGGCGTGGGCGGCAGGGTGGTAAAGCTCCAAGCAATGTTGGGGCGAAATTCCAAGACAACAAATCGCATAAAAGAACATGAACATCCTAGACAGACGACGAAGGCGAGGGTGATAGGGTGGAAAAGTTTCGAGCTAAAGTTTCAAAACAGCTTTCGTTGGCAAAACAAAGACGATGACAATACGTAAACAATCAAGGGTAAATCTCCATGCGGTCTAGGGGCAAATCTCCAAACGATCATGGGATAGATCATCGAACAATCCTGGGGCAAATCTCCGAGTAATTATGGACAAATCTACATGCAATCTTAAGGCAAATCCCCAACCGATCCAGGGGCAAATCTCCGAGTAATCATGGACATACCTCCAAGCTAACTTGGGACAAGACAGAGCAATCTTGGTTAATTCCCCGTTGACAAACCAACGAATCACATGAAAGGGAGTATTCGTTCCTTAACTAATACTTTCTTCGCAAAACGAGTTACATGAGCTTACTTGTTGTGCCCTCCATGCTTATCTCAGGAAGTACATGAACATCCTAGACAGACAATCAAGACAATCAATAAATTTCGAACCAAAGCTTCGGAGCAACATGTCATCAACAACACCACAAATTACGTGAAAGAGATACATGAGCGCCCTAGGCAGACAATAAAAAACCAAAGCTTCAAAACAACATGTCATCAACAAGACAACAAATTACATTAAAGGGCTACATGAGCGCCCTAGGAAGACAATGAAGACAAACAATAAAGCTTCAAACCAGAACTTCAGAACACAACCTTCATCAACAAACTTCTTTACATCCCCAAAGAACTGGGACAATGAACATCGACAATACACATGAAATGGGAGAATCACTCCGTCATTACTCTCTTTATCAAGCTAAATGAAATTACATAAGCCGATTTCATTTACGTCCTTTGTCTCGTGGGCAGGTACAAGAGCTCCTCACACGAATGGTACACAACTCCTATGACAAAGGCGAGGGTGGCAGGGTGGCAAAGCTTCAAGCCAAAGTCTTGTCCCAATTTCGTCAATCCTTTGATTCTTACAGACGAAGATGCACTGACGAAATTACACAAAAGGGAAGTAGACGAACATCCTTATACAACGGATGCGAGACCAGAGCATCATTTCGTCAATCCTTTGATTCCATCGAATAAAGACGTATTGACGAAACAAACACAAAAGGGGAAGTACCATAACACTTCTTTACCTTTCTTATAAACGAAATTACATGAAGCACATTTCGTTTCTACTCTAAAAAGAATCAAGTCGTACAAATACACTTGTTTCGTTTTCATCTGTTTGATAGGTACATGAGCAACCTTATACAACGGATACAAAACCAGAGTAGCCATTTCGTCAAACCTTCGATTTCATCGGACGAAGACGCAATGACGAAACCATGTAAAAGGGAAGTACAAAAACTCTACTTCACTTTTCTTACAAATGAAGTTACATGAGCAAACTTTATTCTTACTCTAACAGAAACAAGTCACATGCTTACTTGTTTCTCGTCATCTATTTGATAGGTACATGAGCTTCCTTACACAATAGACATCAGGCAGGAGTAATCTTCGTCAATCCTTCGATTCCATCGGACGGAGATGCAATGACGAAACACATGGAAAAGGGAAGTATCAAGGCTCTACTTCACTTTTCATATAATTGAAGTTACATGACCAAACTTCATTCTTACTTTAACAAAAACAAGTTACATGAGCTCACTTTTATCTCCGCCCTTTGGCGAGTGCAGATACATGAACATCCTTGCATTACGAACAAAGGCGTGGGCGGTTGGGTGGAAATTTCGAATCAAAATTCGATATTGCCTTTGTTTATCACCAAGGATGATTACATTAATTCAATTCTAACACTTTCTCTATGAAACAAGTTACAAGAGCTCACTTGTGTTCCCGCCCTTTGGCGAGTGTAGGTACATGAACATCCTGCATTACGAACTAAGGTGTGGGCGATCGGGTGGAAGATTTCGAACCAAAGTTTCGAGATTGCCTTTGTTGTCACCAAGGATGATCATATCGAAAGGGAGTATCATCTACACTACTCTCTAACAAATTTCTTATCATTCCCTAGACAGAATCAAACCTCCATTTCCCCAGCTGGAGTCGGTTAAAAACACCGCATTCCTCAACAAGAGTAGAATATACAAGCATATTCTTCCAGAACGACCATTGAGATGGGCATATTCATCTCATATTCCCGGCATATGGACTCCTTACAGTACGGGGGTGGTCAAGTGGAAGCCGTTCCGAGTCTAATCTCAAGGATTATGACTGGGGCATGAAAGTGCAAACACTTTCCCCGCAAAGCTTGCACAAGAGCACCACCTTAGTACGACGTCTCCAAAGAGGTTTGCGTACCTAAATCTATTCACTTCTTAAGTATTTGTGTGCCCTTTTTCATACAATTTTAAAAGATTTTCGACAATAACAATGCTTCTGGGCGAGAATTAGAGAAGGCAAACCTACTCCCAAACACCCACCCTAGAGAGACGAGTGTAAACACCGAGAGGATTCATACAAACAAGCGTCCGGACAGATAAAGAATCCTTTGACAAACGATGCTCATACTGGGATGTGATCGATCATTCATTCTCTACCCTAAACACAAAACATTAACCATTGCTAGCCCTTCCGAGACAAAGTCGAAGTTTCTCTATACACTTCTCCCTCTGAGTCTAAGGACCGCCTCACACTGAGGTAAAAAGAGATCATGTAGTCAGAAACCGGGAGCAATAGACCATAAAGGCGACACTTCCTTAAGGTTCAAGTGAAGAGGCACCATCATCGGACGTGCACTCCAGTCGAGTCGCTCCCAAGGACAGAGCCTCTTCAAACAATTTTATAAGGAGTCTAAAGCATCTCCCAGGAAATCAATGAGAGAAAGAAAATGGGGCAAATCCCTATAGTTTTGTAAAGAAAAAGCAGAGTCAGCGCAAAGACCAAAGTCTTTAAAAAAGCAAAGCGCAGAATCAAAATAACAAAAATAAAGTATCATGGCCGACATAGACGGTCGCAAGAGCAAGTGTTTTCTACATATGAGGAAGCAAAATGTCTTCAAAGCGGATCATTGGAAATCACCTGTAAAAACATCTCTCAAGCAAATCAATGAGAAAAGCATCCTCAAGGTGGATCATCAAATGTCACAAGTGAAACCTTCATCAATCCCCAACGGAGCGTTTCAGCTGGATTGCCGCTTGGACGGTGGAGAATTCGCTTGGACGGTGAAACTTTTGTGGTCTAACAGCTCCCGATGAGGTCCATAGATTCGTTTCCCAAAACAAAGAATTTAGAACCTCAAACAAAAGGCCTTATGCCAAACCCACATTACAATCATATAAAGACTCCTTCGACCGGTACATGAGCATCCAAGCCAAAGGAATTCTGAAATCTCACCCAGACAGCTTTCAAAAATAAGAGTGAGCCGTGAGAAAAGTCATAGGCCCTTCTCCAACCTCGCTATGAAGCATTCAAATAGACTTTGTTAAACAACGCATGGCATACATGAATGTCTTAATCATACATGTTTGATTACTCCGTATTTCACGGGAATACATTTATTACTAACATGTTTCTTGATGAAGCCCCAAAGAACAGGTCTATCAAGGATACCCTGATCCACAATTTGGGGTATTAATGAAGTCTTTGCGAGAAAATCCTTTCAAGATTACCTCGCAAAGAGGGGCAACTGTAATACCCCAAATTTTCTCTCGAATTTCTTTTGCTTATAACAAAACCCATTCAAATTGAAGCCTTACCCATATACATGGACATGGGCCTTCAATTCCATTAATGATTTGGACAAAACCCATTAAAAAGCCTAATTTTTTGGTCATTTCTTTAAAATGACGTTTTTCTTATCCCATTAAATATCCTACCTATCATACCACAAATTAAGCACAATTATTTCGTCTTTTAATTTATTTCCTTCATTTTAATTTCCTTGTCCGTTACACTGATCCTCTTCATGCAAAGAAAGATGACCAAATTCAAAGGATCATATTCACTCCCCTTCCCCTATCAGACAATCACACACGTAAGAAAAAATCAGAGAGATAAAATCCTCACCCTCCTTTTCAAAAAAAGAGAGGATCAGAGAATTTCAGATAATCAGGATAGAGACGCTCATCCTCTCCTCTGGAAAAAACCTTGGACGCTCCACCTCTCCGGGAATCGGAGGCCAACTCCTCCTCCCTCTACCTATAACCGGGGGCCAACTCCTCCAAATCAACGCCGGAGGCCAACTCCTCTCGATCTACATACAGAAACCGGAGCCAAGGATTCCCCCTCTCCGGTGCTGACGAGTCGAAGCCTCCCGACCAGCCTATCAGCCGACGCCCTCCCGGCGTCGTTCATCCTCCTCGGGCTACCCCGAGGCGAGGTAATCCACTCGGTGAGACTTCCTCTCACTTTGCTAATTCCAGCATGCTTCTACCATGTTCGATATGCTGACTCTGTCGTTCCTTTTCTTTTTTGGCCTACCACACACACCATGGGGTGAGGAACGAGCCTTCAGACAAGGTCGTAACAGCCAAAGGACAAAGGACAGCCGACGTGCCATCTCCTGTCGACACTTAACCACAACGTAAACAGGTCGTAATCATTTAAACTCCTCTTGAAATGTATTTTCATACGTTTTTTAGACCTCAAAGCTTTCACGGTAGCTTTGGGGTCGATTTTGCATTCATTTGTGGCACGAAAGTGTCGAGACATCTCCCGGCCTTCTATTTCGATTGTTTTCAGCGGCAACGCCTCAAAAAGCTCTTTTTTTCAAAGAGGTTACGGACATTTTCGAACCTCGAACCCAAAAGGTCAAATGATCTACAATGAGTGATGATCTTGAGAATATTTTTATTTTAATTTTTGGTTAATCGATGACCAAGATATGCCCCCGAAACTAGCGCCACCTTCGCTGGCCGCAACAGAGCAGTCTGTCGCATTGTTACTTCCGGGGACATTGCTGGAGATCTAACCGTTGGATCTTGTTCAAACTTTTTGACCAGAAACTAGACTTCAATATAATTGTTTTCATATATTAACTAACCGTTGAAGTTTCTGTAAAAACAAGATACAACCTCGTGAACAGACTGTACACCAAGTGAGGTCTGCCGAGAGTTGCTACTTCACTCTTTGCACAATACCCGCGGATCAAACCGTTGGAGTGTACTTAAATATTGTAAATATGTTCTTCACTTAATCATGTTGATTTTGACAATATCAATTTTTGTTCCCACGGCTCAGGTCAGCCAAACTGGACAAGCGATTTATATTACTTTCAATTTTTGCACGAGCATATCTTTCGATCCAACCGTTGGATCCATGTGGAATTTTGCACACGAATTCTTCATTGCCTTACCTTTCTGTGAAGTCCTTTTGCACTCCGATCGGACATTCAAGGACCATGATATGATAGGAACAACGTTGTCGGTGCAAGCTGTTCCGCTTTTCCGGACAGCCAATTTAGTTCCTTGATCTTGTGAGATTGCACCGTTAGATTTTTATAAAATTTTATATGCAAACTCGCCATTAAGTTTTGGATCTTTTGGTTTAAATTTTGATTAAATCAGACAATCCGAGTAAGAGTTATAGATCGCTTTCTGAACTATGCGTAATTCGTATTCGTTGTGTTTTGTGATTATACAACTCTTATTATTTGAACATTCTAACCAAATTTCCATTTTATATTACATGAAAAATCAACAAACGATTTCGAGGATTCGACAAGGCGACTCTGAGGACACCCGTGGTGGAGGTACGTCACCAAAGTGGCCCAACTGATAAGCCTTAGCCGATGACATGCCATCCCGGCGGGCCACAGGTACAAAGGGGAGGTGCGGGCCTCCCGAAAAAAGATAGAAAATCCACATGTAACGGGCCGTGGGCCCAAGTGCATAGGCCCACGGTCACCACCCTTCCCCGCTCCCTTTGATCTCAATAATTGTTTGTGTTTGTCCGCATGCCTTAGGCCCATAGGCTTATCGTCGCATGCTGTTTGTAAAACAAATAAACATAAGTTCGGGCCCAAAAAGCCTGAATCGTGTCCAACGCCCGTAAAACACTGACATGAGTCCGGAGTCATGCCCGGATCGGGTCCAACGCCCGTTAAGCAAAAGCAAAAATCTTTTGGAGCAAACGCCACCTCCCTTTTCGCATGTTAGAATGTAAGAGTTAGTAACTAGGAATCTCCGAACCAACTGTTTTTTTCCGACTTAAACAGCTTTTATAAATAAAGTCGGTGGCGACTCCGTTTAGTTCACCTAGGTTAAACAACAACAACCTTTTCTTACGAAGCCATCATGGATGAGGGACTGACGACACGAGCCGCTCCCGATTCCTCCCGAAAGTTCCTCATTCGGATCATGCTCCGCCTTTCGCCTATCGCCTCTTAGGAAAACAGAGACGGTCGGCGAGGGCCCGAGCAGGCCCAGTTAGGAACCCAGGGAGGGATCACCCAATTCCCTTCCGCAGCGTCCGACGCCCGAGTCGCGACGTCGACCAGTTGGGCCTTGGGGAGCGGACTCGAATCCTTGTGTCGTTCGAACCGCCTCGCGCGTGCTAGGCCGGAAGGCGCGCGTACAAAACTTATGACATTCCTAATGCTGAATTTATTTATGCTTTGGAGGACGGTCATTCCCCTTTGCTAAGAGCTTTGGGAGAATCACGTGATAATATTCTTGATTCTTATACACCTAATAGTGATGCATGGATTAAGCAAATGATGGAGAGTAGTGAGTATGAATCTGATAATGAATATGATGATGAACATATTATCATTGGTAGTGCAAATACTTATTATGTTGTTATACCTCATGATGAATTTGAAGAGCCCTTGCCTGTTTATGTTCAATCGAAAGGCGATGACTTTATGAAATTTGAAGAAGACATTTGTAATGATTTTGGATGATCTAGTTCGTCCAATGGATTTCGGGTAGGCATGAGGTATAAAAGTGAGAAAGAATTGCTTTAAGTTATGAATTTGTATCATGTTATCTTCCTAGATAAGTCATAGAATTTGGTGCATCTGATGTTCCTACCATTATTAGATGACTTGCAGGTAGTGAGAGGATATAATTGGGGCGGTGCATGCCTAGCTTGGCTTTATCGTCAACTATGTTTGGCAGTCGATCGTGAAGTCTCTAACATATTAAGCCCCATGAGTTTTCTTTAGGTGTGGCCATAAGATAACTTTCCTCACATTGCGCTAGTATAATGGTGTAATGTGATACTTCTTGATTCTCCTTTGGCTGCTCGATGGGGTGTGAAATTTAATGTAACTGAATATGCCACATATGTTGTATTTCAATATCGCGTATATTTCGATTTACAGAAGCCTAGTGAAGTAAGAATTCTACTTGTTCCATATCGTTAGTAAATCATAACGATTTCTATATGTTTAGACTTTTTATATTGTGCAGATTGTTTGGATGTCGTATTCTGATGGGTCTACCGTCATATTATTTGGATGGAAAATATTTGGTATTCCATGACTCAATTGCTCATGCTTATGGATATATATCAACTTAGAAGAGTTATTAGTCGATTTGGGGGCTTCCAAGAGATACCTGTCGTATGTATTTTTGATCGGAAGTTACATGAAGTCAGCTTACAGGGGGAAGTCGGAGATAGATTGAACTACCTTTCACAAGCAGTATTTGCATAATTAGGATGGCAGAAGAAATCATCTCACAGTCATATCCGGGCCGTTGCTTAGGCAGTTCATTTTTATATTATTTGGTATAAGATGATGACGTGAAAGTGGATTTCGAAGAAATGAACGGTGCTTGAGTTCCTAGTAAGCATAACTATGTAATACTTTACATTAATTTCATTCGAATCTTCTATTAGTTGTAATTATGAGTCTGTTTTGTAGGCCATTACATTGAATCGTACTCATGATCACTCAACGACTTCAGAGCATGTGTCGTCATAGTTTATTATAGATGCTTATGGAGATGCATTAGCAGCTATTGACCTAAGTCATCCGAAGTTTGTTCACATTGATCGTGATTTTCATGACCCATGACGATGACATGAAGACGAGGGCGATGAGATGGATTTCGATAGGATGATTAGCTTTGACAAAGATGTTGGACTCACCCAGTTTTCGCTCTCACAGTTAGATTTACACTTTCATGTACAAGACGATACAATTATTATTCATGTTCCTAATAGGCCCAAGTCGAGTACTCCCACAACACCATATAAGATGATAACCATAAGATGATACATCGACACAGGTGGAGACTGTGACCTTGACTCGGCCATCACATATTGAGAAGATTGATATCAAAAGGAGTTTGAGAGTACATAGCCGAGAAGTATCGTTGACGATTCGACGTCAACCTAGACGTCGTTAGGTATATTATTGTATTGTTTTTTATACAATTTTTAAACATGACATTTGCTTTATGGTTATGTTTACTATTCGTTCATCTAACACGTTTATAGAAATGCTTTTACTTTTATAGACCAAAGTCGTTTTTTGAATAGGCAACATTTCTTATTTGGATAAAAATCATCTTTTCAACAATGACTTTCATTAAGTCCACCAAAATCGTGTTTTGAAAAGATACTGTTGGATCGTTTATGAACACTAAGAGGGGGTAAATTAGTGTTTATCACTTTTTCGCCCTTTCTCAATGTAAGCAGAAGCGTACTGTATCATAGCAAAGCGTTTCTTAGAAGTAAGATATGCTTCACTGCAACCGTTACAATTTGATCGAGTAGGTTTTCGTAAGAGTGTTTGCGCAATCGTAATGGACATAATAGTTTATAGTGGTTCGGCATTAATCGACCTACGTCCACTTTCCACCAACGAGGTGATTCCACTATATTATATAATGGGTGCAAAGAGCCCTTGCACTGGGCTTTCGGTTTCTCACAAAGTGAGATTTAGAATCAATCTACAAAAGTAGATCACTCCTGGGCAACGATCAGCTCCTCACACAGTGGACGTCTTCTCGTTTCCAGCAGAGTGATGCTCACACTCAGAAGTTAATTACTCAAAGGGTTTCCACACAGGACGTTGTCACTTAGGCGTAAGCCTCTCTATCAAAGCGCAAAGACAACGTTATGTTAAAGTATAAGTCCTCACAAAGGATTCCTTACAGTGAAGAACGACTTATCTGAGAGCAGCCCGTTTCTACTTCATAGTAAATGAATGCTTCAGCACTTAATAGCTCAGTAGATGATTTCCACACAGTTTTTGTCTCTTCTCAAGATGAGCCTGCAGGTACTCAAGAGACAACCACAAAGCCAGTCACTTAGAACAGAAAAGAAACAAAACAGAGATTGGTTCATCACACAGCAGAACATGACTTCTCACACAACGAAGTCGTGGTATCCGTCCTACACTCAGTTCGGACGTGCACGGTTATCACAGTCATGACTCACTGCACTGCACACCCAGTGTCTAGGGTGGAATTTTCAGCTCCGGCGACTTCCATGCAACCTGCTCTACTGTCACTCTGTATCAAGAGGTCGAGGCTTCTGCACAGCACCCCTGTGTTCGGGAGGACCTCTTTCCACTCCGGCAGCGTTCCCAACTCCCGTTCTACCCTACAGGCACGAGACTTCTGGTGGGCACCCGCAAGTGTGTGTCTGACTTCTCAAAATCCGTAGGCTCGAGACTTCCCTGCGAAAAGACACGACAAGAATGGCTTCTTGTAGATGGGTCAGCAACTGGTTACTGCAATCAGCACAGGTATTCACTTAGCTTCCCTTAGACGATTCGCCAGCTGCTCGATGATTGCACCGAGGACACACATTTCCTCTCACGACGACCAATGTGGTACACAGCCCTTGGCACTCGCACACGCAGATTGCAAGAGGTAAGAACCAGGCGATCACTTAGCACCTTTTGTGCTCCGCCAAACACACAGCTCACATAGCTCCTCAAAGATTCACACAGATCACACAGGCTTTGAACAACCACACAGACCATACAGATTCGTTATTGTGATGTATGAGTGTCGTCTGGTTTTAATAGGGAGTGAATCGAATAATTCGTTTCCCAACTATCAGCCTTCAGCAAGCTGTAGTCACGGACAGTGAACAACTGCTCAACGGTCATAATGAACAAGAAGGAAGGAAATCATTGTCACATTTCCTTATGCGTATGAATCAATCCAATCATTATCATATCACTATCTGATTTGTTGTTTCAATCATTGGCCATGATGGAACCAGAATAAGTAGATTCCCTAACGACCGTTGAGATAAGATAGGAAATAAGATATTGCTAAAAATAAAGATTCTATTTCCAAATCTTTCTTCAAATGTCGCAATCTGATCCTCACACGTGATTGTTTGAATCAGATAATGTAATTAATCAGTAAATATGATAAAATTACAATAAACAAGTTGGAATAATAATTATTCCTTCATTTTGGTAATTGTAACGCAGTAATGCAGTACAACTTTTCTGTAGTGTAGCAACACACTTCTCAAAAATAGCAACACACTTCTCAAAAATAGCAACACACTTCTCAGGCAATACAACAACGCATTTCTCATCATCAAAACTAAGGTCAATATTCTCCCCCTTTTTTATGATGACAAAACTCAAAACTAAAAGGAAAGAGCTTGAGAGAATTATGTTTGCTCCCCCATAACACATGAATTTTAAAGCTTGAGAGAATTAAGTTTGCTCCATGGGTGTTGATCGGAGAGTGAGATTTTTTTTTAGGGTTTTGGAAGAGAGAATGGGTAACAGGACGAAGAAGGATTTGTGGTAGAAAATAAAGAAGAGAAGTTAATATATATATATATATATATATATTTGAAGTTGATTTTTAAGATTTGGAAAGTAGAGAACGTGGAGAAGGTGGAAAGAATAGAAATAAATCATCCATTTTTTGCAACAAATAAATCTCTACATGGAGAAAAAATAAAATGCACGAATAGATTTCATCCTAGGCATTAGGATTGCAAATACCTAACTCACTTCGTAAAGTAATAAACCTCTCTTTATCGAGTGGTTTGGTAAAAATATCAGCAAGTTGTTGCTCAGTATTTATGTACTGAATGTCTACGTTGCCGTTTGCACATTGCCACGTAGGAAATGGTGTCTTAACTCAATATGCTTAGATCTTGAGTGATAGACGGGATTTCGTGATAAATTAATTGCACTTGTGTTGTCACACATTATTGGAATGCCATCAAAGTAAAGATCAATCTTCAAGTTACAGTCACATCCAAAGTAATTGAGCACAACAACTAGCTACTGCGACATATTCAGCCTCTGCTGTAGATAAAACAACTTATGTCTGCTTTTTAGAGAACCAGGGAATTAGCATATTTCATAGTAATTGACAAGTACCAGATGTACTTTTTCTGTCAATGTGACATCTAGCATAATCAGCATCTGAATATCCCACGGGATCCAGCAACGATCCTCTTGGATACCATAGACCTAAGCTGACAGTTCCTGCGAGGTATCTCAAGATCCTCTTGACTGTAACTAGGTGTGATTCTTTTGGAACAGACTGATATCTAGCACATAAGCACACGTTAAACATGATATCAGGTCTTGAAGCAGTAAGATAGAGTAATGACCCTATATTGCCTCTGTATAGTTTGGAATCAACTTCTTTTCCATCCTCATCTTTATCAATTTTGGTATTACTATAAATAGGAGTTGACAAAGGTTTATAATTCTCAAGATCAAATTTCTTGAGCAACTGTTTGATATTCTTTTCTTGATGGATAAAAATTACATCTTTAGTTTGCTTGATTTGAAGTTCAAGGAAGAAGGTTAGTTCTCCATGAGATTCATTTCAAATTCTCTTTTCATTAGATTAGAGAATTCGGTACATAGTTCTTCATTGGTTGAACCAAATATAATGTCGTCAACATTTATTTGAGCAACTAAAAGATCAGCATCATGTTTCTTAAGAAACAAGGTTGTCTCAATTTTTCCACGCTTATAGCCTTTCTCAATGAGAAAAGAGCTAAGCTTTTCGTACCATGCTCTTGGTGCTTGCATAAGCCCATACAAGGCTTTAAAGAGCTTATAAACACGATTACGAAATTTTGGATCGGTGAATCCAGGAGGTTGTTCAACATACACTTCCTCTTTTAGATCACCGTTTAGGAATGCGCTTTTCACATCCATTTGAAATAACTTAAAGTTATTATAGCAAGCATACGCTAAGAGTAAACGTATTGCCTCAAGATGTCACAGGAGCAAATGTCTCATCACAATTAATACCATCTTCTTGAGAGTAACATTTTGCTATAAGTTTAGCTTTGTTTCTCACAGCATTTCCGGATTCATCGAGTTTATTACGATAAACCCATTTTGTTCCAATAATGGAACGATCATTTGGTCTAGGTACTAAACACCAGACATTATTCCTCTCAAACTGGTTTAGTTCTTATTAGATTACAAGGATCCAGTTTGGATCATCAAGATCAATGCCTTGAGGTTCCTTCTGAGAAATAAAAGCAGAGTGTTCACAGAACAGATTTGTTGTGTTTCGAGTTCGCACTCCAGTGTGCAATGATCCTATGACTTGGTCAATAGGATGTCTTTTCTTATATAAGGAGGGAACACGGTCCCTTATTTGTTCATCCTGTAAGACATCAGGATTATTTTCTGTATTTGCAGTAGGAATATCTTGTCCTTCTGCCACAGAGTTTTCATTTGGATTACTTTTAGCAGATGTCTGCTGTAATTCTCCAGTTAGTTCTATGTTTGAGGATTCTGATGCTTTTGCAGCAGCATCTTCTTCCTCGGTTTAAGAATCATCAATTTTAACATTGATTGATTCTTCAATAACAAGAGTTCTCTTATTGAAAACTCTATATGCTTTACTGGTGTGAGAATATACTCTATATGCTTTACTGGTGTGAGAATATCCTAGGAAGATACCCTCGTCAGAACGAGCATCAAATTTTCCGACACCATCTCTTATGGGTATTAGAATGTAGCACTTACTTCCAAACGGATGGAAGTATGAAATATTTGGCTTCCTCCCTTAATATAATTCATAAGGAGTTTTGCCTATAGAATGCCTTAAGTGCACTCGGTTTGAGATGTAACATGTTGTGCTTATAGCTTCAGCCCAGGTTCTTAGCTACCTCATTTTTCAGCATCATGGTTCTCGCTATGTTCTGTAAGGTTCTGTTCTTTTGCTCTACGACTCCATTTTGTTGTGGAGTATATGGAGCTGATAAATTATGATTAATACCATATTCCTCACAAAAAGAAGTAAAGTCATGGTTCTCAAATTCAGTACCATAATCCGTTTTAATACTTCATAGAGAAACACCTTTCTCATTTTGAAGTTGTTTAACTAGAGTTTCGAAGGTTATAAACGTATCACTTTTATGGGCTAGGAACTTCACCCAAGTGAATCTGGAGAAGTAATCAATAACAACTAATCCATATCGTTTACCTCATAGACTTTGAGTCCTTGTGGGACCAAACAAGTCCATGTGAAGTCATTCGAGTGGCTCCTTACTGAAAACCATATTTTTGCTTTTAAAGGACACCTTTGTTTGTTTGCCAATTACACAAGCTTTACATATCTTGTCATTGTCAAACTTGATTTTAGGTAATCCCTTAATAGCATCCTTTCTGGCTAGTTTGGACAACAAGTCATAATTTGCATGTCTCAACCTTCTATGCCATAGAATATCTTCGTCCTTAATAGACATAAGACAATTTTCTCCAGGGGAGATGTTCTTAAAAGACAAGATATAGATGTTTTTCTTGCGTTCTCCAATGAAGCAAGTAACATCATCCCGTGAAACGTTACATGTTCTTTCATCGGAAGAAACACGATAACCTTTGTCACACAATTGACTAATATTGATCAAGTTTTGTTGGAGGCCTTTAACATAAAGAACTCCTTCAATTGTTAGGGAGTCAGAACAGCAAATGGTTTCTATTCCTTTAACAATCCCTTTTCCATTATCACCAAAAGTGACAGCACTATCATCCTGGAAAACCAATGTAGAAAATAAGGAGACATATCCTGACATGTGCCTCGAGCAACCACTATCTAAGTACCATACATGGTCCTCAGCATTGGACTTGAAGCATCCCTGAAAATGGAGAAAGAACTTAAGTAAGTCGTTGCTTCCATTTAACAATAGAACCATCAACTTTAGAAATAATGCCATGCATATCATTTCGCCTGATATGGGAATTTTTAATAAAATGATTCGGCTTTCTACAATAATAGCAAAGCCTAGGTAGCCTTTGAATAATATAATGAGAATCATCATTCCTGACATGAGGAGGAACATATTTCCCATTATGTGATTGTTTCTCATTTCCAGAATCATGCATCTCATGTATGCATAAATCAGTTTTGTTGTGCACAGCACTGAGTTGCTGTTGCAGTTCCTCAATCTTTGATTTAGATTGAGAAAGTTGTTTTACCGCATTCTTAGCCTTTGCTAATAACTCTTCCTTAAGAGAAGCGTTCTCAGCACTCAAGAGTTTATTCTCTTTCTTGAGAGCCTTATTGTTTGCAGTCAATAACTCAAGTTTGTCATAAAGTTCTGAGAAAAGATTCTCAATATCTTCAGTAGATATATCAGAGGGAGAGAAAGCATTTATCTTCTCAGTTTCAGCATCAGTTTGCGCCATATAGCAGTTGTTTGCTGTCTCGCTGTTCTGATCTGATTCCTTATCACTATCACTCCAAGATGTCATCAATGCATTTTTCTTGTATTTTGAAGGCTTACCCTTCTCATTTAATAATGGGCAATTTGGTCGCATATGACCAGGTTTATTACACTCATAGCACACACCACCTTTACTTTGGTGTGGTTTTTCTTTTTAGCATCTCGCTTTCCCTTGAAACGAGTTTTGCGAAGATACTTCTTAAATTTCCTAGCAATTAAAGAGATTTCATCCTCAGAATCAGATGAAGATTCATCCTCAGATTCGTCGGAGATTTCAACACTTCCTGTAAATGCAATAGCATTAGATTTCTTTTCTTCAGCAAACTTGTTCTCATTCTCATAAGCGACAAGAGAACCAAGTAGCTGTTGAAGACTTAAGCTCGTTAAGTCATTTGCTTCTTCAATTGCCGTTTTCTTGGCTTCCCAAGATTTAGGCAAAGAGCGAAGTATTTTTCTGACCAACTCTGAATTAGAAGTGGTTTTGCCAAGAGATTCCACGGCATTAGTGATTTCGGTGAGTCTATCAAACATTTGATTTATCGACTCATCCTTTTTCATTTTGAATGCTTCTTATTGAGTTACTAATGCATTCACTTTGGATTCTTTGACTTGTTCTGTTCCATCATAGATCAAAGCAAGCCTATCCCACATTTCTTTCATAGTCTTACAATTGGAGACGTGATTAAACTCATTTCCAGCAAGAGAACACACTAAGTAGTGCCTTGCTTTAGTGTTGAGAGAAATGGTTATCTTCCTTTCGATTTCATTTCGAGTATCGCTGGGATTGGGGTGGAGGAACCGTAAGGTCTCCTTCCATTATAATCTGCCAGCAATCGGCTTCTTTCGCTCCAATGAACAACTCCATTATCAATTTCCAATATGAGAAGTGTTGTCCTGTAAAGAGCGAGGGACGTTCGGTCGAATGACCATCAGTTAAGAGCATCGACATTTTTGCTCAGATATGAGTTCTTATAACTCAGTAGCACCTTATTGTGCTTAACGTAAAACTTTCAGCAACACGCTGTTATGATCATTAGGTACAGCAACAGAGTTCTGTACTAGCAATCACACAAAAAGCTTTCCAGCAAACTCGCTCTGATACCAATTGTTGGATCGTTTATATACACTAAGGGGGGGTGAATTAGTGTTTATCACTTTTTCGCCCTATCTCAATGTAAGCGGAAGCATAATGTATCACAACAGAGCGTTTCTCCGAAATAAGATCTGCTTCACTGCAACCGTTACAATTTGATTGAGTAGGTTTTCGTAAGAGTGTTTGCACAATCGTAAGGGACACAATAGTTTATAGTGGTTCGGCCATAATCGACCTACGTCCACTTTACACCAACGAGGTGATTCCACTATATAATATAATGGGTACAAAGAGCCCTTGCAGTAGGCTTTCGGTTTCTCATAAAGTGAGATTTAGAATCCTTTACAAAAGTAGATCACTACTGGGCAACGATCAGCTCCTCTCACAGTGGATGTCTTCTCGTTCCCAGCAGAATGATGATCACACTCAGAAGTTGGTTGCTTAAAGGGTATCCACACACCACGTTGTCGCTTAGGCATAAGCCTGTCTATCAAAGCGCAAAGTCAACGTTATGTTAAATTATAAATCCTGACAAATAATTCCTTACAGTGAAGAACGACTTCTCAGAGAGCAGCCCGTTTATGTTTCACTGCTTCGGCACTTAATAACTCGACAGAGGATTTCCACACAGTTTCTGTCTCTTCTCAAGATGAGCCTGGAGGTACTCAAGAGACAACCACAAAGCCATTCACTTAGAACAGAAAAGAAACAAAACAGAGATTGGTTCCTCACATAGCATAACCTGACTTCTCATACAGCGAAGTCGCGGTATCCATCTTACACTCTGTTCGGACGTGCACGGTTACCACAGTCTTGACTCATTGCACTGCACACCCAGTGCCTAGGGTGGAATTTTCAGCTCCGGGGCTTTCACGCAACTTGCTCTATTGTCCCTCTGTATCAAGAGGTCGAGGCTTCTGCACAGCACCCCTGTGCTCGGGATGACCACTTTCCACTCGAGCGGCGTTCCCAACTCCTGCTCTACCCTCTAGGCACGAGACTTCTGGCTCGCACACACAAATGCGTGTATAACTTTGTGACTTCCCTGCGAAAAGACACGACAAGAACGGCTTCTTGCCGATGGGTCAACAACTTGTTACTGCAATCGGCACAGGTATTCACTTAGCTTTCCTTAGACGATTTACCAGCCGCTCGTTGATCGCACCGAGGACACAGTTTCTCTCACGATGACCAAGGTGGCACACAGCCTTGGCACTCCCACACGTAGATTGTAAAAGGCAAGAACCAGGCGATCACTTAGCACCTTCCGTTCTCCGCCGAACACATAGCTCCACAAAGCTTCACACATATCACACAGGCTTTGGACAACCACACAGACCACACAGATTCGTTGTTGTGATGTATGAGTGTCATCTGGTTTTAATAGGGAGTGAATTGAATAATTTGTTTCCCAACTATCACCTTTCAGCAAGCTGTAGTCACGGACAACGAACAGCTGCTCAACGGTCATAATGACTAAGAAGGAAGGAAATCATTGTCACATTTCCTTATGCGTATGAATCAATCCAATCATTATCAGATCACTATCTGATTTATTATTTCAATCATTGCCATGATGGAACTAGAAATAAATAGATTCCTTAATGACGGTTGAGATAAGATAGGAAATAAGATATTGCTAAAAATAAATATTCTATTTTCAAATCTTTCTTCAAATGTCGCAATCTGATCCTCGTTTGAATCAGATAATGTAATTAATCATTAAATATGATAAAATTACAATAAACAAGCTGGTACAATTATTTTAGTAATGCAGTACAGCTTTGCTGTAGTGTAGCGACACACTTTTTAAGGGATACAATAATGTATTTCTCATCATCAAAACTAACAGATGCTAGATAATAAGAAAATTCATATTTTCCAAATACGATTTCGGCAGGGCATCATCTTTTAGAACGACGACTTAGGTCTTTTAAAATATAAAATAATTTTTGCAGCCCGATTATTTTAATCATTTATTTAATAGAGAAGGGTAATTTAGAATTTTTTTCATTAGTTCAGAGATGATAACGTACTTTTGTAAAGCCGCTTCACAAAAAAATTAGAACTAGAATATAACCGATTTATTGAAAAACCTATCCCGATACTGACAAGCTACTTATTTCGTTACCTGATCGGATTAGTAGTTGGATAAAATAAATAAATAAATAAATATTATTATTTCAATGTCAAGTTAATAATTTTTTTAAAATAAAGAATGAAATTCCCATGGAGACTTCCCCATTATCAGCTCCTCGTCATCTTCCTCCCTCGCTATTTCTACGACTAGCATTCCCTCGGCCACCGTAACCATGGCCTCGTCCATAAGTTCCTGGTTCTCCCGTATCCGCTCCGCTTCGAGAATCTACTTTACATCCTCTGGCTTCGCTCGCCGTGGCCTCGCACGATCCCGAGCTCCGCTCGATCCGGCTGAATCTCGTGTGGCGGCGGTAGGCGCCGCCGCTGCCTACCCGAGCCGCGGCGAGCTTTCGTACTTGCTTCCCCTGGCCGCCGCATTCTCGTCTGTAGCTATCGCCTTCCAATCACTGCGGGAGCCATCCCTTTGCGATGCGGCTGAGCTGGATACTCGGTAGAACTACTTTGAACTTGGCTTTGTGATCGATTAATTTGAACATATAGGGGGAAAAATCTAGTTCCTGTGTTTATCAAGAGCCCGTTAGGCTTTGGGGTTTAGTTGGCGATGAGTTGGATGTATGTTGGGGAAATTGGCCTGGTCAAGAGCTTAGCTTCGTAATGCTGCGAGCAAGGATGTATCTCAATTTTGAGGACTGATTTTCCATAAAATAAGTTAAGCATGTTCTGCAAATGACCGATTTTGAGTCGTGAAGATTTGGAAAACACAGTGAATGCGTGGGTTTTGGGATTTCAAAATGAATTAATCATGTGTAAAAAGGTGTTTTTGACTGGGACACGCTTTCACTGACTTGATTTACTCAATTTTCCATGTGCAACTTAAATGATTAGGACTTGTTTATGTGTTTGGTAATTTGAACTCGAGAACTTCTACTGGCCTGTCAGATATTTTGATGCTAAGACGTATTTGTAAGCAGAATCACCGGTTTAGCATTTGTTCAAGTGAATAGTCTCTCGATGTTTTAGGACTTAAGGTGTCACTTTGATGTTGGGCATCATAAAAATATGGAACAAGTGATACGACTTATGTTCTTGATCGGGAAAGTGATACTTTCATTGGTTTCAGTGAAACTGGGGGTGAAAGAGAAGGTAGCATGGCATATTTAGTTAAAGGATCTCACAATGAAACTCCACAAGAGCTGATTGATGAACTAAAAGCCATCTGTGGAGTACGTAAATCTTCTTTTTTTTCCATGTCCTTTATTTTATCTGATTGGCTGGTCTTTTTGGACAAAAAAGTGGGATGAAGGGACTGTTCTGATTCTGCTATACCATGCTGTTTAATGCAGGAGAATATCACACTTGACTACGATGAGAGATTTTTCCATGGAAAGCCACAGAACAGTTTCCATAAAGCTATCAATATTCCTGATGTGGTCGTCTACCCAAAGTGAGATTATATCCCGTTTATATTCATGCATCGTGATACAATTTTATTCTCATAACATTTTAAATTTTTTCGTAGAACCCACATTTCATTCTACTTTATTATATTTTTATCCCGTTTTCGTTTCCATATAGAGAATCTCCCAAACAAGACCTAAAATAATTTTGCTTAGGAAAAAGTGATCCTAACCGTAGCTCATGCATCCTCTCATGAAATCGAGCAAAAGGGCCATGATAAAGATTTAACCACTAGATATGTGCTTGGTTTTTTTTTTATCATAGACAACAAATATGTCATTTTAATTGTAAACAAGGTGTCGTTGGTTTGCTTTCTCCTTGGTAAACAATGTCGCACTTGGAAAAGCTTGGTTGTCTAGATATTTATTCTGAATGATATCTCCTTGAAACACTGTTGGTAAACATTTACGTTCTCCTTGTGAAAATAAGCCAGTGGTGACATGGTCGTATTAGGCATTTGAGGGAAGACAAGTTTCACACTTATACAATTGAACAATAAATTTGAAGCATTTCTGTGGTTCAATAATTACTCTTTTTAATTCATCATGGTTAACAAGAACGTAGCTATGAATACTCAAATTTATCAAGCATTTATAATTTCAAGGAGCTTACAGTTATTTGCTAAAATAATACAAACACATCATGAATTGTCTTTGCTTGCTGGTCCTCTACATGATACATCACCACTTTTACTGTAATATGTTTGTGGTTCTTCATAAATTCATGTCTGATGCAGATCTGAACATGAGGTGTCAGAAATAGTCAAATCCTGCGACAAACATAAGGTTTGATTCTGAATCTGGTGAAGATCTGTCAAAATTTACAGTTATTTCTCTTGTGGTTGCTTGCTTGGCCTCTCCTACTAAAATGTTCAGGATGGATATTGTATTGTATACATGAACAGGTTCCTATAGTGCCTTATGGTGGAGCTACATCAATTGAAGGTCACACCTTGTCTCCCCATGGAGGTGTTTGTATCGACATGTCATCTATGAAAGTATGTGATCAGACTTTCTCCTCTTGCTTGTTATGATTATAAGTCCCAATTTTTCCTTGTTATCCATGTCAGCATTTCATCTCCAAAGGCTGTTCATACCAATTGACTTTTTGTTTTTACCTTCAAGAGGGTTAAAGCATTGCATGTTGAGGATATGGACGTGGTTGTTGAACCTGGGATTGGATGGATAGAACTGAATGAGTATCTTGAGCCTTATGGTCTATTCTTTCCCCTTGATCCCGGTGAGTTTACAATTTATGCTAGGGTTATGGATCTTGTCGCATATGTTGGTTCTTTTTTTTTTTTTTTTCTATTTTTTCATTTTTGTGATGACTTTATTGCTATCTTTATTGGATTCTAAGGTCATTTCCTGATTGAAAAGTAAAATTCTCTCGAATCCTTGTTGAGCAGGGCCTGGAGCAACAATTGGAGGCATGTGTGCCACTCGGTGCTCCGGTTCTTTAGCTGTGAGGTTGGTCTCTTTGTTTCATTAAATTCAAATGCTATTCTTTTACAGCCTAGAATAACTGTAAGTATTATTTCTTTTGGGTTTAACACCATTGTGATGTACGATATCTCCAAATTTTTGACCTTTTGTGGATGCCATTTTATTTTCTTTTTTTTTTTGGTAAGAAAGGTATTTGCTTCTTTTCCATATCGAGTTTTTTAAAAATGCAATAATACAGGGTACTTTTCATCTAAATGAAGCGTCTAACAGCTCCAGTGAGGACCCTTGGATTTTTGCTTATACCCAGAATTTCCTTACGTTTTATCTTAGATGTTTTGGTTATATTGTTCTCTGGTGATTTTAACCGTTTCATTTCTAGCATGTAGGTATGGAACAATGCGTGATAATGTCATAAATCTCAAGGTTTGTACATTTTTAACCTCTTTAATCTTGCATTGTGAATTTTGTTCTCTGTAACTTCTTGCATTTCAGGTTGTTCTTGCCAATGGAGAGGTTGTCAAAACTGCTTCTCGAGCCCGAAAAAGTGCTGCAGGGTCAGTTTTTTGCTTTGCTGTTTATAATGTTCTGCTCCAGTTACTTCAAATCCTGCTACCAAGGTGTTGCATTTGGTTATAATTATATCTCGCATAGGATTCCATGACGTAAAGCTAGGATGATATAGATGTTTGTAGTTTCACTTGTGAACCCTGTGATAAGTCATAATTTGTGGTAACTTGTGCCCATGATCAACCAAATAACAGTCGCTCAAATGAAGAGGTAACAAAAAATTGAGCTTTTGAAATAGCAATTAAGTAGCACAGCAACTTGTGACATATTATTTTCTTGTGGGGTCCTTAACAGATATGATTTAACTCGCTTGATGATTGGAAGCGAGGGGACCCTAGGTATAATTACAGAGGTCACTCTACGACTGCAGAAACTTCCGCAATCCACAGTGGTGAGTCAAAATCCCTCATTTGATATGGAGCTACTTGGTGTTGGGTAGATTTTTTTTTTCTTTTCTAGAAGTCATCTCATTGAAAAAGTATGAAATGACCTGCTAGACCAAAGCCACATTATGTAATTTTGTTTGTTTTCAATTTTTAGAATCTTTATTGGGATTGAATGGTTGAGTTAATCTTTCAATTTTTTAAATCCTAAATCATAACATAGTCAAGGATTTATCGGGCCATCATGATTCATATCTCCTATTACCAATGAAATATTCTACTTTTTCCAAAACAACTGATCTGAAGATAATTAGCATTGTCAACATTGTCTTTCTCCTTCAACGGATAACTTAGTCGATAGCAATAATATTGCAGGTTGCTATGTGCAACTTCCCCTCGGTTAAGGATGCAGCAGATGTTGCCATTGCCACTATGCTATCTGGTATTCAGGTACCTTCATGCAAAGCTATGCTAATGCTTGATTTGATTCCTTCTGTTTTCATGTTACTCACTTACTAAGAAGCTCCTTCTTTCATCCCTGTGCTCATTTCTGCTGTTCTCTGAATATCCCCCAATCAAGCAGGTATCACGGGTTGAACTATTGGATGAAGTTCAAGTAAGGGCAGTTAATATTGCTAATGGAAAGAATCTACCAGAACTTCCCACTCTAATGTTTGAATTCATTGGCACTGGTACATCTATTGCCACTACCAAATTGAGGATGCTTCATGCAATGTAATTCAGGCATTTTCATACTTGTGTGTGTAATCATAACTTAAGCATAAAGTAAAAACTTGTGCTTCATCCTGAGTACACTTAGCATGCCATTAAAAAAATCCCCAAGGCCACACTTCTTTTGGAGTTGTCTACGTGTATTAGTTGTTAGGATTGATAGGTTTTGCTTTCATCATGATCATTTCACGGGGTAGATTTGGTTGTTCAGTTGATCATCCATCAAAAGATCTTGTCGTAACTGGGGTTTAGTGACAACTCTGTTTTTGCAAGCTTCTCGACATAGTAAATTATCCATTGTGGTTGTCTCTGTTGCTTGAGTATCTTTCTCAATTCGAGTTTTCCCTTTCTTAGGTGTTGCGCATCAGCTAATCCGATATCTTTAGTCCTGATAAAGATTTGTCTCATTTTACAGAAGCTTACTCACGGGAGCAGACAGAAATAGTCCAGAAGATCGTTGCTGAGCACAGAGGCTCAGGTTTTGTGTTCGCAGAGGATCCTGAAGCCAAGAAAGAACTTTGGAAGGTGGGTTTATATCCCTATTGTGAAGTGTGGTGTACTAAATGGTCTTTGTTAACGTCATCAGAGCCTTAATTAACATGTGCAGATACGAAAGGAAGCCCTCTGGGCTTGTTTTGCCATGGAACCACAACATGAAGCACTAATTACGGTTAGTTGTGCCTTCACGTGCTTCTGAATCACCTCGACAGGAATGTAGTGTATACAACTAATGCGTCTGATTCCTGGTGGTCACGCATCTGCATGTTTTCATAGGATGTGTGTGTTCCCCTGTCGCGGCTTGCTGAAGTCATATCCAGATCGAAGAAAGAACTCGATGCATCTTCACTCACGTGGTATGCCCTTTAGTGAAATTATGCTTCCAATCTGCTGAGGAGATCCATTTGACTGATACTTCTGTCATTTACTGCTAACAGTACGGTGATTGCTCATGCGGGGGATGGTAACTTCCACACAGTTGTATTATTTGACCCTTCAAATGACGAACAACGCCAAGAGGCAGAGAGACTGAATCATTTCATGGTCCATACGGCCTTGTCGATGGAAGGTATGTACGTCGTCGGCTCCTCCCTAACTGAACATTATAGTCCTTAAGTTGGACAGTTATCCTATTTTTATAAAGCTACGTTGGTTCTGTGAAGTTGGATGTTGATAGTTTCCAATTTAGAAATCAAAATATCGATTGGTTAGGATTACTTGGACAATTTGCTAAAGATGATCTCATGTGGCTCCCCCTACTCAAGTAATATCGGATTGAAGTCACTTCTTCTCATTGTCATCTTTGGGAGCTGTTTACAATGGTGTTTTGATGGAGCAGGAACATGTACCGGGGAGCATGGTGTAGGCACAGGGAAGATGAAGGTATGTATCCTAATATCATCTCACATCCCGTCATCACTTCCACGTTACACCCTGACCTGAACTGAAGCTTCTACGGCTGGTGTGGACTCAGTATCTCGAGAAGGAACTTGGGATGGAGGCTTTGAGAACGATGAAACGGATCAAGCAAGCCCTGGATCCGAACAACATAATGAATCCGGGAAAGCTGATCCCACCCCATGTATGCCTCTGATCAAATCCCCCCTGGTCCTTTAACAAATTGTCTTCATATCCCGGGTATGTTATAATTAAAAAGAAAAAGAAAGCTGTCATTTTATGTCTGGAATTTATCCGATTACGTGTAAGCACTCATCTCTGCATTTGCTTTATTCCGTGTCAAACATACTAAACAAAAGGTTCCGGATAATCATAATATTTATTTGGTGAAGGCCGAGTTACATATACATTGAAATGTTTTATTAAAGACTCCCTTTCGGGGACTAACTTTCGTTGCTTTTACTTACTTTAAGAAACTAGGCCATTGTGTTTACCGGAAAAAGGGTTCGTTTTCTTTCATGTTTTGGAAAACACTGGAAACTCCAAATAACTGTTTTTCTCTGAAAATTTAGAAAATTGTTTTTTTAGTAACAAACATGTTTTCTTATTTTCATAGAAAACAAAAACAGAAAACGGGCCATGTTTCCTTATACCAAATAGGGCTGATCCGGAGGGGATAAGGAATAGATGACTCCAATATCGAAACGATGGGGGACGTCACTATAGGTGCGAAATTGAGTGATGTGGGAATGATTGGAAGGGTAGATGATAAAGCGGGATGGCTGAACGGATATATATGAAAGGATATGTTGAGATCAACCTCCATAGATACAACTATACTACCGTGAAAGAAGACTCGGATAGAACTCGCTCGTCATATGGATATAGACAAAGGCCTATATAAGCTGCCCGTAGAATAGACAATAAGGGAAATAAAAATAAAATAAAAGATAGGATCAGAAGATAAGGAAGGGAAATATATTATTTCATCCCAACAAGATATGAAAAGATAATGGAGTAGAGTAGTGGAACAGGCGCGACTCTTGTAGTGCAAGTTGTGAAATCTGAGCCGTCAGATCGTAAGGTCCTTTGGGTTGCTCGTCGCCTGAGAGGCGTGTCGCTTGGTGCTCCTTTCGTCGCCTCGTTTACTCGATGACCAACAAGTTGATACCTCCAGTAGGCGACGGTAGTTGAGTTGTGGGCGAAACGACGACCGTCCTTGTATCATCCTCCCCTTGTTAAAGAGAGTTTGTCCTCAAATCGCATCTCAACAAACGGAATGAGATCCTTGACATTGAAAGTAGAAGAAACTCCATATTCTCCAAGGAGATCAATCTTGTAGGCATTGTCGTTGATGCGCTCGTTGATCTTGAAAGGTCCTTCCGCTTGAGGCATTAGCTTATTCTCTCTTTGTGGGAAATCGTTCCTTCCTCAGATGAATCCACACTAAGTCTCCTGCCTGAAAAACCTTTGCTCTCCTTCCGCGATTTGCTCTTTCCTGATATCGAAGATTAGCCTTCTCTATTTGAGTACGAATCTTCTCATGGAGCAATCTCATCTCCTTAGCATGCTCTTCGGCATCTTGACTGGCTATCTTCGCATTAGGTAGATGCATTAAATAGACAGAAACGAAAGGATTGTGGCCATAGACTACCTCAAAGGGTGAGGACTTGGTTCTTAAACTCAGGGCTCTGTGTTAGGCGAACTCAGCATGAGCAAGTTTCACATCCCAATCCTTCTGGTTCTTCGAGACCACGGTTCGAAGAATTGCAGCCATAGTTCGATTAACAACCTCTGTCTGTCCGTCGATCTGCAGATGGTACGCTGTGCTGAAGACGAGCTTAGTTTCCAACTTGTGCCACAACGTCTTCCAGAGATAGCTTAGGAACTTCACGTCGCGATCTGATACGATCGACTTAGGTACTCCATGCAACCTCAACACTTCTCGAAAATATAAATCCGCTACGTTGGTTGCATCGTTCGTCTTCTGGCATGGAATGAAGTGTCCCATCTTCGAGAATCTATCGATTACAACCATGATCGAATCCTTCCTCCGCTGCATCCTGTGTTTCCCAACACAAAATCCATACTCACATGTTCCCATGGTCGCTCAGGGACTGGAAGTGGAGTATATAATCCTTGTGGCTGAACTCGGTGGCAGATAGCGCATCTCGATATCAAACTCGTCACTTGCTTCTCCATTTAAGGCCAATAGAAATTCTCCTGAAGAATTGACAATGCCTTGCGACTCCAAAATATCCGAAGATTCCTCCTCCATGGACTTCTTGAATGAGCAACTCTCGCGTCGAACTCCTGGGAATGCACAACTTAGAATCGCGAAAGAGAAATCCATTCACCTGGTGGAATCGATCGATCGCCTGGGTGGTGCATTGGGAGAAGACTCCTCCAAAATCTTCGTCGCCCATATATGGATCATTCAGGTACTCAAAACTAATGAGCTTGGTCTCCATTGTGGACCACAAAATCATCTTCCTTGAAAGGGCGTCCGCGACTACATTCTTCGCTCCTAGTTTATGCTTGAGAACGAAAGTGAAGGATTGAAGGAACTCTACCCATTTGACATGTCGCCTTTTTAAGATTATGCTGACCATTGATGTATTTGAGAGCTTCATAGTCGGTGTGTAACACGAACTCTCTAGGCAGCAGGTGGCTCCACGTCTCCAAAACTCGAATGATAGCTAGGAACTCTTTGTCGTACGTCGAGTAGTTGAGTTTTGCACCATTGAGCTTCTCGCTGAAGTAAGCGATGGGTCTCCCTTCCTACATCAACACTCCTCCTATTCCAACTCCGGATGCGTCACATATCTATTGCTAAGGCGTGAGTTCTGGCCATACATTGTCATGTGCTTGGAGGGGTCACACATTTTGGACATACACTCTGCGTGTAGTAACAATTTCAGGGAGTGGGGGTGGTTTGGGAATCAGAGCTACTCAGGATATCTTCCGAATTGGGAAAATTGCGGCTTCATGATTGATGGCGGGGGATCGAGAAATGCACATGGTGGGTGTATACCTACATCATTCATCATTATGAACACGAAACATAGAAATAAGAAAACACCAAGAAGAACAACACTGGAGTCTTGGGCGTACATCGAGTACAAACCGAGAATATACGAGGCGGACTTACTCGAACCTTGAACGTCGTTCCGACGCGAATTTCTTGAGGAGATGATCTTTTTTCTGTGGGTTGGGGGAGACAGGGAGGACATTGTCATCCCCGTGAAAATTTACCTGAAGAAGAAGGAGAAGAAGAAAGAAATCTAGGTTGTTAGGGAAGTTACTGACTGTCCTTTCTCATGTACTGATATCATGAAACGAGGGGGGGACAAAAGGATTATGAGAAGAGGGAAGAAACAGTAAGTGTCTCGTGAAATAGAGTGAAGGGAGGGGAGTGAGCAAGGTTGTTAAAATCGCGAGTTTACTCGTAAAATCGCACAGGGGTTCTACGAGTTTTAAAGGAACAAAAATCGTTTCTTAGTAAACTCGTTGTGGGATCGTAAAAACGGACGTGGGATCGTGTCAGCGAAATCGTTTTTACGATTTTACTTTAGAAATTCGGCCCATTTTATAAATTCAAAACATCGGCCCAACCAACCAAATGTAGCGGCCCAACATCAAATCTAATTCTTGTATCACTCCTCTTTAGTAGCCCTAATTTTTTTTCCCTTTGTTCCCCACCCCATCGATTGATTGTCTGAGCAAGGAGAAGTGAAGTGAAGAAGAAGAACCTCCACGTCGCTAAGGTAATCGGCCGAATGTCCTTGCTTCTTGCTTCTTGCTTCTTGGGTTGGGTGAGGAGGCCGTAAGCGTTTTCCACTTTCCACTTCTCTCTGAATTTTGGTAACCTTGTGGAGGAGGCGGTGGATTTCTGGTCTGGGATCTTGTCCCCTGAAAACCTTGATGACGACGACGACTATCACCTTTTTGTCTCCTCCAACTACCCATTCCCTCCCCCTACCCCTCCCCTTATTATGAATCAATGATTCCCCAACACACCCGAAAGAAGGATCAAAAGAAAGAAAACCCACCCCCCTTCTTGCGTATGAGTAATTAGTTTACCCCTAAAGACAGGAAAGAACGGATGCTTTGAATTGATCATAATCCTCAAAAACACATATAATGTAAATCTAATTGTACCATCTCAAAAATCGGATTCCGTCCATTCAAATAGTAAAAAAACTTTTATTAGTATTATGAAACTCAGGAAGGAGAATGTGGGCACTGGGCAGTGGTGCCAACATAAAAACAAGGACGGGAAAATCACAGGTTGTCATTTGTTCTAGAGATGGTGGAGGACTCGATTGTTGAAGTAGTGGATACATCGGTTGTTGTCGTGCCTTTTTGCTGTCGAAATTCTCTGGACGCATGGTGAACGGTGTATGTTGCGTTGATTATGCATTGTCAATTTGCAGTTTTCCTTTTTGTTTGTTTTTCCACGATTTGGTGTTTTTTTTCACTTTCCGATTTGAATGTTGGTTTTGATAGGAGCAGGATGAAAAGCTTATCTACATAAATTATTGTTAATGTTCCTCTGTGGGCCAGAGATTGTGGTTGTCGGGTTTTGTAATTTGAGATACACATGTTGATTTGTTGATTTCTTTATATCGTAGGATGTCCGGAACTGGAAGTGGTAGTTCTTGACATGTTGCACTTGCACCTAAACGCAAGTTTCCAAAACATGCTCCTGGAGCCAGGGAAGATGTGGGTTGGGAGTACGCCGTTGCTGTTGATAACAACAATCCAAGGAAAGTTCAATGCAAGTTCTGTGAGAAATTGTTGACTGGAGGTATTTATAGGCTAAAGCATCACCTTGCTGGAACAAATAAAGACGTTGGAGCGTGTAGAGCAGTTCCTAATGATGTGAAAACGAAGATGATGGAGGTTTGTTGCACTTTGCAAGAAAGACTTATTAAGAACTCAAAATTATCTTCGTCTGAGGATGGGGAAGGAAGCATGAATCAACTGCTACAGAATTCATCTCAATCTGTGAAGGATCTCTTCAAAAGAAGCGCAAGTGTAAGTTCTCATCAAACAATAAATACTATGTTCAAGAAGGAATTTAGAGAGGAGGCTTGTGAGGAAATTGCATCTTTTTTCTATAACAATGCCATTCCCTTTAATGTGTCAAAGAGTGAAGAATACCATAAGATGTTTGAACTGGTTGCTCGACATGGACTTGGCTTTAATCCACCTTCCTATCATGAGATTCGATATAAGTATTTGAAGAAGAAAGTAAATTCGACTACAGAGGCTATTCAGGAGCATAAGAATCATTGGAAGAACTTTGGATGCTCGATCATGACTGATGGGTGGACTGACAAGCGAAGAAGGACTATTCTGAATTTTCTGGTTAATAGCTCAAGAGGTACCATTTTCTTGAAATCCATCGATGCCTCTCACATTTGTAAGACTGCTGAAAATGTCTATAAGATGATTGACGAGGTTGTTGAGGAGGTTGGAGAAGAGAATGTTATACAGGTTGTCACGGATAATGCAGCAAATTATAAAGCTGCTGGGGAATTATTGATGGAGAAAAGAAAGAATTTATATTGGACTCCTTGTTCTGCCCATTGCATTGATCTCATGTTGGAAGACTTTGAGAAGAAAATATCCATTCACAAGGAGACTATCTCAAGTGGAAAGAAGATAACCACTTACATCTATGGAAGAACATCTCTCATTTCGATGTTACAAAGCTTCACCAATGGAAATGATTTAGTGAGACCAGGTGCGACTCGTTTCAATTTTATTTCGAATGTGAACGTATCTTATTTCAATGTTACAAAACTTACATGTATCTCAGGTGCGACTCGTTTTGCTACTGCATATCTCACTTTGGGATGCTTGCATGACAACAAAGGAGCTTTGGTGAGGATGTTTACATGTGATAAGTGGAAGGCCAGTCAATATGCAAAGACAAATGATGGGAAACATATCGAAGAAATGATTACGGACAAGACATTTTGGAAGAATATTGTCATTTGTCTAAAAGGTGCATTTCCCTTGATCAAAGTGTTAAGGTTGGTTGATTTTGAAGAGAAGCCAGCAATGGGGTTTATTTATGAGGAGATGGACAAAGCTAAAGCGAAGATTCAGAGTGTCTTCAATGGAGTCAAGAGAAGGTAAATATGGTTATTTTATTTTTAGCTATTTATTGCATTATTTAGCTAAAACTGCTTATCTGTTTCATTGTTTAGCTATCTGCCTTTGTGGGAAATCATTGATCAGCGATGGGATAATCAGATGCATAGGCCTCTTCATGCCGCGGGCTATTATTTGAACCCGAAGCTACATTATAGTTCCGGGTTCAAAGCTGACTATGTAGTGAAAAAAGAATTATACGACTGCATGCAAAGGATTGTGGGAGATGTTGAAGAGATTTCCAAGATTGATTTCCAGCTTGAGGAGTTTAAAAGCAAATCCAGCATGTTTGGAAGTGTTGTTGCAACCAAAGCACTTGACACCAAAACACCGGGGCAATGGTGGGAGTCTTATGGGAGTCAATATCCAGAGTTGCAGAGATTTGCAATTCGTGTGCTAAGCCTTACGTGCAGCTCCTCTGCTTGCGAAAGAAATTGGAGTGCTTTTGAGATGGTAACTTTCACACCACAATCTTTTTTTTTTATTTAAATGAGAGTTCTTAGTTAATTGAAGTTGACTATTTGGATTACTTGTCTTCTTGTGTTTGTTTAGGTCCATACAAAAAGAAGAAATCGTTTGAAACAAAAAACTATGAATAATGTGGTTTTTGTGATGGCTAACTCGAGGTTGAGGAAGAAAAAGCAAACAAGGACACCGAAGGATTATGACATTCATGACATTTCCTCGGATGATGAATGGATCCTTGGTGATGATATTGCGGAATATTTTGATGATGAGATTGACATTATAAGTGAAGATGTTGTGCGAGTTGGAGACGAAGTGGAAGCTAGTAGTATTGGTGATGATTTGCATATTCGAAGCTTTGAAGATGTACTTGAGGAGGAAAACGAAGATGATACGGGCGATGGGGGAGATGATTATTATGATCAAAACATGAATGCTTTGTTGGATCCTTAGATAATCTTCTTATGCTTGTATGATTTATCTTTTTAGACTTGGTGTGTTTTGTTTGGAAGAATTATTTGTTTTATCACTTTAAGGGAATGTGTCCATTTGATATTAGGACAATTACTTGTTGATGATGGCACCTTAAAGTGCTTGTTGTTTGATGACCGTGGCACCTTATTTTAAAAGTATTCAAATTACATTTTTGTAAACTCTTTCGATTGTACTTACGATCCCACGAGTTACGATCTTGCACCCCCTTCACGATTCCGTGTAAAATTTCGATTTTGATAACCTTGGGAGTGAGTAAGGGTTTTGACAGGCGGTTGCTTTTCATGAGGGCGAAAGACTGGGACAGAGAAAAGAAAAGGGAAGAAAAGAGAGGAGGAGGGTAAAGTTAAAGTTCTTCCCCTTTTTGTACTATTACTTTATAAATAAATAAATATGGGAGGATGCATCAACTCCACACTTGCCATCTTCTCCCTTATCCCCTCCATCATTTCATCGTTCTTTACCTGATTTTTTATTGGAAAATAATCATTCAAAGAGAAAGAAAAAACATAGATTAATTTGATAGAAAAGTGTTGTTAGGATGTGTGTGAGCTAATTACATTGTCGTGTTGTTGTTAACAGAAGAGTTGTGATTATATGAAACCACCAAATGGGAGTTGGGTTTAGTGTATGGTTGAGTTGTTTGTGACCCTTCCCCCCATTCAACTTTGTTTAACCCTATAAATAGAGGGCATTGGGCACAATGGTAGAGGTCATCCCTCCCTCCCTCCAAACACAACTGTCCCTTCTATCTCCTTCTTACTTACCAAATCCCTAAACCTCCTCTCTTCCCTTTAAAGCAAAACTCTTCATCCCTTCCTTTGATTATAGTCCCCCCTCCCTTTTTATCTCTTCTTACATCCCAAATCTCTAAAACTCCTCTCTTCTTCCCCTCAAGAAAACCTTCACCCCCATCCTTTGATTACAGTCCCCCCCCCCCCCCCCCCATATATAACCTAAATTGGTTTATTTTATTTTTTCTGTTTCTTTCCCTTCAAGTTTAATTTAGTTTTCCACTGTTTTAGATCTTGTTCCGGTGTGCAGTCTCTAGGGTTGGATCTTTTTCAGGGGTTGAATTTTGGGAATGGTTTTATGCAGATGGTTTGTGGTTGCTTTGGGGGGGAGGGAGTTGGTCTTTTAAAAAAGAAATATAATGTTTGGCTGGAGACATTTTTGTGGTTGTTGACAGAAGATAGAGAACACAGATGAGGAATTGCAAAGATGATGTGAATCCCGATCGATGTTTTTTTTTTTATGGTGCATTTCTTTTCATTCGTGCTCTCTATGCTTCTGTCATCACCTCTCTTAAATTACTAGGTTTAGGGTTATTCATTTATAGATTTTTGTGCAGCTTCGCGGGACTCTCTTATCCTTTGTTTGATTTGCTTGTGTTGAGTCCCACTTTGCGGCGAGCATTCGCAGGTTGCAGAGATACGGTTGGATTCTGATCATTTCCTCGATTTCTAAGCATATTTTCTCCACTCTTCCCCTTGAATTGCTTGATTGGTCAGCGTAACCAAGGTTTCTGCAGCTTTGATGTGCTCTCTTTTGCTCGTGCGATTCCTATCCTTTCGTTTCCACTTATGAGCTGGATTAGAAATATGACCAATTGAATTTCTGATTAGGGATCATGTTCGGTGCCCAGTCCGTGATCCCACATCAGGGACCAAGGACGACAACAACCCTGGTGGGTTTCCACTGCCTGCCGACAATTTCCTTCGTTCGGCACCCTGCAGGTGACGATCAGGTGTATAGGTCAAGCCAGGATATCCTAGGTGCTTTCGGACCAGTTTCGGAGGATGCCCTTTCCTGCTTTGGATGGAGGCCATTGCAGTGCCTTGGCACTTTGCCACTAAGAGCCCCCCTTCACCAACAAATTAGACTCTTTACCTTTGATTTTATTTGGAGCCGATGTTGATAATTCAGATTAATATCCTCGAGACAAATTTCACTATTCCAAGTTGCCTCCCCCAACACATCAAATCTGATATATATATATATATCTACAAAGACTAACAAGTACTTGGATCACGATGACCATCGGTGGATATAAACGGTGCCACGCCCAAGCAGGCCGTCTCGTTGAATCCCCAAATTTCATGTTATCATTAATGTCAACAAAAACTCAAAGATCGACTTGATACGACGATTTCCGGACGAGAGGGGCATGTTCAAGTAAGTAGCTAAACTTGCTGATGATCACTGGAATAAACTATTAACCGACCAACCAATAGGTATGATGGACATGTAGTTTACGATATTGTTAACTAGAAGCGTGAGATGCAACGATACCAGATTAACCTTCTTGTCTAAACCTAAAAACCAATATTTTTGTGTATTCCTTCCAATAAAATTTTTCAAGGCCATGTTTGATATCTTATGAAACACATCCAAACACATAAATCTGAATATGGGAGGAAAAAAAAAACTTTTTTTCTAAAATACATATTATTTTTTTTATAAGGAGAGGCTAAGAATCGAGCTGAGGCTAAAACGATTTTTATTGGACTAACTTCAATATCTCAAGATTTTGTGTTTTTCGCAATTTGTTCTTCATCCTCCAAATAGGTCTTCGAGAGGGCCGACGAATGGGCCCTGGAAATTAAATATTTGGGCCTCTAGTTTGGGCTTTAGGTATTTTCCCAGCACGGCCCATTCTAAGGAGAAAAACGATTTTGATAAATGCGGTTCCCCTGCTTGGTGTTGTGCTACTTGGAGAAAAGACGGAAGGCTTGTTATCGAAATGCAACGGTGAAGTTACCATTAGAGATATCGAACCAGCCCATATGTCGAGTCCAGCATATAAGTCTAACTGAGTTCTACTATAAAACTAATAAGTTGTAAAGGAATAGCCAGCTGGACGATATATACTAGACTTCTTACTGGGCTTGTATTGTCTTGTAAGAAAATGCAGTCATTTAAAGCAGCAACACGAAAGCTCAAGATGCTTGACTTTCAATGGTGTGGGACTTACATCGATGTGGATTCATCTTTTAAAAAAATTGCTGAAATTTTACATGTGCAAGAGATTCACCAGTGTTGATCTGAACCTTTTCACATCAAGTTCCACATTCTGTTGGTCCAAGTAGATAGACTTGTATTTATTCCAGTCGTGCTTGTGGTATGAAACTGGATCCTTCAGGACAACGTCGTCTGGCCGAAATTGCTGTATGAGCGTGCTCTCGTTGACTGATATCCGGTACTCTGGTACTGCACTTCCATCTGTCTCGCAGGGTCCCCAAAGCACAACCTCGCGTGGGGCTCGACCCCACCAAAGGGAACCACCTGGATGAACACTGCATGATCGGGGAGAAAGAGGAAGTTGGTGAGTCCTGCACCATGTACCCCCATCATGACGTCGCAGGAGTTTACGATCTCGGCACTCCTTGAGACATTGTAGTCTAGCTCCGCCATGACGACCTTGTAGCCGAAGTCCTCGGCCATTCCTGTGATTGAGGCCACATTCATGAAGGCCCGTGTCCGTTTCCTCGATATGATCAGGAGGCGGGGCCTCTTGCCTCTGTTGTCGTCCTTGAGGTCAATCGCGTGATCTCGTCTTAAAGAGTACGTGTTCCTCAGGAATGCCCTAAAATCATGCATAGAGTGGTGTGGAGGCCTCGAGGGATCAATCACGAGTTCCTTGTGGTACTGAAGCCCGATGATCACCCTCGAGAAGCAGTGAGTCCCCTGCTCTTTGTCAATGTCGATGATGTCATAATCTGACAAGCTCTGCAACACTCTGGAGAATTTCCTGAACCACCATGGGTTCATGTCGCTCACTAGGAAGAGGACTTCACCTTTGAAGCTTCGAGCGGTCAGATAAAGAGGGACGAAGATGTCCGCATAATCATGGAAGTAATTCCCTGCGAACCCACCGGCCGAGAAGAGGATTGAAGGAATCCCATGGAAACTTGTGCACCTAGGAATCTCCCCTGCATCGGCTGCCACTGGCAGAATGGACCATTCCCTGACATTGGACATTGCCTCGGGGTTGCCTTTCCTCGTGTAAGGCCTAACACGAAATGATTCGACCTCCTCACCCTCTCGAGCGGAGACCGAGAATACAGTTGAGTAGTTCCCACGTACACCGACTTGTCCACGCACATCGCAGAAATCGGGCCCCGAGTCTGTGATCCTGCAAAGCGGCTCATCTCCCTCTGTAGCCCTTTCTTTCCCGGTAATGATCCCTCGCGGCACTCCACCAACCCCCTCAACTACCGCGAGCAACCCGGCATCCTCCGCAGCCGACACCTTCAAATGCACTACAAAACCACCACACGAGCAGACTGTTAGTTTTAGGGCGCAGCGGAAATATAAAATAAACTTTTGTGTCCAAAATTAAAAGATCCCCCGTAATACGTATAAGATTTTATGATAAACAGATTAAGACACCAATTAGAACTCCTTCACACCACCGTGTACCGGAACACGACTAGAGCGCGAACTTACACGGGAGATGCTCCAGGTTATGAAAGAATGCGGCAAGGAGGCAGAGCAGGACAACAGAGCAGCAAAGGACAGCCGCATATCCGAACCTCTTCCGATCATGCCTAGTAAAACTCCTGGCAAATACGTCACCGTGCTTGTACATCATGGTTTGAGAAACTTACAAGGATGTCTTGACAAGATTTAGGGACTCGGAGAGGGAATTCCTGTCTTCCTGTTCTTGACAAAACAGAGAACAGAAGGATTTGCAATGTTTACTGAAAGCAAGCAGGCACACTTTTTCCTTTTTCAGTATAAATTATTTCGTGATGGAAAGCGACACTTGACTTGTTAGTCCTTGTGAGAGGGGAGCCGACTGACTAAAACTGGATCCCATTTTTTTAAACGACATCGGTTAAGAGATAATTTAAAAAGTAATGCAAAAAATAATGAATACAAAGCATAACAAAATTCTTCTTATTTTATCACACTATGTATGTTTAATAGGTACATGTAAGAAACATGTCACAATATAAAAAGAAGAAAGGGAGAAAGAAAATTCTGCACCGGATCCAATGAGAGAGAGAGCTTTGGGAATGGGGATGCACCTACAACAACTTCAATTATTATTGTAAGGAATGTAATAATAAAAAAGAGCGGGTTTAAGTAGGGGGGTTGGGGAAGCGGCTAACGGTACGTGCACGTAACCGTTACGTGCTTTACTAAATTCGACCAAAATTTTAGTAAAGTTTACTAAAAATCGACTTTTTTTAGTAAAATGATTAGTAAATTACTAAAAAAAATTAGTAATCCGTTACTAATTTTTCACTGTTTAACCATTCGGAAAGTCACTAAACTAGGTTTAGTAAATCTGCGAAAAAATTTACTAAACTTTTTAGTAACCGATTACTAAAAATAACGGTGATTTGACAGTTTTTTTTAGTAATCGTTACTAAAATTTCACTGTTCAACTTTAGTAATCGGTTACTAAAAAGTTTAGTAATTTTTTTCGCCGATTTACTAAACCTAGTTTAGTAACTTTCCGAATGGTCAAACAGTGAAAAATTAGTAGCGGTTACTAATTTTTTGTAATAAAATTTGTAATACTAGTAATTTTCCAGGTAGGCCGTCCGGAGATTTTAGTAATGATTTACTAATTTTGTAAGCGAAATTAGTAAATTACTGTTTGACATAGTAAAGTCGTTAGTAAATTACTAATTTTTTTAGTTTTTTTCGTAATCGTTTACTACTTTTTGAACAAAATTCAGTAATCAATTACTAAACTTTTTAGTAATTTTCGTAAATGAACAGTACATTCCGAACCTAAAACTGAACCTGTTTTCAGTGTGAAATTACCATTTTACCCCTTCTGTAAAATTATAAATAGGTTCGGTTTTAGGTTTGGAGTGAAAATTCGTAAACGATTTTGTAATTTATCGCAGGGGTAAAATGGTAATTTCACACTGAAAACAGGTTCAGTTTTAGGTTCGGAATGTACTGTTCATTTTAGAAAATTACTAAAAAAATTAGTAATTGGTTACGAAATTTTTTCCCAAAAGTAGTAAACCATTACGAAATTTTTTTTAAAAAATTAGTAATTTACTAACGACTTTACTATGTTACACAGTAATTTACTACTTTTTTTAACACAATTAGTAAATCATTACTAAAATCTCCGGACGGGAACCTGGAAAATTACTACTATTACTAATTTTTTAACAAAATATTAGTAACTGGTACTAATTTTTCACTGTTTGACCATTCGGAAAGTTACTAAACTAGGTTTAGTAAATCGGCGAAAAAATTTACTAAACTTTTTAGTAATCGATTACTAAAGTTGAACAGTGAAATTTTAGTAACGATTACTAAAAAAAACTGTCAAATCAACGTTATTTTTAGTAATCGGTTACTAAAAAGTTTAGTAAATTTTCCGGCCGATTTACTAAACCTAGTTTAGTAACTTTCCTAATGGTCAAACAGTGAAAAATTAGTAACGGATTACTAATGTTTTTTAGTAATTTACTAACGATTTTACTAAAAAACATCGATTTTTAGTAAACTTTACTAAAAAAAAAATCGATTTTAGTAAAGCACGTAACGGTTACGTGCACGTACCGTTAGCCGCTTCCGGGGGGTTGGGGGGATCATGGAAATGTGCCGTCCTTTTATTCCAGTCGGCAACACATTGTTTATACCAAGATATTTAATAATCACGTCCTTAATAGGTGATAGTTGACTTTTTCTTTGGGTTGAATTAAAAGTATAATACTATGATGTTAGGGAAGAAATCATTAGCTTATGATTGTGATTATATATGATCTAGGCTGATCAAGCAGCAATTACCTACTCAATTTGGCTTCATCCACGTACCCACCCCCACCAACAAACCAAACAAAAAACGATTGAAGAAGAAGAAAACAATCAATCTAACAATCAATCTATCTATCAATCAATCATATTAAAGTCAGACCACAACACTTTTTTTGTGTTTGTTTAAAACGAGACGTCAATTGGCCGTAGCTGTATTTTCAGCAGAGGTTGACATGACATTCCAACGGCACCCTAATTTTAGTCATCAATTAAGGTTTTTTTTAACTAATCTATTGAATTTTTGCAGGGGTGATTAGTTGAAGTCTCGTATTTTCTCCTCCTTCATTTTATTACAGGGTTGGTCGGAGGTCGATGCTGATGTTAAGAGTTCAGTTCCGGTTATGTTTCAGCACAAAATTATATACATGTGGAGGAGTCTTCTTCATATGTTGTCGTGGCAATGGTTAGTCCACCAGCTGAACGTGTAAATTATTGTCTGCATCTTTCGATGGCATGAGTGTTGGTCTGACTTGAATTTGTCCCGGTCATGCTTGTAGTATTATGAAAAACGGATCCTTCAGGGCCACGTCGTCTGGGCGGAAATGATGTACGAGCGTGCTCTCGTTTTCCCCTTATCCGGTGGTACTCGAGGTATTTGCATGTCCGCCTGCCTCCAATTGTTCGATTAACTAGGAACTACTTTCCTCGCATTAGAGATTATGTGATTACACACTAGCAACCTAGCGGAGAGTTGGTTTTTCTTAGACTTGGCAAGTCTGATTGATATTACTGAAAGTAGAGAACTACAGTTACTTGTTACCTGCATGAACTGCTGCTCCGGCATTTTATCAAACACCCTTCAGTCTTAGGTGGCGTATCCCAGGTGCTTCAGGTACCAGAGCACTCCCTCGGCTGCTTGCTCTGTCGCTGCCTTCTTCGCGGGCCTAAGCTCGCCAAAGCACTCAACGTTCACGGCCGCCTTCCCTTCCACTGCCACGGAGACCTTATAACCGAATCTGCAATCACATTTACCAATGTAAGTAGTAGTAGTCCAAGTCTTTGATTTTTTTTTTTTTTGCCCCTTAAGACAGAACGATGACTTAACTTCCTACAGTGAATGGTGTTGACACTATGGAAATCTTGGGCCTAACTTCAACAAAGCCCACAAAAGCCCATAGCCATATACTAGGCCGGTGCCTGTAGGGAGAAGTCTACAGAGGTAATATAGTAACCTTGTAATCAAGGGAAGTCTACAAGACTGCGCCTCTGATGAACACCAAGTCTACAGGCTTGCGCCTGAAACACGAAGTCTACGGGCCTGCGCCTGCAAGAGACACGTGTCAAAAGAAAACGGTTCCATGGCCCCGAGATAATTGGAACTTGTTACCCACGCATAACACTAACGCACGTCTTAAAGATAATCAGTTAAACCCGAAGTCAGATGAGCTGAATCCACATTTAAATGAGTGGGAATCAGTTAGCCCCGAGATCCTAGGAAGAGTTGGGTCTGAAAGATCCTCAGGAGGTCGTAACAGACCGAGTATAAAAGGGAGGGGATCCCCCTCAGAGACAAACACGATCAATCAGCCAAACACAGATTTGCATTGCTCGTCACCCTTAGACTTTAGTGGATACCTCGGCCTGGGTTATTTGGTCACCACCTTCCACCGTCCCGGCGAGCAACCGTAATCGGGGCAACAACCCTCCGCCAGCACTTCCACCGTCACGGCGAGCAACCGTAACCGGGGCAACAACCCTCCGCCAGCAGTTCCACCGTCCCGGTGAGCAACCGTAACCGGGGCAACAACCCTCCGCCAGCACTACCACCACCACGCAAGCCTACAGTGCACTGTAGCAAGTCTACGACGTCAGCAGCGAGTATACGACGCCTACATCAGCCGCATCACTCCTTTTTCGTTCATTTTTATGGCTGTAAGCTTTTAAGTTCTTTTTCGAAACTTTGAATTTGTACAGTCGTATCTTTTATCATTGAAATTCATCTTTCTGGCGACTACATACATTTCCCTGTGAGTCCAATTGCCAAATATTTCCGACGTGGTCCGTCTTCTACGCGAACACGTCTTTGGCGACCACAGTGGGAGGAAAGAAAATATTTCACGTTTGCTGATGGCAAAAAATACCAGAAGCGGAGCTAGCCGAGATCCCCCACCTCCATTAGATGGAGACGGTGTTCCCGCAGAAGGAGACGCGAACGCGGACGATGTGACTCTAAGCAGTCAAGCGAACGCCAGTCAGACTGATCTCGGAGTACATACACCCTCCGAATTCATATCCAGACTCGAATTTCACAAAAAGTTCAGTGATATGAGAAATTTGGTCGATAGACGTATCTCCGGACTAGAAAGTAACATGGCTCAGATCCTAGAGCAAATCAGCGCCTTAAATAGGCCAAAACCTACTGCGAAGCCGAGCAACTCCGTAGAACGAGATTGTTCTTTCATGGGAGATGCGCGACGAGCAGAAAAAAGGAATGTGTCATTCCAAGTGGATAACCCTTGGGACCACGAGAATCAGTTTGTTACAGAGATCACTAATAGGGATAGGATGTCCCCTTCTAGACCGACGTCTTCGCGGTTGCCCGCGACATGGATACAGAACGCGGTCTATGCGGTGAACCCAATAGATGAATACGGTGAGGCCCAAGGTGAAACAAACAGATGTGCGCCTTCGGTTCCTACCCGTCGCCCTGGGAAAGCCCCCATGGATGAAAACTTACCAGGAGAATCCCCAAATATAGGAGGTTTTTCTCGAGTGGAAGGTTTTTACGCTAAACCCTCTGTACACACACAGCCGCCAAGGCCTAGTGAAAGAGCACCTTGCGCCACCGAAAGATGGGGTCAGAACCCTGCGCGCGAGTTAATTGGCTATCCAACCCCTCCGAATTTGAGGGAGACAATAGCCCAGGTCTTGGAACAGATGGTGCCCGGGGTTGTTAGACAAGACGACCCCTGTTTCTACAGGAGCCCTTACCCGGCGTTCATTGATAGGGATTTTCCCCTGCCTAAAGGATACAGAGTACCGGATTTTACCCGTTTCTCTGGGGAGGATGAAATGACCCCTCTAGAGCATATAGCTCGGTTCACTCATCAAATCGGGGAGGCTGGGACTAACGACTTTTGGAAATTGAAGCTATTCCCTAACTCCCTCACAGGCGATGCATTTACGTGGTATGCTAGTCTACCCCCAGGATCGGTGGCATCATGGGCGGAAATGCAGTTTAGCTTTATGAAAGCGTTCGCTCGCCTAGATACACCATTGTCAATTTTCGAGGTTATGCGCTTGAAACAAGCCGCCGGGGAACATCAAGGGCAGTTTCTGATGCGCCTACGAAAAGCGCTACTCCGGTGTAGACCAGCGATTCCAGAAAGGGATCAACTGATGGTGGCATTGAACGCTTTGTCGATTCCATTCAAAAAGAAACTGCAGGGAGAAAGGTTCACTGATCTTTACGATCTCGCCAGGAGAGCGACTGAATATTACCAGGTGTTGATGGAAGAGGCTCAGGCTCGCGCACTTACCAGCTATAGACTGTTGAGGTAGACATGGCCGAATTTGTAAAAGGAGAGGCGACAGTCCGTGAGCCTTTAGCAAGGAAGAACTCTAAGGCAAAGGCATCTCAAAAAACGGGAGAAGAAAGAAAGTACTCTTTTGATGTAGACAAAGCGGATGCAATTTTCGACTGGCTCTACCAGCGAAAACGAATTAAGCTAAAGTCGGGGCATAGAACCCCTCAGACAGATAAGGAAAGTCTAGGAATTATTGCAAGTGGCATGGGTCGTTTACACATACGACCAGGGACTGTCTATCATTCAGGAACATAATTCAAGACCTTATAGAGGCAAAAGAATTATGCTTCCCGGAAGTCGAAGAAGTCACTATGGTCGACGACAGGCCTTTCGATGATGAAATCGCTATACATATGTTCAATATTTCTGATGTAGACATAAATCTTGTAGAAGCTGATACCAGTTTCTCTCTACAGGGTACGAAGGTAGCTGGAGAAACTGTGGTAGCAAATGCCCTGTTCCGTAGACTGGCGGACAAAGGGGTGATCACCTGCCCAACCAAAGCCATCGCTGGAAACCTCTGCTGCTGGCACATGGACGATACGCATACCACTGATAGGTGCAACACTTTTAGGAAATACCTGCAGAACAACCAGGGTGACACTTGGTATGACCTGACCCCGCTGGAAGAGGTTGCGATGGGAATAAGCTCCCTAGGGGCACGACCACCCCCGAGCAATTTACAGAGGAGGCTCAAGAGCCCTCCAAGTCTAGAGCGTAGGCCGACAACCCGAGGGGGAAGAGGTGGTCTTCACGGTCGGGGCAGAACACCCGAACACCAACCCCGTGTCGTGGAGCACCCCAGGCGACAATTGGATTTTGACGACCCGTCAACCCAGCATAAGACAAAGCAAGTGGACAGTGGTCGCACTGGCGAAACACATCCGATGGCTTTAGAAGCAAACACACCTGATAAAGCGCGACAAGTCAACGAGGCACAGAGAAGAGGCTCCAAATCGTGGTACGGAACGCACAAAGTAGATGCCCGAGCAATCCGGATGGGACTAGCAATAGCCCCAGTTCCTATACGAAAAAGCTCTGTGCTAGAAGTGCAAGTTAATAGGGCGAAACAGGATCCTAATCACGCAGCTCTGTACGGCATGCTGCGTAGACTACTTCCTTAAGCTGGTAGACTTATCAGCAAATGGAGAGATCATAGTCCAATCTGCTCACCCTGCGACCACAGGTAATCTTGACCTCGTGCACCATTCAAAAATGCAACAGGAGGCAACGTGCACGGTCCTGGGATACGACCCAGTCGCTATAGATTTCGTAGAGGTATGTCGAACCCCACTTGATTCTAAGAAATCAAGAACGGTCAGGGCGGTTAACCCTTCGAAATTTTGGCAGAAAGCCGTTGGCAGAGCAAGTTTTGCCACCACAGGCTCGGAAAAGGAGGAATAGACGTCTAAGCCACGTCGCAAAGAGACCTAGGCCTGCCCCGTCGGAGGCAATCTCGCCTATCAAGACGCGCACAAAGGAACCAAATAGGGAGGCTGAGCGCATCGAGTCTACAGATCACTCGGAAGAGCCAGGCTCAAGCTTTGATTACACCCCCCTTCGGAGTGAAATCCCGAGTGACGCTAATGGCGGAAAACAAGTGATCGTCAGTTGCAATACCATTACTCTGCCTGTAGACTTTGCCAAAGCAAAGGACGAAGAAGCTCCGAGGGGTAAGCCACTTCTCTCCCGTCTTTCGCCTTACCCGCCTGGTTTCCCGCTTCATTGGCTGACAAAGCCTTCAGACAGCATGAAGCAGCATATGCATTCCTTGTATATTACTGCTGTCTTCGATGGTACTTTAATGAGCCGGGTCATAGTAGATAACGGGGCCACTATAAACGTACTGCCTCTATCCAAGTTTAGAATGCTTGGATATAAACTTCATGATTTAGTTAAAACCGACATCGCAGTGAGTGGCTTTAATGGCAGAAAGTCCGAATGCTTGGGAGTCTTCTCGGTACATTTGGGAGTAGGGCGACAAGAGAAAGAAACAGCCTTTTTCGTAATAGACATAGCCCCCACGTTCAATGCCTTACTAGGGCGTGATTGGCTTCACAAGGCCGCCGCCATCCCGTCTACACTACATAGGGAGCTAATATTGTGGCTTGATTCTGAAATCGAGATTGTGAAAGCTGATGCGTATTCTTGTTGTGACAAAGGTGTTTTGCATGCAGAAACAAGCAAGACTATCAAGGACCTGACCCTGCATCAGCGGTATGAGCTGGGTGATCCCACGGTCGGCCCCCTTGGTCAACCCTCCGGGAAATTCGATTATATTGTAGACTACGGGACAACGCACCCCAAGCCAGAGTCGGGCCCGATTGTTCCAACAGGATTGGGAGATGAGTTCACTGACAAGGACATAGAAGAAGTCCTGCAAGAGGTCAATTCAGGGGAGAAACCTGCCGAGGGGAGCACGAATGGCCACGCAGGAGAAGGAGCCTTGGAAAGCCAACGGAACCCTGGCGAAGAGTTGGAGCCCGACAGACTCCTCAAAGAAGGGACTTATGGGCCAGAGTGAAAAGGAAAATGTGGCAGTCGCTGATGTCCTCCAGCGGCTCCGAGTCTACAGGGAAGGATGTCCTCAGGATTAGTCTACGTCATCTTTGTCAATAAACTCTGCAGGCCTTAGAGCGCCTGATGCATGTAATAAGCCCGTGTCTACCAGTCTAGGTGGTAACGAGCATCGCGAGTCTTTATTGACCCCATGTGACCCCTTGGTCAGTATCAACTTAGGTAGCGAGTCTTCTCCTAGGAATCTTTTTATCAGTTCGTCCGCAAATAAAGAATTCTTTGAATCAATCAAGGATGTACTCAAAGAATTTAAAGACTGCTTCGCCTGGGACTACACCGAGATGCCAGGGCTAGATCGCAATCTGGTAGAACATGCTCTACCCATCAAGAAGGATTTCAAACCAGTTCAACAAGCTCCAAGACGTATGTCTAGAGAAGTAACGCATCTAGTTTTCGAGGAAGTCAAAAAACTTTTTCGAGCAGGATACATAAGAACATCACGATATACAGAGTGGATCTCTAATATCGTACCGGTCTTAAAGAAAAATGAAAAAATTAGAGTCTACATAGACTTTAGAGATCTAAATCGCGCCACTCTCAAAGATGAATACCTTATGCCCGTCGCAGACGACCTTATAGATAAAACCGCGGGCCATCAAGTCATGTCTTTCATGGATGGTTTTTCGGGTTATAATCAAATTTTCATCGCAGAGGAGGATATTCACAAAACAGGATTCAGGTGCCCTTTGGGCATTTTTGAATGGGTGGTGATGTCTTTCGGATTGAAAAATGCCGGTGCTACGTACCAGAGAGCGATGAACGCTATATTCGATGCTTGTCTAGGAAAAACGATAGAAGTCTACATAGATGACATAGTGGTCAAGTCGACGAAGGAAGAACTACATATCGAACATCTAAGAAACGCCTTCATGAAGATGAGGAAACACCAACTGAAGCTGAATCCTCTCAAGTGCGCCTTTGGAGTTAAGGCAGGGCATTTTTTAGGTTTCCTAGTACATCAACGTGGCATTGAAGTAGATCAAAACAAAGTGAAAGCTATTTAGAGCCTAACGGCCCCAAGGAGCAAAAAGTAGCTACAGGGTTAATTACTTGCGCAGGTTCATTGGAAATGTTGTCGGGAAAAACGAAGGTTTTCGCTAACCTCCTGAGGGGAAGGAACGATTACAGATGAACCGAAGAACACGAAGAAGCGTTTAATGCTTTGAAAGAATATTTGACACATCCACCGGTCTTAATGCCTCCTCAACAAGGGAAACCTTTTATCCTCTACGTAGCGGCTACCGAAACAACTATAGGCGCAATGATGGCACAAGTAGATGAAAACGGACGCGAAAGAGCCGTCTACTACTTATCAAGACTATTAACCCCGATCGAAGTCAGGTATACGTCTAAAGAAAAGCTATGCTTATCGGTATTTTACGCCGTAAAGAAGCTCAGACACTACATTGGGAACCGAGAAGTCTACGTGGTTTCTAAGTCGCCTATAATTAAATACTTCTTTGAAAGCCCTTTACTAGTCGGACGAATCAGCAATTGGAGTCTGATTTTGTCCCCGTATAATTTAAGGTATAAATCGCAGCAGTCAGTTAAAGGACAAGCGCTGGCCGATTTCCTAGCCGATCATGGCCCTGACCAGTCAATAGACCAAGAGGAAAGGATCGAAGAAATATGGCAGGCATGGTTCGATGGCTCATCTACAAAAAATGGAATTGGGATAGGAATCCATATAATGTCCCCTATGGGTAAAAACATTAGGCTGGCTTTTCGTCTACGAGCATCGTTGACAAATAATGCCACCGAATATGAAGCATTAATAACAGTGTTAAAAGAGCTTCTATCGCTGGGAGCGAAACGAGCGCGGATTAGAGGAGATTCCCAGCTGGTTATCAACCAAGTAAACGAACAATGTTCGTGTCAGGAAAAGTTGCGACCATACCTTGAAATTGTTCAAGGGTTAGTCGCACAATTTGAGAACATAACTTTCCATTTCATAGATCGTGACGAGAATAGAGTGGCCAATAACTTGGCACAATCAGCCTCGGGCTATAGGGCGAGAATCAGGCCAGAAGATTTAACAGAAATGGACTCTCATTTACAGCCAAGAGGTGACGTCATGGCATTAGACATCATGAACCAAGAGGAAGATTGGAGGAAACCAATCATAAGTTTCTTATTAGATCCAAGTCAAAAGGTTAAACAACGGATCAGAGTCCAGGCATTGACATACATCCTTTTAGATAACGTCCTCTACAAGAAGGACACAAACGGAGTTCTTTTAAGGTGCGTAGACTTAGATGAAGCTACTCCAATAATGCTAGAAACTCATGAAGGTCTTTGTGGCTCACACCAATCAGGGGTCAAAATGTGTTGGACTATCCGTAGACATGGATTTTATTGGCCGTCAATGATGAAAAATTGCATCGAGATGGCTAAGGGATGCCAAGACTGTCAGCGACATGGTCCGTCGACCCGCGCTCCGACAGCAGATCTCACCCCCATAATCAAACCTTGGCCTTTCAGGACTTGGGCCCTGGACATAATAGGAGAAATTCATCCCCATTCTAGTCGGGGAGATGCGTTCATCCTAGTAGCAACAGATTACTTCACTAAGTGGGTGGAGGCACAAGTCTACAGGAAAATTGACCACAGTGAGGTAATTGATTTCTTGCGGACTAACATTATTTATCGATTTGGCATTCCCCAGAATATTGTGGTGGACAATGGGATGGCCTTTAACAATGCTAAGGTAAGGGAATTCGCCGAAGAATTCGGTTTCTCAGTTTCGAACTCTACCCCATATTACCCCCATGGGAATGGACAAGCCGAGGCGTCCAACAAATTGATTAAAAATAATATTCAAAGAATGATCGGATGCAATCCGAAAAAATGGCACGAGGTATTAAACGACACATTATGGGCCCTAAGGGTCACTAAACGCGAAAGTACCGGAGAAACCCCATTTGCACTAGTCTACGGCCATGACGCAATCTTGCCCATAGAAATGAGGTATAAGTCGCTTCGTGTCGCCCAGCCTTGCCTACAAGATGAAGCCATGCATATAGCCTTGGAAGAACTGAAAAAGAAAGAGGTTAGAGGTTATAGACAAGCTAGAGGCACATAAACAGAGGATAGCCCGGCACTACAACAAGAAAGTAATTCATAAACACTTTCGCGTTGGCGATTTGGTTTGGAAAATGGTTTTACCCTTAAAGACGAAAAGCCAAATTTTGGGAAAGTGGTCTCAAAATTGGGAAGGACCGTATCGAGTGGTCGAAACCTATTCAACAAATAGCTATAGGTTATCGACTCTCGAAGGTATTAAGCAACCTTTAAAAATTAACGGGAAATTCCTGAAGCGATACAAGAAGACCATCTGGGAATCTCACAAAAGAACTTTGGAGAAGCGTTTCCCAGCCATTGCGAAGGAAATCGTGCAAAGAGAGGCGTCTTAAAAACGTTCATACAGCTGTAGACTTGTGAACTTGTGCACAGAGTATCGCCTACAGCGAGCAAATAAAATATATATATATATATATTCAGGTCATAGATCGAGTTCGCTTAGGAGAGGTCACCCCTTAACATATGCTGCCTACATTTAACATCAAGCTCTTTTACGGGCAGAGTCTCGTAGGTACAAACACCTAGTGCCACACTGTGGCAGTGAGCTAACAGCCTCCACAAACAAGAAAGTAAGAACCTTGGCACGGGTCCGCTTTATGGTAAGCTCGTTCTGCTGGCGATACCAAGACTTTAGTTCATCTCGGTGTTGCTGAACAGAAGCTTGAGCAGGGCGATTATCGAGCAGGGAGTCAATCGTGCTGACCCGATCTTTGAGATCGGTCTCGTAATCCAAGAGTTCTTTAATTCTGTTCTGTACTCGGGAAAGCTGGGAAGATAGCTCACTCCTTTGTTCCTTAAGCAGCTTGATGTCAGCTGCCTCCTCCTCCTGGGCTTTGAGTCGTTGGGCAATCCTGGACGAGGTATCATCAAGCGCTTGAAAATCTGCTTGGTAAGCTATTCATTCGGTCCAGAATTGCGCCCGGAAGTCCTCACAAGCGACCTACATCTGGATATTGGCCGCCGGGGAGCGTTCGACTTCATCGACTAGGCCCTGAAGTTCCTTAAATTGGGCTTCAGAAAACTTGTCGAGACGAAGAAGGTTCCCGATGCGATCCACATTCTACACCAGCTGGTCATAAGCACTGAGGCAGCCTGAGGTACCCTCCTCAGTAGGCACACTTGATGGTGGGACAACTAGTGCCACAGTAGGTTGCGCAGCATCATCAAGGTTGGCTCCCAAGGTACCAACTTTGTCCGGAGCCGCGGTTTCCGCCGCAGACGAAGTTATCATTGGCGCTGCAGCAACAGAAGGGTTGATTTCAGGAGCGCCTGCTTCTCCCGGCGTTGCAACCTCTGCTCCAGCAATGACGACATCCGCCTCCCCGAGTGTTGGGATTTGAGGACTAGGAGGAGAGGCATCCTGCGGATTAAGAAAACATACTAAATGTTAGAAACAGAAACAGAAATAGAAACAAGGCCACTCCCGAAAAACAAAAACGTTGCTAAGGATAGACTGACATCTTTCTCAAACTCCATTGAAGCCTCCGGCGCAGGAGAAGCTACAGGCACCAAAGCCATCATTTCTTGTCTGAGAAGGAAAAGCCAAACATCATAAGAATCAGTAAGCATTCTTGGCTTTTAAAAGGGAATAGAAGAAGTATTACATACTTTGAAGGGGGGCTTGTAGATTGAGTCAACAACAACCTTGGAGTCCCGGGAGAAGCAGAACCAGATCCTCGGGAGACAAGCTGAGTTTGCCTCAGCAACTTGGATATCGGAGTATTCTCCGAGTCAGAAGATGACGAGGATATGGTCCTGCGCTTGCGCTTCTCGAGCTTCCCTTGTGAACACTAAAATCTCGCGTGAAAATATCAGCGTACAAATTGTCGTATGAAAATATGTAGCAGGTTTTGTCTCTAGTCACGAGAAAAGCACGTGATTCCTCTGATTCGATCTTCGAAGAATAACGATTGTGGACGGTGATCTTGAAGCTCTGGCAGAATTTCAGCAAAACTTCGGGATGAAATATTAACGAAGTCGTCGGGGCCTATGGGCGTGATCCGGCAGAGCTTCGATATCTTGATGAAGTCGTCGGGGCCTTTGGGCGTGATCCGGCAGAGCTTCGAGGCGCGTTGCAGAAGAACACCGGGCGATGGACGTCGGCAGAGCTTCAGCGAGCAGGAGGCGGCGAGAGTCTTCGAGAGCTTCAAGAATCTTCTCTCCACCTATGTGTGTAGTGTATTGTCGTTGTGTGTCGAATGAATGAGAATGGCTCTATTTATAGGCCTCCAGGGTCGATTTATATTAGGAAGTTGGTCATCCCATATTAGGCAACCTTCCATGTACCGGGCCATGGGCCGGACTTAAATTTGGGCTTATTTCGGCCCAAAACACTTTTGTTTGAATTGGGCTTGTGGCATTCATTTATAACCCAATATATATATCTTTGTGGACTTGAGATTAGACCCATTCTAATTTCTTTATGGGTTGGGTTTATAGCCCATTTATAAATCATAGAATTGGGGCCCATGATTATAGCAGACAAAAAATTTGATGTCTACAAATGCCCCCACTTTAATTCTTTCCTCGAATTATATAAGCCCGAGAGGATGGAATTAAAGTATATAAATTTGCTTTAGGCCATGGTCAATCTTTCATATGTACATGTGTTCTACACACGTATGTACATATATATAATATAATTTTCTTTTTGAACCCTGCCTTGATATTTGGCTGGAATAGATATCTCCCTTTCTATGTCTTTTTATTTGTTTCCAAAGATAAGGTTATATTCCATAATGAATTTATTTTATTTTCTCTGAACAACATCTTCCCCTTTGTCAGAATAATCGTATGGCACCCTTCTTATCTTCAATTTGCTCTATTCCCAATTATAAAGAAATTCCTAGCCAATTTTATGCCACTTTCCCGAAATAATATACTTAGCCTCCCATTCTGAATTTTAATTGGAAAGAAAATAATCCAATCGTTCTTCCTTCAAGATGCTTCTGGGCAAAGATCGAGAAACTTCATACAAAATATTTGTATTGTGCAAAATCTTTTCTCGTTCCATTCATATTCACACCTTAAACGTGACAACTTAATATTCCAAGCATAATCCTCTTTCCTTTTCTTTTTAATCTCTCATAATAAGATCGTTAAAACACAGAAAAGATTGAAAGTTTCGGGGCATCCCCGGGATCATGTGCGCCCATGTCGTGTTTGGTGTTTGCCAGGAGTTGATGATTATTGGGCCCTCAATCCAGTTTATAATTCATGGGCAGCGCAGGCAACATTGTCGATTAGAGCAATGAGTTTGATGCGGTTGGGTTGGCGACAGTAAGAAAGTCTTTGTTAGGTATGTCCGAAGAGTCCTCTGATAAGGACAAGAGAAAAAGCAACAAATTTTGACCTTCCAAAATATCAATAATCTGGCATTATCCTCAATCGTCTGATGGGCAATTTATTTCTTGAAATATTGGAAGTTAAGCCAAATTTGAGGAAACTCTATATTTAGGAATGAATAATTGTGATTGATTACCACAATTAAAACCTTCCAACATATATCGCTTACGCAGCATTATAAATAAGAGTACCTTAGTATGCTAGTACTGTTCTCATTTTTGCTGCTTCTCAGGTTGCTCATCTTTTCTTTTCTCCATGCCCATCCTTTATCATATTTGGCGGATTCTTACATTTTTTTTTTTACAGTGAAACCGTGCAATCCCCATTATTATGCTGAAGCATCGCTTGGAGTGTTCAAAGCATCTATCCTTTCCTCGTGTGTTTGCAATTACGTTGCACTCATTTTCTTTTTTTTTTTTACAGAACCTCTTCCATTATATTTGAAGACTTCTTCTTTCTGCAATTTTTTTTTTGCAGGTTCCGGCCACCGAATCCAAATCTTATTTCATCCTAAAAAAGTCTTCTGAAAACCCAACTCTTTCTCCGTGGGCAAGAAGTTTGGAACGGTAGGAGACCAAAACGAGAAAACAGCCTCGTTTTTTTTTTACCCGTGATACCCTCTTATTTGAAAGATTTCACCCTTTGTAGCTTCCTGTAAAACATTGATCTCCATTTTTTTTACAGCGCGTGGGGGCATCGGCTGACAAGATTGGAACTCCATCAATTAAAGCAATATTGCTCACGTTCTGGTGCTCCGTATGTGGTTTTTAGCATGATTCACATTATCATTTTATAATTCCATCCAAAAGTATCCTTCGTGTACTTTGAAAATAATTACTTTTGCAGCCTATATAATATGTTTCTCATAATAATACTCTCTGTTGCTTTTCTCTGAAGGGCTATGGTTCACTTCTCAGAGAAAATCGTCTTCGGTCGCAGGTTTCTCTGCATCTCGGAAGTCGAGGACAGCCGTGACGAGGGCACACTACAAATATTATTGCTTCGATCGATTCAAACTTATGTCCCAGCCCAACTTAAATTTATCGACTGCCGAGATCGTCCGAGTCAACTATCAGAGAAAGTCCCAGCAGATTCTCCTCTATTAAACGCCTGGATGCTGAAACCACCTTCATATTTGCGTCCCCCAACGTCCATTCCCCTATCGCTGGGCAGAAATATTATTGCAGGGAAATTATATCGGAGCCCCGTATTACGTGTATGCGGTGAAGCGACTCACAACTCTAAATATTGGGAGTGGCTCGAGGATGTTCTATCTCGCTATAAGGCTACGCTCGTGAAGGCCGGAATTTTAAATTCCCTTTATTGTTCACGTTACAGCTATGATCGGGATCCAGATATAATTCGTGCCTTTATTGAGGCATGGAATCCAGAATTGAACGCCTTAGAAACATCCCGTGGTACTATTTCGATTTCCCTATGGGATTTATACAGGCTTGGTGGATTATCTGTTCATGGAGAATGCTACGAAGAAGTAATCCCAGCCTCAGACGAATTCAATACTCTCCCTAAGAGCCGTCAACATCTATTTGTGGCATTTTTACATCTCCATGAATCAAAGCATGGTAAAAAGATTGTACGAGCCACGACTTGGATTGACTTCTGGTACAGAGGCGCTATAAGATATTGTCGGCCGAAGCGTTCGTCTAAAAAGCAGTCTTTTGATAATACCACTCGGAGTCTAGAAGGGCCAATTCCGGAAGCGTCTCCGCGGGGTGACGTCACACAGGGGGTATGCGAAGACTTAAAGATTGAGGACGAAGAATTGACATCGCTATACCTTGCTGCCCTTATTTCTTGTTGGCTATGCATTTTCGCGTTCCCCAACAAAGACGCACTTATACGTCCTGAGACTTTCAAAGTATCCAGCCTAATAGCCACCGGAAGATGTTTCAGCATGGCGATTCCCGTACTAGCGGCCCTATATCGGGGCGCGCACGTTGTTATAACAAGCGTGAAGCTCGAAAATATATTCATAGCGGAGCGAATATCCATTGGCGTAGCAATCTCCTTACTAAGAAGGGCGATCTTCTGTTAAGAGACGATTCTGAATTAAAGGATCCCGCTTTGAGCTTTTTTTCTAAGTACTCGCTTTTGTTATCTGACATTACGCCGCGAAGATCATTTTATCGCGGAACCATATAATCCTTCTAATTTTAGTCGTCAGTTTGGCTTTTGTCAAGACATCCCGCGCGTCCCGAAGGATAACATTCGATCAATTTCCCTAGAAGAAGGCTTGGCTCTTTGGAATCATTCTACGCAATTCAGAAACGGCTCCCAACTCTATATCCCTATAGCACCCAGCGAACCGTGGAGTTATGTGACCACGCAATTTCAAGAATGGTGGGAATTAAATCATAATAGTTATCTGTCACGTGGACTCGAAGTACTCGTCACCGAAAGTCATCCTCGCCCACAAATCGACAGCGATACTCGTGAGACATCAACTAAAAAAGAGTCCATTCATATAGCTTCGCCAAAGGAATTAGTGGCACTCGGTATATGGAGCCCACTCTCACCCCTTTTTATTTATTGTTATTATTACTCTATAGCCGCTGTTTCTTTTCCCTTTTTTAGAAGATTCCTTCGAGGGGTCGGATGAAACTTGTTTCAAACGGAAAAGGCGTCGTCAAGATATATCCGACAATATTACGGCAACTTCCAAACAATTGGTGAATACTTGATTTTATTCAGCTTCCTTCAAAATCATTACTTATGTTCCTTTTTTTACAGTCTCCGACACTCGATATAAAGACAAGATGCTTCTGAAGCCGGATAACTCAGCTTGTGAAGGGCAACCTATCCTCCGATCGGACTCTTTTACTCGCACAACCTCTCGCGTTCATCAGAAATGTGCTATTAATATGTGGGAGGAAGTTAATGATATGATTGCCCAGACGCCGCTCGAGAAGGGTTAGACAATTATTGCTGAAGTAAAGGAGGTACTCAACCTTTTCGACGGACTTATCTCGGTGGACACTTCCCATGCTCGTGCTTTAATCATGAAGTACATCGAAGAATTTTCTAGCTCTCTTGATTCAATAATGGTTGATGAAAAAGCGCTCCCGAATACTGCTGAGGAGATTGCGTTGGCAGATGCTCGTCTTACCCAAGCTAAGGAAAGCGTCAAATCTATTATTGCACATAGGACTACTTTGTCTGAACAAATGACAAATGTTAGAGACAAAATCTCCGAACTTTGAAAAGAGCTCGCCGAATGTATCGGAGTTGAATCATTACTGAAGACTTTATTCCGCGAGTGTTGCAACCAAGTCGATGAAGCAGAGGCTGAAGTTCTCAACTTGAGCGAAATCGTATCAACTCTCGAGGAGGTGAAAACAATCAAAGAAGCTGAATCCTTGTCATCTCAAGAGTCTCATGCCCGATTGATGAAGATTCGCCAAGATATTGCAGACTTTAGCTGGGAATTTTAGATTTGTCGTTGATCTCCCCCTTTTTTTATTACCCATTTCTTTTGTAATGAACATTCACCGCATCCTTTGAATAAATTCCGTTCACGTTTTCCCTTTCTATTATTGGGTGCTCTTTGCATCGTGATTTGTTTCCCGTTACTTTCCTTCCAAAGCTTGGTGTGAGGTTCATGGACATTACCAACCCCACTGTGGACAGCATTACGAGAATCTTAAAATTGGACAAGATCTCGTCCCTAACGGTGACCCCATGTTTTTTTTGTTTTTTTTTTTTTTGCAGGATAATGAAAATTGTTCATTTGTGCTTTTTTTTTTTAAATATTCACACGAGCCGTTGGAGTTGGCTTAAATCTTGTGGCTGCGGATACTGTTATTTTCTTTTAGCAAGACCAGAATCTTCTGCTGCATAAACGAGCGGAAGAAGTCCAGGTGCAACAGCGACCGCTGGTTCACCATTTCCTGATAATAGGACGGTCGCAGCTTCACCACAACCGGGCTTTTCCATATTTAGTTCATCTCTAAATCAAAGTCCTGCTGCATATCCATCAAATTCGGGTACTTGGAGCAATATGATTCCGAGTTTTCCACGATTCCTTTGCCGTTAGCACATCATGGACGTCTAGACCTCTTCCAAGATACTGAAGATGGGGGAGTCATAACCCAAAAAGATAGTGAGTTTTTTTTTTCAAATATGCCCGAAGTTCTGTGATCTTCTCAAGCTTTGAAGATCCACCGGTGTCGTCACTGTCCTTGTAATGTGGGCCATGAATCTTCTGAACACATCACGATGTGGATGACCATTTTCTTGCAGGAACACACAGAGTTCCTCGAGAAGTCCACGGCATGTAGCTTTTAACTTGAAGTTGATGCATGAATTCAATCAAGAGGCTGACAAAGGAATTCAATCGCATCCAATGACAGGCGAAGCAAGAAGAGATTTTGAGACGAAGGCCTCGATCGCATCAAGGAATGACCTTGAACGAGTATCAGCAGATGCATTATCTCTCCAAGGTTATCAACGAGACTCTCTGCTTGATCACATTCTCCCTAGTGGTCTTCCGATAAGCCAAAAATTATTCCTGAGGGTTGGAGAGTGTTCTCGGAGTAACTTGGAGGCCGAGCAAGCAATCAAACGTCAAGCATGACCTCACATTGCCAATCCCCATACGCTCAATGCATCCTTGAAAAAGTCCAATGATTTCCTGGGTTTTACACATTTCGACGACCAACATGACATGAACAGGATAGTATATGATCCTGCGAAGAGGGTCGCCCTGCATTTTCTCCGAAAGACTAACCCCATCGACAGACGAAGTTCTGCAATGCTTCTCGAGCTTCGCTAGTTTGTGATGGTTATAGTTATCAAGACATCATATTTTTTCGTTTCTCATTTCTGCAGGATTGCAAGGAATTTCAAGGCGAGTTCTTCGGAATCTGCAACTTATTCCGAGACCTGTCCGAGAAAATTCTTCACCGGTGAAGTAGTTCAATGCAGACATAGTTAATGGCGGCCGTGGACTCCGATTTTCTAAAGCAACAGTCCACCATGATGATACACAACCGCAAGTCCCTTATGCTTTTATGCGACGAGACGTCCCTTCGACTTCAGAACAGAAAAGGGCCATTTTCAAACACATAGCTGAATTTCTCAACATGGGGGAGCTTGGATTCAGCCGGTGGGTGCTATCCGCAACTGTCTCCTAACAGGAGGAAGTGCTTCGCGACCTGCTTCTTATAGTACTCTTCCATGGTATCAAACTCGTGTGTCAGAACTGTCCTTACTCATGGCATAAGTGTTGTCTGCGGCTGTATGTGCCTCCAACTCATATGTGCTTCCGTAACCATCCTCACCTTTCGGGTTGTAGCAATACCTCCCCTTCGCAGTATGGTCTCTGCTTCCGATGAAGGCCACCATATTCGAAAATGTAAACGATGTCTCTACTTCAGAGTCATGGTGTAATTAAACAAACTCATCGAGAGGAATGCTTATCCGAAACTTTGAGAGCACAATAATATTTACCGATAAATAGTCCCCGAGGAATTCGATATACTATGAGGATGAGACTATAGTGGGCTGCAACAACTCTGATTTCGACAGGATTAAATTCATACATTGAAATGGTCATTTGTGTTTCAACACCAAGTTCTCTCATAATTTTTTCGAGGGTCATTCACATAAAGACTGAAGGTCGATGTCCATCGCATGCTGAGAAAATGCCCATGAATGCGACGACATCACACAGTTTTAGACCAAAAGGAAAATCCTCATAAAGCTTCAAGAGACGAGAGGATGAAAAATCATTGTATCTACTATGTATAAAGACCTCCGCAGGTATCTTCATCATATTACTTCATCAGGCCTTTTTGGATGATGATCAGATGTTCATCCCTATGAAACTAGTAGAGAAATATGATTATTATTATTTTATTAAGCCGTTCACAGTTTATACTCGTGCGGGCCAGGAGTATTACATTTTATTTTATTTTTTGCTCTTTTTTCGGCTTTTTTTTTTTTTTGCTCTTTTTTTTTGTTTTTTTTTTGGTTTTTTTTTATGTCGTGCAGTTTAGGCTTATGCGACATGGAGCATTATTCTTCAGGCGTAGTATCGCTTCAAGAACTTCTCATTGATTGGTCCTCGAATACTTCTGGAGCCTCTTCTGCATCATCCTCTTTAGGGGAAGTGTTTTCTTCAACCTTAGTAATTGTGATGTGGTGGGAAGCGACAACATCATTTCCGCTATTACTATGAGATGATTCCCCATTGCTATTGGTAGATACCCATGTCTTCGTGCTCATTTTTAGCACATTGCCAGTAGTTACTTCAATAACCATTTGACGCTTCATTCGAGAGGGAAATTTGTTTCGAAGATCCTTTGTGTCTTCTATGATAATTGGGATATCTTCCTTTTTATCAACTCTCTTCCACACCATTCGACTTCTTGGAGCTTGACTCAATCTTGATCGCGCCGATTTTCGAACCTTAATTTCTTCTTTTCGAGTGCCAAGCCTATCAAATACTGATCTTTCCAAAGACGGGGTTCCAAGTCGATCAAATACCGAAATTCTCGTCGATTCGATTGTAGTTTTATCCTCAACTTCGATGTATTGAGTTGAAGCCTTCTTCACCGCTTGATTGACGAGCTTAGGAGTGTCATACCCGAGACCAAATTTCGACTTTTGACTATCACCTCCTGGATTAGCCTCTTTTGAAGCAGCCCCAAGCGCCTCCAAGTCTTCTGTGTAACCGGCCGCCGAGATTAGCCTAAATGCATTTGGATCAAATCCGTTGGTACGCCTGTTAGGCAATGAATCTGGATAGATAATTGCCCCCTGTTTAGGCCGGACAAAACCTTTTAAAGGCGTACTCGTTTGAGCAATTTTCGTCATTTTCGTCACCGGCCAATTGAGTTCCTTTGGCACCACTATTTCTTCAGCATGGCTACTCACGAAAGTTGGTTCCCCGGCTTTTCGAAGGGCTCTTGGTATATAGCGCAAGATCGGCACACTCTGTCTAGACTTGTCATCCGCCCTTTCATCGTTAACTGTCGGATTAATTGAAGACACCTCTTGTTGAATAGAAGAAATTTCTACATCCGACTTCTTCGTGATATCCCTCACAATCGGTGCAAGCTTCGAGACCTTCTCTTCAGCATCGGCACCCTTATTAAAGTAAAACTTGGCATTGGCGAAGTATGACTCCGCTTCTGTAAAGGGTTTTTGCGTCTGCCCATACTGTGTGGGCTACCCCATCCTTCACAAATTTAAAGCACTGATGGAGCGTGGATGCAACGACTCCATATTCATGCAGCCATGGTCGTCCCAACAACATATTATAGGTAGTGTTGGAATCGATGACGTAGAATGTCGCTCCAGCTTCCATATCTCCTATAGTGAGGGAGAGACAGATCTTCCCAACGGCTCGTTCTCCCCCCTGGTTGAATCCTTGGATTATTAGCCGACTACTTGACAAATCGTCCACCCCTAGCCCAATCTCTTTCAGGGATTTTAGTGACAAGATATTGACGGCTGAATCTGGGTCAACCAGTATGCGATTGACCTTCGTACCATAAGCATATCCTGATACGAATAGCGGCCGATTGTGAGATTTGTGACCTATAAGAAGATCTTCATCGGAAAATGTAATTGTTGTGCTATCTTCTCGTAATTTCACAACATTCACCACTGCGGGATCTTCCGGTGTGTCAACCTTCGCGGCTGTTACTTCTTTGTCTGCATCAATGTGGTGACAACTCCTAGACAGATTTGCAAGTTTTCGAAAACGTTCCAGAAAGAAATCCCATAACGTAGCCGTGGTTGGCTTCTTCAAGGACTGGTCATCAAGGGAAATTTCCACTTTCACCGTTTTTCGAGAATACACTTTTATTGGTGACCTCATCGTGATCTTTGCTCGCATAGGAGGCGTTTGCTTAACAGGCTTAGAAGACTTCTTCCGATTCCTTTTGTGGGTCACCAAAGTCCAGCCTTCTTCAGTAGATGCTTCCTCAGAGCTAACCACACAACTTGACACCTTGGTCATAAATCGTTGCATTGCTCCCATACTTTGTCGTCCAATTATCTTAGCATAATCGACAGTCCCGAATATGATGTTAGGAGTATCATTGTTTGCGACACTGATCATATTCGAAGGTGTAATATAAGCTCCTAAATCGATCTTGTTGTCACGTACAAGCTCCATGACCTTCTCCTTAAAGACGAAACACTTCTCAATTGGATGGCCTAAGACGCGATGGTACTTGCAGAAGTTAGGATTGTCTGCTAGATTCGCTTGTTGCGATCGCTTCGATTGCGGAAGCTCGATCATTTTAGAAGACAACAAATAGTCAAATATTTTTGCAACATCTTCATCAGGGAAAGGGTATTTCTTGTTTTGCCTTTCTTCCAGAGTTAGGCGCTGTCTCTCCATCCGGGGTGCTTCTGCAGGTGGTTGTCTATTTGCCGGGACTTTTCCTTTTGCAATTGGCACTTTGACAGGAGTTGCATCTGTAGTCATTACCTGCTTCTTAGTATCCTTGAATGCGGGCTTGCCCCCAGTTCTATTTCCTAGTCTTCCTGTCCCTCTAGGTGGCTCAGGAATTGGGATACTATTTATGTTGGTCCCAACAAAGCTTAACTCCATGTCATGAGCTTTTGTCGCCAACTCCTCGAATGATCGTGGTTTGAGCCCTTGTAGAATATATCGGATCCTCCAGAGCATGCCTTGAATGCACATGTCGATGGACGTTTCCTCTGATAGACGATCCCTACAGTTCAGGCTTAGATTCCTCCATCGCTGGATATAGTCCACGACAGGTTCTTCCTCCCATGGACGAGTATTTGTTAGCTCGATCATGCTCACCACGCGCCGGGTGCTGTAGAAGCGGTTTAGGAACTCTCTTTCCAATTGTTCCCAACTATCAATAGTGCCTGGCTTGAGATCAATGTACCAGTCAAAAGCGTTTCCCTTGAGAGAGCGAACAAACTGCTTAACCATCCAATCCCCATCAGTGCCTGCATTGTTGCAAGTTTCGACGAAATGAGCCACATGTTGACGCGGATTTCCCTTTCCATCAAATTGTTGGAAGTATGGAGGCTGATATCCGGCTGGCATCTTGAGGCTTTCGATTCTTCGGCTGTAAGGCTTATAATATGCCGAAGATAATGATGATTTTCCCTTAAGCTCGCTCTTCACCGTCTCTATGATTAATTCCATCATTGCTTTCGCTGGAATAGAATCTTCAACGATGGACGTGTGCTTTGCCGAGTCATCAATAGTCATAACCCCTTTTCCTTTGTCAACTTGAGTGCGCGAACTTTCTTCTGTAATTGTTTTGTCGGCATCCTTACTCTCCAGCTTTTTGACGATGTAGTCCATTTGCTGCTCTCTTTCTTTCCTAAAGATCATCATAGCATCCACAGTTTTTGTGAGAGCTGTAACCTGATCTTCAAGTGAAGGAGTATCCGCCATCATCACTGGCATGACCTCAAAGCCTTTAGTCGAATCTGCTTCTGGGGAAGAATCCGACGAAGAGTCACTTGACGAAATATTTTCAAAATTTATCTGCGGGACAGGAGACGCCAGAACCTTGTCGAAGGGGTTATCATCAACAGTTGGTTGAGATGACTTAGGGGAAATTGCACTAAGCATTCCCTCTATTTCCTCAGTCTGTTTGCGAGTTTTGGCCACAGATTGAGCATACGTCCACTTTGGAGAGCCTCCCTGGTTAAGAACATCCTTGTAAGATGGGGAAGCCTTAGGGGAGATAGACTTGAGCATTTCTTCTATCTCTTCAGCTTGTTTGCGCGTCATGGCCACAGACTGGGCATAAGTCCATTTTGGAGAATCCCCGTCATTGAGAGTATTCTTTTCAGCGATATCCTTGTAAGCTGGGGATGCCTTAGGGGAGATGGACTTGAGCAATTCCTCAGTCTCCTTATATAATTCAACAACGGTCCTAGCCTTGACCAACTTTGGAAACTCAGCAGATGAAGAGCCCCCGGATGAGAGTGAAGGAAAAGCAGCGAGCCGATTGTATGCAACAACATTCTTGATGTTGATCATCTTTGGCGCCATGTGAATTCCTCGAAGTAAAGAGATGAGAAGTAGAGATGGTCCCACTGGGCGTGCCAGAAATTTGTGAACACTAAACTCTCGCGTGGAAATATCAGCGTACAAATTGTCGTATGAAAATATATAGCAGGTTCTGTCTCTAGTCACGAGAAAAGCACGTGATTCCTCTGATTCGATCTTCGAAGAATAACGATTGTGGACGATGATCTTGAAGCTCTGGCAGAATTTCAGCAGAACTTCGGGATGAAATATTAACGAAGTCGTCGGGGCCTATGGGCGTGATCCGGCAGAGCTTCGATATCTTGATGAAGTCGTCGGGGCCTTTGGGCGTGATCCGGCAGAGCTTCGAGGCGCGTTGCAGAAGAACACCGGGCGATGGACGTCGGCAGAGCTTCAACGAGCAGGAGGCGGCGAGAGTCTTCGAGAGCTTCAAGAATCTTCTCTCCACCTATGTGTGTAGTGTATTGTCGTTGTGTGTCGAATGAATGAGAATGGCTCTATTTATAGGCCTCCAAGGTCGATTTATATTAGGAAGTTGGTCATCCCACATTAGGCAACCTTCCATGTACCGGACCATGGGCCGAACTTAAATTTGGGCTTATTTCGGCCCAAAACACTTTTGTTTGAATTGGGCTTGTGGCCTTCATTTATAACCCAATATATATATCTTTGTGGACTTGAGATTAGACCCATTCTAATTTCTTTATGGGTTGGGTTTATAGCCCATTTATAAATCATAGAATTGGGGCCCATGATTATAGTAGACAAAAAATTTGATGTCTACATCCTTGAAGGCTGCCCCTCGATTTTAGGCTTTTTGCCTTTCATGGAAGGAGGTTGCTGTCGCCGAGCCGAGCGACTAGCCTGGGGAGGAGGGCTCCTCTCTGGAGAAGAATCTTCAGAACCTGTAATCACAATTGTAAAGATCAAGAGGAAGTATTCCAATACGAAGACATGAAACCTTTTCTAAGAACATATATATACAATTCAAAGCCTCCTTTACCAGTGATAATTTTCTGACCAGACTTCAGCATCATGTCAGTAGACAGGTAAAGATCTGGCTCAGTAGAAGACTCAAAGAAAGCCATCTTGCCGCGAAGGGCACCAAAGGTGAGCGCCCACTGAATGGAGAAGGCTTCGGTAGCATAAGCTGAGGTGCTCTCAAGGGGGAACACCATATGCTGAAGCTCTGCCTTCTTCGTCAAGAGGACTAAGGAGGCTTGAAGAGAATCCTTTGATAAGACGCAGCTGTTCCGAGTATGGATTGGGGCGTTGAAGGTGTCGGAAAAAGGAACTGCGGAGCTTTGGATGAAGCCCAGTTGCCTTGCGCAGAGCTGGGGATTATAGACTTCAAAACTAAAGCCTGCCTCTGTGGCGCACACCAAGTCCCTGCTAGTCAGCACAGAGTCCCAATATAGGCTTGGCACCAGCTTCTTTCGGCGTTTAAGAACAGGGTGGCTGACAGGGAATGGAACCCAATTACGGCGTTCCCCTCGCCCAGTGTCGACAACATGCCTCATATGTCCTGTCACTAAGGCATACAACCACTGGCTCTTGTTGTAACAGCAAGCCTCTAGCATATGTGTTCCATAGCAACCAACTTCGATAGCACCAGATGGCATCTGATACCCTGTAAGTCCTGGCATCCATGTGCAAGCCCATAGATGCACGAGCCAAAGAAGGCCACCAGCTGGATATTTGGGGAAGGGACTCGTGCAGGAGCTATTCCTATGCAGGCTTTGATAGATAATACCCAATAAGAAGGGCGCCCAAGCTACCTTGCTTGAAGCGTTACTCAAAAAATCGGCGATCCCGTAAACCAACTTTGGCACCCTCTTGCCAGGGAAGCAGAATACGTACTTGCTCAGCCACACACTAAAAAACTCCACTTCTTCAGCCTTTCCCCAAGCAGAGAGATGACGACCTTTAAGTAATTGGAGGTGCCTCGTCGCTGTGTCCAAAATCTGGAGCATCCCTGATGGATTGTAGTCACTGTCCAAGGGGTAGAGACAAACAGGAGTCCCAGCTACATAACTTCCCGTCAGGAAATAGATATCCTCCAATGTGATAGTCATCGGACCTTCTGGAAAGTAGAAGCAGTTGACTGAGCTATTCCAGAAGGGGAGGAGACTGGCGCATACCCACGGGTCGCAGTGTTTCGCGACCAGAGAAAGCTTCAGGAAGGACCAAATCCCGCAGACCTTCAACTTGCTTTCCAGCCTTTCTTGCCAACGGGAGAACCATTCCCGTACTAGGGTCTTGTCCACGGAGGGGAAGCACAGGAAGCCGCTCTCCTTCTCCCAACCAAGTGGGTCGATGAAACCCTCCCGGCAAATAGGGATTTGGAACTCCGTGATCAGATACTCGTGAGAGACAGGGTCGGGAAAGAGCGCGGAGTCAAGAACGGGACGCAGGGTTAGGTCTCGGCCGTCTGAAGTCCGGACGACGCCGGAAGGGCCAGCGCATTGTTGGTGCCACTGGAAAGAAGCAAGGGTCGACATGGGAGGAGTTTTGAAAAGAAGGCTAGGGTTTTCAAAAGAGCAAGATCGTGAAGGGAAGAAGGCTAATGCGTACGTCGCAAGTGAAATGAGGGAAACGAAACGTTCTCCTTTTAAACTAAAGATAATCAACAACTGTGCTCAGGCGACAAAAGTCACCTCAGCAAAAAAGGGGGGCTTATGTTGACACTATGAAAATCTTGGGCCTAACTTCAACAAAGCCCACGAAAGCCCATAGCCATATACTAGGCCGGTGCCTGCAGGGAGAAGTCTACAGAGGTAATATAGTAACCTTGTAATCAAGGGAAGTCTACAAGACTGCGCCTCTGATGGACACCAAGTCTACAGGCTTGCGCCTGAAACACGAAGTCTACGGGCCTGCGCCTGCAAGAGACACGTGTCAAAAGAAAACGGTTCCATGGCCCCGAGATAATTGGAACTTGTTACCCACGCATAACACTAACGCACGTCTTAAAGATAATCAGTTAAACCCGAAGTCAGAGGAGCTGAATCCACATTTAAATGAGTGGGAATCAGTTAGCCCCGAGATCCTGGGGAGAGTTGGGTCTGAAAAATCCTCAGGAGGTCGTAACAAACCGAGTATAAAAGGGAGGGGATCCCCCTCAGAGACAAACACGATCAATCAGCCAAACACAGATTTGCATTGCTCGTCACCCTTAGACTTTAGTGGATACCTCGGCCTGGGTTATTTGGTCACCACCTTCCACCGTCCCGGCGAGCAACCGTAACCGGGGCAACAACCCTCCGCCAGCACTTCCACCGTCCCGGCGAGCAACCGTAACCGGGGCAACAACCCTCCGCCAGCACTTCCACCGTCCCGGCGAGCAACCGTAACCGGGGCAACAACCCTCCGCCAGCACTACCACCACCACGCAAGTCTACAGCGCACTGTAGCAAGTCTACGACGTCAGCAGCGAGTCTACGACGTTAGCAGCGAGCCTACGACGTCAGCAGCGAGCCTACGACGTCAGCAGCGAGCCTACGACGTCAGCAGCGAGCCTACGACGTCAGCAGCGAGCCTACGACGTCAGCAGCGAGCCTACGACGCCTACATTAGCCGCATCACTCCTTTTTCGTTCATTTTTATGGCTGTAAGTTTTTAAGTTCTTTTTCGAAACTTTGAATTTGTACAGTCGTATCTTTTATCATTGAAATTCATCTTTCTGGCGACCACATATATTTCCCTGTGAGTCCAATTACCAAATATTTCCGACGTGGTCCGTCTTCTACACGAACAAATGGGTCCTCGCACGATGCAGCAGTCGAAGGAAGGCGGCTTCCAATGCCTCGATGCGCAGACCTCGTAGAGCTTCGATTTCGCCGATTTCGGGATGTCGGTATGATCAGCCCCTGAATGAGTGCAGGCAGGTAAGATAATAAAGGATGGATTAATCATTCAATGGAGCTATTTTCCCTTCACCTCGATTTGCTACTGATGCCACCACCTTCCTGTTCAGAGTGGGTGATCTCCCACTCCCACTATCCTTCTCCTGCATGAATTAACCCAGAAACAGAGAAAGACAGGAATAGAGAAATAACTGAAAACCTAGTTCATTGTCGAGGGGGGATAACATGTTTTTCCTGTAAATCCCCCATGGAGATTCGGCCCAAATATATGGGCTGGTCTATTGGGCCTATACAATGACCCGGGTCCGCCAATTCGGATCCTCCAGGAGCCTCTTATGCCCCCCCCGGGAGCAATCGACCTGTTCAGTCCCGCTCCCGCCCCGCCCGAGGAAGATTTGAGGTATTGAGCTTAGGGTTTTTCTTCTTCCTTTGTTCCTTTCTGTTGTTGATTCTTGAATATTGGAGATCGTTGTTCCGGCGAGTAATTCGAATCCCTGGCGACGAGAGGAGATGTGAGGAGATATGAGTTCCGGCGAGTAATTCGATTCTGTTGGTTTTTTATTTCATTCGCTGACTGCTTGACAGCAAACGAGCGGGGAGTAGCCGGTGATCGTCTTGTGGACGTTGTGAGGAGATGGAAATTGATGATTCCCCTTGGGGGAATGATTTTGAGGAGAACGGCGGTGAGAAGTTGAAGGATTCGGGCAGATATAGGAGTAGAGACGGGAAGAAGGGAAGCCGGAGAGAGGAGGATTACCGTAGTAAGGAGAAAGAGAGGGAGGTAGTGGACGATAGGTTTTCTAGCAGGGATAGAAGGAAGGGAGATAGAGAGGAAAGGGACAAGGATAGGAGGAGGGAAGATAGGGAGGAGTATGAAAAGGAAAGGGGAAAGTATGCTAAGAGCAGAGACAATGAGAGGGATCATGATCAGCACGATAGGCACAGAGATAAAGAGCGTGAACGTGATAGGGAGGATGATAGGAAACAGAGAGGAAAGGAGAAGAGCGGTTGAGAAAAGGAACGAGAAAAGGAAAGGGATAGACTGAAGGACAAGGAGAGGGAGAAGTCCAGGGATAAGGAGAGGGATCGGAAGGCGGAGGAAAAGATAGAGAATAGCCGTCGTGATAGGGATGTGGATAATGATACTTCTTGATGGTAGGCTGGGATTGGACACTTCACCAGGCAGTGGAGGTGATAAGCGTGGGAAAACTCTTGAAAGTGCTTCAGATGCTGCTCACCTGTCCCCCTCTGAGAGGAGCACATATTAAAGTATGTGAAGTTATTCTGTTTCTATTATATAAAATACTGTTAATCTGGTGCTTTAATGGATATTTTGAGAACATGTATGTTATTCATTGCCCAATGTTTTGAAAATGACGTTCTGCATTTCTTTATCACTGGGCCAAAAGCTTATGATGTATCACTTTTTTTTTTAGTTTTGATATTTTTATGATATTGCTTTGACCATTTTGGTCTCAGACTGTGTTTTGCTTTTTAGGGCGAAAGAAGAGCGTCTCAAGAAAAAACCTGAGGCCGAAGGAGTTTCCGAAGTTTTAGCATGGGTTGGCAGAAGTCGTGAGCTCGAGGAGAAGAAAATTTCAGAAAAAGAGAAGGCCCTGCAGCGGTCAAAATTATTTGAAGAGCAGGTTAGCTTTTATTACCTGTATGTCCTCTTGGTGTGCATTGATTTATTTACCCAATGATAACTTCTGTTTATTTTAGGATAACATGGTCCAAGGAGATATGAAGGATGAAACAGAAGCCCCGAGTCATTCTCGTTAGTATTCTTCCTACTCTTTGGCCACATGAGAATGTTTCCTGGAAAATCATCGCCGTATCTGTTTTTCCTAACCTTGCGTAGTATTGATATGACTCAATCTTCAACTCTTGTGCAGATGATCTTACTGGTGTGAAAGTACTTGATGGTCTTGATAAGGTTATTGAAGGTGGTGCTGTTGTCCTAACACTCAAAGACCAAAACATTCTTGCTAATGGTGACATTAACGAAGGTAAACATGGTGGCATACCTTACCGATTTCATATGGTTATCTAGTCTACTGTTCTGGTGAAATCACTTCTGTCTCTTCTTGAGTGCAGATGTTGACATGCTCGAGAATGTTGAGATCGGAGAGCAGAAGAGGAGAGACGACGCATACAAATCAGCGAAGAAGAAAACAGGGATCTACGACGATAAGTAGGAGCTATTACTCTTACGAATCTTGTATGAATTTTTTTTTTTTTTTTTTATGTTCGGCATGCACTTGATTCAGTTAAATTGGTTCATTCAGGTTTAATGATGACCCTGGATCTAAGAAGAAGATGCTCCCTCAATATGATGAACCAGTTCGTGATGAGGTTAGTATTTGTTTTCCTTCACTCTCTATCAAATGTACTTCATTTGTCTTTTCCTCATCAAATATCTTTGCAGGGAATAACCCTTGGTGCGGGTGGACGTCTGACTGGGGAAGCTGAAAGGAAATTAGAAGAGGTGTTGATCCGACATGATATAATGTGTTCTCTTATTGTTGATTTGTCATATAATGTTCCAGAAGAGTTCACTTTCTGCATATTTTACTTGACAGCTGAGGAAGAGGTTGCAAGGCAGTTCTACAGCCGATAGATTTGAAGATCTCACATCATCTACAAAGGTCTCATCAGATTGCTACACGCAAGAGGAAATGCTACAGTTCAAGAAACCTAAGAAAAAGAAATCCTTGAGGAAAAGAGAGAAGTTAGATTTAGATGCCCTTGAAGCTGAAGCCAAAACTTCTGGTTTGGGTGCTGGGGATCTGGGTTCTCGTAATGATGGGAGAAGGCAGGCTATTAAACAAGACCAAGATAGAATTGAAGCAGAAAAAAGGAGGAGTGCTTATGAGTGTGCTCATACTAAAGCAGAGGAGGCATCGAGACTACTGAGGACTGGACAGATTCATCATGTGAAAACGGAAGACGACGAAACCCCTGTTATTGCTGACGACGAGGAGGACCTTCGCAAATCCCTCGAGAGAGCCAGAAAATTGGCTCTTAAGAAAAAAGATGAAGACGGTGTCTCTGGTCCTAAAGCAATTGCACTCCTTGCCGCTACCACTCAGAGCACTAACAATGAGAGCCCAGCAGTTGGAGATGCCCAGGAAAACACCGTCGTCATTACAGAAATGGAAGAGTTTGTTTGGGGTCTACAACTCAATGAAGGTAACTCCATACTGAATTGTGTGAATGCTTCATTCGCTATCTTTGGGGCAGATCTTAGTTTACTTTTTCCCTAAAAATTCAATAGTGTGGCTAGTGTGGCATATGCTAGCCAGATGAAATTTATTAGTAACGGATAGATATATTGGAGATTTGCTTTCGACTTCAGGTCTACTATTTGAAGGCAGGTTAATGATCCAGTCCTGTTAGTGTTAGCATTTCCTTAAATTGTTTGGCAGGCAATATTCGATTTTCTATAGTGATCTTTCTTCGTGGTTTCTCTTAACCTGCAGAATCTTCTTTGGTTACATGCTTTCAATTCAACCGACTTCAAATGCAATTTTCATTTTGCTTAGGTTTTTTTCTGTTCTGCACAGTTATTCCATGCTCAGACATACTCTGCGGGCTGAATATTGTTTGCAAATCTTGTAATTAAATTCTTGAGTGATTTTAAATTTCGTATTATTTCAATGCATGCGACCTTATAGGTCTAGCAGAAGAATAATTGCAGCAACAGGTAGATTGCTAGATCCAGGAGGACTGTGATGACTGGCACAGACCTTGGCCTTTTTTATTTCAATTTGGCAGAATCTAGGAAGCCGGATACTGAAGATGTCTTTGTGGAGGAAGATGAGGCGCCTTTAATTCCTGATAACGAAATGAAGGACGAGCCCAGTGGATGGACGGAAGTTAAAGAAGAAGAGGATGCTGAAATTCCTAGCAAGGAGGAAAAGGAAGAGGTAGTTCCCGATGAGACTATTCATGAGGCTGCTGTTGGAAAAGGGTTGTCAGGAGCACTGAGATTGCTAAAGGAAAGGGGAGCTCTTAAAGAAACCGTGGAGTGGGGTGGGAGGAACATGGATAAGAAGAAAAGCAAGCTCGTCGGCATAGCAGGTGATGGAGCAAGGGAGATTAACATTGAGAGGACTGATGAATTTGGTCGAGTTGTAAGTATTTTAGCCGTAGACATCGCCCAAATTTATATAGATTTGTTCTTGTTTGACGAAGGTCCTGATATTTTTATTTGTAATATTGGTTTTCTATGGTGTCAGTTAACTCCGAAGGAAGCCTTTCGAGTTCTTTCCCATTAATTTCATGGAAAAGAGCCTGGAAAGATGAAGCAGGAAAAGCGGATGAGGCAATATCAGGAAGAACTGAAGTTGAAGCAAATGAAGAATTCAGATACGCCATCCCTGTCAGCAGAGCGGATGAGAGAAGCCCAGGCACAACTGAGGACACCGTATCTAGTGCTTAGTGGCCATGTTAAGACAGGGTAATGTTCCGCATCCTGCTTTCCTTGGAATCACTGGTTACTTATCAAAATGCAGGATACTGTACTTACTCTAGTATTCCATTTTTCTTTATTTCCAGTCAAGACAGTGATCCTCGAAGCAGTTTTGGTACTGTTGAGAAAGACCCCGGGAGCTTGACCCCGATGCTTGGAGATAGAAAGGCAAGTTGATCAGCTTTATGTTTATTGTTATCATATCCATACAGCACCATGCATGTGGATGTTTCCATCTCATTCGAGGTTGTTCTCCGCAGGTAGAGCATTTCCTTGGGATAAAGCGGAAGCCAGAAACAAGCAACTTGGGACCAGGCAAGAAGTCAAAATCTTGAAGAGGCAAACCTGGAAGTGCTTTTTGATTTTACGCCGGCATCGGCGTCGGCATCAGTGCTTTAAGATGTTTCCCTTGGCAATGGTTGGCGCCGTGCAGAGTAAAAACATGAGGTATCTTCTACATCACTAAATACAATGCAATTGTTAGTTCCTCCTTCGATCAGTGAGAACGCTTGCTTGCTGTTCCTTTCTATCCTACTGGATGGAAAATTTTCACTTCAAATCTTTAAGCTTGTGTGATGTATCATCACAATTGACTTTTTGATAAATAGAAAGAGAAGGATGGGACTTGGATTTGTACATTAAGCATGCAGAATTTTAGTACATCCATGACAAGTCCTGCCTATAAGTGACCGATTTCGCTGCCCCTTGGATGCCCCTCGTGGAAATCTGAGGAAAATCCTCCACCACGAGTGCTCCAGCTTACAGAAACCGACGAGTGGCTTCATTCTGTCGTCGCTGACACCAAGACACTTAACTAACCGCAGTGCGTTCAGCCGCACCCCCTCATCAGTTATCTCCTGACACCGGACGAATTCTAGCGACTCCAGGTACTGGGCAGAGGAGAGCGCTTCCATCCCAGCGTCGTTGAAGGAATCCACCCGGTCCAACACGAGGGCTCGAACTGGGCACGTCTGGACCAGCATTAGGATCCCGTTGAGTGTGAATGATGAGAAGAGAACTCCCCGTTGCAGAAGGATATCTTAACTTCTTCAAGCAAAGGGCAGTTCTGAGCCACGGCTTTCAAGCTCTCGTCAGTTAGTCTCATCGGGTTGTTCATTAGGAGCGGCAGGGAGTAGTCCGGCGGCACTCGGAGTGAGAAATGCTTGAGGTTGCTTGAGGTCCGCGACAGGTTGATTATATCACCGTCCCTAATGCCAAGGCACATGTCCAGGTGAATCTTCTCCAGTTTCTTGCACTTGCCGAGCACCGAAGAAAGGCCTCGTCCAGGGTTGACTATGCAATGCACCAAGTATTATTGCAAGAAATATGATGTGTTTGCCATCGATCAACGGCAGAGCAATCGTTCGCCTTCATGTATCGGTAGTTTGAGTCCAGCTTGAACTGCAACCTCTTCAGCTTCCTCCAACTGGCACCCAGCTTGGCCAGATCACCTTCCCCTATTGACCGGCAGTTCCTAATCCCAAGATCTTCGATTTTTCCGTACTTCCCTATATGCTCGAAGCTGCAAACATTGAGGCATCGGATAAGGTGAAGCACGGTAAGATTCTTGCAGCCAGTAACAAGTGACAGTATGCCGCAACCGGTGATCCGAGGGGCGAAATTCAACTTCAGGGAGGATAGCTTCGAGCAAGATGTCAAACATCGAAGCCCGACATCTGTGAAGAACGTGCAGTAACTCAAGGTGAGGTCAGTTAAAGAGGGGCAGAATTCGGAAAGGATGAACAGGCCATGGTCATCCAGTTGTTTCCCCAACTTCGACATCCAACCCGCGTAAGTTTTCTTGATCTTTGCCAGGTTCGGGAACCTCGCGCAGAGTGTCGACAGGGCTTCGTTGGCGGGGTCTAACCTGCAACCGAACCGAAGAGAACATCTCTGCTCGTTATCCGCCCGGTAAAGGCGTTTGCACACCAGAGAAGCCGCATTTTGGTCGACCGTGCTCCAGATACGACGCAGGATCTCCCAGATCAACTGGTCGGGCAAATCCTCCATCTCTATCGACAAATCCTCTCCCCTCCACTTCACGGATTAAATCAAACACTTCCACAACATCAGCTTCCAACTCGAAACATAATCCATCACCATCCCCAACAAAAGTGAACAACCTCGAATCTAATTCCAGGACGCCAAACGGCAAATCAAGCGGGGGGTGCCCAACGATGGAACTGCCCAGATCATCATCAAAAGGCAGGAGAGAATCCAAAAAACAGAAATACACAACAAAATGGAATCCATTTTTTCCGCTCCATTCATTCATTCATGTACATTTCGGGAAAATGTCGTTGAAAAGCTTCCCTTCTTTCGTTAATTCATTCTCGTTGGGGTCTTTTCACCGCTGTGATGTGAAGAATGCTGTTTTTTTTTTCGCTTTTGATCCAAAAAAATTACATTATTTTACGTGAAATAGATCGGTCAAACTTAAAATTCTTCAACTAGAATCGATAAGTCGGAATTACTAAATTTGATTTTGATGTTCAAAAATTCGGAGTCGATTTCGATTTTGACGTCTCAAAATAAAAATCGGAGTCCATGACACTGACTATATCATCATCCCGCATTAAGTCGGAATTAGAGACTTTAATTTTAATGAAGCATTCTACGGAACACTAAAATCAGAGGCCTCGACCCCAATTTTTGTGGTCTCAAATATTAGGAAAGGCTACTTGCATCTAATATTTAAGTTGGGGTGGTTTTGAGACGCAAAAGTGGGAGTTGAGGACTCCGTTTTTGCTCAAACTGTAGTGTTCCTTAAAATGCTTCATTAAAATCGAATTCGTTAATTCCGACTTATCGTGGAATGACATATGACATGTGTCGGATATTTCAATTTTTATTTCGGGCGCCAGAATCGGAATCGACTTCGATATTCTGAAAATTAAAATCGAATTTAGTAATTCCAACTCACTTACCCTAATTAAAGAATTTTAAGTTTGATAGTCTATTTCGTAAAATATTTTTTGAAATAACGTTATTTTGGAAGGGAATTTGGGTGGGGATGAGTTTGGTCGAATTCGGGGCCGGGGAGATAAAATGGGCCTGTTAATTGGGCTTGGTAATTGGGCCTGTTGTCCTGGTTAGGCCCCTTTTGATGGGCTCGCCCAAATTAAGGGGAGGTGGGGGGAGGAATGCGATATTAACGACGACCATAAACTACGGAACAAATAATAACAAGGCTTTGAAGTTAGAAACGACGACGGACAATTATTACACAGCGAAATGAGATCGGCTGAATTGATCATCATCAACATACGGAGAGCCCTTCTTCTTTTTCTCAGTTATGACAACCTCGGACTCAATGGATCACGTCGGCTTCAGGTTCTGGAAAAGAGCATCCCACCTCACCTCCTCCACCCCTGCTGCAGCCCAGTACTCCTCCTCCTCAAACTTCCCCTCCTTCCTCACAGTCAAGACGACCGGTTCGGCCGCGGACTCGCTCCCATCTGTCAACAACAGCCTCCCCCTGACGTTCACCGTCCTATTCCTCTTCAGCTTGTTACTGGCGCTACCGCCCCTCCTCCATGGACCTCCATAATACCCTCCCACGTTTGTGCGGATAACCACGGTCGCCGACGGCTCCGCCTCGCGGCCCGTCCACCCTCGAATGTACTCCCCGAGCTTCCTCTTCATGCCCCATACGGCAACGAGCAGCCTTGAGACGGGAACGGCGGAAAAACTCATGGGACACCCCTTCCGGTACTTCCTCGCAAGCTTGAGGATCTCGAGCCGGTGCTTGGCGACGGATATCCCCATGCTCTGTAGGAACTCGTGGTCGAAGTAAGCAACGTCGGATTCCTCGAGCTCGTTGTTGGAGAAGGCCAGGCCATACTCGTAGACCGCAGAGGGGTCGAGACCCGGCTTCGACAGCCATGAGAACCAGTCCATCGGTTCGCTTCGATGTCACAAGAAAAAGAGTGTTTGGAGGAGGAGGAGGAGGACTTAAATAATTGCCATATGTTCTTTTAAGGGTATTCTCATTTGGATCATATAAATCTTCCCAAAAAGAAAAAAAGACAGTGACCCAAGTAAGGATTTCAATTATGGGATTGATGTCGAGGTAAAGAAAATAAATGTGGGTCTCTCTGCCTTTTGATTCCAATCAAGCAATATGAGAAAAGAAAATAGATAGTAATAACTTGAAATTTGTCAAAAATGCTGAAGATACCAACAAACCAGCAATTGACTATTCACATGTGAGGGAGACATCTCTCTCTCTTTGCTCCCCTCCATTCCAATGCAAAGACATCATCATGACAAAACATCTTCAATCAAATCTCCTCCTCACACACCCATGAGATCTTTAGTAAACTCCAAAGGTCTCCGGTTTTCATGTATGGAATTGATGGAAGTTGTTGAAACTGATGATCTCACCGAGGACATTATTCATTGTTATCATCATCATCGTCTTCTTCATCAGTTGAACCAACTTTAGCTCATGATGGCAGCTCTCACCAAAACAATATTTGATTAGATATGGTTAGTCTATCAAAATATTACTCATGATAACATCAATACTATGTCCTCCTAACTAATCTGTATCCAGTTGAATCATCTCAACAAAGGCAACCTGCACACTTCCATGAATATATTACATGCATGGAATGGAACCATGGTCTTTCTTGTACGTACAGCAAACTTTAGCAGCACTTGCTAACTTGGAACTTAGTACGACTGGCAGCATCTTAACAGGAACATCCTAAATACCCGCCAGTCATAACCGGCGATTGTCATATCCGACCGCAACAGCAACTACTAAGACTATGTTTGTGCACATGGAAGCTAATTTACATTTTTCTTCCGCACGAAATAGGCCGTGCAAAAGAGAAACTTCGCTCGTGGCTTGGATGGAGAGGCATCTAGGCTCATCCATACCAGGCGGCCGTCAATTTTATAAATTTTTTCAAGGTTTTCTTTTTTTTATTCCAGACTTTATGTACAATTTAACTTCTCCCCTCAACTGAAGAGTATTCGGGCTAGGTCCGGGAGATCGCTCGACAGCAGCTTCTTGATGTCGCTCCCCATAACTCTGCAGGATTCCAGGGTCAGCGATCTCAAGTTCTTCAGCATCTTGAGGTGTCGCAACCCGGCAGCAGTTACTCGAGAATTGGACACGTTCAATGATACAAGCCCGATTAATCCTACGAGTTTAGGAAAATGCCGGATAGATCATTTGGATTGAAGAAGATTGCAGACATCACCAGATGACTGTATCAAAGGTTTAAACAATTTTTTACCAGAAAGCAATTCCAGCGTCTTGTCCGTCAGGTTGCAATTTTGGGATAAATTCAGGAGGTTGAGCGAGCGGAGATCTTTGATATGCTTCACGCCAGCATCAGTCAATCCCCCGCCACAAATTTCCAAGGACTGAAGATTCTTAAAATCTGAGGAAAAAAGCAAAACTGTCAAAATGAACCTCAAATTGGGTAATTTGGCAGAGAAATGGGAATATTCCACCCAGAGAGATTTCTGATTTCTTAGGAATAATATCATGGCAGACAGTAATCGTCAAGTGCATACTTCGTAAGTAGGCCATCCCAAGATCTGTAATTCGGGCTCCGAAAAGATCCAGGTGTGTCAATCCAGTCAAGCCAACAAAATATACAGCCAAGATCAGAAACTACTCCCAAGGACAAGCTTCAGCAACCGGCAGCTGCTGGGTTTCCCCGTCTGTCATAAATTTCCCCCAGCCAGGGTCCGTAAAGAATTGGGTTTGCACGAGGACATGCATAAAGCACCAGGTGAAATGTAAATAGATCGAGAAAATCTGTCCCGAAGGTGGAGGAAACAAGCATCAAATATCGATCCGGAACTAACTTGTACGAGCAGCGAGGCCGGAATCTGTAATCTGCCGTGCATCCAAGTTAAGCGACTTAAGTGTGGAAAGTCCAGAGGGTTTCCGTAGTCCTCCATCGGTTACCCCAGTAAAGGACAAATTTATGCTCTGCAGATTGGTCAAACCTATGGAAAGAAAAACCGGTCAAACCTATGGAAAGAAAAACCTTAGAACCGTGAAAGCTAAAGATTATAGATGGACAAACTGATATCCAACTAGACGCTCTAGTCCCTTGAGGTAAGGAATGAAAAACAATACTTTTTACTGGTTGAAAGCAATCCAACCTCTTGAATCACATAAAAGGTAATTTTTATGTTGGATGAAATTTCAGCTTTGGGAGACATTCTGCAATGTCAGTTATCATTACCTGACAAGTGATGGAGACCACCACTTCCAATCTCAGTATCAGATAACTCCAAGCATTTCAGCCGCCGAAGGCCTAAAAACAAGATGACAACACAACTTGTATATAAAAATGACAAGAAAGAGTTGGTGTGATAGATACAAAGCATCTGTGGCACCCACAGAGGCCAATCAGTCCATCGTGAATATGAGAGCATGAACCTAGAGATGCTGATTATTGCCATCTGCACCCCTAAGAAGGAACTTACAAAAAGTGCTCCCTCAACAACCAACATATTGAAAATGATTGCAACAGTAATATGAGAGCAGGGTTACTCTTGTGGTGGGCATTTTTTTTGGAGTGCCTTTTCCAGATCAAGAGTAGGTTAAACTAGGGATCGCAAAGTCAGGCCCCTATCAACACGAATTTATAACTGCAAGCCATTTTGATAACTGGCGTTGCCCTAAATAAGAAACATAAAGGTTTTGGATGGTCTAGATCTAGTTTTCCAGTCAGCTAGACCGAGAAACTCAGTCATCGTAAAGTTGCAGGTGTAAGCATATTGGATAAAACTGAAAGAACTAGCAATCTCATGGGAACAAGTGATGACAAGCCATGCCACAATCTATTCCCACCTCAATACCAGAAAGATGGGCGATCTCCTAACTTGCACTTACCAAAGCAGCAAATAAAGTAAAGATGTACTACCTGCCAAATTTATGAGACCAGCGTCTTTAATTCTGCAAGAATCCAAGTTCAAACTCTCCAAATTTGTCAAACCTGCTTAAGCAAGAGACATGGCATGCATTAGCTGAAGACAAACGTCCACAAGTCTTGTTACACTTTGTTGAACAGCTATCCAGAGGACTATGATTTACAATGTACAATTCCTGCTGGAAATCATTCACCTTTCAAGTGCTTCAAGCAAGCATCTGTGATATCATTGAATCCCAAGTTCAGAACTTTCAAGCTTCCAAGTCCTATGAGAATTATTTCCTTCAGTATGGATTCAATTCTGAAATGTACAACTTTCTGCAAGTACTTTGCTAATAGACATTACACATGCTAGCAAATTTATCGCTTCCATCATCAGTAACTCGACATCGATTGAGATTGAGGTACAACAACATAGAGAGAGCTGCAAAAATGCAAGATTTATTAGACCATAGCCAGATAAAGAATGCAAGCAAAGACAAACAAACAATAAAGAAAGATTTCAAGGAACTTGAACTTTGATTCTTCCTTCACCAAAAAAGTAGAGTGAACCATCACTATGGTCATAGTCAAACTTCCAGGGTTCATGGTCTCCACAAAAGTATAATCCGCGAATTGATCTTTCAAGGAAATACAAGGCACTGAAACAAACCTGCCAGGGAGTCCAAACACGCGGCAGTTACAAGACATCCTTCCAAATTTAACAGTGAGAGCTTCTGGAGAGCTGCAACAACATAATTGATCAGAAGAGGCAATGTCAAAGCCAGTTCTTATAATTAGGCAGAAGGGGTCATGCTGCAGATACATATAAGTGGTCAATAGCTTTTCCAATGTATTGTCAAAATATGTGAACAAAAGATGAAGAAAAGGTACCCTTCAGATATGCAATGCCGGAATCAGTGACCTTACTACATGAGATCTGTAGAGACTTCAAGCTTGTAAGACCTGCAATACAAATAAAGGACACATGAGAGTGTAACTGTCCTGCTATTAAGTACAGCCGAGAAAACATGCACAATCAAACCCTTGAGCTAATTGAGGATCTTGATTTCTCATATTACCCGATACAGTATGATTGCAGTTCAAAAACTACTTCACAAAGCCCTTTATGATGGTTATAGAAAACAAATCTCGAGAAATCATAAAAGCATCATATCGACTGAACAAACCAACATATTAGATCGTAATAAATAATTTTGGGGAAGAGTGGTTACCTGCCAGGTGTTTCATATCAGCATCTGTTATAGAATTGCACCATTTGATATTCAGAGACTCCAACTTCGACAGACCTGCAAAAGACAAAATGTCTTTGTCATTGTCAACAAACAAAAGGAGAGCACCACCAAAACTGATCTGAAAGAAAAGGAATGCAGTTCCACATGACAATGCAACAAAATTTGCCCACATTAGCTTCCACACTTGCCTATTCTATTCTAACCAGTTGCAATGACGAAATTACCATGTTCGTGTTTCATTCTTCTTTGGAAATTTGAAAATGAAAGTGCAAAGGTTAGGAATGAAATGAAATAATTATCTCACAACACGAAATCAGAAAAATTCAAATTTCAGGACCAAGCTGGAAACAGGAAGCTTGTAGTACAAATGTGACAGTCTGTAAACACAACAATATTAATGCCTCAATGAGTACCTTGAATATGAATGAGTCCATTATGAATTTTCGGACATCTCTCCAAATCTAACTTCACCAGGTCAACAAACCCAGAAAAGACACCCATGCCATGTGATGTTATGGCGTCATTCCTCCGAAAGCATACACTCGTCAACTTTGAAAGACCCGCCAAAAGAATGAGAACCATATTCAGTTAGAAGAGGAGCCTTACATGCATCCCTAGATGGCTTCGGAAAGAATCATTGTGAAGCAGGCAGAAACCCAGCAGCCCGTCCAAAAAAAAAACATTTAGACCTACCATCACAAAATCAAATACAAGATCAAAGAATAAAATAGGGTAACCTCATTTTCCATTAGGCGGACATTTTTCTCATCATAATAAGCCAATGACTGTTCATGATGATTGCTGAGAACAATGGAAGGAGGACAGTATGAAGGATCTACACAGAAATTCATGAGTAAGATCTGAAAAATATATAGATGATTACCACTCAGGTGCGCAAGCCCGACGTCAGATATAAGCTCACAGAAATTGAAATTCAAGGACTGCAGATTCTTGCAATCTTTCAACGCACTGCAGAGTCAGTGACCTCAGATGCAGAGAGATCAACCGAAAGCAGAGATGATCCTTGGGAAGAAATGACATTCATCCACTCATCATTTACTCCAGGATACTCTCCTAAGCACATGTCCTGTCAAGATCAACAACAGGAATAAACGGCATATAAAATCAAGAAAGTGATCCCGCTATCACGAAATCGAATTGGATCTCTGTAGGGAATATAACCTGAATGGCGCAGTCTCTAAAGGCTTCAAGACAAGATTGGCTAAGGCGCTGAGAATTCACCATTTCATTAAAAATTAGCTGACTAATATCCCTCGGGATCATTGAGAAAGTGCTATAATTTACAATGTTCTGTAAAAAAAAGAGAATGAACAGAAAGATGAATAGGCAACCAGGGGAGAAATAATAAAAGGTGAGGGCAAGTCCACAAGGCAAAAATCCAGCCCGCGGCATTTTCTATGAAAGATAAAACTACCTCAGCAATCTTCCTCACGCATAAGTCCATCAAAGACGGACCTTTCCCGCTTCCGATAAGCATATCGGCAGCAGCCCGAGAAAAAGATGTTGCCAACCACTTTGAGCTCGCGCTCTTGCAATACCTTCCGGATACCCCTCATTGCAGGACTTCTTCCTCATCCTGCTGGTTCCTTTTCCTAGAACAAGCACCTCCCATCGACAGCCCTCTTTCTATGAAGTACAGCCCCAAGAATTGTCCACTTTAATCCATTTGAACTTTAAAAAGTGGAATCGAACCTGCGAATCCCAAATGCAACTGCATCAGTAACATCAAACGAGAAAATATCGGATGAGCAACGATACACGGCACTCAAAAGAAACGAAAGACATCGACAAGCAAAGCATGCGAATTTGCAGTTTCTTCCTCATCAGCTTACTTTACTACGATAAAAGGAACATCGAGGCTTCGACCAAACAGGAAAAAAGAAAAAAAAAATCGAAACTTCTTCTGTTCCCATGAATGGCTGCAAAACTCAACCACTCAAGACATAAAAAACAACACCTTCTCTGCTTCTTTTTAACTCCACCTCAATTTGTTTTTCCTGCAGAACTGTAAAAATAATCATCTATTGTAATAAACTACCCAGGAAAAGAAAACAAAAAAGTAAGAAATTCTAGATATTTATTCATTCCTCCCTAACTACATCCACATCCCCGCTCCACAGCAATATCACAAAACCATGTCATTCCATTCACCTGAGAATTTCAAATCCAAAATAAGGAGGAAAAAAAAAACAAGGAGTAAATTCAAAACATACACGCGATCAAAACCACCAAAAGCTCCAAAGGGAAAAAAAAGAGATAGAAGGGAAAAAGAAATTGCAGAGACAAAAATGAACAGGCGATCAGCTGTCCCCGCGGACGGAAACAGGCGATCGAAAAGAACCCACTCCTCCGGGAAACGCCGATCGTCAGGACATCGATGTAGTCAAGAAGAAAAGCTGGTCGGCACGACAGCGGAGACAACGACAAAGGAGAAAGGACTGGAGAGAGCCCACCTTTTTTCACCAACGCCCCTGCCTGTTTAGCAGCAGCCTACGCGCTCTGACTATCTTCACGTGTGTGTGTCGAGAGAGGGAGGTAAGGGGAAGGGATCCGAACCTGACACTGAACTCCACGTGGAGGTTCGGGGTTCGGAGGGAGAGGTCTGGGCTCGGTTAGCCTGTGATGAGTGAGGTTCGGAACAGAAGTTGGGTTTTGGGTGGGGCGATCTTGAATGCTCTCTCTGCTCTGCTAAATAAATAAATAAATAAATAATAGATTGGTTAAATATTTCTGTTTCCTCGCCCGACAACACGAAGAAAAGAACAACCAAAAGAAAAATAAATTATTAAATATGCCAAATATTTATGATAAAAATAAGTGGGGTGGGTGCATTAAGTGTTGAGTGGCATTCAATCAATTTGGTGCTCCTTTTGCGTTCTATCCACTTTGGATTGGTTGGATTTTTTGGGGGTTGGGGGGTTGGGGGGGGGGGGGCTTTGTATATTTTTATTTTTATCCGCAAAAAAAAGCCTAATTTTTCCTCCTTTTTTTATTTCTTTAAAATTGAGTAGCAGAGTTCGCACGCAATCCACCAATTTGATTAAATTATGATGATAATTAATTAATTCACTAATCGGATGGCGATGGGGGGAGGTCGACTAGTAAGTTACTAGGATTAACTCGACTGACGACAAGGCCATACACATGTCCGGCCAACCATCCGGCCGACGAGCTGGGGCGGATTTCGGAAGGAGCGTAGGGAATTGCCGCAATGAAAAGGCCAATCGATACAATGAAACATCAAAGAGCAGATAGAGAGAAGGGATAGTTACTGACCGTTTCGATGCCTCCTTCCAGAACTTCCAGCTGACTCTGTCCTCTGTTGTTCTTCGTGTTCGTAGTAATACAGTAACCGCACTATAGATGAATGGATATCTCTTATGGCTTGTGGACACATTTAAACCCAGGAAAAAGCTGCAACATTCAGACACCAACAAGCATGCGTATGCACACAGCAATGACTCATGCATAAGGATGGATATCCGACTCGACAAGGCATGTGTATTGCCCAATCATTAGTGAAGGACAGAGTAAAATGTGCAGCGTATATCCGCAGAGAAGCGCCGGCCCCGTCAGACCCACCTGCCCATTCACTTGGAAAAGATTGCTTCTTTCCCGCCATCCGAGGGGGTCGTGCATATGCCTGTCTGGGTTTTCTTTATTGTCTGATCGCTAAGTCCAGATGAAGACTCGAGAGACACAGATAGAACATGAATCTCGGCGTGGTCAATGAGCGGAAACTTGCATATTCCTAATGATTCAATGATGTTTTACTGAATCAGATATTTGTGCTTATCCCCCCAAACTCGCCAAACGTGACTCGAGGTTCTAGATCTGTTATCGTGTTCTTCTCTGTTGGGTTTCCATCGGGCGCAGTGGAAGCTCGTTTCTGAAAAAAACTGTCCGAAACACGGTCCCGAATCTATGTGATACGTATAAATAGAATCATAACGTTAAATAAAACATACCTCGTTGTTGCGGATGCGAGCTTCAAGAGTCCCAAACGTGACTCTTCTAGAAATATCCACGCACACGTCAAATGAACAATCTTAAACTCTAACTTGGGTGCTAGCCCTCGGAGTTCTTATAAACTTTTCTTTCGGAAGTAACAGAATTCTCGATAGAATGTATCGAAAGTATTTATTCAATCGATCAAAACTCGAAATTAAACTTTTGATTTCAGTATTTATAGGCGGAGGAAATCGCAATATAGTATATTTATATCTGTGTAATCGATTACGTATGTCTTTTCGTACGCGTCATCGATTACGCACATCATATTTATCTATTCATGCACGCATTTTCGTATATCTATTCACGCACGCCTTTTCGTACATGATATTAATCATTTTGATCATTTTAAATCCAAGATTATAATTTTGTGCTTCCGATATTTCAGAATACATTTGTAATCCAACAAATTCTAATTCTTCACTTATAACTTTTAATTCTAATATATATTAGAATTAAACAGTCAATGTTTGTGTCAACGTGCTTTTACGTGCGACCCTCTAGGTACTATATACGAAGGCAGTGTACGTCCATACACAGACTGAGGTAATCGTATAGCAACAGTTTTCAGCCACCCAACGTAATAGAATATTGGTCATGAACCAAAACCATTATGAACCGATTCCTGTGTAATTCAATCTCTTCATCTCACCGACATCCCGATTAATTCAGTGCATCATGCATCATCACTGAATTAATCGTTTTATTTGATTTTTGAGATATAATAGATCTTAACTTTAATGATAAACATTCCTCCATTACCGTGTGTTTAAAATCACTAATATCTCAATTAAGTGGCCAGGATGTCAACTCTCTAATTCAAGAGAGCGATGAATCCTAGATTGACTCAACACTATCTTCTCTACGCTTCGTTGTACGCCCAATAACCGTATTACTCACAATCCGATTAAAAACTGTTTTTAACGGCATCAAAGTGAACAACTTTACTCATAAAATAAATGAATGTCTCAAGTCAGGAGATCAGTTACACTTCTTCAACAAAAGAAGTGACCAATGACGCTTAACATGTTGTATTCTCTATAAATGGGTCGTGTACAGTGTTCCCTAAACTTGGACACCCCCATGTATAACTTGGACATCCATCCTTTGGTCTAACTCGACCTAAGTTATACTCGACGTTGATCTAGATGTTCATGTCTCCTCTAAACATCTATCCGATCCAGGACAATTTTAGATTGACAAATAATCACTTTACCGTAAATTAATTACAAGCAGAAAAGTAATTAATAAACCGTAAATACTTGCCTTTATTAACAATTATTCACATATATTACAAAGTGTCTTGGCATATACGTGCACACGCTAACATTCTCCGCCCTAACATTAAAGAACAAACAAGTTGAACACCTGGTTTTTCAGTCCTTGTTCTCTGTTATATTACTAATACAATGAAACAGGAGGCCGACAAAAGGAAATGACATGACCACGATTCTTGTCGTCCCGAGTGCATATATCAGAGAAACAACACCACAGATTGATAGAAATCATGGAATGCCTGTTACCATCAATCTTTTGTAACAGAGCAAATAACTAGTCTCCGAAGGAATAGGTCCAGGTTGGAGGAGGAGGTTGTGAAGCTGAGGAAATGAATAACACGACTGCTGTCTCATCTGTATCACCCCTGCAGCGGGGTTAGTCCAAAGCTGGACGGCAATCATCATGGGGATCTTATCAGGGAGGATTCCCCGAGGTACCCGATCATGGTTCTTCACGAGAAGATCTGGCTCTTGAAACAGGTCGACGACACAATGGCCATTTTCCACACTGGCAGGCAGCCTCGGTGCCACCCTTGTTGGATTCTACGTGGACCCAAAGCTCGGTCGTCTTTTTCACAAAGACAAGGGTAATATGCCTGCAGGTGAGGTTTGTAGATCCCTTAAGGATTACAGAGGACGAGCTCCAGGTGGGTGACTATGCAACAAATGGTGAGGAGGCGTATGCGCTATGGGGCGATGGGGAGAGGCTCGAGACGTCCATCCATGGGGTCGACAAGTTCTTCGTGCCAAACGTAGGGGAGCTGGACATAGCATGGAAAACTCTGACAGTAAACCTAGTGAAAGAGAAACTTTGGTTACTGGTTAAAAAACAATAAGCAGATCCCACCATAATCCATACCAATTGTAAGGCCATTTCAAAAATAAATTGTCCTTTAGGAGCTTGTTGACTCCTTTGAACAAGCATGCAGAATTCGCAAGACTATATCTATGGCAGTAAAATTCTTACCGCTAGATCTAGACGGAATCAAAGTCCAACGGAACTGATTTTAGTTCATCCTCAGAGACACTCAGACTGCTGAGGTACACTTTCATTGCCAACAGTATCTTCGCGGCATTCCTTTGGACTCCATCTCGATATCAATCTCTCTTCCACAGTGTATAATCCCACGGACAACGGTGACTCAAGACTTTGACCCCCACGAACCGTTAATATCATGACCGTCCCCATCCTTGAGGACAAGAACGGCATACTCAGAATGAACAAGAGCTGGATGATGACGGTACGCCACGAAATCTACGCCGTACTGGGACCCGGGCCTCATAATCCAATTCTTCCCGCGAAGATGAGGGTAGGCTCGGTACGACTCGGGGAAACTGCTATTACGATTTGTCATGTGCCGCCACAAGTCTTCAGAAGTTTCGGGACGACCGTCTTCCCCCAGCACATGGAGACATCCCAAACAATAGTGCAGATAAAACGCTTCCTCCGAACCCAATTGAAACCACCGCATGCCCTTGTCGGTCGTAAGGAGCTGTCTGCCAAAGCACGACCGATTGAATAAATCGGAGAGCTCCTCCGTGACGGAGACGAGGACAGAAGACCCAGAGAGCAGGCCGCGGACATCCGACTGAACCAGAGAAGACTTAAGCAGAGAAACTATCTGGGACAGAGGATTGGCCAGAGCTGTAGCTTGGGAGGTCTTTCCTTTCCATCTGGGCAGCATCTAACCATACAACCCGGAACAAATCAAACAAAAAATACTCAATGATGAATGCAGACAATTTAGGGTTTACCCTAACACCTCCATCTGTCAACTCACCTGGGGTGTTTTTGCGATTTCCGACCGCCGGGTTTTCCCTGCCGAGAGCGCCGGCGCTGGTTGTCTTTTCCTTTCTTCCCACGATTTTTGCCACTTTAGGAGTTCTACAGGCGGAACAATTCATTATAAATTCAGATCCCTTTATAAAAGTTCTCTTATTTCCTTATAAAAAAGGCAGCAACTTGAATAGCAAATTTTCATTTACTTGGTTGCTTGGGATATCAATAGCATCAAATTCCCTCGCAGACAGCCAAATCTCAATCGTCTCCCCTATTGATGCACCCGCAAAATCATCGGAAAGAATGTACCAACCAATATCAGGCTCCTAGATCGAATAGAAAGGACAAGCTACTGATCATGAATTATACCGCAACACCAAATCTATTCTCACAGCCTGTTCATGAACTAAATACCATCCCGACCTACACTTTTCGACGCACAACAGTCGGACGAATCCTTTCTACGGGCAGCTGCCAATCAACAGATTATAATGCACATAATCGACGACATAAAGAAGCGCATAGGGAAACTCAGAGTGTCCAATCACGTAGCACTCAGGGACATCGATCAACACTCAACGAAACAAGCGTTCCCAGTCTAGATCAACCCTAGAAAAGCAAGACGCGTTCAGAAACAGGAATCTCACCGGGATCGACTTGGATTCAGCGGGTGGGGGGATAAGAAGGAGACTCCCTCGCCGGGGCCGGCAAGTCGAACGGCGAACTCACTTCTCTGATGGGTCTGGTCGGCGGGTGAGGGGATTAGGGCTTGAGTCCCTCCCGACGGGAAGGAAATCAGGATCTGCACGTGCCACTCGCGTGACCTCGTCATGTAATAAACTAAACGTCTCTTAATTTATTTTAATTATTCAGTGGTAATTTGCCCAATTAAGGACCAAACTAAAAGCTAAATAAAAACCAAGACGTTTTTGAAATTTGCAAATTATCGATTTTTGGCCTGAACTATAGGCCCACTTCCTTTTGTGGCATATCGTTTAAAAAGTTTTAGTTGTTGCCTTATTTCGATTTCAGTTTTTGATTTGGCCTTAAACTCGACGTCCGTTAAGACTTGCAGACGTGTCGTTGACGGCTTTTTTTTTTGTCCTACGTGTCTTAAAATTACTCTTACGTGGCAAAATTGTCTTCCAGCTTGATTTTTTTCATTACCACACGTGGGTTGTAATAAAAGAAAGGTAAGAAAAGAAAATGGGTATTAGGGTTTTCTGGTGATTGTAATCAGATTCATGGGTTGTTATTGGCCTTGGTTCATCTGTTTCTTGGCCGGGGCGTGCAACATGGCCATCGGGGAGCTTGTCTTCGTGTACTCCCAGTACGACATCGAGTACGCCCAGATAGAGAGGGAAGCCGTGGCCGCCGGGACGTCAGACGGGGCCGAGGAGAGAGCGGGGAAGCTGCCGAACCCGTGGCAGGCTGCACTGGTGTCGGCACTGGCGTTTGCGGCGGGGGCGGCGATTCCACTGTAGGTGGCGGGGTTCGGGACGGTGAGCGCGCCGGCTGTGAGGTCGGCGGTGAGGGAGGTGATGGGAGGGTGGGTGGCGATGGGCCTCCTCCTCCTGAAAAAAGGAGAATATTCCCCTCTTTGATTTAAAAAAAATAAAATATGCGACTTCTTTTGTTTGGTGTCGTAGTAAGCAGTAAATAATATTCCCTCCTGGAAGACAATTTTGCCACGGAAGACTAATTTTAAGACACGTAGGACGAAAAAAAAGCCGTCAACGATACGTCTGCAAGCCTTAACGGACGTCGGATTTAAGGTCAAATCGAAAACTGAAATCGAAATAAGACAACAACTAAAACTTTTTAAACGATATGCCACAAAAGGAAGTGTACCTATAGTTCAGGTCAAAATTCGATAATTTGCCTTTGAAATTTGACCGACTTTTTCAATTTTTGAGTTCTCCATTTGCCTCATTTTTTCCAGGAAAAATTGCGGGTTGAATACGACACCGTTGAACAAAAAACTCGCGTTATTTGATTATCCAATGTGTTCAAGTCGGTGCATACAGAGTCAATCCACCTCCGTCCATGTATGGACTTTCGTTGCCGTGATCCAACGCATTGATGCGTGTAAAACGGTATATAAACCTGAGAGCGCGCGCGACCTGTCTTTTCATCGAAAGGAACTCGAACCAGAGCTGTCCGTAATGGCTATGCCTCCTGCCCTGTCTCCTCCTTCGGCCTTACGCTACTGCTACGCGAAGCTTTTCTGCGTTTCATTGGTCGTGATCCTCCACGTGATCCTCTCGCGAAGGCTACTGGTCTGCGGCCACGAACAAGGTTAGTCAGTCAGTCCCACCCCTGACTTCTGCACATGCATACGTTCCCCTTCCTGTTTGTTATACCCCCATTTTGAGCAATCGATGTCCCTGCCTGTTAATTTATTCAGTCGCAGCTACGACCGAAGGTTACGCTAGTCCTAGCAATCCTGTTCGTCCCCCTGGATGCTGTGAGTATTCCCTAACGCGCTTTGATCTCTGCATCAGCACGAGTAAGCCAACGAGTGATCTAGAATCATTTGCAGGAGAGGATGAGAGCACCTTCTTGGGGGAAGCCCCCAAGGATCGAATGAAGGAGTCGTCTGCTTCAATGTCGTCCACCCAGTTCCCATAGTGCTGCTACGACAGCTTCTTCCTCTCCGATGAAATTTTCTTCTTTTGTTTTGGACTTAAAAGTTGTTTGGTATGATCGCGATTACCAAAGTGAAATTTGAAGAAAAATATACACAACGTCCATCGTTATCCCTGTATAAGTATTGCCCTGCCAAACCAAAAACTAATGCCCAAGAGACCAAAGAGAAGAAATGGCCATAAAGTCAGGTAAGGCGAGAACGGGTGCTTCGCTTAGACACTATTTTAGTCGCTCGAAACTATCTTGTGCGGCTGAAGTCAACTCAAACTTGTCTCCTTTTAAACACTTAGTGAGAGGGGCTGCGATCGAGCTGAAACCTCGAATGAATCTCCTGTAGAACGACGCTAAGCCATGGAAGCTATGAACGTCGTAGAAACTCTTTGGAAAAGGCTGATTCATGAAGATATTTCAAAACACTAGACGAAGTATGAATTTACCAAACACGTGAATCGGTTGTTACGCGGCCTAGTTCCGGCCGCAAGCATATGGTTATTGGACAAATCATGTTTGTTATGTGACCCAGGAAAGGACTTTGCAGAAAGTGGAGGAAGAGTCATATTGAGATCTAAGAGGAGACAGGCATTGAATTGGCCTTGAATTTAATGGGAGCAAGCCCTACTCCTCCTCGTGTGTAGAACTGGGGTAGAAGGACAACTTGCCCCCACACATTTTTTTCCAATTGAATTCTCGATCTTTATATAGCAAGATTTCAAGGGGATATGCATAGATCTAGAAAAAAGTAAAACAAAAAAAATAAGAAGAGAAACAAAAAGGTCGTCCGAAACTACCGAGAACTGAAGTAAAAATCGAGCTGTTGCTCGAGCATAAGAAATCATCAACAACACTCTAGCAAAAAACTATGAAAGCGAGGCTTCTATCCGATCAAGACCCTCGTAGCCCACATAAGTTTGCATGTTAAAAGTACTTTATTCTTCAACCCACGGGGGGATGTTCGATCTCTTCAAAAACGTGAAGAAATACTTCTTCCTGAACATCAACAACCCATTCAATCCCATGTCATTCATTACAAACTCAGTGCCGCCCACCGGCTAGTTTTTTTTTTTACTCCCTCTTTATTTCGGGTCTTGAAAGCATAACGATACGTTTACATCGCGAATCGGTATGCGAAACTGAATCCCAACTTGTCTGAACCAGTGTGGAATTGGAGCACGCTTATTTATACCGAGCACTCGAGTTTTTGGTCCCTGATCTCTCTCTATTGAACTCATCTAGGAATCCTTTCTGTTTCTTCTCCTTTGGATGTGATCGTAAAGGGTGTTTGGTCTTCGTGAGGATGGAAACATCGGTGCTTCTGACAACCTCGAGGGATTCCCAAGGAGGGACTACTAGTTTCCTCAAGACTTGCTTAAACGGCCTCAATGCATTGTCAGGTAAACAAACAACAACAAGATCCACAGGTACAAAACTAAACTTAACCCAGTTGTCTTTTCCACGCCATGTTGTTTCATGTGACTTCATTCAGTTCCCTAGGCTCGTGCTCATCTCTGCAGCTAACGCTCGGGTTCTCGACTCGACGGTTCCTCCCGTGACGTCGACTAATGTCGTCCATAACATCGGACCGCTTAATAGTTTTCTTACTCGTCGTTTGATCTGCAAAATATTTTGCTTTTAGGTTAGCTAATTATATGGTCTTGATGACCACGTGCTTCTTGCTACCCCTCTAAAAACATGCAATGCGACTTTCACTGAAATTCCTTTCTATTTTTTCTGTCCTAAACAGGAATCGGGATTATAACTCTTCCCTACACTCTGTCGGAAGCCGGATGGATGAGCCTAACGCTTCTCTTCTCAATGGCCGCCATCACTTTCTACACCTCCATCCTCCTCAAACGTTGCATGGACAACGAACCCTCCGCCAAGTCCTTCTCCGACGTGGGAGCCGCCGGTTTCGGCCGCCGAGGGAGACTCCTCATCTCGATCTGCATGTACCTCGAGCTCTTTCTGGTCCCCACAGGATTCCTCATGATCGAAGGAGACAACCTCCACAAGCTCTTCCCCGAGTTACGGTTCCACCTCCGCGGGAATGTCTACATCGGCGGGAAGCCCCTCCTCACAGCTTTGGCGGGTCTGGTCATCCTGCCCACTATGTGGCTCAAGGATCTGAGCCTACTGTCATTCGTCTCCGCGAGTGGGGTATTGTCCACCGTTGTCATTATATGCTCCATCTTGTGGGCCGGTGCATTCGACGGTGTCGGGTTCGGGAACGAAGGCGGGGAACTGTTGGATCTCCATGGGATTCCAACCGCCTTGAGCCTCTACGCATTCTCTTATGGGGTCCATCCCATGGTGCCCACCTTGTACACCTCAATCAAAGACAAGAGCCAATTTACTAAGGTATAGTTTACATCTATTAGATTAAATATTTGGATTATTATTATTGGTAGAACATGACGAAATTTAATAATAGCCTAAATTGTCGACCGAGATGATTGAATGTTTGACTTCGATTTTTTGCGTTAATCGTGTCTATCCTTTCCTTTGTAGGTTTTCCTCGTAATGTTTGGACTTGCCACACTGAGCAACACGTCGATGGCGGTATTAGGCTACCTCATGTTCGGACACAACTTGTCCTCACAAATAACACTTAATCTCCCCTCCAACAAAATTAGCTCCAAGATCGCTATCTACACGACGCTGATCATCCCGATCTCCAAGTACGCCCTCATCACGACCCCGATTGTGGAGTCGATCGAGAGGAGCCTGCCGCCCAAGTACAACATTAGGCCAATATGCCTTCTCATGAGGACCCTGTTGTTGCTCACCAGCCTGACCGTAGCGATCTTGCTCCCCTTCTTTGGGATCCTTATGGCGCTCGTAGGCGCGGTGATCAACGTGTCCAATTCGGTACTCATGCCCTGCGCGTGCTTTTTGAGGATGTTTCGCAGTCACGGGCTCCCCAGGATCGAGGTCGGGATTATCGTGGTGATACTAGTGTTTTCGATCGGTGTCGCGGTGACGGGTACTTACACTTCGGTAAAAGAGATGCTAGGTAAATTTTAGGAATTGAAGAACTAGCTATCCTTAAGAATGATAAGTTTGCAGTGCAAATACTTCTTGTTAAAACCATACGAAAGGTTTGTTGGATGGTTCGTGCGTATCGAGAAGGGTGAATTAATGTTTATTACTTTTTTTTCCGTTTTCAAGTGTAAGCGGAAGTGCATTGTGTCATATCAGTAAAACGTCGCTCAGATTTAAAGTTTGTCTGCCGTAAGTTTCATTTACGATTTTGTTGTGGTTCGGTCGTAATCGACATAAGTCTACTTTCCACCAACGAGGTGATTTTACTTATATAAAATAATACTTCCAAGGGCGGAAGTTCGACCGATAACTCCTCCATGAACACATCCTTAAACTTCTTGATTAAAGCTTTCGCACGTGGATGATCTATCGATTGATCCTTGATTAAACGCGACTTCTGAAGTCGCGTTGGCCAACCGCAAGTTTAAGAGTTACCATGAAATAGGGGTTTCGGACCGTGAGTTTATGTAAAATTCATAAACTCGCGACGGCGAGCTTAGATTGAGAAATCCTAAATCGCATTTGGAAAGCGCGAGTTATTTGTAATTATAAAATCGCGTTTCTGAAACGCGAGTTTAGGGCTGTATATCAGGGTTTTACGAACTTGAAACGTAGTTCGCAAATTTTTTTGCGAACCAACGGTAAAAACCTTCACTGCGAATTCTATTCCTAGCATCGAACTTCTCCCTTCTTTTACCCACTCTCATTGCGATGCGTCCATTGACATGGACGGGCACTCAATAGTTGGAACAAGTTCCTAGAAATGAGAACGAATTCGCAATTCGTTGGCATATTTACGAACTCGTTATTTATAACAACAGGTTATATATTATATTTGTCGAATGTTAACAGGTTTAACGGTAAACAACAAAAAAATTTCCGTCTAACCACACAAAGTAGTTACAATACTCAAAAGAGCTCTCCACCTTGTTGGGAGTCATTCCAGCAATGTCCTATCGACCAAATGACTCTCTTTTAAATAAGTATATAAAATTTGTTTTGTTTCTAAAAAAAAAAGGAAAGAAAAGATATTGCGACCCTCTCACGTTCCTTTTTTCATAATAGTATAAGCGAACCCAAGCCTTTTAAGTCTTGTATTTAAAAATTCAAGAAAAGTTTTTGATGAACAAAGTTAGAAATCCATGTGAGATCATAGCCCATAAGTTCGAATCCCACATATCAATGACCTGTTAGTCCTAACTTTATCGGACTGATCGTTATTGATTGTAGGCTCGTTAAGAGATATAACTAATTCTGAATTAGACAAATCCTTTGAATCAGCCCAATAAACTCATAATTATAAAAACAAGTATCAAAAGAAAATATAACAACGATGACGATAATATAGTCATCTTTGCATTATAACCACCCAACTAGTGAATTCTTATTATTGCTAATGATTTCATTAATCACATCCACTTTTTTTAATTAAAAAATGTGGGGCCCTCCCCCCCCCCCCCCCCGCCCCCCCAAAAGGGGAAAAGGGGGCCGCTTCTCCATCCACCCGTCGACTAGTGAATAAAACAGTGTCGTTCCACTAACTCATTTTCTTTTCGTTCCAACTTCAATTAAAAAATAAATAAATAAATTGTGAAAACGCTGCTATTAGAAGACCGGCAAAGCTCTTTTAATTTTAATTTTCTTTTTATTTGGCCTTTTTTTTTTTGGGTTGTGAGTTGGTAAAACTAATCTTTAACTTTGGTTAAATGCCCTAAAGCATCGGCTTTTGTGCTGCCTTTGTTCTTTTCAAAAAATGTAGGATTTTGTGTGGTGGTGGGGGGGTGAGGGGGAACTATAAGTAAAAAGTTTGGCGGGGGAAGTATGATTAGGCATTCCACGAGTAATGATTATTGTAATCCCCTCTCGTCTTTTACTCAACCACTCTTTATTACAACCACCTAAAACGTGTCATTCTTTTGACAAAATCATGCAAGAAGATGGTCCCCCCCCTCTCCCCCTGAAACACCTCATTTTCCTTTCCTTTTTTTTTTACTTCACATAAAAAAACATTGAGATTTTTTTACCAAATAACGGGATACTCGAAGTAATAACATCATATGAGTTGGAATTGCATGGAAAGAAAGAATCATGCGCCTTCATTTTAGTGTTGATTCACCCTCTTTTTTTCTTCTCAAATAGTCAATAAAAAGTGAGAAAAGGGATTCGATAATTTTCACCCACAAATCTTTTATTCGATCATTTGTAACTGGTGAGACTAACAAGATACTCAACAAAAGAATCATGAACCATCATACAACCAAATAATATTCATATTGTGGCTCGACAAACTTGAATTCGCTGTGCTGCTGAAATTTAGGGGCCCACTCCCATTTTTTGTTTGATAGTTTGTTCAAACTTAATAGGAAGTTTTCCATTTATTGACATATTTTTTACCACCAAACTTTGAAATCTCCACCTCTTCCGAGGAAGATTCCCGTTCTCTGTATAAATACATCCGCCATGGCCTCTGGAAACTGTGTGCGGAGAGGAAAGAAACGGGTGAAGGGAGTCTATCATTGCCGAGCACCTGCAAATCAGTTGAAGCTGCCAGCATGATCTAAATTTTCCTCCCGGGAATCAAACACTTTATATATGAGGAAAGGTTGGATCATGTGGCAGTTTCACCTGGTGCCTGTTGCACGAACCCTCGTTCCTCTCACTCGCGATGCTGTCCATTTCTGTGTCTTCCCTTCCAAACATTTTTCTCTGTGATCAAGGTACTGAGAAGCATGACGATGCTTTTAACATGGGGGTGATCCTTTTCCTTTCCAAATACAACTCTGGGGGTGGTTATTTCCAGGACTTATGTTTGATCCTTTCCTTCCGGGTGTGGTAATTTTTGGCGACTTTAGGTTTCATTAGAAGTCAATGGGATCAATCGGTTATGTTTCATTACCATTCCATTCGCATCAACCCTGGGATATATGGCGCCACTCTGGTTCCTGGAATCGGATTTTTAGTTTAATATGCTTCTCTTAATTGGATTTCTGGATGTCGGACATGGTGTTATCCATGGCTTGATACCTTTGCTCAAAGGGGAATTGGTGTGCCAAATCATCTGCAGTTCGATATTGATTTATAGCCGCGGAAGTCTTGTTTTGGCTGGTGGCTGAAGTTTTTCCCTTCACAAGGGTATTACCAAAAAATCTGTTAGCAGAGAAGATGTTTTTGGCATGTTACTCTGATGATGATGCCGTATCCGGTAAGTCTAGACATTACCTTATTTGGCTGTTTAGATTTGTGATATAAAGGAAGTTGTCTTAGTGAATTGTTGGAAAGGGAGATACACAGAGGAGTCTTTAGCTCAAGCAATTGGTTGCATTGCTGACCGGCAATCCTGTATGAAGTGTTTTTGTTGATGACTGTAGAGATAAAATGAATGAACCAGCTTGTGAATGCCTTTGGAACATCCGGACTTAATCTTTAGACAGTCTTCCTTATATATGTCATCTTTTTTCCTTGTTTTGTGGTTATGGGAATGCTTAGCTTTATACCTTGGGTTGTAAGCAAATCGTAGGGGGAAGATTAGCTAGCCTTGGAATTTTGTTGTCTAGTTAGGCTCGGATCTACGTACGCTGCTTTTACTATTTTTCTAGAAGACATCCTATGGTGTGCTCCTTTAGTGAACATATGATTTATTCTTGGGCGAATTCCGAATCATCAAGGAACTGTATGTGCCTTGTTTCATCATGCATGATCCGAAATATTTGATTAATTATTGTCTCTTGTTTTTTTCCTATGTCAACCAGTGATGAACTCCCATTCACCATCGAGAAGATGCATGGATTGTCCACTCTTGATGGCTTTGTGGAGATAAGCGAGAACCTAGCAGAGATGATTGAGTATATTGCAAACAAATCTTCCGTAGGTCTCATCAGCATACGAAGAATCCCGTGCCCAACGTAGTGACTCTCAAGAATGATGTGACGACAAAGTCGGGGGAAACGAGCCTGCACTCTGAAGACTTAGAAGATTCCATCGCAATGAGCAGGTCCATGAATGATTGTGGGCTCCCCATTATCGATGATATGATCAGTGTTATAAGGGACTCACTTGCTCCCATGTCGTCCGAGCAACCAAGGAGGGGATTAATAAGAAACCCATGTCTGGTTTTCAAATGAGAAGAACCAGCTCTCTGGGAGGAATGCCTTGGGGAGGTAGTTCTGACACGGGTGACCTCAGACGTCGACGAAGTGGCGATTACTTTTCCAGCGTTATAAACTCCGCTTGAGTCAGCTAGATCCCCAGGACCCAGGTCAAAGCAAGGGCCAAAATTCCCCAGAATCGACAAGTTTCGGCACTGGAGACACTCCTCATGGGAGCTTCGCCGGGATTGGAATCATCAGATGAACTGCCATTCTCAAGCCAGGTAAGAGAAGACGGTGATGAAGGCGAAGAAGAAGATGATGACGACAACGGAGGAAGAGACGGGGAGAGTGACATCAAGTTACGAAATGGCCGTGCCACGTGGCTATCAGAGGATTTCAGAAGTTTTAAAGCAAATAGGGAAGCAAAGCTGCAGGAGTGGCAGGGAGAAAGAACCGACCACGATAGCGGCAACGGAGCAGCAACCGCAACTTAGATTGTGCGGTTCAAGAACCGATTCTGTCGGGGATGTAGTCAAACACACAGGACGGCGTCGACAGTATCGTGCATTGGCCAACAATGTACTCCAACTCGGTTGTTAAACATGCCCTAACGAATGATTCCAGAGAAGAGAGTGATGATGGATCAGAAGACTCATGCAAAAGGAAAAATGAAGAAAGAAGAAGAGAGTTAACTTGTGACAATGGAATTGACAATAAGCCTACAGTTAATAAAAGGAAACAAGAGAACACGTACTCGGGATAGTTCTATGTATTACATGCTGTTGTTTGGGTGGCAAATTAAAATAATACTAATAATTAAAGGATATGAGAGGTAATGGCTTAGAGAATAATATATATTTAGGGTTGAGGGTGATTTTCCCAAAAATCACCAACTGTACCAATGAGAGGATACGAATGACGCATACTTGCTATACTGCACCAACTGTATATAATCACAATCGTCCTCAACAATTCCTTTCATGTCAACCAAAATACTAAAAGGCTTACCCACTCAATCATTTGCGTCGTTCAGTACAATGTTGTTGCCATTTCCAGGCAAAAACTGCTTGTTACAAGGTCAGAGGGACCATTTTGGAACTTCTGAGAAATTTCCTCGGTTTTATGAACATGGAAATGAAAACTGTATGGCACCCTGTCCTGGGATTTAACCAGAAACCCACCCTTTTTCAAGCAAACAGCTTCGGTAGGGAACTTGGCCAAGCGTTTAAAAATGGTACAATAAGTGGCAAGGAGATGGTACCTGAGGGATCTTACAAGCTCCTCTTTAGGTTAGGTGGGGACTTTGCCAGTCACCCTCTGGGCAATCCATCCGAGTCCGTCGTACAGACCTTCCCCCGTGAGGGCAGAACAAGCCTGGATGTGCCAGTCATGGTTCTTGATGCTGTGGAGAGACATCGCGTCGGTTATCTCTGCAGGTGTCATTGCGTCCTTCAGGTCCTGCTTGTTCGCAAAGACCAGCACGACGGAGCCCTGCAGATCATCGTGCCCTAGCAGCCTGAAGAGCTCGCCCTTCATTAGAGAAATACGTGCCCTGTCTGTGCTGTCTATCACGACGATGACGGCGTGGGTGCCGCGGTAGTATGTAGCCCAGGATGTCCTTAACCTTTCTTGTCCGCCAAGGTCCCAAACCTAACCAGCACCAGGCTATAAGTTCATGGAAATGTGTCCAAATATGATGGGATTTAGCAGTAATCTCCTAGAGCTAAATGCCCATTTAGCTTGCTTGGACCTCTTAATTTTAAAATTTCATCAAATATGCTCTTCTCAGTTGCTATCTAATGCTCTTCCAGAAACACAACCAAAATTCCATTATGACGACGGATAAGCAAATATTATTCCAAAGTTTCTGTCTTGTTACAGACTAAACCAAAAGCAGTTACAACAGCCTATCTCAATTTCCATTTCCCTATTTCATTGCTCTGAATGAGCAGATTGGGAGAGCTATAGGTCGATGGGAGCAGCGCAGACAAATTGTTTGACTGCCCAAAACATCATATGAAAGTATCCCTGCCTCACTGCTTAAGCTTCACCAATGAACTAAAAGGGAATGCAGAAAACACTTCAATGATGAGAAGTCCCAATACATCAAGAGAAATAACAACTACTTATATTCCATAACCCCTAAATGATTTCAACTCCAACCTTTCCATTTGAGCAATTAATACAGATTTGGGGAAGCAATACAAGCTTCCCTGGTATGTGCTACGACCCGAGAGCTAAGTCAGGGAAATCCTATTAAAACAAGCAGCAGCTTTCAATTTCAGTCAGGGGCAGAATATTTATTTATTTATTTTGTTTTCAGGACACGAAAAAGGGGGCCAGCAAGGCAAGACCATGGAGTCCTGCTCTAATCTTCAGTTAATGTGGGATTTTTTTGTGCTTTTGAGAATATATGAGTGTCCAAGAAGACTTTCAGAAGCTCCTCATTCAGAGGGATTTCATGTTAATGCTTCCAGTTACCAATCCACTCCTCACTCACCAAAAACTAAAATCAGCTAACTAACTAAATACTCCAAAAAAGCATTTCTCAAGGGAGCCAACAAGAGCATACGGCAGGAACTCCTCAAATGAGTCTTGGAAACAAGGGAATTTTCTTCTTCTTTTTTGAACTAGGTGGGTGGGTGGGTGTGGTAAGTACCTCGAAGCGGATATTCTTGTAGACGACCTCCTCGACGTTGCTGCCGACCGTGGGATGAGTGGTAACGACCTCCCCTAAATGAAGCTTGTAGAGGGTGGTAGTCTTGCCGGCATTGTCCAAACCCACCACCACGATCTTGTACTCCTTGGCCGGGAACATCATGAACCAGAACTTGGATACGAATATCCCCATCTCCCCTCTCTCTCTCTCTCCCTCTGCACCACCGGAAATCCACGTCACAACGAAATTTAGGGTTTCCAAGGATTCGATTCATCCAAGACATTTGTACCCAAAGAGAGCAATCAATCCAGCCACGCAGAGAATTACGATCAAATCAAATAAAAAGACAATGAGCAGAAAACGAACCTAGGGATCCCCTTGACGAGGAGAGCAGGTCGCGATGTTAGGGTTTTTGGGGGGGGCTTGACCTTCTGTTACTCCACCTCATTCACCCCATCTCCATCTCCATCTCCTATTACCGTGTTTCTCTATCACCCTTCTTATAAATCATATTAACAAATCAATATCCATTTTTGAGTCGGATAACAAAAAATTTTCTAAAAATAAAGTATCTTTGAAATTTCTTTATTCTCAAATACTCTTATCTCTGCCCCCTAAAGATATCTACGAATAAGGTTTTCTTATGGTAGATATTTTTTTTTTTAAGATTATACAAATTAGTGAAATTGTTTAACATTACTGGACGGACCAAACTCAATCATTCTCATCTTAAACATTTGTTTGCATGACAATGGTACGGAAATATCATAGCCATTAGTGCTAAAAATTACTAGTGATTGGTTGAGGAACACAATGCTTGAAGCCGCTATCCTCCCACTTACGGAATATTAGTACTAAAATTCAGCCTTTTTCAGTAAAATAGTACTAAATAATACCATTCTTTAGTAAATGGATCCGAAAAGTTTGGTAATAAGCACTTTGGCTTAGTAAAAACTTAGTACCACGGAGTTTTACTAAATTATGCTTTTGGACATGTAAAATGTACTCATATATGTTTAGTAATTTACTAAATATACCCAGTAAATTCTTTGTACATTTTACCAAGCACATTCCGGGGAATTTAGTAACTATTAAATAATTTTTTTAGCAATTGATTAGTAAATTACTAAACAGTTGTCTTGCGCATGAACAGTAATGAGCTTTATACATTTTACTAAGCCCGGTCTGAAAAGTTTAGTAACTATTTACTAAATTTTTTTTAGTAATTTGTTAGTAAATTACTAAACATTAAAGTGGCTTAGAAAGGCCTAGGGGCTTAGTAAATTGTCACATGCATGGGACAATAATGGGCTTTGTACATTTTGCTAGTCAATGTATAGCGTAAATTTAGTAAATTACGATACGGTACAAAAAAGTTTAGTAAATTACGATACGAATCACAATAAGGTACTACTATTGTTAGTACTTTGCTAATAATTTTAGTAAAAGATGTACGGGCTTTTACAGAGTCCACAGGTTTAGTAGTAATTTTTTTGTTAAAACTATACTAAAACATTTAGTAAATTACTAAACCTTTTAATATCGCATTGTAATTAACTAAACTTTTTAATACTGTATTGTAATTTACTAAATTTGCGTTATACATTGACTAGTAAAATGTACAAAGCCCATTATTGTTCATACGTGAGACAATTTACTAAGTCCGTATGTCTTTTACTAAGCCACGTTATCGTTTAGTAATTTACTAATGAGTTACTAAAAAATATAGTAAATAGTTACTAAACTTTCCAAATGTGCTTGGTAAAATGTACATAGACTTTATTGGGTATATTTAGTAAATTTCACGGTTTAGTAAATTAGTATACATATTTTAGTACATTTTACAGGCTCAAAAGCATAGTTTAGTAAAAGTTCGTATATTGATACTAAGCTTTACTAAGCCCAGTTACCCGTTACCAAACATTTCAGAGCCATTAACTAACTTTGGTATCAAGCACGTTAGCTCCCGTTCCGCTTCCCATTATGGTTGGTTAATTACTAAGAAGTGAAGTGGCAGAGCTAAATCACTTGTAAACAACTCCGTGTAATGATGATACAGTAGTGTCTTACTTGTAACCCGGTCGAGCTAGGACACGGCGATCTTGTGCCCCGTTCGATGTCTTGACCTGCAATAAACTCGTCTGGCAGATAGTTAGATTAACACAACTACAGAATAGACATAGCTCTCTCTATACGGCTTTTGAAGGCAAAAGAATCTATTGAAACGATATGCATCCAAATGGACCATACTTCGAAGCATGAGAAATAAGGGATTTGTGGGAAAAGATCGCCAGATGTCCTTCAGAAGAGACTTCTGGGAAATCCTACTTGCCTTCATTTCCAAGGGCTTTGTAGTAGCACTAGTTGGGAATATCGGATGTACCAACCATCAGCGCAGTACTACACACAGGGCCACGGTTGTAAACATGGGGCTTGGAATATCGAGCCAGCTCCAACAACAGGTTTCACTTGCCTCCTCAGCAAGAATTCCCCATTTGAGTTCATGAATTTGTGTTGGACTGCTGAACACTGAAGACAAGACCAAGAATAAACGCCATTTCTCTTCGCTCCGGAAGTGACCGCGGACAAGTCGGATTCAAACACGTCGGAAATCTCTGTCACTACGAGCAACTGGTGCTCGGAGGTTCATTGAATGTGTGTGGTCGCTGTATGAAAAAGAAAGAGAGAAGGAAGACATCGGACGAATACCCTTAAGCGGAAGCACTTACAGATGCCATCGACGATGCCTTCGGAGGGAAGCAGGAACGTAGGAACGCAGGAGCACAAAGAGAGCTTGAACGCTGTAATGCTTGAAGATAATATGACAATATGTCCATCTGCAGAGAGGTGTCCATTTACAATGCCTAAGAATGACTATTTATACTAAGTTAGACCTATGTATGTACGGTAACAAAATATTACACATATATTACGCTTCCTTTGTCACCAGTCTTCATGGAATATCTTCTTTCCATACGATCAAACTTAGTGACAATTCCCTTCAAAATCCTGAGATTGTTTGGAATCTTTCTTAACAGCCACTGATCGTCCGCATCACCCATTGGCATTAGCCATAGAGTTTCCTCGTTCGCCCAGTTGACTGTCGCTTTGTTGACCCTTGTCGCCCATCGCCTAGTAACCTTGTCGCTTGATGACTGCTTCGCCCAACAAGCCTTCGCCTGGTTTGTTTCCGTGGTCACCTTCTTATTGAGTTTTGATAACTCTATGAAAATAGAGTTAAGGGATCATGTTTTAGCCTTGACTTTGGTTAGTTTTAGGCAATTTAGTTGTTTAATTGTTAGGTATTTTTATTTCTTTAATGTCTCCTCACTTTCGTATACTTTGTTGGTAGTTTAAGTAAGAGGAAGAAGAGTTGGAGATGGAAGGAGGAGCCATGAAGAAGCTGCGGATCCGACCAGTCGGTACAACTGAAACGGAAGTTAGTGCAGCTGCAGCGGAGGGTCAGCCACTGGACAGAGAAGTTGGTGCAGCTGCACCAAGACTTGTGCAGCTGTACGTACGGACACCGAGAATCTTTCCTTTCCAGATTTTTTTAGATTTTCTAGAGTTATTTCTAGGACATATATAAAGACCTTTTTCAATCATTTTGGGGGGGGGATTGGACCTAGGAGGCTATGGGAGACAAAAGCCGACGACGGAGCCGATTCTACCTACTTTACTTTTCTTAATTTCCTTTATGTCGATTTTATTGTTTTCGTTTTCTTTAGCTATGAACTAAATCGTTTTTCAAGGGCTATGATGGAACCTCGTGCTCCTATGTATTCGTGAACCTTCTTCCTTTATGTGATTCGGATTTTTAGTAATTGTTTATCCAGTCCTATTCTTAATGCTTGTTAAATGACTGATCACCCTTTAACATTTATTCGATAACCTAGGGAGACTCGGAAGGGTAGTCTAGGTTAGATCTGGAATTGGATAGCCTAAGAAGTTTAAGTGTTGGGAAACCGGGCTTTAGTGTGAATGATAGGGATATACCGGAACACCTTAGGTAGATATAGGGTTTAAATATAAAGGGCCATCCATAGTTCCTTGGCTAGGAATAAAGTAGGGAATTCGATACATGGTTGTACATTTCCGGATGTTCGGGAGGACTACAGGGAGAGTCTAGCAACCTATGTTAGCAATTATAATAATTTGGTAGCATTAGGAAGAAGGCGATCGGGTGCATAGGACGCGAGGGGAAGTCGGATGCCCTAGATATTATTAAAACTGGTAAACCTTAGTTGTCTTCTTTGATTTCTTGCTTTTAATTAAAATCAACTTCCTTTTCTACTTGACCTCGACCGATTGCCGAGAACGACGCTAGGAGTGTTTTGTCAGCACAATTCTCTGTGGGATTGACCCTTGCTTACCCTTAGTATTCTAGTTAGGTCGAAATAGGAATTTATTTTTGTTGCGTTGACGACGCGCATCAGGTTTCCTGTCCCTTGAACCTGTATTCTGGACCGTTGATCCACAGATGATGCCGAGATCTGTTGCCCAGAATTTCTGTTGCTAAACAATTTCTTGTCATGAAATAGACATTAGTACATTTGTCTTACCTATGATGATATTGTTGTCATCCACTGCAAGAACATCCCATGATTCATTTGCATCTGCAGGGCTAATACGAGATACTGTTTCACTGCAAGCATTTGATAGGATAAGTCATTGCTCAAGAGTGCAAACTTGTTATGGAACAGTGGGTCGAAGTGGAACCGGAAGGGATAGAGTGTTTACGTGGTCCTCTTCAAGTCTATGTTAGGAGGAATCAACTTTAACCAGATAGTATATGTTTTATTTAGTTGAATAAATTATTTGACGATCTGGAAAGTGCGCTTAGCCCAATTAGTGGTATTTAAGGATTTGGTAAACATCGTTAGGGTTATCGATTATTTTGGGGAAAGAATTATTGCGGTTGTCTTGGCTTGGTTTATCGGCCTTTTGGCTTGGTTCGTTAAGGTTGGTCAGTTCTGACCTTAACAATCAGTCCGACCTGTCGGATTCTCGAAAGCGACTGTATTGACGATGATGACTAATACATTCATAATTTCGGAGTTGGAGACGAAGGTCGAGGAGTTGGATGGTAGACTGGAGGCCATTGATCAACGCTTGGAAACCTTTTCTTTACAAGCCACGATGTCAAGGGTGGACACCGATCGACAATTTCAGAAGATCATGCAGGCTCTTACCGCATTACAAGAGGCACGCCCACCATCGCCAAACGTGTTAAGAGATGGGGTTCCCCAGTCGCCGATCGCGACCTGTTCCGTTGGGGATCCGGGTGGATAGAGCTAGTCGTTGATGAAGAATCTACTGTTCTTCAATGGTCATAATCCCTTAGGATGGTTGGCAAAGGCAGACCAATACTTTGAGACACACGGAGTGAAGGAGACGCATAAAATTCAGTTAGCCATGATTGCCATGGAGGATGAGACATTAGATTGGTTCCGCTGGTTTCAGGCAGATAAGATTACGTTACCTGGAATGAGTTTTCGCAGGCGTTGATCGGTCAATTCGATGATAGGTACCAAGGCAGCCCTTATGGGCTATTGTCAGCCATCAAACAGTGGGGAACGATAGGGGAGTATATTAGGGAGTTTATGCAACTCTCATCGCACGTCCCTAGGTTGACAGAAGAGCACTACCTTGGATACTTCCTATATGGGCTAGATGAGTTCCTTCGCATGCGCATCCGAGCATGGAATCCAACTAATCTAGAGATCACAATGCATTTGGCATGCAGCTTAGAACTCCAATTCCAGTATGATTAGACTGGGACAGCAAGTCGACCACCTAGATACTCACCGCGACCTCCATGGGTTGGGGCGACCCAGGCTGCCGGGGACACCATGTGGTAGCCCACCGTGTTATCCACCACGCGACCAGCGCTAATTACTGAACCCCGGCAAGTGACCCAGATGATGGCACCGACATATCAGACCGCCCCACATCCAAACAGGGGTCCTTTCCATAAATTGTTACCACAAGAATTTGCCGCCTTGCGCACAAATAAATTATGTTTTCGATGCCGATAGTCATACCATCCTCGTCATGAGTGTGCAGATAAACAATTGAGGGTACTCTTGAAGGGCTACGATGAGTTACTGGGATTTGAGTTGGTGGAGTGTATGGAGTTAGCCGAGGAAGTTCCGATGGGAGAGTATAGAGAAGACTCAACAGAAGGTGCGACCCTCCCAATCTTCTCCTTGGCTAGGTTAACGAGTCCCAAAACAATGCGCGTTTGTGGAAGTATCGACGGGGTTTTGGCGACGGTGCATATTGATAGTGGAGCTAGTCACAATTTTGTATCTCCGTCCCTGCTGCCTCACGTGGGCTTGGCCATGGATCCCACCAGTCCTTTTTCAATGCAATTAAGAGATGGGCATCGCTTGCAATCTTCTGGTATATGTAGGAATCTCCTTATTGACCTACCCGTCTGCAAGAGAAGGATCGATGGATAATTATTTCCTCTAGGAGGCGTGGACGTTATATTAAGGGTAGCTTGGTTAGCTATATTGAGGGATGTCAAAATGAATTGGGAATCCATTTGCATGCAATTCGAGCAAGAAGGGCGACAAGTCGTGTTACGCGGCGATCCATCACTGTGTAGGTCCCCAACAGGCCTGTGATCATTATTGAAAATCTTGGGTGGAGAATTATTAGTGGTACTCGCCTAGTGTGAGGAAACAAAACCAATTGGGGGTAAGGTACCCACAGTTGTGCAATCGATTATGGAGGAGCACTCGATGATATTTGGAGAATTGCAGGGTCTGCCTCCTCAACGAACCATGGATCATCGTATTGAGTTGCAACCAGGAGCGGGGCCAGTCTCCGTCAGACCTTATAGGTATGGACATGCACAAAAAGACAAGATCGAGTGCTTGGTCGCCGACATGCCCTTAGCGGGGATAATCCAGCCTAGTACTAGTCCGTTCTTGATGCCGATATTAGTGGTTAACAAGAAGGATGGGAGTTGGTGTTTCTGTGTGGATTATCGAGAATTGAATAAAGTCACTATTCCCGATAAATATTCGATTCCGATGATCAAGGATATGTTGGATGAACTGGCAAGGGCGACTATTTTTTTCTAAGATTGATATGTGTGTGGGTATCATCAGATTCGCATGGCTTCCGCCGATATACCAAAGACGACCTTTTGCACGCACAACAAGCATTACGAGCTTTTAGTGATGCCTTTTGGCCTCATGAACGCTCCATCAACCTTCCAATCGACGATGAATGATTTGTTTCGGCCATTTCTACGGCGGTTTGTGTTGTTTTGTTCAACGATATCTTGATATACAGTGTCTCCTTATCTTAACACGTCAATCATTTGATGATTGTGATGGGTCTTCTGGAGCACCATCCATTCAATGCAAATCGGAAGAAGTGTGCTTTCAGGGTGCCAGAGGTGGAATATCTGGGTCACATTATCTGAGAGCATGGGGTTGCCATGGATCCCGCAATGGTCAAGGCAGTGTTGGGATGGCCAATCTCGCGTTCGAACAAAGGAGTCCACGGACCTTGGTTTAGCGGGTTATTATCGATGATTTGTTCATAAATACGGATCCATCGCTCGTCCCTTGACGAATTTGCTACGAAAAGAGGCCCCTTCACGGTTCTATTGGACTGACAAGACGGATGCCGCATTTCGGGCATTGAAGTTAGCCCTGACGTCGGCGCTTATCTTGATAATGCCTAATTTTTTGAAACAATTTGTAGTGGAGTGTGATGCTTTGGTGGGAGCAGTCCTGATGTAGGAGTACCGTCCAGTTGTGTATTTCATTAAGACTTTCGAGCCGGTCACATTGGCCAAATCTACTTATGAGCGGGAGTTGATGGCATTAGCCTTGGGGATCCTACATTGGCGTCCGTATTTGGTCGGCCGCAAATTTACGGTGCGTATGGACCACCATAGTTTGAACCACTAGTTAACCTAGAGTATCGGGACGCCATTTCAGCAAGTGTGGGTGGCAAAACTTATGGGATAAGATTTAGCGATAGTATACAAGCCGAGTAAGGTTAATTCCGCGGCCAATGCCTTGTCTCAACGGGATGATAAGGGGTTGTTCGGAGCATTAAGTGGACCGGTGTGGCCCGCCGCGGGGGTAGATGGGTTTATCTAAGGAATAAAATTGGACCTCGAGCGTGACTCGTCATCACAGCCATGCTTCACCTTGGAAAATGGAGTCGTATTTTTCAAGCACAAATTGGTGTTATCAGAATACTCAGATTGAGTGCTGCTAACACTGAAATCTTGTGGGGAAATATCAGCGTACAAATTGTCGTATGAAAAAATGTAGCGAGTTTCGTGTCTAGTAATGGATGAAGCACATGTGTCCTCTGATTCGATATTCGAAGAATAATTGTAGTGGATGATGATCCTGAGCTCTGACAGAACTTTGTGATGATATCTATTGAAGTTATCGGGGGCCTTTGGGCTTGATCCGACAGCACTTCAGGGCCTTATGGTTGTGATCCGGCGAGCATCGATAGCTTTGATGAAATCGTCAGGGCCTTTGAACTTGATCCGGAAGAACGTCGACAGAGCTTCGGCGAGCGGGAGGCAGTAAGAATTTTCAAGAGCTCTAAGAGTCTTCTCTCCACCTATGTGTGGGGTATGGTGTCTCTCGTTGTGAATTGTGAAGATCCCTATTTATAAGGTTCTAGGGCCAATTTATATTCGAAAATTAATTATACCATATTAGATAACTCCCAATGACCGGGCTAATGGCCCAAATAAGACCCAAATAAACATCATTACATGGATTTGCGTTTAGATACTATTATGTCAAATGCTCGCTTCTTGGACAAACTTGGTAGCTTATATTATTATTATATTTTTATTAGTCCATCCAAAGTGGTTACTAGGCTTGATATGATGCCATTATAGACAAAATTTTAATGTCTACATATACCCCCACTTTAATTCGTTTCTCATGTATAATTTGCAACACAAACAGAATTTAATTAAAGTATTTTTTTTAATTCCACCATTTTTCATGATTTCGTTAAGGACTTGAAGCGTTTTTGCATGTCGCCCTTCCTGTCTTGAAGTTGCTCCTCATGATCTTTCAAGTCTATCTCTTTCAATTCCCTAACCCTTCACATGTTTCCAATTTTATCGTCAACCAACTTCCGCTTCGTTTCCATTTCGGCTTCAAGTTCAACTTTCCTTGATTTGGTAGCAGATTCATGGCCATCATGGACTTTCTTTATTTCATCTGATTGCTTGCTTGAAAGACTTTCTTGTAAAATGGGTAGTTCTTTCTCTTTCTTGTTCACTAAAGACTCCCTTTTGACAATGGACTCCTCATTTTGCAAGAGTAAAGCCGTTTTGAGATCCGGCTCTGATTTATTATCGCCCCAAATAGCCCTTTGTCTCTCCATCTAGTTCTTGAGACATTGTCAAAATAAGTTCTTCCCTCTGGTTCAACAACAACTGACTCTCCAATAACCTTCCTTCTCCTTAGCGAAGAACTCTGTCTTTCAACCAGAGATCTCTTTTCTTCTAAGATTTCGCTTTCTCTGGCATCCCATTTAAATTTAAAAGATTCAATGCGCCTCTTCGCATTATCCTCTCTTTCTTCGACCTCGTGAATTTTTGTCTCAACAAGGTTACGATACTGATTAGCATCAGCCTTAAAAAATTCCGCAGCTCGAAGCTGTTCTTTCGTCTCATCAAGTTTCTTCTGAGCGTTCCCCATCACCAACTATGCTTCAAACAATTTGCTCGTGGCCGCAACTTTTGTTTCCGAAAATTCAGCTGTCATCTCATGCAATGCCTAGCAATGCACTCCATCTCAACTCCAAGAGCTTTTTTGTTGTTTTTTTAAGTTCTCTTCTCGTTTCCTTGATTCAACCAAAGCGGCGGTATGGGCAGATTGATCTTGCTTATACTTCCACGTTGCAGCCTCGGCAGAGGCCTTAACTTCCTTGACCTTGTTAACCATCTTTTTTTTTTTGTATTAGAAGGCCCATATGGTGTTGGCAGTCGAACATCTTAGATTCGAGCTTGGCAATGTAACCGATGAGGCCGGTCCTATCACAACGCTTGATGGATTCCTTGTCGAAGTCGACGTCTCTTAGCCTCCTCCAAAAAAGGTCATCGATCATGGGGGTTTGCTGGCGAAAAATCATAGACCCAGGGGTGATGGATAGCCTGCCCAATCGAGGGCTCGCCATGGCAAGAAATTCTACTCCCAACCCAACTTCGAATTTCTGGGGGATTTAGAGGGATAAAATTCACACCCTTTATCCTTGGTTTTCTGTCCCGTTTCAAAAAAAAAAAAATCTTTGTCCATCATCAACAGCAAAAAACGACGCCTGAAGTCTTATTATTTAATTGCCCTTTGCACGTCGCCTAATTGATCTAAAAATGACGCACATATATCTCAAATTTTTTGTATAAATAACCGCAATGTATGCATTTAATCTCGATTTCTTCATCCAGCCTCCCGTCATGGTCTCCTCGGCGACAAGGATCATGCTCGTACTTCTCGTCAGCGACCTTTCCTGTTTCACGGTTAAAGTCCTCGGCATTCTTGATCGCCACTTCAGTGCTTTTGAGACAATGGTAGTACTCTCCTTACAGGTTTAATCCTCTCTTTCTCTCTTTCTCAAGACTTGTCTCTCCCCGCTTTTTTCTTGAGCTTGTTCCCCTTGTTTTCTCACTTTAGCCCGTGTACATATATATACACTTTCCCCTTTTTCATGATATGTGGTTCCTCCATCAAGAATGAGACGAAACTATTAATTCGTAAGAATATTTTCTTTCCCCGGCTACCGCTTTGAATATTGGCCAAGCTTGAGTAGGAATCCTGCCTATTATACAATATTTGCTAGGTCCGTCCCTTTAAGATTGCAAGTTTGTGGGTGATAAGCAAGGATAAGTGCAGGAGGTCCACATTGTACCAGATATTTCAATCGTGGGACAATTTTTCATGTGCAGTATTTGACATATTCTGTCAAGTAGTAATAATCCATTTTTAATAATAATAAACTACGTTCCCAGAATCATCACGCTCCTCTTTTAATATACCATTTTTTTGGTAGTCTTATCCAATCTCACACCGTGTGGAAAAAAAAGGAACTACATATTATATATTTCCTTTTCTTTATTATTTTGTATCAATTGTATGGGGACGAAATCAAGATGTATTCGTCTGGGATTAGTGCCCATATTCTCAACTTCATGATGCCTATCATCTTCGCATGTCTTGGCTAGGGACGTCCAACTCTCATCTCATTGAAAGTCAGGAAAAACCACAGTTGGAATACTTCGTGTTGGGACGGTTTTGATGATGAACCGGACCATCTGTACTACAGAAGGTCGAACATTCTATTCTACAGAAGCTTCTCATAATGAGGATCTTTTTGTAAGAATCATTGTTGTAATTAAATAATTAGTTATCAATTATTTAATTACGAAATATATATTATCTGATTAAGATATTCGTCTAATCAGATTACCATGATTTGATTTTCAAATAATCATATTGGAGATAATATTTCTTGTAGAAGGAAATGTATCTTCTATATATGGAAATGTTCTATTATTTGGTCTACAAGCTTCTGTAAGCTTACTTGATCAACATACGAACATTATTTGATTGCAAATCACCACCACCTGTCCAGATACACTCTCACGTGTATTTTTATCAGGATGGAATTGACTTCAAGTCATTTGGAAACAAATCAACGATTGTTTCCATCTGTAGAAGGTTATCAAGCAGAACCTTCTGCAATACCTTCTGTGGTGCACTATTCATAGAAAATATATCATGATCTTATTTTGATTCATTTTCTGACTGAATACATGCACATACATAATATTATTGTATCTTAATTATTTTGTCAACTAACCTTTAATTTCTTATTTTGCATATTACATTTGTATCTTTTTCCTTTTGCATTTTCTTGTTAGAATTTTGTGTATAAATAGCCACGCCCTCTCCCATTAAAATAATAACAAAAACATTAATCCATCCATCCCATTCTGTCCAGAGAGAGCGTGTGCTTGAGCTTTAGTTCTTTCATTCGTTCGAGTTAGTCACACGAGGAGCACTACCGGCGGAGGCTGCATTGTTGGTGAAACCTTTTGGGAAAGTGACTCGGGGGACTCGAGGGACCCGACTGGAAGCTGCAGGATACGTTGGCAGGAGGCACGGCTGGAGGTCGTGTGATCAACGTGCAGCGTGTCGGAGAGAAGGGCTGAACCTCGGGAGCACAGAAGGTGAGGGACTAACCAGCTTCTGTTGTGTAGAGCTCTGTGTGCAGGAACCTCAGGACAAGAGGAAGGTTGTCACCTTAGGACAGAAGGAAGGCTGTCACCTCAGGACAGGAGGAAGGCTGTCACCCCAGAACAGAGGGAACGCTGTTCAACCTCAGGACAGGAGGAAGGCTGTCACCCCAGGACAGAGGGCACGCGGTTCATCCTAGGACAAAGGATACGTTGTCCACCCTAAGACAAAGGGAACGTTGTCTACTTGGGTAGGGTTCGCTACGTACTCGCGTGGGGTACGCCACGAAGTCGTTGTCCTTGAGGGATTGCGCATTTGCTACCTTGTTAGTCACGTTAACGCTTGCAACCTCCTGTAGTGCAGAATCTTCGGATCTGTACAACCTCCTGTAGAGCAGAACCTTAAGGTCTGAATCTACTTTAGTGCAGAACCTTACGGTCTGTACATAACTCAAGTCATTACTAATACGAACCATTTTGGTTTGTTAAAGATTGACACATTCTTGGTACAGAACCTTACGGTCTGTGCTATACCTTCTGTGATACAAAATCCTTGGATCTGTTCTATAGAAGGTTGACGTTTTACAGTACAAAATCTCTTGATCTGTACTATAGAAGGTTAACACATCTGACACAGAACCTTCTGGTCAGTGTTGTGCCAAACTTTCTTCGACACAGAACCTTCGGTCTGTGTTGTGCCTAAGTCTCTTCGACACAGAACCCTCTGGTCTGTGTTGTGCCAAACTTTCTTCGACACAGAACCTTCGGTCTGTGTTGTGCCTAAGTCTCTTCAACACAGAACCCTCTGGTCTGTGTTGTGCCAAACTTTCTACGATACAGAACCTTCTGGTCTGTATTGAGCCTAAGTTACTATAGTACAGAACCTTCGGGTTTGTGCTACGTAACATTCTATTGTACAGAACCTTCTGGTCTATGCTTTATCTCTCAGTCTTCTGTTGCATAGAACCTATTGGTCTATACTACAGAAAGTTGTTTTCGTTACAAGTATTGTATTCGTTACCACATTGAGTTTGAGTGATAACCATCCAGTATTTTGGGTGAAGAGTGGAGTAGGTAATTTGCCGAACCACTATAAAAAGCTTTGTGTCCAATCAAACATTTTGCGAACACAATCAAACGTTCTGTTGTATAGAAACCTATCTAAGGTTCTGTGTTACAGAAACTTCCTTCCGCTGCGGGGTAAAACGAAAAAGCGTTAAATTCCGAATTTGGAGATTAACACTAATTCACCCCCCTCTTAGTGTAACAATTGGTATCAGAGCGGGTTTCAACAGAGGCTTAACAGCTTGTTGTAGATCCTTGAAAAGCTCTTACCAGCTACACGTTCTTCTTCACAGAAGCTTTTTAGCTCTGTGACTGTTGCTATTCTGTAGAAGCCTACGCTCTATCAGAATCAACCCGCTACCCCACAGAAGCTTTAAGCTCTGTGTAAGTCTACCTGGTTCTATTCTGTAGAAGCTAGCGCTCTATCAGAATCTAACCTCTGTTCCACAGAAGCACCTTGTTCTGTGAGAAACGATTTGTTGCTCTACTTTGTAGAAGCCAACGATACATTCTACAGAAGCATATTTTCTGTAAACATCACGGTTGGCATTTTCTGCAGAAGCCTACTGCTCTGCGAATCCAACATCGGTTAACTGTTAGTTGAATCTCATTTTGTCATATTAACACTCGTGCTCTGTCTTACAGAGGCCTATTTGTTAACTTGACGACTGACTTCTACCCAACAGAAGCTTGCTTCTTTGTTGAGGTTCTATTCTCTTTTCGTCAACGTTCTGTTCTATAGAAGTGTAACACTCTATACAAATCGAACACATGGCTGAAAACTATAATGTGCCTAAACCACATGTTGGGAATCCTCCCATTTTCGATGGTAAGAATTTTGCCTATTGGAAAATTCGTATGAGCGCATTTGTTGATGCTATTGACGAAGACTTATGGTCTTATATAGAAGATGGTCCACCTTCTATACCAGAGAACCAACGATTTGATCGAGAAGGTCATCCTACACGGGAACACCTTAAGATCAGACGACTCATTAAAACGGCAAAGTATTTGATATTCAATGCTATGTCAGAAGGTGAATTCGTCAAAGTTTCAACTTGCACTTCGGGCAAGGAAATCTGGGATAAACTTGTCACCGTGTACATTGGGACAGACCAGATAAGAGAAACTACAATGAATTTTTTAATTCACCAATACGAAAATTTCACTATGAAGGCTGATGAATCTGTAGAACAGATGTTCCAGAGACTCAACCTTCTAGTTGATGCCCTAACTCATTTGGGCAAAACCTATCAAAACTCTGAACTAGTTCGAAAGGTTCTGCGTACTCTACCCAAATCATGGGAAGCCAAGAAAACGGCTATAGAGGAAGCTAAAGACCTCTCTACTCTTCGACTAGATCAATTGATGAGCTCCTTAATCTCGTATGAGATGGAAAAATCCTCTCAACCAGATATAAAGAGAGCACCCGTTGCTTTCAGAGCATCAGAAGAACCTACAGAAGGTTCGGATGATGAAGCAGAAGCTGATTCGGATGATGAACTCGCAATGATAGCTAAACGCCTTTTGCGGTTCGCCTCCAAAAAGCGCTTCAATAAGAGAAGCCAAAATAACATGGACCCAAAGTCGATCACATGTTATAAATGCAAAAAGAAAGGGCATTACAGTGTAGAATGTCCTTTACTTAAAGAAAAGGAGAAACCTTCTCCTAAACACAAGTTCAAGAAAGCAATTGCTACTTGGGCAGAACTTGATGATTCTGATGATGAGGAAGCACAAATGTGCCTCACTACTCACACAGAAGCTCAATATGAACTTCATACCTGCTTTCAAACAGAAACTGTTGAAAGCGAATGGTATCTGGATAGTGGATGCTCCAGGCACATGACCGGAGACCCATCCAAATTTTCCCAACTGACCCTACAAGTGGAGGGTCGGTTAAATTCGGTGACAACAGCAAAGGCTCTGTCATCGGCAAAGGTACCACTGGAAGTTCTGACTCCATGGTCATCGATGAGGTTCTGTTGGTTACAGAACTCAAACATAATTTGCTGAGCATTAGTCAGCTTTGTGACAAAGGTTATAAAATAACTTTTGATCAAGACAAGTGTTCCGGAATCCTGAACAATGAAGTTCGCTTCATTGGGACTCGTAAGAGGAACATCTATACCTTGACTCAGAATAGCTTCTGTACTACAGAAAATTGCCTTCTGACAGTCAAAGATGAAAGCCTACTATGGCATAGAAGGTTGGGACATTCCAACTTTAAATTGTTATCCAAGCTTGTGAAAAAGGATTTGGTTAAGGGATTACCCAATATCCGTTTTGAGCATGACAGCTTCTGTGAAGCATGTTCACTTGGAAAACAAAATAAGTCATCATTCAAATCTAAGAATGAAGTCTCTACGACACAGTCACTTGAACTTCTACATATGGATCTTTTCGGACTTACTAGAGTTCAAAGTATTGGTGGTAGAAGATACTGTCTAGTTGTGGTTGATGACTACTCTAGATACACGTGGGTTAAATTTCTAACTCACAAAAGGGATGCTTTTGAAATCTTCATTAAGCTAGCTAAGAAATTACAGAATGAAACTGGATCTTCTGTAAAAGCTATAAGAACGGATCATGGTACTGAGTTTGAAAATCATGACTTCGCTACTTTTTGTGACGAACATGGTATCGATCACAATTTTTCCGCACCATATACTCCTCAACAAAATGGGGTAGCAGAACGGAAAAATAGAACTCTGATAGACATGGCTAGAACCATGATGTGTGAGAGCTCTGCTCCACAGAACCTATGGGCAGAAGCTGTTAATACAGCCTGCTACATATCAAACAGGGTTCTACTTAGACCCATACTTGAGAAAACTCCCTATCAACTATACAGGGGGGAGAAAACCGAACATCTCCTATTTCTACTCCTTTGGAAGTCCTTGTTTTATCTTGAGACCTTCTAAGGACAATTTAGGAAAGTTCGAAGCAAAGACAGATGAGGGCATCTTTCTCGGATACTCTTTGTCTAGCAAAGCTTATAGAGTTCTAAACAAAAGAACTTCTACTATAGAGGAGTCTATTAATATAAAAATTAATGACATTCCTACTATCAATACAAGAAATGTTATATCTCTAGAACCTACAGAAGATGCTGTAGAACCTCTACCCTCTACGAAAGAGAAGGGTGAACCTTCTGTTCATGAATCTAAAAATGATCTTGAACAAACAAATGATAATTATGAAGAACATTCTCATAATGATCAACAAAGTAATATTAGAGCACCTGCTCTTTATCAAAGATGTCATCCTATAGACCAAGTCATAGGAGATCTTAACAGAGGCATACAGACAAGAAGTTCTGTAAATGCCTTCTATGAACACTCGGTTTTTCTATCACAGAAAGAGCCAGAGAATATTGATGAAGCTCTTAGTGATCTAGATTGGATACTTGCTATGCAAGAGGAGCTTAATCAATTTGAAAGGAGCAAAGTGTGGTCACTTGTTCCTAAACCTGACAACCGTTCCATCATTGGAACTAAATGGGTTTTTAGGAACAAACTAAATGAGTCTGGCATTGTTGTAAGGAACAAGGCCCGACTCATTGCAAAAGGGTACTCTCAACAAGAGGGTATCGACTTTGATGAGACATTTGTTCCCGTAGCTCGTCTTGAGGCAATACGAATGTTATTAGCCTACGCTTGCTTTAACAACTTTAAGTTGTATCAAATGGACGTAAAAAGTCCATTCCTCAATGGAGAAATCAAAGAAGAGGTCTATGTAAGTCAACCTCCTGGTTTCGAGGATCTGCAACACAGAAACTACGTCTATAAACTCTCCAAAGCTCTATATGGTCTTAAACAGGCTCCTAGAGCATGGTATGAGAAACGTAGCTCCTTCCTTGTCGAAAAGGGCACAATAGAGGAAGAGTAGATACCACTCTCTTTCTCAAACACAGAAGCAATCATCTCATTGTTGTCCAGATCTATGTCGATGACATCATCTTTGGATCAACTGATGAAATGCTTTGTGATGAATTCTCCAAACTCATGACAAGTGAGTTTGAGATGAGTATGATGGGAGAACTCACATTCTTCCTTGGTTTACAAATTCAGCAGACTGCAGAAGGTATATTCTTACACCAAGAAAAGTACACTAAGCAGCTTCTGAGAAATTCGGCCTAGAAGGCACGAAACCCTTGTCTACACCAATGGGTACTAATACTCAATTGGACAAAGACGAAAATGGTAAAGAAGTGGATAGTAAGCTCTACAGAAGCATGATAGGCTCTCTTCTATACCTTACAGCTTCTAGACCTGACATACTATTTAGTGTGTACCTCTGTGCTAGATTTCAATCAGCACCTAAAGAATCTCACATGACTGCGGTCAAGAGGATCTTTAGATATCTACAGGGTTCTGTAAACCTTGGCATCTGGTATTCTAAGAAATCAAACTTTGATCTCACTGGATATTCCGATGCAGACTTCGCAGGAAGTAAGGTGGACAGAAAGAGTACAAGTGGTACTTGGTCAGCTCATGGGAAACATGTTGATTTCATGGTTTTCCAAGAAGCAGACTTCTGTTGCCCTCTCCACTGCAGAAGCTGAGTATAGAGCAGCTGCAAGCTGCTGTGCACAACTCCTGTGGATGAAACAACAACTTGAGGACTATGGTCACTCATTTACAAAGATACCGATCAAATGTGATAATACTAGTGCTATTAGCCTAGCTAAGAATCCAGTATATCACTCGAGATCGAAGCATATCGAACTCAGACATCACTTTCTGAGAGATAATGTACAACAGGGTTCTGTTAGTGTAGAATACATTAACACTGAATACTAATTGGCTGATATCTTTACTAAACCTCTGGATAAAGAAAAATTTTTCTTTTTCAGAAGCGAGTTAGGAATCTGCCATCCTATATAATGTCTTTCATAAGACAAAGAAAAGTTAAATAAGTACTTCAGAAACTTACTACAGAAGGTACATAAGTGTACACTTTATTACAGAAGGTGCAAACCTCTGTTTCTACACTACAGAGGGTACACATTCGTACACCTCACTATAGAAGGTAGAATTTTTAGCTTTCTATACAATAGAAGGTTGAATTCCACCATCTGTTTTACAAAAGGTATAACACCATATATACCTTAAATCCAACTTGGTAATTTCCAATTATTTGGAAGTTTACGTCTGGAGATATCAAATATCATCCAATAAAATTTTTAATCAATATCATCTCTATTAGGAAATTAATAATCCTAATAAGTTATATCTGGATACAATTATCCATTATGCCTCGCTCTTCTGTAAAGAAGAAGCTCCAACATAAGGTGACGAAAGATTTTATTGCCTTGAAAAGCCAACCGCCTCACACGATCAAATCAAGGGAATGAAATTTTCTTTTCCTCTTGTCTCTGATGCATGTCAGTTTGATATGACATCTCAAAAGATCTCTTGAGCGGGAAAAATATTTTATTCCCATAAACCGCCTTTGTGAGCCAATTTTAAAAACCCATAACCGTCACCCTTTCTTCTTCACATCATCCTCAGATCATCGCATCCCCTTTCTCTCTCTCGTTTTGCCCTAAAACTCCCAGACCTTCGTCCTTCACCATCCATGGCACCCAAGGCAAAATCGCTCAGGAAAAAGGCTAAGGCCACAAAGAGAAAGGCGCGTCCTTCTTCTTCGGAGAAGCCTGCTTCATCTTTGAACAGGTCTCCACCCCCTTCCTCGTCGGAGAAACCCATTTCTCCTACGAAGGAACAAACAATTCCTACTGTTGTCGAGACCCACGACATGCAACCGCTCTCCAAGGACAAGGGACTTGAAAAAGCCCAAATCCAAGTGGAAGAGAAAGCACATGAGGGATCCCTGGTCGCTGCGACAAATGAGCTCCCTGTCTCTGAACCCTCTGCCAAGGGTTCTTCTGCGGCTGATGACACTGATGCATCAAAGGTCGCTACTCCTGAGAACGCTACGTCTGATGAGGAGGTGGAAGTGCCCCTTGTCGATGAAGCATCAGAGGAACCAGATGAGGAAGCTCTTGCTCCTGTTATCTCGGTCTCCCCTGATCTCAAGCAGAAGGGCATTGCCTCTGCGTCTAAGAAGGCTACCCAGAAGCCTGCAGCACCCTCTGGAACAAAGCTTCTCCATGATGCCATCAAGTCAGGAGGTGTATCCTCACGGACTAGGCTGAAACGGAAAGAGCCCGAGACTGTCAGCACCTCTCTTGTCAAAGCGGCTGCAAAGAAAACCAAGTCCCCGGAGAAATTTGTTTCTGTGGACACCTTCGCTGAGGGGCTGGATACCTTCATATTTCAGGTAAACCCTCTAGTCTCTAGAACGGAGATAGAAACTGTGCTTGCCGATACCAAATTGCCCAAATGTGATGCTGCCGGTCGACAGTTCACTGCCTTCAAGCGCATTGACTTTAATTGGTTTAAGGCAAATGATCTTGACATTGCTTCATTGCTTGAGAAAGTTGGTCTGAAAACCTTCTATGAGACATATGCAGAGGTGGCCGTTTCTCGCCTGAGAGAGTTCTATGGTAACATTACGTTCCATGAACAAGGACCTCATGTCAAGTTCATCAAAACAGTGACCGAAGGGGTTCCGCTTGTCTTCTCTGAACATGATGTTAACCAATTGTTTGGCTGTGAGGAATATGACCCACTGCCAGATCTTGGAAAGGAGGAATCCTACAGCATCATCATTGGAAAAAGGGTCCAGTCGGACAAATACCTGGAGTCCACAAAGCTGGAACTCAAGACTCGTGTATTGCATCGAGTTGTGCTATTCTGCCTCTTACCAAGGACCGGGAGCATTGACACCATCACCTCAATTGATGCGTCACTGATGGCTCACATCATGAAGGGAATCCCTTTCAACCTTGGTTTGCTGGTGTTCTCGTATATGAAACGTTGCTGCAATACCACAGGAAAGGCTCTGCCTTATGGCCAGGTAATTGCCGGCCTTCTTAAGCTTGCCCGTGTTTCTACTGATGCATCCGCTTTCCAAGAAAAATGGAAGGTTGGTACCTTTGGGCACCAGATCATAGCTAGCATGCATTATGTAAGGAAGGGCTCCTCCTGGACTCGCAAATGGAAGTCACAGGACACCACTAAGGATAATGAGGATATGCCCCTGTCTGCCAGAATGTCCAGAAAGGCTGCTGATGCACCTTCTGCTTCTGCCTCTGTAGCGAAGGCTCCTTCCAAACAGAGACAGCCCAAGTCCTTTGCTGAGATGACCATCCTCTTGGAACAAACTGCTCTCCTCAAGGACCTCCAGCAAAAGGCTGTGGCCAATGAGGAAGATATGCGCGTCCTACGTGAAATGGTAGTGAACCTGACTCGCGAGCTGGAACGCCAGGCAAAGGTTATCCATGATAATCTTGATGAAGTTCCTTCTGAGGAGGAAGAGGAAAAATGAACTCTCTTGATGTTCTCTCTTTTCCTCATTTCTAGCTAGACCAAAAATTGATTTCTTTGGTCTACTAGATTGTAATAAGTGCCACCTAGTGGACACATTTTCTTTCAGCAGTATGGTATTGAACTTTCTGTCACACCTTCTGCACCACATTCTGCATGATGGTTTTTGAACTCTCTGTTCTACCCTCTGCAAGAATTAAAACTAGGGGTGAAAATGAGTCGAGTCGAGACCGAGTACTCCCAGGCTCGAGCTCGGCTCGATTAGGAAAAACTCGAGCTCGAGCTCGGCTCAAACTCGATCGAGCTCAAATAATTGGAGCTCGAACTCGGCTCGTTTCAATTATGGAGAGCTCGAGCTCGGCTCGAAAGGCTCGAATGTAGACCGAGCCTAAGCTTGGCTTGAAAGCTCGGCTCGAAAGCTCGAGCTCGATTTCAAAATATACATATATTGACGTTGACTCGAACTCGGCTCGGTTGGCTCGAAAACACAATATGAGAGGGTAAGGGGATGGGAAGCATACTGACTATGACGCATTTACTTCTATCGGTCGCTTACCTGCGGGCGTAAAATTTGGCTAGCTCCTCTCCAGTACTTTTTGACGCTCGCTCGGGCCGATCCTCGTGAGACACAAAGTATGAAAAAGTCAATTATTTTCCACTTATCTAATGAAGAGAGGAGATCGCCACGCCAAAAGGAGAGGGATAGAGAGATTTTTTCTTTAGCGTTTGCTTCTATCAGAGTATGGGGAGGTGGAAGGAAAAGTTTTTCAGATAATTTTATTAATTTTTTATTAATAAATTATTAAAATGTATTTAAATATTAGGCTCGCGAGCCTTCGAGCTGTCAGCGTTCGGCTCGAGCTGAACGAGTTAAAGCTCGGCTCAAGCTCAAGCTCGAATTCCGCCAAAACGAGCCGAAACAAGCCGGCTCAAGCTCGGCTCGAACTTGGTCAAAGTCGAGCTCGAACCGAGCTTTAACCGAGTTAGCTCGCGAGCAGCTCACGAGCGGCTCGACTCATTTTCACCCTTAATTAAAACTACCCTCTGCACGTTGGTTATGAACACTATGCCATACCTTCTGCAAGAAACTTACTCTTCTTTTTCAACCTACATTCATCTTCTTTTTGATGTGACAAAAAGGGGGAGAAATTGAGTTGAGGGAGTACCTAGCTCTGTATTGGTTATAGAAAAATCCTAGATTTTCTATAACTTCTATGGGTCGTAGAAGGCTATACCGTCTACGGTGTAGAAGCTTATGAGACTGATACAGCTCATAATCACACCTTCTGCAGGGAATGCGATTCGTGATCTTTTTAAAGTCACTATTGCTGGGAGTGCAGAAATGAAATACCATCATTTTTGCCGGGCTAAATACAGAAGCTCCACGCTCTGTATAAATCACAGAAGCCTTAGTGCTCTGTGAACAACATTCCTTATAACAGAAGCTTCTATGCTCTGTTTTACAGAAACCTTATGGTTCTGTAAAAAAACGCCAGACTTATACTCTCACCTATTTAGGGGGAGTTAGGGCGAGTTCTTGCAAAAACATTTCCCTCAACGATGAATGTTTTGTCATCATCAAAAAGGGGGAGATTGTTGGGACGGTTTTGATGATGAGCCGGACCCTCTGTACTACAGAAGGTCGAACATTCTATTCTACAGAAGCTTCTCATAATGAGGATCTTTTTGTAAGAATAATTGTTGTAATTAAATAATTAGTTATCAATTATTTAATTACGAAATATATATTATCTGATTAAGATATTCGTCTAATCAGATTACCATGATTTGATTTTCAAATAATCATATTGGAGATAATATTTCTTGTAGAAGGAAATGTATCTTCTATATATGGAAATGTTCTATTATTTGGTCTACAGGCTTCTGTAAGCTTACTTGATCAACATACGAACATTATTTGATTGCAAATCACCACCACCTGTCCAGATACACTCTCACGTGTGTTTTTATCAGGATGGAATTGACTTCAAGTCATTTGGAAATAAATCAACGATTGTTTCCATCTGTAGAAAGTTATCAAGCAGAACTTTCTGCAATACCTTCTGTGGTGCACTATTCATAGAAAATATATCATGATCTTATTTTGATTCATTTTCTGACTGAATACATGCACATACATAATATTATTGTATCTTAATTATTTTGTCAACTAACCTTTAATTTCTTATTTTGTAGATTACATTTGTATCTTTTTCCTTTTGCATTTTCTTGTTAGAATTTTGTGTATAAATAGCCACGCCCTCTCCCATTAAAATAATAACAAAAACATTAATGCATCCATCCCATTATGTCCAGAGAGAGCGTGTGCTTGAGCTTTAGTTCTTTCATTCGTTCGAGTTAGTCACACGAGGAGAACTACCGGCGGAGGCTGCATTGTTGGTGAAACCTTTTGGGAAAGTGACTCGGGGGCTCGAGGGACTCGACTGGAAGCTGCAGGATACGTTGGCAGGAGGCACGGCTGGAGGTCGTGTGATCAACGTGCAGCGGGTCGGAGAGAAGGGCTGAACCTCGGGAGCACAGAAGGTGAGGGACTAACCAACTTCTGTTGTGTAGAGCTCTGTGTGCAGGAACCTCAGGACAAGAGGAAGGTTGTCACCTTAGGACAGAAGGAAGGCTGTCACCTCAGGACAGGAGGAAGGCTGTCACCCCAGAACAGAGGGAACGATGTTCAACCTCAGGACAGGAGGAAGACTGTCACCTCAGGACAGGAGGAAGGCTGTCACCCCAGGACAGAGGGCACGCTGTTCATCCTAGGACAAAGGATACGTTGTTCACCCTAAGACAAAGGGAACGTTGTCTACTTGCGTAGGGTTCGCTACGTACTCGCGTGGGGTACGCCACGAAGTCGTTATCCTTGAGGGATTGCGCATTTGCTACCTTGTTAGTCACGTTAACGCTTGCGACCTCCTGTAGTGCAGAATCTTCGGATCTGTACAACCTCCTGTAGAGCAGAACCTTAAGGTCTGAATCTACTTTAGTGCAAAACCTTACGGTCTGTACATAACTCAAGTCATTTCTAATACGAACCATTTTGGTTTGTTAAAGATTGACACATTCTTGGTACAGAACCTTACGGTCTGTGCTATACCTTCTGTGATACAGAATCCTTGGATCTGTTCTATAGAAGGTTGACGTTTTACAGTACAAAATCTCTTGATCTGTACTATAGAAGGTTAACACATCTGACACAGAACCTTCTGGTCAGTGTTGTGCCAAACTTTCTTCGACACAGAACCTTCGGTCTGTGTTGTGCCTAAGTCTCTTCGACACAGAACCCTCTGGTCTGTGTTGTGCCAAACTTTCTTCGACACAGAACCTTCGGTCTGTGTTGTGCCTAAGTCTCTTCGACACAGAACCCTCTAGTCTGTGTTGTGCCACACTTTCTACGATACAGAACCTTCTGGTCTGTATTGAGCCTAAGTTACTATAGTACAGAACCTTCGGGATTGTGCTACGTAACATTCTATTGTACAGAACCTTCTGGTCTGTGCTTTACCACTCTGTCTTCTGTTGCATAGAACCTATTGGTCTATACTACAGAAAGTTGTTTTCGTTACAAGTATTGTATTCGTTACCACATTGAGTTTGAGTGATAACCATCCAGTATTTTGGGTGAAGAGTGGAGTAGGCAATTTGCCGAACCACTATAAAAAGCTTTGTGTCCAATCAAACATTTTGCGAACACAATCAAACGTTCTGTTGTACAGAAGCCTATCTAAGGTTCTGTATTACAGAAACTTCCTTCCGCTGCGGGGTAAAACGAAAAAGCGTTAAAATTCGAATTTGGAGATTAACACTAATTCACCCCCCTCTTAGTGTAACACTTCGTCAGTCAATCGCGGGAGATATTCGACGTTGTATCCGATTGCAAAATCTTTTCCTAGGAGATCTTCCTTAAGGTATGTGTGATTTATTATTATTTATTTGTTATTGCTTTGCAGGTCATTCGCCTTCGGATATTCCCTCGGTCTTCCCCGAACGCATGGAACCGCTGCCGAATATTCCCTCGGCTTTCTCCGTATGCATGAGACCGTTGCCGGATATTCCCTCGGTCATCCCTGTATGCATGGGACCGCTGCCGAATATTCCTTCGGCCTTCCCCGTACACTGCCCGATATTTCACTTTAGTAACTTATCCACCTATTTGTCAGGATTCGTTGGAGCCATGGTTCATTTGACTAAGAAGATCATTTCCGGGCGTGAGTTTTTGTGTGTTGCTGAAAATGAAGGTGACCTCCGCAACACAGTGGAATTAGTAGTCCATCGTCCACTTATCGGTTTTTTTGTCACAACTTGTGACAAGTTAAATGAAAACCGTGATAATTTAAGTCATTGGTTGCAAATCCCTCAGACCTCCTTGTTGAATATGAGGTCGTTAAAGTTTCTCCCTCGCTCATGGTAGAACCAACGGCTTCACGTTTGTTAGGGAGAAACATCATTTCTGCAAAATCTGAGTGGGTACATTGTGTTCGCTTTCGCGGTGAATTCGGTTTTATTCCAAGATATTGGGAATGACTTGAAGACACACTCACTCGTGATAAAAAGTTCTCAAAAAGGCCAACATATTTAATGCCATTTATTGTTCGCGCTATAGTTATGACCGTAACATTGATGTCATGCGGGCTTTTTGTGAAGCTTGGTGTTGAAGTTTAATGTCCTTGACGCATCGCGTTGAGCTTTTTCTAATTCTCTTTGGAATCTCTATAAGCTTGGTGGCTTCCTATTGATGGCAGAATGTATGAGAAGACGATCCCTTGTTTGAAAGAACTCACTGGCACGAACTCCCGAAGCAGATTTCTTCCGAAGAGCTGCACATATCTATTTGAGGCATTTTCTCGTCTTCTGGAACAAAACACTGAGGATAATCGAAGTAGGCAGAAAAATAAAGATATCATGAGTAAGGGGATTGTTTCTATCTCGCCTTGGATCGAGGTTTGGTTCAAGTGAGAAGAAAAATATATTAGACCTCCTAGGTGTATGCCGAAGAAATCAACTCGCCCAAAGAAATATCATAATCCTACAGGGCCAATAGCAGACGCATCTCCCTGGACTATCAATTCTCATCTCTTTAGCCCTTCTATTCCTGTTTTGGCTATCATTTACCGAGAACTGGATGAGATTTGCAATTACATCCCTGCCAGGGCTCCTAAAGTCCGTTTTTCAGTGCATTACGTGTGCGGATGATCATCGTTCTATTTTCAGACTCACTTTCCTATTCCAAACGATGTTGTTGGCCCTCGGATGATTGGTTATTCTGGCAAAGGTGGGGCGCGTTACTTTGATGCTCATGAGGCTCGAGAATTTATTCATGATGGAGGGAATGCATATTGGTGTCATAACTTCTTCCACAAGAAGGGCGGTCTATGGATTAAGGATTCTTTTGACTTAGATGAGAATTCATTGAACTTTTTCATAAGCATCCGATCATACGATTTGACATTAAGGCGTGACAACTCTTTTATTGTGGAACCTTATTATCCTCCGAACTTCGACCGTTAGCTTGGGATTTGTCAGTACATTCTATACATACTGAAGTGTGACATACGATCCCCCTCATTAGATGAAGGGCACACATTGTGGTGTCTCTCGGTGCGAAATGAGACTAATTCTCAATTGTATGTGCCTAGTACTCCCGTTACTCATACTGATTTAGACACATATTGAACGAAGATATACTCTAAATGGTAGAGAAGGAAGCATGATGATTACCTCAAACGAGGGATAGAAGTACTGATTGCTGGGATACGTCGTCCTCCACATAAAGATAACGATACTAGAGAGAAGACAGCCAAGCCAGATAACATAACCCAAAAGAAAATGCCTTTACCACAAATATAGGTATTTATAAACACACGTATCTTTCATTTTGGTTTGTTTTGTTTTATCTCTTTGATAAACATGCCTTGTTTTCATTGATAGTTGTACATTGTCGGAAACTCCAAATGACAATAGACATTTCAAGACGCATAGGCGTTCAAGGCATGCATTTGGGGAACTCGATGTAGTGGAAAACGTGCCAAATGACATCGTTCTGGCTGGAAATGAGTTGGTGTGCATCTTATATAATTTAGGTACATGTTTTATACAATTAGCGTCTTATCTCAACTTTGTTTGCTACTACAGCCTGCGAATGAGATGGTCGATTTCATGGGTGACAATGGTGAGCCTTCCGTATTGAGCCCTCTTGGTAAAGAGCTCCTAAAGCCGCTTTGAAAGGACAAGCATGTTGTGAAGGAAGTGATCCAGCCTGAAAGAAACAACGGTCCTTCTCATTTTGTTGATCTAGTCTTAATTACACCAGTCATATCGTCTTTCTGTTTCGACTCTATTGCCTCGCGAGCATAGATTAGGTTTGCGACTAGTATTTGGATGACATCAAGGAGAAGATTTCGAAGACCCCTTTCAGTAGATGACACGCTATTGTCAAGGAGATTAAGGATGCTCTTAGTCTTGTCAATAAGTGCGAGCATTTGGATTTGACTCCTATTCACACTTTGATCAGAAAGTATATAGAGATTGCACTACTCAAACTTGGAGACCATTACTAAAGGAATGATGAGTGCAGTAAATCGTGATGAAGAGGTTGCGTTGATCAGAAGTTATCTCGTTGAAGCTGTAGCTGAAGAGAAGAACATCATGGTGGAGAAGACCAACTTAGAAGGCCATCTTGTTGACGAAGGGCTTCATAGGCCATCATGATTGAAGAGCTCTAACGACAATTATCTAATTTCATTAAGGCCAAGGTGGATCAGGAAGACATTCACAAGAAGGTCATAACAAAGGCTGTTGATGTGGCTGTAAAGGTTGAGGGCTAGAAGGAATCCATATGTGCTTTAGAGGGAGTCAACGTGGCCCGTGACGAAGATCCTTAATCTTTGAAAGAGCTTTGCGAGTTGATCGAGACCTCGCGCGAGGAGATTGCACAATTTACTCTCTTTTCCTTTCTAGTTCATTTAGGCTTTGGAATTAGGTTCCTTTTCTTTTAATAAAAAAATCAAAATATACTTTTATGGCCTCAACTTTGAGCCAATTTTTTGTTTTGTTATTAACTTAGTTTGTTATATAATTTTTTCACAAACTTTTATTTTTTTTTTATTTTGGCCAATCTTGAATTTCTTCTAGCGAAAGCCAAACAAGGCCTTAATATAGTCTGACTCGTGTCCTATAACAGTGGATTTTTAACCTCTCATTCATTCTTCTCATAATCCACTTTATCCGTAGCAGTGTTGTCAAAAGCGCGCTTTAAGCACAAAGCGCAGTGAGGCGCATCCCCAACGCTTCGCTCCCAAGCTCTGAAGCGGCTCGCATGAAGTGCGCACTTAGGAGGCGCTTCGGGCTTTAAGCGCGAGGCGCAAAGCGCAGCTGAAGTGACAAAGGCGCAACGGTCCCTATATTAAACCCTATTTTTCTTTTTTTTTTTGTCTGAAGCACTCCCTCCCAACGCCAGACGGAAGACCTCCCTCCCTCCCTCCCAGAAGCCCTCCCTCCCAGAAGCTCTCCCTCCCAGTGCCAGAAGCCCTCCCTCCTTCCCAGGAGCCTTCCTTCCCATTGCCCCGCCGGACCCCGTCCCAAACCCTCCCTCTATTGCTGTGATTTCAGATTTCTTATCTCTTGCATATGTAGCTTTTGATTTCTATGGGGTTGATTTCTATGCGTTGGCGTTTTAATTTCTGTGGGGTTGATTTCTGGGGTTGCAGATACTTAGCTCCCACTCCCAGCTCAGTTTGTCTTGTTTCAAATATACGTGGGTTTTGATTTCTGTTGGTTTCGATTTATTTGATTTCTGATAAAATCTTGTCTTGTTTGTCGGGTTTGATATTAGGAATGGATTCATCGGAAAAATCTTCGAAAACCATTGATGCCTACATGTCAAAAGCGCGCTTTGCGCTTAAAGCGATTTGGAAGGTTTGCGCTTTTTGTATGCTTTGCGCTTTAACAACTATGATCCGTATTAGCCGCCCTCGAAACGAACATCATCCGACCTTCATCGATTTTGCATATTTTTTGACAGCATCAGCAACTATCATTAACTTAGCTTCCAATTAACTTAATTTGTCTATCAAAATTTTAAAATAAAAAGGCACATGAAAGGTTTCAATACTATTTCCCATTTTTTTTTAATTTTATTCCTTTTTAGTCGATAAATGAAAATTGTCTATCAAGGTCTGTTTGGCTTACGCGTGATAAAATTCAAGATTAGCCAAATCAAAGTAAAAATAAAAGTTGGTGGTAAAATTATATAACAAACCAAGTTAACGAGAAAACAGAAAGTTGGCTCAAAGTTGAGGCCATAAATTGATATTTTTCCAATAAAAAATGATTCAAGTTTGTATGGACTTGGATCATTTCATAATCTTTTAATTATTTCGTTCACAGTTTATACCCATGCGAGCTAAGAGTATTATATGAAGAATTTTGGTTTTTTATATTGTTTTTTGCTTTGTTATTATTTTTGTTCTTTTTTGTTTTCTTGTGACAATTACAGGTCTTCGCACCGAAATACAGGGTGCCCAACATGGAAGGAGCTAGGACATATTTTCTTATTAAACGATTTTGATATCATTGCCTGGTAGCATTCAATCCGTTGCTGAGCATCAAGACGTTTCAAATCCAAAGCTTCTAGTTCTTGTAAATCGCATATTATCCTCTTGTCAAAGTCCCTCCTGTAGCTATTCATAGTGACGGAATTTGCCCTTCAAGTAGAAGGACCGCCTCGACACCACAGACCAATGAATATGGCGTCATTTGAGTCGCGGTTCTGTATGTCGTACGACACGCCCATAGAGCTTCTCATACTCGTTCATGCCAAAATCTTCTGGCTTTATCGATCACCTTCTTGAGAAAATTGCATCGCGTCTTATTGAATGCTTTTGCCAGTCCATTTGTAGCCGCATTATACATGGAAGAATTGTATTGTTTGAAGCCAAATCACTTGCAGAATTTATCTATGGCCTTATTAGAAAAGTTACAGCCATTATTAGTAATAATGTAGTGAGGTTTGCCATAACGAAAAATGATATTATTCTTGATGAAGGTAACCACTTCCGGGAAGGGTGCAGCTTCTGCCCATTTGGAGAAGTAGTTAATTGCCACAAGAATATACAAATGGCCCCCTGACTATTTACGAGTTAGAAGCCATACGACATCTAACCCCCAGGGTTCAAATGGCCAGGATGGTACAATAAGATGTAGTGGCTTGGGTGATTGTTGGATGAATTTCGCATGAAATTGGTAAGCTTGACATTTCTTAGCATACTCTATATAATCCTTTACCATTGTCGGTCAATAATAACCCGTAGGACCAGATTGATGAGCCCCACAAACTCCAGAATGCGCCTCCTCTAGTGCTTTGGTGGCTTCTTCCACTCCAAGGCATAACAAGAACGCTCCTTCCAATAAAGAGTATTCTTAAAATATATGAATCGATGCGATCTTCTCCTCACATCTACTTTCTGTCGCCGGTCATTGGGCAGCTTTCCATGCTCGAGAAAGTCGATAAGTGGTCTCCAATCTTGGTGTTATGTGTCATAGACGGATATGAGATTAATTTCATCTGTTTTCTCCTCGTCAGGGATTGGTGGAACCACCCATTTTTGGCATAATCTGATGTTGATCTCCCAATCTATCGAAGTAAGTGCAGAGGCTAGACTTGCCAAGTCGTCTGCTTGTGCATTCTCCTTTATCAGTATATGACTTATTATAATGTCCGGGAACCACCGTGCAAGTTAACCGTATAGTCATGGTAAGGCAAAGCTCTGGCTTGCGAACCTCGTATGTGGATAGAAGTTGATTAATCACAAGCTTGGAGTCACCATATACTCTCAAGCTATTTACTTTATTATCCATGGCCATTTCTGGCCCGAGTATGAGAGCCTGATACTCAACCATATTGTTTGAGCATAACTGAGTGAGGGTATATGCGTAAGGGATGACATCTCCTTCGGATGTGATGAATACAATTCTAGCTCCAGCGCCTCTGAGTTGATGACCCCTCAAAGAACATTTCCATGGAGAGGGAACATGCACCAACATTACTTCCTCATCGGGTAATTCTTTCGACACTTTCTAATCATCTGTCATAGGATGATCTTCCAAGAAGTCAGCCAAATCTTGTCCTTTCACAGTCTTTTGCGGGACATACAAGATTTCAAACTCTTGGAGCATAAATGCCCATTTCGCGAGACGACCAAATAGAACTGGTCTTGACATTATTTATTTGAGAGGACCTGCTCGTGATATGAGGCAAACAGAGTGTGCCTGCAAATAATGTCGTAATTTTTGTATGGTGAACATTAAAGCAAGACATACATGTCTTCTCAATGTGAGAGTAATTCAATTATGCCCTGGTTAAAGGCCTGCTTAAGTAATACAAAGCACTCTTCTTTCCATCATCATTCTCTTACGCCACTATATAAAGTATGAGCGGTCTTCTTTTGATTGGGGCATTTAGAACTGATGGCTTTGAGCATTTATGTGGTTAAACGCATTTTCACATGCTTCGTCCCACTCAAAAGAAGTACCTTTCTTCATAAGTCGATGGAAAGGATGGCACCGCCCCGCCAAATTCGATATAAACCTTCGAATATAAGCAAGCTTCCCTTGAAGACTGTTCAGCTCATGTATATTTCTTGGTGGCTGCATTTTATAGTCGAATCTATCTCTGACTGATAAACCTCAATTCCTTGGTGTCGAATAATGAATCCAAGGAATTTTTCCGAAGTGACTTCGAATGCGCACTTCAACGGGTTCATCTTCAATTGATATTTTCGCAGTATGTCAAAAACATTTCTTAAGTCATCAATATGATCGCACCTTTGTCTGGATTTGATGACCAGATCATCCACGTAACACTCTACATTCTTGTGGAGAATATCGTCAATGATTCGTTGCATGGCTCGTTGATAAGTTGCTCCCGACCCAAAACGCATCCCCTTATAGCAACATATTCCTTTCGGAGAACGAAAAGCCGTCATTTACTCATCTTTCAGGTCCATTCGGATATCTTGAGGATCCACCCATAAAACTGAGGGTTTCATAGCCAGTGATCGCATCTACCAAAATCTCAGTGATCGGAAGTGAAAAATCATCCTCGGGACATGCATTGTTGAGGTCACGAAAATCAACGCAAACTCATAGTTGACCGTTCTTCTTCCTAACGGGTACAATATTTGTGATTTATAGGATCGACTTCTATCAATGTGATCAGCTCGGGGCGAAAATTTGTTGAGCTTGCTTCATGGGGTGAACCCCATCCTTAACAACTAACTTATGGACTGCAATATTTGGATCAAGGCCGTGCATTTCTTTATATCTTCATGTGAAAAAATCTATGTGTTCCTTCAATAGTTGTGCATACAACCCTTCTTCTTCATGGGTTAAACTTGCACTAAGTAGTAACCAAGATCGACTACTTTCCATTCTTCAACAATAGACTTTTTCGCTCTTCGAATACTTCTGGGGCCTTTTTTGCATCATCCTCTTTAGGAGAAGTATTTTCATCAGCTTCAGTAATTGTGACGCGGTGGGATGCGACAACGTCCTCTCCGTTATCACCATGAGATGACTCCCCGTTGCTACCTGTATATATCCATGTCTTCGTGCTCATTTTTAGTACTTCACCCGTAGTTGCTTCAAGAATTGTTCGATGCTTCATTCGAGAGGTAATTTTATTACGAATATCTTTTGTATCTTCTATTATAATCGGGATATCCTCTTTTTTATCAACTCTCTTCCACACCATTCGACTTCTCTGAACTTGACTTAACCTTAATCGGGTCGACCTGCGAGCCCCCATCTCTTCTTTCTGAGTGCCAAGTCTATCAAATACTGATTTTCGGTCAGACGGGGCTCCGAGTCGATGAAATACTGAAGTTCTGGTCGATGCGGTTGTAGTTTTATCAGCTTCGATGTAATGAATCGAAGAATTCTTCATTGGGAGATTGACGGGCTTAGGAATTTCATACCCAAGACCAAATTTTGACTTTTAACTATCACCTCCTAGATTAGCTTCTTTTGAGGCAGCCCCAAGTGTCTTCCAGTCCTCTGTGAAGTCAGCGGTACAAATTAATCTAAATGCGTTTGGATCAAACTCGTTGGTGCGCTTGTCGGGCAATGAATCTAAATAGATAATTGCCCCCTGTTTAGGTCGAACAAAACTTTTTGAAGGTGTACTTGTTTGAGCCATTGTCGTTATTTTTGTCACCGGCCAATTGAGTTCCTCTGGCACCACTATTTCTTCACCATGCTACTCATGACAGGGGGTTCCTCGGCTTCTCCGAGGGCTCTTGGGATATATCACAAGATTGGCACATTCCGTTTTGTCTTATCATCCGTCCTCATATCTTTTCAAGTGTAGGATCAACTGAAGGGCCTTCTTGTTGAATGGGTGAGAAGTTTATGTCGATTTCTTTGAGATACTATTCGCAATTGGCTCAAGCATTGGAACCTTTTTCTCAATTCCACCATCCTTATTCAGATAAAATTTAGCATCAGCAAAGTATGACTCCGCTTCTGTAAAGGGTTTTGTATATGCCCATATTGTGTGGGTTACTCCGTCTTCACAAATTTAAAACATTGATGGAGTGTGGATGTAACAACGCCGTATTCATGCAGCCATGGTCGACCTAACAACATATTATAGGTGGTGTTGGAATCGATGACGTATAACGTCGCTCCAGCTTCCATCTTTCCTATGGTGAGGGTGAGGCAGATCTTTCCAACGACTCGTTCTTCTCCCTGATTAAATCCTTATATCATTAGTCGATTGCTTGATAAGTCGTCAACCCCTAGTCCAATCTCTTTCAGGGCTTTCAATGACAAGATATTTACTACCAAAGTTGGTCGACCAAGATGCGATTGACCTTCGTACCATAGGCATAACCTGATACAAATAGCGGCTGATTGTGAGATTGGTGACCTATAAGAAGTTCTTCATCGATAAATGTGATTGTTGCGCCTTCTTCTTATGGCTTCACAACATTCATCACTGTGGGATTTTCTAGAATATCAACCTTTATAGTTGCCACTTCTTTTCTCGCATCAATATGGTGACAACTTGTAGATAGATCTACAAGTTTTCGAAAACGTTCTAGAAAGAAATCCCATAACATAGCCGAGGTTTGCTTCTTCAGGATTGCTCATCTAGCGAACTCTTTCTTTCGTCGTCTTCCTGAAATCCACTTTTACTGGTGGCCTCATTACAATCTTTGCTCGCATATGAAGCATTTTCTTAATGGGCTTAGAAGATTTCTTTCGCTTACTTTTGTGAGTCACCAAAGACCAGCTCTCTTCAGTAGATGTTTCTCCGGAGCTAACCACACAACTTGACACGTTGGTCATATATTATTGCATTATCCCCAGACTTGGCAGGCCAATCATCTCGGCAGGACCGAAAGTCCCGAAAATGATGTTAGAAGCATCATTTTCTACAAAAGTGATTGCATTTGATAGTGCAGTATAGACACCTAGATCAATCTTATTGTCACGTACGAGCTTCATGACCTTCTCCTTAAACACGAAACACTCTCAATAGAATGCCCTAAGACGTGATGGTATTTGTAGAAGTTCGAATTCCCCACCAAATTTGCCTGTTGTGATCGCTTTGATTGTGGGAGTTTAATCATCTTGGAAGACAACATATAGTGAAATATTTCTGCAACATCTTTATCGGGAAAAAGGATATTTCTTGTTTTGCCTTTCTTCCATAGTTGGGCATTGCCTCTCCATCCTGGGTGCTTCTACAGGTGGTTGTCCATCTGCTGGGACTTTTCCTTTTACAATCGGCACTTTGATAGGAGTTACATCTATAGTCATCACCTGCTTCTTGCCATCCTTGAAAGCGGGCTTGCCCCCAGTTCGATTTCCTTGTCTTCATGTCCCTCTAGGTGGCTCAAGTATTGGGATGTTACTCATGTTAGTTCCAACAAAGCTTATCTCCATGTCGTGAGCCTTTGTCGCCAACTCCTCTAATGATCATGGTTTGAGCCCTTGCAGAATATATCGAATCCTCTAGAGCATGCCTTGAATGCACATGTTGATAGACGTTTCTTCTGACAGACGATTCCTACAGTTCAAGTTTAATTCCTCCATCGTTGGATATAGTAGACGACAGGTTCTTCCTCCCATTGGCGAGTATTAGTTAGCTCGATCATGCTTACCACACGCCGAGTGCTGTAGAAACGATTCAAAAACTCCTTTTCTAATTGTTCCCAACTATCAATGGTGACAGGCTTGAGGTCAAGTACCAGTCGAAAGCATTTCCCTTCAGAGAATGATCAAATTGTTTAACCATCACATCCCCATCTGTGCCTGCGTTATTGCAAGTTTCGACAAACGGGGACACATTTTGCCTCGGATTCCCCTTTCCATGAAACTGTTGGAAGTATGGAGGCTGATATCCCACAGGCATCTTGAGGCCTTCGATCCTTTGATTGTAAGGCTTATAATACGCCGAAGATGATGATGCAAGCTCACTCTTCACCGTTTCTTTTATTAATTCCATCATGGCTTTCTCAAGAATTGGATTATCAATAACGGACTCATGCTTTGCCAAATTATCAACATCCATGGCCCCTGTTCCTTTGTCAACTTGGGTGCGCGAACTTTCCTCCATAGATGCCTTATCGGCATTTTTACCCTCTAGTCTTTTGACGATGTAGTCCATTTGCCGCTCTCTTTCTTTCATAAAAACCATCGTAGCATCCACAGTTTTTTTGAGAGCCGCGACCTGATCTTCAAGTTACGGAGTATCTGCCATCATCACTGGTATGGCTTCAAAGCCTTTAGTTGAATCAACTTTTGGGGAGGAATCTGACGGCGAGTTGCTTAACGTGATATTTTCAAAATTTATCCGTGGCACAGGAGATAACGGAACCATGTCGAAAGGAGTATCACCATGAGTTGAATGAGATGATTTAGGGGAAATGGATCTAACCATTTCCTTTATATCCTCGGTCTGTTTGTAAGTATTGGCCACGGATTGGGCATATCTCCTCTTTGGGGGGCCTCCCTCATTGAGAAGATCCTTGTAAGACGGAGAAGCCTTGGGAGAGATGGACTTGAGCAGTTCTTCTAACTTCTTAGCATGTTTGCGCGTCGTGGCCACTGACTGGGCTTAAGTCCACTTTGAAGATCCATCCTCGTAGAGAGTACTCTTTTCAGTGACATTCTTATAAGATAGAATTGCCTTGGGAGAGATGGACTTGAGCATTTCCTTAGTCTCTTTATATAATTCAACCATGGTCCTAGCCTTGACTTACTTTCGAAACTCAACAGATGAAGAGCCCCCGGACGAGAGTGAAGAAAAAGCAGCAAGCCGATTATATGCAACGACAATCTTGACATTAATAATCTTTGGCACCATGTGAATTCCTCAAAGTAAAGAGATGAGAAGTAGAGATGGTGCCACTAGGCTTGCCATAATACTAAAATCTCGTGGGAAATTATCAGCGTACAAATTATCTGTCTCTAATCACGGACGAAGCACGTGTGTCATTTGATTCGATTTTCGAAGAATAGTTGTTGCAGATGATAATCCTGAGCTGTGACCGAACTTCTAGATGTTATGTTGTTGAAGTTCTCGGGGGCATTTGGACTTGATCCGACAAAACTTTGGTATCTTGGCGAAGTCGTCGGGGCTTATAGACGAGATCCGACAGAGCTTCGATAGCTTTGATGAAAAGGTCGGGGCCTTTAAGCTTGATCCGACAAATTCTCGGGGCACGTTGCAGAAGAACACCGGGGTGTTGGGAGTTGGCAAAGCTTTGGCGAGCGGGAGGCGACAAGAATCTTCAAGACCTCTAAGAGTCTTCTCTGTACCTATATGTGCGTATGGTGTTTCCCGTTGGGAATTGAAGAGACCCCCATTTATAGGGTTCCACTATAAAGTTACAGCCGGGGAAGTAGCACGAATATCGCTCTAGAAATTATGAAGATCACTAACAAGAAAACAAGAAATCTCAAAAGGAAGATGGTGTTTAGAACTTTGATGTATTTTTCTTTCTTTTGAATTAAGAACAAATTTGTTTCCTCACGAGTATTATGCCTTAAATAGATATGAAGACATTTGGAAGAGATATATCATTTCATGTAGATTCATGTCTAAACAAGAAAACATGTTTCTTCATGAAGCAAATTGTTGAAAACAAAGAGTCATAGTTGTTTGCTAAATGGTGTGAACATCGAAGACAAAGGGTTGTGTTCCCTCAATGAAAACCGTCTCCAATTCCCAATAGTTATGTTTGGTTGTTTCCTATGAGTATACACTACCATTCAAATAACACTTCATTCATTCAACAATGTAATCTATACAAACCATTGTACGCGCGCCTTCCGGCCTAGCACGCGCGTTGCGGTTCGTACGACTCGTGGATCCGGGACCGCTCCCCCAAGGCCCAACCGGTCGACATCACGACTGGAACGTCCAACGCTACGGAAGGGAAATGGGTTGAACCCTCCCTTGCTTCCCAAATGGACCTGTGGGACCTTTCGCCAACCGTCTTCAGTTTCCTGAAGGCGACGGGCGAAATGCTGCGTAAGGCCTCATTTGAGAATTTTAAGGAAGACTCAAGGAACGGCTCATGTCGCCATCGCGCATCCAAAATGGCTCTGTAAAAACAGTATTGTTGTTTAACCTAGGTAAACTATACGCAGTCGCTACCGACTTAATTTTAAAAGTTTGGTTAAGTCAGAAAATCAGAGTAGGATTCTGAGATTCCTAATTACTAACTCTTACATCTAAACATGCGAAAATGTGGCGTTTGCTCCAAAAGTTTGCTTTTGATTAACGGGTGTTGGACCCGATCCGGGCATGACTTCGGACTTACGTCAATGTTTTACTGGTGTTGGACCCGATTCGGACTTTTTGGGCCCTAACTCATGTGTGTTTAGCAAACACCATGCGACGATAAAATCCTAAAAGCCTAACGCATGCATCTCAACCACAGATCAAGAATTTAAATCAAATGAAGAGGGGAAGGGTGGTGATCGTGGGCCTATGCACTTTGGCCCACGACCTGTTACATGGGGAAATAAAGAAAATTGGGAGGCCCGCACCTCCCTCATGTACTTGAGGCCCGCCGGGATGGCTTTATATCGGCCGGGCTCGTCAGTTGGGGCCACTTTTGAGACGTGCTTCCACCACGGGTTTCCCCGCGCGCCTCCAGTCTTCGAGCTTTGTCTTTTTAAATCTTCGGGGTCGGTTTGTCAAACCCTTGAAATAGTTGGTTGATTTTCATCCACATCAAATAAATGAAACTTTTGAAGACTGTCATTGGACGCATTCATGTAATCAAAGAGCATTATGTAGATATTCAAATATTTCCAAATTTTGGACAGAAGTGATCGATAAAATTTTTTCAAATCAAAACCAATATTGTGTGACTATAATAAACTCGAGTTAAATAAACGCTTTAGTAATCAATTTGCAAAGATTTGATTTTACCAAAACGTGATCACCGACAAAACTAAAAAAAAAATGGGTCCCTTATGAATGGTTATTAAGGATACAATCGATTCTTAAGTTCACGAACAATAACCAAGTTTTTCATAAGAGTTCACCTATGTGTTAAAACACTTTGTAAAATACGTGAATGATTATTAATGGAAGCAAGTTTTTATTGTTTATTAATTACTTTCTACTCGTAATTATTACAGGAAAGTCCCATAAACTGATTAAGTCAATCTAAAATTGTTCTTGAGCGAATAAATGTTTAGAAGGGACATGAACTTCTAGATCAACGCTATGCATAACTCAGGTCGAGTTAAACATGACGAATGGATATTCAAGTTACTTGGGGGTTCCCGAGCTAAGCGCTACACTGTACACGACTCATTAATAGGAAATACCACATGTTAAGCGTAATTGGTCACTTCTGTTATTGAACGAGTATAACTAATCTTTTTACTTGAGACCTTTATTTATTATGTGTGAAGTTGCGCACTTGGATGCCGTTAAAAGATATCTTTAATCACATTATGAGTAATACGTTTATTGGGTGTTTAGCAAAGTGTATAGATTATAGTAGTGAGTCAATATATGATTCATCGTTTTTTTTTTAATTAAAGAGTTGACATTTTAACTTTTTAATTAGGATATTAGTGATTCCAAATGTACGGCCTCGGAGGAATGTTTATTATTCAAGTTAATATCCGTTAAATTTAAAAAAAACTTGTTGAAAAAAATGATTGATAAAATCAAAAAAAAAAAACAAATCGTTATGAGAAATTGGATGTTTGACAATTCCAAAGCAGATTCACAAAAAGCCAAAACAAATTTAAAAAAAAGTGAAAAGCGAAACCTAAAAAAAAGTTGCTTGCCCACAATGAGAATCCATGGCTTAGAAATCCTCGATACGACAACGATTCAGGGGAAAGGAGATGAGGGTTAGCGTGAGACCACTGACACTCGGAAAGGAGGAGCCATCGTCGAGAGGTGGGTCATCCGGGAATCCTTGACCCGTCGGGAAGAACCTGACCTGAAGACCCAGAGTGGAAGCTCGTCGTCGGTGGAAGAGGAGTGACGGATCTGGTCACCGGAATGCTACGCCGACTTTCAACGCTGCCTGGGACGTGGGACGACGACGGCGGGGGCTGGTCGCGGATGTGGGTGACACCGATGCTAGACGACGATAACGGAAGGTGGAACCAAGACGCCCGATCAGGTTGCTTAGGCGGATCTGGTGCGACTAATTGATTTAATGCCAGAGCCGAAACAGGGAGATGGATGGCGAGACCGTCGAGGATGGAAGGTGGCCAGGTCCACCACTATGGCCGTCGGGTATGGAGGGTTTACTTGGGAGGTCGGGTCTGGTTAAAAGTCGAAGCCAAAGACTTTGGCTTGTCGCGGCAGAGGTCGCGTCGTTTGGCACCTGTCGTTTTCCGTCCGCTGCCGTTGGTCTGGGCTCCACTGACGTCCGTCGCGACTGGTGAACTGTTGCTCCAGGAACTTTGGTCGTTTGCGGCTGCTTGAAGACGGAAAGCCGGGCTGCTGGTTGGGTTCAAGTTGATAGCGGGGGGTTCTTTCAGGGTTTGGTTGCTGGACCTACCTCGGTGTCGCTGAAAATAGTTGCAGGCGGCGGAGGAAAGTCCGAAGGTGGGCGATGTGTATCTGTCGTGTCTGTGTATCTCTTCCCTTTTATTTGGTCTGCCTCTGTCTTTTAACGTGCGTCTGCTCGTCCCCTTCAAGGAAAATTCTTACGAAGGAATTTTTTGCTGCCCCATATATAGGGATTTTCGCGGGGGCAGCGCGTGAAAGGGCGGAAAAGAAAAATTTGCTGAGATCTTTGATCGAAGAAATTATCATGTGAAATTATTTTCCTAAATATGAGTTGTTTTAGGTATGGAAGGTGAAAACGGTCAGAGAGGATAACTTTAAAAATTAAAATAAAATAAAAATGAAGGTGGGCTTAAATTCGGCTTTGGCCATTTTATTAATTTAAAAAATAATTGTTGGGCTTTATATTATTGTAGTCCATAGTATAATTTGAGATATTATAATTAATTTATTGTTAATGTATTTGTTAGTCGGTGTGGACACACCGAAACCTCGTGTTACCACACTAATGTTTCTGCAAATAAGTAGACGCCATAGTGTGGCCACACTGTAATTTGATGTTGTCACACCAATATTTATGTGAATAACATGTACCATCGTGCAGCCACATCAATGTCTGGTGTGGTCACATGAATCCTTCTGTTCGAGATCGACTCATCGATGTGGCCACACTGAAATCTGGTGTGGCCACACCGAAATCTGGTGTGGCCACACCGAAATCTGGTGTGGCCACATCAACCATTATGTTCATCATTGACACTAAATTGTCCAACAATCCCCCACTATGATCACAACGTTAAGAACATCTAAACTTTCAACACTCCACATATAAGATGGTATCATTTGAGATTAAATCACCAATTAGTGCAAACATATCAAAGTCCTAACGAAATCTTTAGCGTCCGCAGATTAAACACAATCTCATATGTAAAGATTGGAGACATCGCACATGGATCATCATCTCAAATACTTAACAAATTTCCATATACCGCATGATTCTGGCCTTGTGCTCTTTTCTGGCTTCATGAACAGTTACAATGTGCAAAACTCGAAACACTTTTGCTTAAGGCGGCACCACCTCGTATATTCATATAGGCACGATGCCCTTTCTTCCTACCTCCATTGTAATAGGCAACGCAATCGAACCATGTTAAGAGTATCTACTCATCTTCTTTTTCACAACGGTATACACTACAATCCGAAATGGAAATGACCCAAGCGGTCAGTCTTGTGTCTTTAGTCACGTATCGATCACTTGTTATTTCTTATTAAACCTTTAGAATAGTGTTATAACTGAGTAGAGGTTACGTTACCGTCATTGGTGACTAAATATTGGTTTTAAACTCATTTCTTGAGAAGTCGAATCAACAAAGTTTCTACTTAGACCTTTTGTCAACGGATCTCTAGATTTTTTACATGGCTTCACATATGTGATGGTTATTACACCATCATCTAGTTGCCTCACATACGAGTGTCGCAAACTAATGTATCTAGATTTCCCATTATATATCTTACTCGATGCTCTAGACATTGTCCCTTCACTATCTCAGTAGAAGGAGATGGTTGAAATCGGTTGTGGCCACAACACTATTTATAATAACAAATTCCTTATTCATTCTGCCTTTTTGCCTATAGAAGCCAAGGCAACACACTCCAGCTCCATTGTGGAGTGAGTTATACAACGTTGTTTCTTTGATGCCCAAGAAACCGCACCACCTCTTAATGTAAACACATCTAGAGGTCGACTTATCGTCGCATATACTAGTAATCCTCTGAAATTGTTGGCTATCCTTCATAATGTAATCCCACATCCTTCGTCCTTTTGAGTTATCCAAATACTCTCCCTATTGTTTTCCAGTATGAGGCTCGGGATTACTCATGTATCTTGATAGTTTGCATACCGCAAATGCTATTTCAGGTCTCATACAATGTATAGCGTACATTAGACTTCCAATTGCACTTGCATACTCTAATTGTTCAATGGCCCGACCAGAGTTCCTTTCAAGTTTAATCGAGGCATCATAAGGACTGTTCATTTCCTTAAAGTTTAGATAACTAAACATCGAGATAATTTTATCAAGGCCAAATTATCAAATCTATCCTGAACTTTGGCCCTTTTTTCCGATTTACCCAGAACTTTCAATAATATCATCAGCTAGCCTAACGTTTGTCCATTATCTCAAATAAGACTTCCGTCTACTCGACCCTCGGACGGAAACAGACGTGGCTCCGACGTGTCCCTTCACGCCGTCAATCCATCGTTTTCTTCCGACATTTGCTGATATGGCGATGAGTTATAGCATACGTGGACCCACGTGGAGCCACGTCGGAAATCGGAATCCCTACGTGGCCGGATCTCACCAGCCCGTCCATCAGCCTATTATACAAGAAAACCCTAGGTTCCGCGACGTGATTAGGGGTCACACGCCGGAGCTTCTGGAGGTCAGCAATCACACACTCACCCCACCTGTACTCGCTCTTGCGGAAGGAGTCGAGGATGAATCGAGAGATCGGGGACAAAGAGCGGATTAGTTGAGCGGGCGGGGAGGGGGGATTCTGGCGGGACAGCGGAAAACCCAGATTAGGAGGAGAATCCGGGTCCCAATCATGCAGGGAGAAGGGGGTGTGATGGGTGGGGGGCGGGTCATGGGATTCGGGAGAAATGACTTTATGGGAGGAGAGGAGGCCGCCACCCGAAAGTGTTGGTCGATGCTGGGATGGTCTCCCAGGGTCGTAGAAGATGTAGGGTTTAGGAGATTTCGATGGAGGAGGGATCGCGCCGGGTTTTGGCGGCATCCTCCACTGATGATCCCAAGTTTCTCCGGTGGATTGACGGTGGATTGACGGCGTCAAGGGACACGTCGGAGCCACGTCTGTTTCCATCCGAGGGTCGGGTGGACGGAGGTCATATTTGAGATAACGGACAAACGTTAGGCTAGCTGATGATATTATTGAAAGTTCTTGGTAAATCGGAAAAAATGGCCAAAGTTCAGGGTATATTTGATAATTTGGCCTTTTATCAATAGAGTTAGCTTGACTAAGAGAATAACCCTGAAACAACCTCGATTCAAAGAATCGAATCAACCTTATTCAAATCTTTCATTTTGAAACTCGAATCAAGATACCTTTTGATCATTTCTATGTTCTTCATATTAGTCCTGACGATCAACATATCATCGATATAAATGCATATAATCACTCCATATTTATCCTTGAACTTTGAGTAAATACACTTATCTGCATTGTTATTCTCAAAACCATTACTCAATAACACAATATCGAACTTTTCATACTATTGTCCAGCACTTGTTTTAAGCCATATATAGACTTATCAAGCCGGCAAATTTTCTTTTCATTTTCAGGGGGTACGAACCCTTCAGGTGGTTCCATATACACCTTTTCCTCTAAATCTCCAATTAGAAAAGTCGTTTTAACATCCATTTGATGGCCATATACCTTATAAATTGATGCAAGTGCTAATAGCACTCTAATGGATGTTATCCGTGCAACTATAGCAAATGTGTCGAAATAATCGACACCCTCCTTTTGTTTGAAACCTTTTGCAACCAATCTTGCCTTAAAGGTTTGTATTGACCTGTCAACATTGAATTATTTCTTAAATACCCATTCTCTATTGCTTTGGAATCAGAAGGCAAATCCACAAGAACCCAAGTGTTCTTATACAACAATGAATACATCTCTTCATTTATTGTCTCCATCTAAAACGACACGTCTCTTGATGACATCACTTTTAGATACGTCTTCATATCATCCTTGACGTTACATATCATGGACATTTTATTTATGACTTCCGTCCTACTTCCTTCTACGAGGAAAAACAAAAACTCCGAGTCTAACTGTTTTTCCATCCGGGCTCTCTTACTTTTTCTTGGTTCAAGAGGAACTTTAACCTCTTTCATTTTATTATTTATCAAGCCCCCTTGGCTACCTTCGCATGATTCCTTTTCCGTTGAGTCATATACAAATTTGTCTTCCATAAACTCAACATCTCTTCATTCGACAATTACATTTGAATCCAAATCCAAAAGACGATATGCTTTTAAATTTTTTGCATATCCAACAATTACACTTTTAAATGCTCTTTCCCCGAGCTTAATTCGTTTCGAATTCGACACTCTATAAAATGCCAAACAACCTAGAGCTTAAGATAACTTAAGTTCGAAATTCGTCCTTTCCATAGCTTGTGTATGGAGACTTGTTAGTCCTTTTCGAATGAACTCTATTGTAGATATGACTTGCTGATAGAAACGCTTCACCTCATAAATTCATTGATAACCTCGCATTTTTAACGAAGTTTTACCAATATGACCAAGTATCGCATGCCATAAAGTAGAATCAACATCAATGATATAAGTAAAAACATTATTTGTATTCAAACTGAGTTTATACATCACATCACTCACATAACCCTTTCCCAGAAACACACCATTCTTGGATGGATTATTTTGTCGGTCTCCATTATAGCTTTGACTCCCCTCTTATAAAGCAAGCTTGCTGATACAATGTTCTTTTGAATCTCGGGTTCATGAACCACATTCATTCGGAGCATTTTCTTTTCAGAAGTGAAATTCAGTTCCTCACTTCCCTTTCCAAGGACTTTAGCCGGAACAATGTTCCCAGTAAGGACTTCGTGTCCATCTATTTCCTTGTAGTCCTTGAACATTCTTTTGTCGTGATTGACATGGGTTGTTGCTCCCGAATCATACCACCAATCATCCGATTTGGTACCAATACACATATGAACTTCATTGACCATATATATAATCATATTTGTCACCATTGCAATAAATACATCAACGTCGTTCACACAATTAACTTTGTCGAATAACTAACTTGTGATGAGAGTATTCTCTCGCAAAGTAAAATCATCAAACTTGAAATTGATAAACTTATCTTTCATTGTGGTTTGATGACATGCCTCAAGTGTTTTCCATAGCCACTCTAGTGGGGAAACAAGATCATATATATGATCCAAGAGAGAGTCAATTTCCAATAGTTACTTTTGGTTGTTTCCTATGGGCATACACAACCATTCAAATAACACTTTTTATTTATTTATTTATATTTTAATATTTTCTAACAAAATTAATTATTGATTTTTAATGGGGATAGATACAATAATATATATATAATTTAGATTATACAAGAAATAAGAGGTGATAATTGATTGATAGTGTTTGGGGTTGTTGGTAATTCCAAGTAGAGAGAGTCGGTCATCAATATTTCAACCAAACGAGGCATTCCTCCGATTATTATTGAACGGCTCGACAATGTACAATGGGGGATACGAACCCAACTCCACGTGACTCATATTTCCAATTATATTTTCTAGGGTTTTTGTTATCTTTTCCCAAAGAAAGAAGCAACGTGATGAAATTCCCCCAACAAGTTGTAATAACGACGACAAAAGGAACGGCTGTGAGAAATCACAAAAACACATGAAACAACAGAAAAAGAAGATGGGAAGACTGGATCGATTATGCGGGTTTACGGTTACCGAGAAATAGGGGAGCAGAAAGCATACCTGTAGATGCCATCTCGACGATGTTTTCATAAACCTTAGCGGCAAAGTTTTCTTCCCCTTTTTCTTCCTGTACGGCTCCTCTTGATGGAGGAGGCCAAAAAAACCGACGATCTATCTGACTAGTTAATTAATCCCAGATACAGGAAACCTAATATTGGGTTTCCTTATAAAATGTCAAATTTGTCCTTTAATAAATAAAAGCCTGATGGACGAGGGAAGTGACCTAGCAATAAATAAGCATAATATGTATAACCTATGGCCCTATCGATCAACAAACCATATGATATAAAATAACCTACATTCAGTCGTAAACCATATCAAATAAAGGAGATGTGCATATCCCAATAACTTTAGTGATCACGACACTTTAGTGGGATTTCATGCACTTTCTTATGTCACAGCCTGCTTTATAAAATATACTTTAATAAAGTAAAATAAAATAAAAGTAAAGAAAAGAAAAAAAAAATAAACAATTAATGAAAGCCCAAATAAAAAATTTTTAACATTCTCCCACTTGGGCAACATTAATTGTACCTGAAAAATATTTTAGAAAATAACTCCTAGGTTGTAACATCTGTATGACCTATTAAAGACAACATCTCAAACTACCCCGACCAACTACATTACCCAGCAACGAACTATGAACGTCAGAGCATCACTCAATGATACAAGAAAACCATAATCACGACACTAAGCAATTAAGCTGTTTCGGGTCAATGTGGCGGTGTAGCCGAAATAGTATCCCTTTTGTGGTCAAATTTGGTACTACTTCAGTCGGTCCTAGTCTTTCTGCAACCTTACACCCCTAACAAGCCAGAAAGACCTTTGAGCAAATGATTCTCCCTTATATGTCTCATAAACTTTAATGCCAGCAAACTTTACGGCGCTTTATCAGAGACAAACTTTAGTGACAATATCAAGCTACTCGAGACTAAGCACCAAGTCTCAAGATTTTCTTTAATAACTCTTATGTGCATAAGATATAAAAGTAACTGTATGCATGCAAAAATATATATTGTCGACGATAAGATACTTAACATCCAACAAAAACTGAAAGTCCATAAAATAAAAATGTTGGATACAACCAAAGAGTATTAAGCTCTCACTAACCGAAAACATCAAAGGACTCTAAGACAGCCATGTCTACAGCATGTTTCTTAAAACCTACGGGTCTAAGTCCTTTAGTTAGTGGATTTGCTAACATTGACTCAGTAGCGATATGTTCAACAATAATATCGCCTTGCTTTACTAGCTCACGAACCTTAAGATACTCAATCTCCATGTGTTTAGAACCACTCGTAGTTCGATTGTTCTTGGAGTAGAACACTGCGACGCTGTTATCACAATAGATCACCAACGGTCTATAATGGAGTCAACAACTCTAAGGCTTGAGATAAAATTTCTAAGCCAAACAACATGAGAAGACACTTTATAACATGCAACAAACTCTGCCTGCATGGTCGAGGAAGATATGAGAGTCTGTTTAACATTTTTTTCCAAGAAATAGCTCCTCCAGCCAACATGAATATATAACCAGAGGTAGACTTCATGTCATTAGAACAACCAGCAAAATCGAAATCTGTATATCCGACCACTTCAGGGTTATCTACTCTCTTATAGACCAACATGTTAGCCTTAGTTAGTTGTAAATATCTCATTACCTTCTTAGCAGCAGTTCAAATATCTACCAAGAACACTGAAAGGAAAGGCAAGATCTGGTTTGATACATACCTGAGCATTCATCAAGCTTCTAACTACACTACTATATTCATGGATTCTTTCTCAAATCATTTTTGGGACATTAATCTTTACTAATCTTATCTCCTTTCACTAATGGTACTTCTCAAGGTTTGCAAGACTGCATAGAGAATAACTCAAGTACCTTATCAATATAACATTTTTGGCTCAGTCTCAGCAATTTCGAGATCTATCTCGATAAATTTCAATTACAAGCGCATAAGAAGCCTCGCCCAAGGCCTTCATATTAAAGGATCTAGACAACATCTCCTTAGTTTCGTGCAACAGTGCCAAATCATTACTAGCTAGAAGGATATCATCCACATAGAGGACAAGAAAAATGAAACTACTCCCACTAGTCCTCATATAAACACACTTATCAAACGGATTCTCAATGAATCCAAAGAACAATACCACCTCATCAAACTTTAAATACCATTGTCGGGTAGCCTGCTTTAGTCCATAAAGGGACTTCTTTAATTGCAAACCATGTGCTCAAATCCTTCTACCACAAAACCCTCTTGTTGTTCCATACAAACACTCTCCAAGGGGTTTCCATTCAGAAAAGATGTTTCCACATCCATCTAATGTAACTTTAGATCAAAAAGTGCAATTAGTGCCATCAAAATTTTGAATGCATCTTTAGAGGAAATTGGAGAATAAGTTTTCGTGTAGTCAACACCGGCTCGTTGAGTGAACATCCCTTGGCCACTAGCCTTGCCTTGTGATGTTGAATGTTACCTTTGGCGTCTTTCTTGGTCTTCGTAGTAAGAGACTCCACTTGAAGGCGCAATAACAGTAGTCCCCGAAGAAGACGGCACAGGGAGATAGATTTGAGTATTTCTTCTATCTCTTCAGCTTGTTTGCGCGTCATGGCCACAGACTGGGCATAAGTCCATTTTGGAGAGTCCACGTCATTGAGAGTATTATTTTCAGCTGTATCTTTGTAAGATGGGGATGCCTTGGGGGAGATGGACTTGAGCAATTCTTCAGTCTCCTTATATAATTCAGCAATGGTCCTAGCCTTGACCAACTTTGGAAACTCAGCAGATGAAGAGCCCTCGGATGAGAGTGAAGGAAAAGCGGCAAGCCGATTGTATGCGACAACATTCTTGACGTTGATCATCTTTGGCGCCGTGTGAGTTCCTCGAAGTAAAGAGATTAGAGGTAGAGATGGTCCTACTGAGCGTGCCAGAAATTTGTGAACACTAAAATCTCGCGTGGAAATATCAGCGTACAAATTGTCGTATTAAAAATGTAGCGGATTCTGTCTCTGGTCACGAGAAAAGCACGTGATTCCTCTAATTCGATCTTTGAAGAATAACAGTTATGGATGGTGATCCTGAAGGTCTGGCATAATTTCAGCGGAACTTCGGGATAAGATATTAACGAAGTCGTCGGGGCCATGGGCGTGATCCGGCAGAGCTTCGATATCTTGATGAAGTCGTCGAGGCCTTTGGGCGTGATTCGGCAGAGCTTCGATCTCTTGATGAAGTCGTCGGGGCATTTGGGCGTGATTCGGCAGAGATTCAAGGCACGTTGCAGAAGGACACCGGAGAGATGGACGTCGGCGAGTGGAAGGCGGCGAGGATCTTCAAGAGCTCCAAGAGTCTTCTCTCCACCTATCAGTATAGTGTGTTGTGTATTGACAGAGGGATATAACCGTCGTCGAAGAATATAATATCCGAGAATATCGCTCGGGAAGAATATTGTTGTGTGTGCAATATGACCGTTGGGAAAATATAACTCCTAGAGATTATACCACCGCGAGAATATCGCCATCCCGCTATGGGGCCTTCAGAGATGAAACCACCAGAGATATACCCGCAAGATGGGCCTTCGGAGATATACCCGCTTGAGGGTGCCTTCGGAGATAAACCCCGCAAGAGGGGCATTCGGAGATATACCCGCTAGAGGGGCCTTCGGAGATGAACCCGCCAGAGGGGCCTTCGGAGATATACCCGCCAGAGGGGCCTTCGGAGATAAACCCGCAAGAGGGGCCTTCCGAGATAAACCCACCAGAGGGGGCCTTCGCCACCGCACCACCCGCGGAGGGGCTTTCGCCGCACCACCCGCGGAGGGTCCTTCGCCGCGCCTCACCACCCGCTGAGGGGCCTTCGTCGCACCTCCCACGGAGGGCTCTTCAAAAAAATAACTAGAATCTCTTTATAACCCAATGGGGCTTAAGAGAATAAGAGAGAAGAGAGAATTTTGTGTGTGTGAGGTGTGTTGTGAATGAATGGGGAGGCCTCTATTTATAGGGTTCCAAGGCTGGTTTAAATAAGGAAGCTGGTCATATCTTATTAGGCAACTTCTCGCGGACCGGGCAATGGGCCGGGCTTGAATTTGGGCTTAATTTTAGCCCAAAATACTTTGTTTGGATGGGGTGGCATCATTTTCATGGATATGATTTCATGGCCTCGTTTATATAGTTCATACAAATTGGATATTAGGCTTGATAGGTAGCCCATTGTATGATGACAAATTTTTTGATGTCTACAGCTTCAATAGGAGTTGGACGACGATATAGTTTCGATACTCAATCGATTAGTTAGTTTTAGGATGATTAGCACGTGCTAAATGTGCGTCGATCGGCAGTTATTAGTTAGTGTCTATAAATAAGTCAGCCCTGGTCAATTGTAAACGGACATGACAATCATTCCATGACCCCGAAAGGCTGCTTGATTGTCAATCTAACTATTCATAATCGTTTCAAGTGTTGTTGTACGATGGTCGTAAGTTTTTTCTTTTACACTTAGTGAATTTGTATTCGTTCTTCTTTTATTTTTATTGACGAGCACATTTTCTTTTAACACTTTGAGTCCCTGGTATATCACAACGTGTTATGTCACGCGAACAAACTTAGTGAGAAATCTTCAACTACAAGGACGTCATGGGGAAGAGATCGAATTCACCCTTCAATAACCGTAAGAGATGATGGATTGTCCATAGACTTCACTTAATTCACCAAGAGCCTATCTATTCAAAGTCGGTATGCCGAAGTCCATCACAAACTCGATCTTTCTAGACATGTTGCTTGTGTTGTTTTCGAGAGAATTCGATCCGATGCTCTACAGTTGAGGCATTTTTTATCCGGATATATGTGCACCATAACTATCTTCCGAACTATTTGACCGCGGATCGGATTTCAAGTTTTCGGGTCGGTCCACAAATCTCGTTATGGGTTTAGTACGAGCCCATTGGAAATGTTATGGGAGAATTGTAAACAATGTCGATCATTTTTTTTATCCAGAGAGCTCTTACAATTCAAACAATTTTCTTTTGCTTCACGATTCGTTAGGCTTCTATGAACGTTACTTTTGGTCTTGGTTAATACATCCACAGAAAAATGGTTTGAGGTAGAAAAATTAATTATATATATATATATATAGTCAAAATATTAAACAAAAGGAAAACTAAATTCAATAGAATTATTTTGTTAAATTCAATAGAATTTAATTTCTAGATGACATTTTTTTGTAAAATTTAATAGGAATTCTTATTCCAAGAAATGATGCCAAAACAGACAATTTGTTCTTATTTCATGGGAAAAATAATTGAGTAGATCCATTTTATGTGGTCCTGCAGGTACAATTCATTCGAGTATTTGTCACATATAAATATTTTTAATATTTTTCCTACATGACTCGTTTATTAATATGAGTTGTCTGGTTCATTTTCATTGCTTTCTACCGGATCTGACTTCAGATCGATGTAATCCCATTATGGGACAGAATAACTCTTAAGCTTCGCAACAAAGTGAAAATCATATCTGAACACATTTTAATATCAAGTAATAATAGAAAAAAAAATTCTTCCTCAATTGCAAACAGAATCAAGTTGCATTAAATTGTTCGGAAAAATTAACGAGAAACTTTAAAAATTAATATTTATCAATATATATAATTAAAAAGTAAATAATTTTTAAGGGGATGGATACAATAATGAAAAAAATATATAATTTAGATGATACAAGAAATAAGAAGCGATAGTTGATTAACAGTGTTTGGCGTTGTTGGCAATTCCACTGAGAGAGAGAGAGAGAGAGAGTCGTCATTGTCATCAATAATTCAACCAAAAGAGGGATTCCTCCGGTTGTTATTGAAAGGCACGTACAAATGTACAATGGGGGATACCAACCCAACTCCCCGTGACTCATATTTCCAATGATATTTTCTATGGTTTTTGTTTTCTTCTCCCCAAAAAAAGAAGCAACGTGATGAAATTCCCCCCAACAAGTTGTAATAACCACGACAGAAGGAACTGGTCGACCCCACACCTCCTTGTTTTTCTTATTTACCGCTTAATCATGACGTAAAAACAATACAGAGGTAGTTAGAGATAGACAGGATAACTTAATTTTTTTAAAAACCGATGTAAGAAAAAGGGAAGCGGCTAACGGTACGTGCACGTAACCGTTACGTAGTTTACTAATTAATACTAACGAAAAGTAGTAAATTTTACTAAAAGTTGACCGTTACTAACGAAGTCAACGCGAAAGTAGTAAAAAAAGTAGTAAATTTTACTACTTTTCGGTCAACCTTTAGTAAAGTCAACGCAAAGGTAGTAAAAAAGTATGTAAATTTTACTACTTTTTCACTGTTCACTCCAGTTCAATTTTACTACTTCTGCGCTGACTTTACTAAAGCATTTCCATTAGTAACGTCAATGCAGATGTAGTAAAAAAAGTAGTAAAATTTACTCCTTATTTTACAACTTCTGCGTTGACTTTACGAAATTTTTTCGTATTTTAGTAAAGTCAAACCAGTTGTAGTAAAAAAAGGAGTAAAATTTACTACTTTTTTTATTACATCTGCGTTGACGTTACTAACGGAAATGTTTTAGTAAAGTCAGCGCAATGTTAGTAAAAAAGGTAGTAAATTTTACTACTTTGGACTGTACGAATGACGCCGATAAGTAGTAACGGTTTACTAATTCTGGTGTTTTTTTTAGTAAAAAACTCTTCCACTTAGTAAATTTTACTAATTTTGAATTGTTTTTACTAAAAAAAGTAGTAAACTGTTACTAAAAAATGAAAGTGTTTACTAACGAATTTACTAATTTGAACAGTGTTTCAAAACCTAACTCCGAACCTATTTTTGATGTGAAATTACCGGTTTACCCCCGTTACAGGGGAGAAATTAGGTTCGTAAATAGGTTCGGATTTCACTGATTAGTAACGGGGGTAAAACGGTAATTTCACATCAAAAATAGGTTCGTAATAGGTTCGGAAACACTGTTCAAATTAGTAAATTCGTTAGTAAACACCTTCATTTTTTAGTAACAGTTTACTACTTTTTTTAGTAAAAACATGTCAAAATTAGTAAAATTTACTAAGTGGAAGAGTTTTTTACTAAAAAAAACACCAGAATTAGTAAACGGTTACTAATTATCGGCATAATTCGTACAGTAAAAAGTAGTAAAATTTACTACGTTTTTTACTAACCTTGCGCTGACTTTACTAAAACATTTTCGTTAGTAACGTCAACGCAGAATTAGTAAAAAAAGTAGTAAAATTTACTCCTTTTTTTACTAAAATTGGTTTGACTTTACTAAAATACGAAAAAAATTAGTAAAGTCAACGCAAAATTTGTAAAAAAGGAGTAAATTTTACTACTTTTTTTACTAATTCTGCGTTGACGTTACTAACGGAAATGTTTTAGTAAAGTCAGCGCAAAAGTAGTAAACTTGAACTGGAATAAACAGTGAAAAAGTAGTAAAATTTCCATACTTTTTTACTAAGTTTGCGTTGACTTTACTAAAAGTTGACCGAAAAGTAGTAAATTTTACTACATTTTTTACTAAATATGCGTTGACTTCGTTAGTATTAATTAGTAACGGTCAACTTTTAGTAAAATTTACTACTTTTCGTTAGTATTAATTAGTAAACTACGTAACCGTTACGTGCACGTACCGTTAGCCGCTTCCAAGAAAAAGTGGATCTGTGTCGACCCCATTTGCAGAGTTACCAAGAGAGACCAAAAGTTTAATATTTCAAAAAAGTTAATACGTCAAATTTATTTATTTTTACAACTTCCACCGTTTCATAACACAAATTAAATATGAAGTATTTACCAACTGAGATTTTTCGACGGTATTAAATCTAAAGGACAGATGATTGATTGATAAATTTTATAAAAGAAGAAAAAACCAGTTAGGCAGGTTGTGGTCCACTCCAATAAAACCCCCCCATCTCCATTCCAACCGCTTCACTCTAACCGCCTTCCGTCCCTTCTTCCCTCAAACCCAATCTCAATGTTTATTGTAGACCACCACCGGATTACAGCCATGCCCCATCACTCCCCTTCCATCTCCTCTCGTTCCTTCCCCCCGGTGATCCTTCTGCCGCCCCGAGTTAATCGCTACTCTTCTCCCTCCAGGTGAATGCCATCCCCTCTGCTTTTCCACCAATATTTCCATCTCTTGCCTCTCGAATTCTGCGATTTTTCAACTGAAGGATCTCTTCCCTTTTTCCTGATGTTGTTCTGCTCTGAGATTCACAGTTCATATTTATTTATTTATTTTCCACGAAATCTTTATTTCCTTCGAGGCAGAACCAATGCGGATTGCTGTTTTAGCTGTCGGCCGCATTTGTCAAGTTGAATTTATTTGCTGCTTTTCACTACTCTTTTGACACGTCTGCAGCAGTTTGGATTAAGTGAGTTGAGTGATTTGTGTTATCTTTGTCCTGTATGTTGGAAATTGCATAATGGAATGACAAAAATGATATTCTGAAGGATATCGAACAAGTTGGGATCCCTGGGGTCAAGGTGTAACGCAAACCAGATTTTTTGGACAGTAAGATGTGGCAGCGGTGAGAAATGTCATAATCAATCTGAAAAGTTGATTATCCTTAGCTTGAAACCTTCGCTTTTGGGACTGTGGCATGATGTGTATGTTGAGATGCGGAAAGTTGTATGATGATGCACAGAGGATTTCAATAGGTTTTGGACCAGGCAAACTTAACGGTCAATGGAGTCAGATAGATAAACTGTTCCATGTCATCCCCATTCCTCACTGTTCCATAAGCTGCATCAATGATTTACATGCATATTAAACAGTTTTGAGTTTCCTCCAAAGACAGAAGAATGAGTCGATGATTGGTGACATTTTCAAAAAACATTTAAATCAGGTGGTACGTGGAGTTTGTAGAACAGCTGTTCCAACACAAAATGATTTAAATGCACTTGAAGAAAATCTGCAATGTACAAGCTATATCTACAGCATCTGATTTGTTTAGGAATATAAATTCCATATCCTTTACTTAAACAAAGAAAATTCATATCCTTTCAAGATTAGTTTTGCAATATAGATTGTCTTATGCCCTGGCCCTTGCATTTGTTTTGGGATCATGGACTGTGATGCTCGCTCATGTGAAATGCTCTTGTAGTTTGAGGAGTAATATATTTTGTATATCCAGAAAAACAGAAGCCCAACCTTCAAAGAACAAAGGGTGGGAATGATTCGACAATGCATCCCCTAAACTCAAATCGTAGTCCTGATGCATCACCTGCATTGGCAAATGGGAATATGCATTATGAGGTGAGGGACTACCCAGACTCCCTAAATCTCAGTAAATTTCAAGAACAATAGTCAATCATCCATGGAAGTTCTAGTGAACATATTGATTTCAAAAACTTGTTGACTTACTGTTCTCTTAGTTGGTTCGACCTTGTGCTATTTACTTAAATATGCTGGACAAGGACTGTAACTAATGTGGTACAACTTCATCGTCAAGTCCAGAATTTTCTCATGATTATATCAAGTTCAAGGTCTGGTTGACATCTAATGAATGAATTCTTCTCAACTGCATTATGTTACCATAATTGCTCATGACTGCTCCTAATTGTATCACATTTATACAATAAGAAAATATTCTGCTGAAGAAGTGATGAAAATATTGCTCGATGCTTATCAAAATATTTCTAACATTTCTTGATAATCATTGGCAGGTGCATCGCCCTTTGTCTGTAATGACTGCTTCATCACTATTTGTGATCCTTCGAGTGGCTCAATTAAATTCTTCTTATAATTTCCAAAAGATCCTTCAGAACTTCTGCCATAATCTCAATCAGAGTTTTGGTGCAGCAAACCTTTCATTTGCCTGTGTATCTAACTCCTTAAATAAGCCAGTGCCACTTAAGCTGGATATATCTTTGCTTTCATTCCATGATATCAAATGGAATTTTGCTCGAATTTTGTATTTGTTCAACATCCAACTTGAACGAAACATTGCCACGTAAGTGAAGTAGTTTCGTGCTTATCCATCTTGGTTGTTGGTTGTCTTCATATGTTTTTTAAAATAAGTCATATGTCTTTGTATGTTACAGTGAGGTATCAGCTTGATTGGTAAACTATCATTTGTAATTGCTTCTAGTGGCTTGTAATATCCCTAGTTTAATTTTGAGATGGATAAAGATGTTAGGGTTTGTTTACATTGTTTGACAAAGGAAACATTTTGGTTTTTAAGACGAACACCTTTGGCAGGGTGTGCCTTATTGTTGCTTCTGGTGCAAATGCATACATTTATGCCGATTCTCTCCATAGCCCAGCCAGCTAGTTAGAAAGCAATTTGGTGCAATTGACTGCTTGTTGTACATGTTGGATGTTTGGCGGGTGTACGTTCACAAAATATGTATGCTTTGTAGTCGCTTTAAACAATACATATGAGGAAGACATGATGATAAAAATAATTTGACATCACAATGTTCTTTGCAAAAGTTTATTAGGTATACACTTAAGAATAGTTTGCATACTGATTGTTGGAATAACGACAGGTTCTTCGTAGTTCTCCTCCTTGCATGCTTCTCCTTTGTCATCATTGGTGGATTCATCTTTTTCAAGTTCAGGTGAATCTAAGGCACTTTTCCTTAATAGTTTCTATATGATACCAGCGAACAAAAGTTGTTAGCTAATACATTTATGTAGAATCTGTAAAAATCATGTATCACAAGCGCTGTATAACTATTTGTATCCTAGCTACTGATCCTTTTGGCATTAATACTCAGAGGTAGCAAAGAACCTCTTGAAGACTGCTTTTGGGAAGCCTGGGCTTGTTTGTGTTCATCCTCGTCTCACTTGAAGGTAAGGCTACCCATATGCCTTTGTAGTTTATGGGTCTAATGTTGTCCATGTTTCACTGAATTACAAGAAAGTTATTTTCTCCTGAATATATTATTTTATTTTCAGCAAAGGACACGGCTTGAAAGAGCTCTAGGCTTCATTCTAGCTATATGGGGAATATTGTTCTACTCCCGCTTGCTGAGCACAATGACAGAGCAGTTCAGAGTACACTTTTAATAAGAAAAAATATGATTTATTTATAAATATCAATGATGTCTGCTTATTACGTTATATTATCAGAATAACATGCAAAGACTGAGGGAGGGTGCACAAATGCAAGTTCTAGAGAAAGATCATATTATTATATGCGGAATAAATAGCCATTTGGGATTCATCCTAAAACAGCTGGACAAGTATCATGAGTATGCTGTTCGATTAGGTACTGCTACAGCTAGGTAATGAATTTGAAAGGTTAAGGTAACATTGTGGAATAATTTCCATTTGATGGTTTCTTCTTTGATTTATTCTCTTATGGTGCTACAGGAGGCAGAGGATTCTTTTGATGTCTGATATGCCAAGGAAGCAAAGCGAAAAGATTGCTGAACATATTGCCAAGGATCTCAAACATATAGATGTTCTCACAAAGAGGTTTGATCTGATGCATTACAGAAGCTTTAATACACTATCGCTACTATTAAACCATGTTATTAGATAAACATTGTTATTCTTCCTCGCCACTCTTCCCTAGGTTGAAAAGTTATCATGCTTTTCTTTTTAAACTTATCGATTAAAGGAATCATTTAATTGACAACCATTTAAAAGGATACCAACATCTGCAACTCTCATGTCCTTCTATCCAGCTATTATGCTATCCTGGCTATCAAATGACAATTTGACACCTCAGTACACAGTTTTGTTAGAATATTAATTGCTATCTTATCCATCTGGTCATGGCTAACTCCATCTTTGGTTCTGTGGGTTTACAGTTGCAGCCTTAGCTTGACGTCATCATTTGAAAGAGCTGCAGCAAATAAAGCACGTGCCATAATTATATTGCCAACCAAGGCAAATCGGTACGTTATTTCTTCTGGCTTCAACAGGATTTTAGGTCATATATTTTAGTACAACGAAATATGGGCTATTATTGTCAAAACATGTCATGCTTTTGAGTTGCCATTATATGTTATTTTTTGTTTAATGAGTTGCTCTCCCCTGGCGCTTTTGTCTGAGCCATTTCCTTTGGTTTTTCACTTGTCCTTCCCTTGTCAAAATACAAATTAGCATATGGAAGACAAATTATGTGAAAACATGATTCAGTTGTCATACTGCAACTTTTGGAACTACAAGGGATAGATAAGTTCACCCTATCTGTGAAGTATACAAATACTCTTTTTGTAGTGTGAAGTGCATTTCCTCTAGAAGTTCCTTGGTTTTTAATGAATCACTATCAGACAACAATCACTTTATCCAATGAAAAACTCGTTAAAACAAGCAGAAGAAAATTTCGGAGAGTCTACGTACTTGTTGCTTTAACGGGAAGGATGAAACTATACAAAGCAACAAAGTATACCCGATGAAAGGAAACAATGCCAATGTAGTAAAGGAAGTTCCAGCTCATCTGTAACCAATTAAGACTTCACATTGTTTGTCTGTATTACGAATTTGATTTCGGTTTGACCCCTGAGTATAATATGATTAAGGTATATGCACATCTCTGTCTGGGCGAATTTTTTATAAAGCAATGCATGGAGTTATATGCAGAGAAACACCTCACAACGTCAATGGACTGGCAGTTTTGTTTTCTTTCAATTTATTAGTAGTGATCCGGATGCTTTCGTTTTCTCCGTCCTGATAAACGTGTTTTTTCCTTTCAATGAACTATATTATTGAAAGGGAAAACTCTTTTCGGTTCCACGTGTCTATTTCTTTCATGGCGCAAGTCCACTAGGATCCTTCATGACTTCTCTCTAGATGGACAAAGGTTTTAAGAGGTCTATTTCTAATCCGAATTTGCAGATATGAAGTAGATACGGATGCTTTCTTATCAGTGCTAGCCCTTCAGCCTATTCCAAAGATGACATCCGTGCCCACTATAGTTGAGGTAACGGAAAGTTGATGACATGTTATTATGTTACTGTTTTTATGTAGAACTATGTTGAGTAGCTCAAAGTGTAGTAATGACCCTTTGCTGAATTTATGCTGCTATTCAGGTATCAAATTCAAATACATGTGAACTCTTGAAATCAATATCGGGGCTAAGAGTGGAACCTATTGAAAATGTTGCATCAAAGTTATTTGTTCAGTGCTCTCGGCAAAAAGGACTCATAAAGATATACAGGCACTTGCTGAACTATCGAAGTACAGTCAAATTTCTTATGCATGCTTTCCTATTGGAAATTGTTATCCAATGGACATACATTATCTTGCATTTGAGTGGGATTACATTGTAGACAAGGGTGATAAATTGTTGGTTTGTGAGCATTAGATACCAAAAAGTAAATCAGATTTCTGTCATGAGTTTGGTTCATAATATTTGTTACTTTATATTATTTCTATTCATTTTGGAATGGTTACAAAAGTCCTAAACAAATTATGTTTGCTTATTGCAGAAAATGTATTTAATCTTTGCAGTTTCCCTCGTCTGTCTGGCAGTCAGTATGGTTTGGTGAGGCGTAGCTTTCAGGAGGTTGGACATACTACCGAAGTTTAATGAGCCACTGACATAAACTTCTCTTACTTAGTCACTTAGCTGTTGTCTACATTTTGCAGGCAGTCGTTTGTGGTCTGTACAGGAATGGGAAAATAAAGTTCCACCCAAAGGATACTGATACTCTTATGCCCAATGACAAAGTACCATATGATCTATTCATCGTTAGCTGTTTGATTTCCTCCTCCTCATCAGAAAAGAAAACAAATATTACAGAAACTTGAACCGAAGTTATTGCTTAGCTCATCCTTATCCACACATAGGAAATGATGAAGTGTCATTTGTATTATGTGAGATTTTGCAGAAAGGAAATAGAGCTAGACTTTGTTTTCCCATTATGATGCAAATCAATGTGATACTTGAACAAGTTTATAATTGATTTAGGAAACACCAAGGCACAAGGCTTAGTTGCATTACACTTCTGAAAGTGCTTTTTTTCGCGTACATCTGCCAGCAAGAAGCTAGTCTGTCCTAACGGCAAAACACAATTATTCTACAGCTGCATGGGATCTACATGAGACTTTAAAGCGCATGATGCTATATATTCAAATTTATGTAATAAACTTTGTTAAGGATAAAAACTCGACCTGTTTCTCTTCTTATCTACTTGTAGGTGCTAGTTATTGGACCAGTATATGGAAAAAAGAAGCCTCAAATTCCATCTTCAAGTGGTCCCGTAAAAGAAAGCAATATGGAAGTTCCTATAGGGGATGTGGAGAGCATGCACACCTTGGACTTGATAAGAAACAAGCGAATCCAGAGCATAGTCAAACGCTCCAATAAGCTGACGTCCAAGGTAATGTTACATGTCAATGTGATCAAATTTCTCAACTTTGGATTTGTATTGAATATTTGTTGAAGTCCCCTTTGTAGATTTGTTGATACCACTTTCTGTTGGCAGACATCTGAATGGAGCTTAGGTCCCAAAGAGTGCATCTTAATGCTAGGTTGGCGACAGGATGTTGCTGAAATGATTGCAGAATATGACAATTATCTTGGGCCCGGTAGTGTGGTGGTATGATCCACTGTCAACTATGTCAATTTTCCTGTCCTTTCAATATAGCTCTATAGATCCACGACTAGAGACCATAATCCGTTCATCAGATAACTGACAATCAATTAAATAGCATTTCATGGCAATTGTGATTCCATCTTGGGCATAATGGAAGAGACTCATGTTAAAGTCGCTGGAAAAAGTTTTTGTCGACATTTGGACAAGGAGAGTTCGCCAAACGTTTTGCATATCGTGTCAATGTTTTTTCTTCTGTAACTTATCATCCTTCAAGTACTGCATATTGAAAGTTTATCTTATGGTTTCAGGAGATACTGTCCGATGTACCTATTGTTGACAGAAACAAGGGAAACAATCTTGCTGGAAAGGGAAAACTGAAAAATATCAAGGTTTTACACACGGTAATATCTCATTTTACATTAGATGACTAAAATTCGCCTGAAATTTTGTGTTGTTTCTTAAAATTTTTGTTCGGCGAGTTGTAGGTTGGAAATCCGATGGACTATGATACCCTGAAAGAAACCATAAAGAATATTCATATTTCTGTCAAGAAGAATGGAATCATGCCCATTTCTATAGCAGTCATTCCCGATAGAGAATGGCTTCTTGGAGGTCTGTGTACCTGATAGTTCAATCAATGTTTTCCAGAATTCAGGAATATTTGTTCTAAAATTTTCGTTTTTGTTTTTTCTTTATAGATCCTTCCAGGGCGGACAAGCATTTTGCATACGCTCTTCTCCTTGCGGAAAATATCTGCAACCAGCTCGGTGTAAAGGTTCGCTCTTCGAAATAGGATAATTTTGAAAAAATAGGGAATAGAAAGCCGTAGGCATGAAAATGATTTTGTCTATTACAGGCACACAATCTGGTCGCAGAGATTGTCGATTCGAAATTGGGCAAGCAGGTTTTTGTTTGTCTTATTTCAATGGTTTCCTTTTCTGATGTCCCGCATTATGTTGGTAATTGCTTTACTTTTGTGTTATTGATTGCAGATTGGAAGAATTAAACCATCTTTCACGTACATAGCAGCAGAAGAAGTCATGAGTCTTGTAACAGCTCAAGGTGTGTTCTGCAACTATTTTCACTAAAAAAGTACACAGGTCATTCCCAAAGTTGTGAGATGTTTGCCTTCCGTTATCTGCCAGTGTCCGAGAATAGCGAGTTAAATGAAGTATGGAAAGATATTCTGGATGCGGAGGGCGATGAAATATACGTGAAGGTACGTAAATGAATGGTTTCCCATCCCATATACATGCCATAGCCTTAAATTTCAAGAACATGGACTTATTGCCATACAATTAGCTTAAGTTAATTCTCGGAATCGGCTATGTCTGATCTTTTGGACAGATTTTTCTGTCAATAGTCTGGCCCCTTACAACCCATGGATCAATCGGTTCCTGCTAATTGCTGTTAAAAGTTATAAAAAGAGCAAGCAATTATCAGCTGGCACCTTTCTTCTTGATATAACTGTGGTTAATTCTATGGTTAAGGCTAGGCGTGACACACTGCATCAATGACTTGATCCTTGTGTTCGACAGGATATAGGCCTTTACATGAAGAAGGGGGAGAATCCATCATTCAATGAGCTCACCGAAAGAGCAGCCTTGAGGCGGGAAGTCGCCATTGGTTACGTCAAGAACAATAAAAAGGTGGAAACTTAGTAAAATTTCAGAATGAAATGCGCTTAATGATGAATTTGGTTGCTGTATTAACATCGCAGGTGATCAATCCGATACCCAAGTCTGAACCCTTGTCCCTTGAAGTGACCGATGCGTTGATCGTAATATCCGAGCTGCAAGGAGAAGGTGAACAAGCGAACTTCACGTAGAACGTGATCGTTGCATGTGTGCAATTTTAGCAAAACATTTCAGTTTGAGTAGGAAGATGTTTGGTTAATTTGTCATTTCATTTCTTTAAATTATGAGTTTCTTTTATATGGAAATTTTTTTACATATATTTCAGATCAGGCTGCTTCACTGAAGTGTAAATATAAAACTCGCAAGTGTATTTTTCCCCTTGTTCAGAATTATAAAACTCGCAAGTGTATTTTTAAAAAAAATTAAAACTATTGGTACAAATGAAAATTCCTCCAGAGTGATTATTTGGTAAATATTGAGCTGGAATTCCGTTTGCCAACTGGGAAACGCGTGTCAACCATTGGTCAGATGACATCTCGATCCAAGTGGATCCTCGGGACTACCCATGTACTTTCACTGTCCTTGTCCTCACCGTATTCTTCGTAAGACTGTGCCAGTTCTAAAGTGCCAAATCTGAAGGTATATTCGGATCCCATCGAGCAACAAGATGTTGAAGAAAGAACCAGTCGATTTCTATGTGGTCAGGTGAAAGAGACCTCCGAGCTTTTGTTGTACGAACTCCTATTCTGAGGTCTGAGCACATCGAGCCGTTGTAGGAGAAAATTGATAGATGGAGCCCCTCTGCGTAGCTAGATCGACTCCATGAGGTTCACCTATTTGCTTGGACGTCATTCAATTGTTTGACACATGTTTTAAAAGTGTTTGACAGTAAACGAGGACTATGCATGAGCAGCAAACAAATCCCAACAGCGAACAAGATATATGATTTTTATGTATACACATGCCTACGAGAACGGACATTTCTCAGTCTACAAGACTCCAAATGACCTCAAATCAACTCCAAAAGATGTGTATCGAAGTAAGGAAGAGATAGTAAGGAAGAAATACCACCTAGTTTTACTGCAATCCGATACCGGACGAAAAAGTTACGTCCCGTTGACTAACTCTCCTGCAATCTGGCCGAGACTGTTCCACTCCGTATGTGTTTGCTTTCTCGTTCCATGTCTCATGTGACAAGTTAAGCAATGAGAAGACGCGGGTCAGCACTGAGTTAAAGTAAAAGAGTGGCTGGGTGAGTAGGGAGAAGAACGGAAACTCACCGAGGGAGTTGCCTCGTCCTAGGATGACCCGTGAAAGAATCGAAGGGAGTTTGGCTCCTTCGAGTTATGGAGGCTGCGGTTCGTCAAAGCCTGGGGTCGATGGGAGTCACCGATTTGTTGAAGGACGCCTGCTGGGATAGTCGTTGTTGGTGCACTTTGATGTGGTCGTCGAGGGGAGGAGGCGACGTCGAGGTTGCCTTTTGCTGGGAGTTAGCAACTCCGAAGCGGACTGCTAGAAATGGAGATACGCCGTAACATCCTTGGGGCTGCGACCACATCTTCCTGCTGCTGCGGCCGTCTTTGGAGCCTTCTTGTTCGCCTCCGATCTCATGACCTGCGCATAAAAGGGGGAATATCAGTGGCAAAGGAAACCTCCCGCGAGGCCAAGTGACTGTGGGAGGTGGTTGTTCGAGCTTCGGCTGCGAAAGGAGTCGTTGTCGCTACTGTTCTCGTTCAACAGCCGAGCCAGAGGGCGTCGTTGGTTGCCGCTGCCATGTCCAGAAGAGCTGAAGACCATCGCGTTTGCTGTTGCAGAGGCCATCTCCAGTCGTGGTCAACGGCCATCGGGCTTGAGTTGATAACGAGGGGGAGGTTTTCGCGAGGTTGTTGAACCTACCTTGGGGCTCATCGAGGAAGATAGAAAACGAAGGAAAAGGATCGTGTACCGTCCGATGGTTGGTCGGGGAATCGATGAAATAATGTTTTTCCTCCCACCCTTTTTCAAAGCCGATGGAAAAAACCCCCACTTTGAAACGAGGGAGCCGGCTGTCTGAGGTCGTGGAGCATGGGGAAGAGAATCCCATTGGCTTTACTAAAACGGGCAGCTTGGGGAGTGGCGATCTGGCAGCGGCAGAGGAGGAAGACTCCTTTTTGCATAGAGAATTTTGTCCAGACACCAAGATATTAAATCCCCCTACCGGAGTCAAAGTTGCAGGTGATTGAAACTCTTGTCTCATATGCATGGGGGAATATATTGTCTGATCGTTTCCGCCGGGGAGGGAAAGCGTTGTGAGTCAAACTGGGAGAGGGACAGTTCATAAAGAAAGGAAAAGGAAGGGAACGGGATCAATTTGGGAATTCACATGGCCTTTGCCTCATTTTGTCCGGTATATTACGATTTATATCCTTTTGCATCTCGCTGTAAGAGCTTTCACTCTCCAATTGCCAAATTTATGACATCGGGACATCTATGAAGTTTTGTTTCCAATATCCAGGTTCTGCCTGCCGAGCTTGCGTACAATGCAAAGTCTCATATTTGCATTTGGGAAAAATGATGCACGATTGTTATAGATATTTGGGTGATCTACAAGTGAGATTCATTACAATGATCGCCAGATTCCTAAACGTGACTTGTAGTGTACTCATATATAACTTTTCAGTCTCCAACATCTTTTCAATGTTGGTTTTAATAACTCAAAATCATCCAACAAATGGAATCTATCTTAGATTGATTCAATAAGTTACTTTAAATGGAGATGAAACGACATTTGCTACTACATAAAGAAAAAAGATTTAAACTTCTTCAAAAGGATAAATTAGTTTTTTGAGAAGAAGCTAGTGTGACGAAATTAAGACTTACGTGTACCCATCTTGCCTCTCTAACTATAAAAGTTTGTTTTCATTTGTCAAGATATGGAATATTAGCATATCATGGTTGTGGCTAATAGCGAACGAGTTTGGGACATTTTTTTTTTTGCGATTTTCTATAAATTAGGTTATCAAATTTTTATCCCATAAAATATATAGTAATCATTCTATATATTAACTATGTACTTTTAGGGTATGCGAAAAAAAATTGGTATTTCAGTATTAATAAGAATATTCCATCACCACTAAGATGTCCCATCGTAGACGTACACTTTCTCTATTGTATTTGGCCTTTGCAGTTCGTCAAATGGATTTAGCCAAAATATTTGTAGGCGTGTGTGAGTGAAACTCAATATTTTCTGAATGATAAATGTTATTGTCCGGAATTTTAAACTTATCTTAGGGAGATGAAGCCGCGGACAGGAGAAATGATTTGTCTCATTATCAGTTTGCCAACACTTATTTTAAGTGTTATTTTTTCAAGCAATGGAACATATAAGAGGGGTTTTGGTTATAAGCAAATTTAAGCTATAAGACTTATCGCTTTTCATAAAAATTATTTTTTTTTTAAATTCGTTTTAAAACTATACTTTGGAGAAATATAAAATACATTTTTTTATAATTCTCAAACTAATAAGCATAGATATTTTTAAAATTAAAAAAAAAAGAAATTTATTCAAAATATGGAAATATTTAGCAATTTAAGCAGTCCAGAATCGATATTACTGCAGCCAACAACACTATAAACCATCATCTTGCAGAGTACTTGTTTGAATTTGGATGATTAATATGACTTGCTAACAACAATAACAATCACATCACAAGTAAAGGAAAACGACCAGGAAGTTCGTTAAAGGAAGTACACCCAATAAAATTGTTATGGAATAATTTATTACGACATGTATAAGTTGTATATAACCCGCATAGAAGTTCGGGTTATTAGGGTTTATATATTTCCATGGACGAAACCGAAACATGAACTGAAATTATTTAGAGCAGGTAGCTGGGGCTTTGGGTGAGATTGCACTCAGCGAATCAGGATCCCTCAATCTCATCCCCGTTGAGCCATTGATCTGACTTACTTGACTCAATCATGACAACCAGACAATTGGATGTCGCTCTTAAACAAGCAGCTGCGATTACTTTGGATGCTCCAATGACAAGTATCACCTACATAGCGATGGACGTTGTTATCGTACACGGTAAGTGCATGCGAGGAATCCATCGTAAAAAGATTACAGTAAAAGTGAGTTGTCCCAATGAACCTGGTATGAAAGTAGAACCCCCACTGTTGGCCCTGGTGAAGTGGTACAAAGCCAAGGTCATCATCCGCAGACTTGCAATGAACTCCAAGGTCCTGTCCCTGAATATCATTTTGTATGACTACTACATGTTTCGAGGCCGCATAAGCCGGAGTAAGAAATGCGATGAGCCACAATGAGGCAAGAACCTTCTTATTGGAATTCATTTCATATCTTCTCATTTTGGTATTGAACTTTTATGTGTATGAACTGTTGTGGTGGGGAATGAGGAGGGGGAACCAAGAGGGAAAGGAACCGATGAAACAAATTTATGATCATTATTATCATCTTCCATTTGGGTGGTCATACTTTGGTTATCCCTCCCTAAGACTAAGCAAATATATTCCATGAAGAACGCAATTTCCCCATGTTTAGCACTCAGTTAACTCGCAGCTATCTTGGAAGTACTCTTTTGTCATGGAAGGAGTTTGCATTTGCTGAAGGTTAACTAATTCGGTTCTTTCTTTTGGGCACATGGGCACTTGCGTCTAAGTTTTGACCAGATTGACAAAGTTATTGCCTTGGAATTGACGTTTTTTGGTTTCGAGCTAATCGATATTTATCATTGGTATTGTCATCTTTTCAAGACAAATGAATAACTCCCCTAATAAAATGGAAATTTTAAATTTAGAAATATTCAGGACCTTTCACCCCTTAATGAAACAAAACAATAGGAGATGGAAGCGTGTTGCAAATTTCCAACTTCACTAAATTAAGAAGTCTCATACAGCCTTCGCATTAGAGATTCTTTGTCGGAGAACATTCGTCATAATCGAAAATGTTTTTGCACGAGCAAAACCTTCGCATAATGATCGTAGCATCCTTTATGGAGTAGTCGGATGTTCCAGTTGTACATCGTTTAGCCTTAGCATATTATATGGGCCTAATTAGCAATTATATCCTGTACTATACCCATTTTTTCCAATTTATCCTGTCATTTGAAACGTATCCTACAATAACCCGTACTTAAGGCGTTATTTCGACGTTGTCCTCCGTTAGCTTCCTTCTGATCGAGTCCGACGTGTCCGCACACGTGGCTATGACGGCGTTAAAAATCACCATTAGTAGAATGATAGGATAGATCGGAAAAAATGGAAAAAGTACAAGATAGAATTGCTAATTAAGCCAAAAATATAAAAGATTCACATAGTCCAAAATTAGCTCGAGCCCCTAAACCTTTTAAGGAAAGAATGAAATAAACCCCCGATTGTCATTTTCGAATTTTTCCCCACACGTGTCAATTTCGGATGGCGATACCTGTCTGAGATAGAAAATGGAATCGGTTCTCTGCTGAACGTCGGGTGAGGTATGCCAGGTAAGTTACAGCTGATGCTGATGTACACGGGCTTACTTTTCCTCAGTGCGGTCGAAACGGCTTTGTTGATTTGTTCATGGGCATCTTCCAGGTTTTTCACGACTGCCTAAAATACTCGTGAATTGACATAAGTTCCTTGTATTCGGACCATTAATCGGAAAAGAAACCGCATTATAGAATACACAGACCCGAGAAGGACTGAACTAACCTGGTAGCAGTTCACAGTTAGGAAGCAGCGGAGCTTCTGAGTGAAATAAGGCAACTAATGGTGTGGTGCAGGATCCGGTTACTCCCATCGTGTTGGGACACGTCGGACTCCGTCAAGGTGGGACCTAACGGAGGATAACGTCGAAGTAACGTCTTAAGTTGGGGTTACTGTATGATACGTTTCAAACGACGGGATAGATCGGAAAAATGGGGTATAGTATAGGATATATTTGCTAATTTGGCGGTTATATTTTAAGGGCGTCAGAGCCACGTGTGCGACACGTCGGACTCCGTCAAGATGGGACCTAACAGAGAATAACGTCGAAGTAACGTCTTAAGTTGGGGTTACTGTACGATACGTTTCAAACGACGGGATAGATCGGAAAAATGGAGTATAATACATGATATATTTGCTAATTTGGCCTTAATATATGGTAGCCTCTACCACGTGAATTTTAATTTTAACAATAATTTTTTTTTATTCATGGCGTGATGTGACAGGTGCATATGTTATTTCCAAAGCGAGCTTTGTTGTTTAATTGGAAAAATTACTCCAGGATATATGCCAACATTAAGATGCTAATTAATATTATTAGGAGAAACTGATACGAGTTTCTTCTACATTAAAAGCCTAAGCCCCGATTGAATTGTTAAGCACGTGACGAATTGTTGAACCTAAGAACAATGAACCAATTATAATATATCGTCCCCCAGCTAAATAACAAACCCAAATGGGATGAGCCTAGAACGAATTGTTAAACGTGAGCATTATGAACCAGCTTATGCACGAACATTAAGATGACAGTATATAGAAAAATATGTTGTTTATTTATCCCAGAGGAAGAGTGTTGACATTAGTTTTGATGATGATGTGTGCGGAAGAAATGCGTTGTTATACAGCTTGAAAAGTGTGTTGCTAAATTATAGTAAAGTTGTACTGCATTACTGCGCTACAATTACTCAAACGTGAGAAAAATTATTATTTCAATTTAATTGCTGCGATTTTATCATATTTATAATAAATTAAATTATCTTTATTAGATAATTACGTATGGGGATCAGTTAACCATGATTGGAGATATTTCAAAAATAAATTATCTAATTATAGTAACATATTTTATCTTATAATATCTATACGGTTGTTAAGGCATAACAATATTCTTGATTATTCCTTTCAAATGATTGAAACAATCATCATATATTATTCTGACAATGATTGGACTAAATCATACGAATATGGAAAATTGACATAAATTACTTTCTTTCTTAGTCGTAGTGACCGTTTAGAAGTTGTTTGATGAGCCTCATTACATCGTGCTGAAATCTGGTATTTGAAAAACAAAACATATGATTCAATCCCTATTAAAACCAAAGGACATTCATACACTCTACAACGAAGTTGTGTGGTCAGTGTGGTTGTCCAAAGCTTGTGTGATTTGTGTGAAGCTTTAAGGAGTTGTGTGATCGGTAGTAAGTGATCGTCTAGTTCTTACCTCTCGCAAACTGTGTGTGGGAGTGCCAAGGGCTGTGTGCTACCTTGGTCGTCGTGAGAGGGACTATGTGTCCTCAGAGCGTTCAACGAGCGGCTGGGGAATCGTCTGAGGGAAGCTAAGTAAATACATGTGCTGATCATAGTAACCGGTTGTTAACCCATCTTTAAGAAGCTGTTCTTGTTGTGTCTTTTCGTAGGGAAGTCTCGAGCCGACGGAGTTTGAGCAGTTAGACAGACACTTGTGGGTGCTCGCCAGAAGTCTCGTGTCTGCAGGATAGAGCAGGAGTTGAGAACGCTGCCAGAGTGAAAAGAGGTCCTCCCAAGTACGGGGGTGCTGTGTAGAAGTCTTGACCTGCTGATACAGAGGGATAGTAGAGGAGGTTGCGTGGGAGCCGTCGTAGCTAAAAATTCCACCCTAGGCACTGGGTGAATAGTGGAGTGAGTCACGGTTGTGATAACCGTGCATGTCCGAACTGAGTGTAGTGTGTGAGAGATCAGGTTTTGTTGTGTGAGGAATCAACCTCTTTTATCTCCTTTGTTCTCTTACACTTTGTGGTTGTCTCTTGAGTGCTTACAGGCTCATATCGAGAAGAGACAAAAGCTGTGTGGAAATCCTTTGAGCAATCAACTACTGAGTGTGTGCATCATTCTGTTGTTGGAAACGAGAAGACGTCCACGATGTGAGGAGCTGATCGTTTCCCAAGACTGATGTCCTCTTTTAAAAGATTTTAAATCTCACTTGTTGAAATATCGAAAGCCTAGTGCAAAAGTTTCATTTGCACCCATTATATTTATATAGTGGAATCACCTTTACGGTAGAAAGTGGACGTCGATTACATTCATACGAGTATCTATCGATCGTGCTTATTTATTTTTGTCTCTTACGATTGTGCTTACATCCATACGAGTATCTATCGATCAAAATCGTAATGCTTACAACAAGTAGACCTCACTTCTGAGAAACGATTTGTTGTGACACTGTACGCTTTCACATATGCTGAGAAAGGGCGAAAAAATGACAAACACTAATTCACCCCTCTTAGTGTACATACATGATCCAACAAAGTGGCCGATTTGTGTTTGCAGCATCCAACCTCTAAAAACATTTTGAAACTATTAATTATCTAGAAGAGGGAAATTACCATATTTGCCGGCCGTAACTTTGTTGTATCACAAGAAGTCTTCTGTTTTAGAAAGAAAGAAATAATATTTTGGAGTAGTTATTTTGCTGGATAACATGGGCTTTCGAATAAATCGCTTTCAGTAACCTCGCTTTTTGACTTTTTTTCTTTTGTAGTTATTATTCTTTCAATTTCTTAATATTAATAATTACTTTAATATTAAAAAAATAATTGCAACAATACTTAAGAATTTTATACGAGCATTCGTTGAAATGTTATATATATATATATGGTAGCAATTACAAATTTAGTACTACCATTGATAACTCCATGAAAATAATGTTAATGAATCATATTTTAGACTTAGTTAATGTTAGTTGTTAAGCATTTTATGAGTTAGTCTTCATTTCCTTTGTTTTTGTAATATTTTATTTATTGTCTCCTCAATGTGCTTTTCGGTGTTTTAATTAAAAAATCATAGGAAAGAAAGCATAATTCGGGAATGATGGCCGATAGGAAGAAGCATGAAGTGCAAGAAGTGGCCAAAAATCTCAAAGCAAGATGGTGCAGCTGCACGATGTGGTAAAAAATTGCACAGAGACTTGATGCAGCTGCATAAGAATTTGGCGCAGTTGCACGAGACGCAAGGAAGGTAGAAGAATATGCACATAAACTTTGTGTAGCTGCACGAGAATTTGGTGCAGCTTCACCGATGCTGGAGATATTATTTTATTTTCAAGATTCTCTAGGTTATTTACTTAGGAATATAAAAGGATTTTCCACCATCTCTTTGAGGGAGGAGAGTCGATCTAGGAGGCTGCTGGTGACAAGGGACCGTCGACGGAGACTTCGCCGGATTTCTTTTAGTTTTCTTCTTTATGTCGTTTTCGATGTTCAAGATTGAATTGATGTTTTCTTTTACTTCCGTTATGAACTAATTTTCTTTGCGTAGGGTTAAGATGGATCTCGACAATTAGTTAAGAGCTTATCTCGTTTGACATTCTTGGATGATTTATGTTTGATTATTCTTATTCATTCTTAATGCTTTCTTATTGACTGATCACCAAAAGGATTGAATAGTGAATTTAGGTGATGGGGAATCCTAAGTTAAGCATGGGAACATGAATAACATAGGTTAATCCTCGTCGGAAGACGGAATTATTTAACGAGCGGGATAGGAATGTGCCTAATCATCTTAGGCAATCAAATTGGAATTTATTCTTAATAGACTCTCGATAGTTAATCTACCTAAGAATATAGTGGTTACTAGTTAGAGAGAGGTACGTTCTTATGACCTCAGAAGGGGCGTGAGGAGATAACCGAATTTCAGGTTATGAAATGAATCATTTCAATGTGTTGATTGAGATATGACTTGTGATTAATTGTTAGGTGAACTTATTACCCTAGGTGTTTTCTCATCTTGAACTTTAATTCGTTAGGACTCTGATTTTTCTTAACTTAATATTTAGTCAGCGTGGTTGAATAATAAAGATTTGGCGTATTTTAAAAATTGGTAGAAGTTTAGAACAGTCATCGTGAGAATGATATCTTACTTCCACTCTATTACTTGTGCGATCGCGCGCACTTGTGTGGTGAACACGTTTTCGACGTGACAAGTTTTTGGCGCCGTTGCCGGGGACTTTCCTTAGTTTTTAGCCAATATTAATTGCAATCAAGTTTTTATTAGTTCAATTTTCCTTATTTCTATTTAATTTTGTTCTCGATTTACTTGTAAGAAAAGTCTTGACTAGGGGAGAGCTAAAAATTTCGGTATACTGATTCCAATCCCGAAATTTTAAAATTTGAGATTTCGGGATCGATATTCCGGTATTTAGAATCGGGACTGGAAGTAAGAAAATTCAGGATTGGGATCAGGAATTAAAAAAATTCGGTATTTACCGAATTATCGAATTTTTGTTTGGACCGACAAAAATTTGGACCCCCGTTTAACAATGGGCTTAGAAACCCATAGGCCTGTCCCATTATTCCTTCCCGACCCAATCGTCTTTCCTCCGCCCCGTCTCTCATCTCTATCCCGTCTCTCTTCTCTTTCACTTTGCTGCAGTACACCCAAACTAGGTTACCAAGAACTAACCTTGGCTGTGTTCTTACCTTCTCCATAGGTTAGGTTTTTTATTTGGTTTTTGTCTAGTGGTTGATATTGGGATTGAGATTTGGGGATTGAAATCTGTTTTATGATTTTGCTTCTAGTTGGTTTGGGGTTTGTGTTGGATTGGGTTGACTTAGACCAAGAAGCTGCTTTCCTCATCTTCCCCTACCCGAGAACTAACCTGATAAGGTTTTTCCTTTTTCCTCCAAGGTTGTCTTCATGGTTTCCTTTGCTACTTCGACATATTGGGTTTCTCTCGCTCTTGAAGGCCTTGTATTAATTGTGTTCTTTGTCTGTTTTTTGTATTTGGCTTGTGGGAATTATTGTCACTTCTCAGAGGCTGCTACTCATAGCAATTTGGTTGATGGTACCACCATTATGGGTTAGCTTCCTTTTTTTCATAGAGGATTGCAAAGGGTTCAACGTACTAGGGGTGTTCAATCTGCTCGGAATGAATTTTAGGTTAACATGTGTGAACACCAAGAATCATGGGTGCACACCATGAAATATGCGAGTATGAATTTTGGTTAAACCATGGGTGTTCAATTTGTGTAGCTTTTCTATTTTCTTTATTTGTTTATCGACTCTATCCATTTTTTTTTCCAGCAACACAAATGACGGGAGAAGGAAGTATTCCATCGATTTCGAAAATACTACCATCAAGTCAATTGGATTCGACAGCAACATCTAGTAAAAAAAGAAAGCAAATGGCCCCACGGTCAGCCTTTTCAAGTGATTATGAGAGGTTTCAAACTCAAAATGGTGTCATGATGGCTAGATGTAAGTTTTGTAGAGCGGAATTACGAGTTGATACATCAAAAAATGGAACTTCTAGGCTGGAAAGTCATAGTAAAGCATGCAAAGAAAGGATTCAGCAAGCTAATACAGATCAAAGTATTCTTGCATTGAAACCAGTGAGCGATCTTAGTGGAAGCCCTATAACTAATCTCAGGTGCGACCCCGAAACAATCCGAAAGTCTTTAGCTAAGTTGATTATAACAGTTGAGTTGCCATTCAGACTTGTCAATCGACATGAGTTTATTGAATTTATGTCCAAAGATTTTCAGTACCTTCAAGATGGACAATTCAATTTGATTGTTTGATATTTTCATCAGTGAAAAAGAGAAGTTGAGAAGGTCTTTCATAAACTCAACGCAAAGAGTTTGTTTAACAACTGATACATGGACTTCCTTAGCGCAAATTGATAACTACATGTGTTTGACTGTGCATTTCATTGATGAGAATTGGGTTTTACATAAACGGGTCATATGTTTCAGTAAAGTTTCTTCCAATAGGGGAAAGGATATTGGACTTGCCCTTGACAAATGCTTTCGAGATTGGGGATTGGAGAATATTTTTACTATAACGGTGGACAATGCCAGTTCAAATGATGTTGTTGTCCGCTTTCTGAAAGATAAGTATTGCAACAAGGTTGGAAGTGCTTTGAAGTGTGATTTAATTCATGTGAGGTGTGTTGCTCATATCATCAACTTGATTGTTAAGGATGGGTTAAGATTGATTTCTGATTCCGTGAAACGAGCTAGGGAGATTGTGAATTACATTGGAGGATCTTATCAAAGAAGAGCAAAGGTCAAAGAATGCATTGAATCAGAAAATATTGAAAGTAAGTGTGTTTGGTTCTAGATGTTCCAACTAGATGGAATTATACTTATCAGATGTTAATGACTGCACTTAGTATGAGAAAGCATTTGTGAGATATGATGATGAGAATGCATGTTTAAGAAGTGATCTCGAAAATGAAAATAGTACATGCATGGTCCCGGACTCATTTGATTGGGTTAATGTTCGAAGATCAGTCCCACTTTTCAAGCAATTTTATGAACTTACTTTGAAAGTTTTTGCATCAAAATTTGTTACTTCCAATTGTTTTATCCATGAGATGGTGACTCTTGATGAGTGTTTGAAAGAATGGGAAACGTCCATTAATCTGGAAATGGCTATAATGACTATCAATATGAAATGCAAGTATGAGAAATATTGGGGAAATGTTGAAAAGATGAATATGTTGTTGTTCATTTAAATTGTCTTCGATCCTCTTTCAAAGATGGAATACTTGGAATTTAGTTTAAATGATATGTATGGTGATAAAGCCGATGCATTAATTGGAAAAGTGAAAGATGCTTTGAATGATTGTTTGATGACTACAAAAAGAGATGGGTGGCTGAACATGGAGATGATACTATTGATAGTGATTTGAACTGTGATCAAAACAGCTCAAAGTACTTTGAATCCGATTATGTGTTACATAGTGAATTGAAAATGTTGGAAAGATTAGAATTTGACAAAAGAAAGAAAGATGGAAGGGTTGGAGATGGCAAGTCTGAGTGACAAAAATATTTGGTTGAAGATAGAGAAGTGACTAAGAGCAGTGTGAAATTTGACATTCTTGCTTTTTGGAAAGTCAATGCTCTATCCGGTAGTCTAAAATTACTCGTGATGTTTTGGCCATCCCTATCTCTTCCAGTTGAAACAAGTTGATAGGATCCCCCTTTTTGTCCCCATGTCACCACTTCTGGTTAGTACCAGATTGAGTTGAGAATGTTGACTTATGCATCGTCGCATCAGAATCTGCATTTAGTACATGTGATTGTTCATATTAATCATATTATACAACGATTCTTTATTACCATATTTTTTCTCCTAATATTTTCTTATACTTAATAGATGGACGTATCCTTGATCCATTTCGTAATTCTTTGGGACCTAGGAGTGTGGAGGCTCTTCTATATACCCAAGATTGGTTTCGTGGATCAAATACACAAGAAGGAATTGAAGAGGACCCATTGGAACAAGAGAAATTCGATGATGGTAATCTTTGATATTTAGTTTGAACAAAATTACTATTGTTTATATATTAATAATTACAGTTTTGGATCATTTTTTTCGAAATGACAGCACTATTTTTGGATTCTCAATCAAATAGGTAAGTGGTGTGGGTGTCAACATCTTGGTATCCATCTCGTTCCCTGCCTGCCTCGTTCTAACTTTCTCCATCTGCTACAGCATTGCTTGATGGATGCACTTGAAGAAAGTAACCTGAGATTTTTGTTTGTTCAGAGCATTGAATATGAATCTTTGCCTAGCATTGTTGAATTGAAGTGTCAAAACCAACAACTTCGGATGAAGTATTAGTGGAAGCAGATAAACTCTCATTTTCTTGTGCTGAATGTGGACTCAATGTCGTCTTATCGTTGTTTAATTGAGATCCGAATCTTGTCGATCCGGGTTTACATGGTTGTATTACTACAATTTTCTGCATTTATAACTGTTCATCTCATCTCTTTGCTGTATATTGCAATTGTGGTATGGCTGAAATGGAGCTGCTCTGCAAAGATACTTTCCATTCCTTGTCCCTTTTTACAGCCTATCTCCTAAGTCAATAGGCTGTAACTTACTGAAATGCCGAATTTTTAGTTCGAGATCGGGATGGAGATCTAAAATTTTAACGTATTTGAAATTCGGTATTTTGGTATTCGACATTTCGAAATATTGAAAGCCCGAATGCTCACCCCTAATCTTGACGTTGTATGCGCGGAGATGAATTGGTTTCTTTTGATCCAGAAATCGAGAGAACTTTTCGAAGATATCGAGGAGAATAGAGGGAAGCCATACATCGACAAACAATGAAGAACAACGATCAAGAATTAAAACCGAGAACCATCCGTGATTATGCCCAACCGCATGTGCATGAATGCTCCAGCATAGTGAAACCAACTATCCAAGCGAACAACTTTCAGATCAAACCAAAGGTCATCACTATATTGCAAAACTCAAGTTTCCTAGGATCTCCATCAGAGGATCCACATGGGCACGTCCCCAACTTTCTGGAAATCTGCGACACTTTTCGCTATAATGGAGTATCAAACGACGCAACAAATGTGACTCTTCCCGTTTTTGTTAACGGATAAGGCACGAACATGGCTCTATTCGTTGCCAGAAGGGTTTATCACTAACTGGGAGGAGATGTCTGGGAAATTTTTGTCGAAACACTTCCTGCCCAGTAAACCATTAAGATGAGGAACGACATTACTTCATTTTGTCAGCATGGAACATAGTCACTTTTTGAGGCATGGGAGCGATTCAAGGATCTTCTAAGGGTCTGCCCCAATCACGAGATGAAGAAATAACGAAGCCATTGCAATTGCCGGAATTACTAGTCCTACTAACGGCACACGGAACCGTACATGGACATTACCGCTCATACAGCTCCCAGCCAGCAAGCAGTTAGCCTTCCTCAATCCTCCCTAGTTACCTAATAACATACGCTTTTCATGTTGGTCCAAATCTTTTACGTTGCGATGACGGATGAACTTCGCTAGACGATAGATGCAGCTGCTGGGGGAACAATATTAAACAAGTAGCCAGAGGAAGCACTAGAGCTATTTGATCAGATGGCTAACAATGGTCGTGGAGTCTTACACATCCGAAGAATTAGTTGCAGCTCTCAATGCTAAGGTTGATGCAGTGACTCGGAGTTGAATGCATTAAAGGGTCCCATTAATCCCATTCATTATCCATGTGAGAGGTGTGGAGAGAATCATGCTCCGGTTCAATGCTTCATGGTTGCCGAGTCAGCCAACTATTTAGGAGCCAACTTCGAGGAATAACCCCTTCTCAAACACTTACAGTTCGGGTTGGAGGAATCACCCGAACTTCTCGTGGAGAAATCAACAATCAGCAAAACCAATTCCATTGTCTGGATTTCAACAACACAAGATGCCATCGTAGAAAAAATGTCAGGTATTGAAGAGTTATTGGTGAAACATATTTCGAAAACTGACACTCTTTTGCAGATCAATCGGCCTCACTCCGAAGTTTGGGGGCTCAAGTTGGACACTAGCACATGCAATTAACAACAGACCCAAGGTGCATTTTCGAGCAACAGAGAGGTGAATCCAAGGAATGAAGGGCATGAACAAGTCCAAGCCGTTAATCTACGGAATGGGAGAATGCTTCTCGAAGCTGCAAAGGTCAAGGACATCAGTACAACTACAGCAGAAAAACAACATAACTGCATAGAAGCGTAAGAAGTGGATAGACCAGACAGTGCAACTGCACCAGACCTTTCGCGCAACCACAACAAACCTTCTATCCAGCTCAGTCAACAACCTAAAGAAGGTAAGCAAAATGCTTCTATCGGAAATGAGAAACTCATCTATCCACCTCTTCCTTTTTCGCAGCGAGCTCGAAGTAGAATGATGAGAAGGACTTCCAGAAATTCTTATACGCATTCAAAAACCTACATATAAATATTCCATCGCTAAAGCATTGGAGAATATGAAAGATATCTTATCCAAAAAGAGATGTCTCGATGAGTTTAAAACTATTGCCTTAACTGAAGAGTGTAGTGCCATCTTAGAGAAAAAGCTGCCTCCAAAGCTCAAGGATCCATGTAGTTTCACTATGCCATGTTCTATTGGCTCGAGCTTCAATGGTAAGGCATTGTGTGATCTCGGTACTAGTGTTAATTTGATGCCTTTATCTATATATCTAGAATTGGGTTTGGGGGAAATTAAACCCACCTCTGTCACATTGCAATTAGCTGAATGATCTATTGCTTTTTCGAGGGGAATCATTGAGGTTATTTTAGTTAAGGTAGATAAGTTTGTGTTTCCTGCGGATTTTATTGTGCTTGATTTTGAAGAGGATTTTATCGTGTAATTATTGGAAGCCCATTCTTAGCCACGGGTAAGACTTTAACTGATGTTCAAAAAGGAGAGTTAACCATGAGGGTAAACGACAAGAAGGTTACATTTAATATTCTCCGTGCTATGAAATCTCCGAATAAACCTAATGATTGTTTTGCTATCGACTTCATTGAAAGGTTAGTAGCCGAAGAAATTAACATTTTGAAGTCATTGGATGTGCTTGAGCTAGCATTAACGTATGAGGAAGCAAAAAATAAGGAAGAAGCAAATAAAGTGGTGAAATGGATGGAGAACTTGTTCTAGGTGCCGAGAGACCTGAAAGCTTTTGATCCATTGGAGATGCCCAAAAAGACCACCAAACCATCAATTTTGGAAGCACTCGAATTAGAATCCAAATCTCTACCGACACACTTAAGGTATTCATTCCTTCAAAACTCCACTCAACTCTTGTGATTATCTTTATAGATTTAACACAGTTGCATGAGAAGAAGTTATTACAAGTCTTGAGAGACCACAAGAGAGCAATAGGATGGGCTATTGTAGATATCCGAGGAATTAATCCAGCAATTTGCATGCATAAAATCCTCCTCGAGGACGATCACAAATCATCGATAGAGAATCAACGGAGATTGAAACCAAAAGTGAAGGATGTCGTAAAGTAGGAAATCATCAAGTGGCTCGATGTAGGTCTCATTTACCCAATTCAACTTGTGGATTAGCCCTGCATAGTGCATACCCAAGAAAGGCGGTATGATAGTTGCGACGAATGAGAAGAATGAACTCATCTCGACTCGTACTGTAATGGGATGGACAGCAGTTATCGATCCGATGTTCGACCGATTAGCAAGTAAGGAGTATTATTGTTTTCTTGACGGTTATTCAGGATATAATTAGATTATCATTACACCAAAGATCAGGAGAAAACAACTTTCACATGTCCCTACGGTACGTTCGCCTTTCGTAGAATGCCATTTGAATTATTTAATGCACCTGCCACATTCCAAAGATGCATGACATCCATCTTTACTGACATGGTGGAATGGTATCTCGAGATTTTTATGGATGATTTTTCTGTGTTTGGTGACTCATTCGATAATTGCTTGCATAACCGTGCATGTGTATTTGAGCGTTGTCAGAAGACCTAGTCTTGAACTAGGAAAAGTTTCATTTTATGGTTCGGGAAGGTATAGTCCTTTGTCAAAGGGTATCAAGAAAAGGTATTGAAGTTGACAAAGCGAAGATCGAGACCATTGAGAAGTTATCCCCACCAACATCAATGAAAGCAGTTAGAAGTTTTCTTGGCCATGCTGGCTTTTACAGGCGATTCATCAAGGATTTCTCCAAGATCTCCAAACGTTTATGCAACCTCTTGGAGAAAGACAAGCCCTTCACATTTGATGATGCATGCATGCATGGAGGCATTCACTAAGCTAAAAGAGAGGTTAGTAACTGCGCCTACCATAGTTGTGCCTGATTGGACGTTACTTTTTGAATTGATGTGCGATGCGAGTGACTATGCCTTAGGAGCAGTGATTGGGCAATGTAAGAATAAGTTATTTCATGTGATTTACTATGCTAATAGAACCCTGGACGATGCACAGGTAAATTACACGACCATTGAAAAGGAGCTACTAGTAGTCGTATTTGCCTTTGATAAATTTCGATCTTATCTTGTGGGTTCAAAGTTATTGTATTCATAGATCACTCTGCCATCAAGTACTTAATCGAGAAAAATGATGCAAAACCACGATTAATTCAATGGGTTCTTTTACTACAAGAGTTTGATATGGAGATTAAAGACAGAAAAGGGATAAATAACAAAGTAGTAGATCATTTGTCAAGATTAGAAACTGGCATCAAGCTCAACCAGGTAGCCATAAATGTTTTGTTTCCTGATGAACAACTTCTAGCAGTAAGTCATGCACAAGTACCATGGTATGCAGATTTGGTTAATTTTCTTGCCTCGAATTTCATACCTCTTGACTTGACCACCCAACAAAAGAATAAGATTTTGCATGATGTCGAGAAGTATGTGTGGGATGAGCCTTTCTTGTTTAAGCTATGTTCAGTTCAGGTTTTGAGGAGATGCATATCCGAGGAAGAATGGGAACCAATTTTGTGGCACTGTCATTAATCACCTTACAGCGGACATTTTGGAGGAGATAAAATGGCTGCTCGAATTTTGCAATCAAGTTTCTATTGGTCTTCTTTATTTAATGATTCTTACAATTTTGTTTGCTAAGTGTGACAGATGCCAACGAACGGGGAGCATATCAAGAAGACATGAAATGCCTCTGAGCAACATCCTGGAGGTAGAGATTTTTTACGTATGGGTGATTTTATGGGACCATTTGTTTCTTCATTTAAAAATCTCATTTTAGTTGTGGTTGATTATGTGTCTAAATGGGTTGAAGCAAAAGCTTTGCCCACTAACGACCTAAAACAATTGTGAAGTTTTTGAATAAACAGGTGTTTACAAGGTCTGGCACTCGAAGAGCAATCATCAATGATTGGGGTCTCACTTTTGCAATAAGCAAGTCACCGTGTTATGGAACAAGTATGGAATAAATCACAAGGTCATTCTAGCATATCATCCTCAGACAAGTGGGCAAGTGGAAGTGTCGAATCTAGAAATTATGAGAATTCTCGAGAAAATAGTAAACACATCACAGAGGGTTTGGACACAGAAGTTAGAAGACGCATTGTGGGATTATCGAACAACTTACAAGACGCCAATCGAAATGCCTCCATTTAAGCTAGTTTATAGTAAAACATGTCACTTGCTGGTGGAATTAGAGCATAAAGCATTCTCGGCGATTAAGAAATTGAATTTTGATTTCGAGAAAGCCGGAAAAAAAAGGATGCCCCAACTGAACGAACTTGATGAATTTCGGCATCAAGCTTACGAAAATGCGAGGATATACAAGGAGAAGACGAAACAGTGGCATGACAAGAGGATCATTGAGCGACAATTTGAACCCGGACAACAAGTATTGTTGTTTCAATTCTAGATTTTATCGAGGTGGTCTGGACCATTTTAGGTAGTTCAAGTACGTGCCGTAGAAATGAGAAATCCAACTTTAGAATAGATATTCAAGGTTAATGGACATAGGCTAGAACATTACTTGGGAGGTAACATTGAGAGGGCAGTTGCCGCGATAACATTGAGAGACATGTGATCGATCTAAGAGTCGAGGCGTAGACTATAAACCAAGCGCTTTTTGGGAGCAACCCAATTTTATTTTATTTTGTTTTAATTTCTTCGGTTTCATTCTATTTTCATTTTCCTCGCTCTATCAGGAGATCACCACCTCAAAACACTCATCATCGGTGCTTGACCATGAAGATGAAGAAAATGAGCCAAAATTAACCTCGTAGGGGAGTATCTTTCTTCCCTGATATTCTTTTGTCATGTTCTTATCTTTTAGTTCACATCGAGGATGTTGCTTAGCATAGTTTTGATGCGTTGCATTTTATGAGGAGTCAAGCGATGTTCCTTTAGGATATGTCAGTTTACATGTTGGGTAAGTGTAAAAAAAAAAAAAAAAAGTATGTTTTTACTCCTCAATGCTACCTTAGGAATTGAAAAGTGGAATGTTTTTATTCTATTATGCGTTTTAGGTTTGTATTCCTAACGTATGGAAAGATAACGTTCTAAGCTTAGTGTGTTTAAATTTTTTGGATTTTGATAATTTCTCCAATAGGAAGTGTACTTAGCTGCAACATGTAACATCTTCTAAGAATGTATGGTGACTGGTGGTGAGTAGAGTTGTTGGAATTATTCCTTAAAACAAAGTCTTTGGTGTATGTGTTGGAAAAAAAGAAGAAATTGAGGGTGTAAAGGCTCTGAGTAACAATGTTCAAGTATAAAAAAAATTAAAAATGAGATTGGCTTTATATGCTTGTGGTTTGAGTCTTTTATGCTTACTCGAGCGATTGATCCGAGGGGTGTCTTATCACCTAATGCCTTAGTCAAACTACACTGGGAGTCATTGATCGAGAGCTTGTTAGACGAGCCTTGTCGGAATTAGATGATACATTCAGTGTCATGCAACTAAAAAAAAGTGAAATTGTGCTTGAACAAGTTTTACAACCCTTGATGAGTGGATTGGGATATTCATGGTAAGCTTTACAAGCTATTGGTTAACAAGAACTATTTGGAGTGAAGGCTTATTAATGTTAAGTGTGCAACTTACTGGGATGAAAAATGTGTTTTAAAGATTTCGAACGAGCACACTAGGTGATGAATGGAATCTAGCTATATGGAAAAGTTGCGACCTTATCTGAGAATGTCAAAAAGATGTTTCTACGTTTGAATGATTTGGGTCTAGTGAGGAGTGTCGTTTGAGTTATTTTTTTATATTTTTGCTCGAGGACTAGCAAAAGTTAGGATTGGGGGTGTAATAACTCTATGAAAAATAGAGTTAAGGGATCATATTTTAGACTTAGTTGATGTTAGTTGTTAAGCATTTTATATGAATTGGTCTTCCTTTCCTTTGGTTTCGCAATATTTTATTTATTTCTCATTAATGTGCTTTTCGGTGTTTTGATTAGAAAAATCGTAAGAAGGAAAGCACAATTGGAGAATGAGGGCAAGAGGAAGAAGCATGAAGAGTAAGAAGTGGCAAAAAATCATACAACAAGATGGTGCAGCTGCACGAAGAAAAGGTGTAGCTGCATGATATGGTCAAAAATTGGACAGATACTTAGTGCAGCTGCACGAGAATTTGGTGCAGCTACACGAGACGCAAACAAGGTAGACGAATATGCACAAAAACTTAGTGCAGCTACACGAGAATTTGGTGCAGCTGCACCGACACTGGAGATAATATTTTATTTCCAAGATTCTATGGGGTTATTTTCTTATGAATATAAAAAGATCTTCCACCATCTCTTTGAAAGATGAGAGTCGACCTGGGAGGCTGCTAGTGATAAGGATCCGTCGACGAAGACTTTGCTGGAAATCTTTTAGTTTTTTTTCTTTATGTCATTTCCGATATTTAAGATTGAAATGATGTTTTCTTTTACTTCTATTATGAACTAATTTTCTTTGCCTGTGGTTAAGATGGATCTTGACAATTAGTCAAAAGCTTATCTGCTTATCTCTTTCGACACTTTTGGATGATTTATGTTTGATTGTTTCTATTCATTCTTAATGCTTTCTTATTGACAAATCACCAGTAGGATTGAATAGTGAATTTAGGTTAACTCGAACGGGGAATCCTAAGTATAATCATGGGAACAGGAATAACCTAGGTTAATCTTTGTCGGACTATGAGATTACTAATGAGCGGGATTGGAATATACGTATTCGTCTTAGGTAATCAAATTGGAATTGATTCTTAATGGACTCTCGTTAATTAATCTACCTAGGAATAGAGTGGTTACTAGTTACAAGGAGGTACGTTCTTATAACTGAAATTCAGGTTATGAAGCGGATCATTTCATTGTGTTGATTGAGATATGACTTGCGATTAATTGTTAGGTGAAATCATTACCTTAGCTGTTTTCTCATCTCGAATTTTAATTTGTTAGAACTCTCATTTTCTTTAATTTAATATTTACTCAGCGTGGTTGAATAATAGAAATTTGACGTATTTCAATAATTGGTAGAAGTTTTGAACAGTCCTCGTGGGGATAATATCTTATTTCCACTCTATTACTTGTACGATCGCGTGCACTTGCATGGTGAATACGTTTTCGACGTGACAACTATACGATTATTCATAGCAACATTTTGTTAGGTTATGTTGCCATATTTCAATATAAAGATTTTTCACAACACTACAATTGGTTTATAATGTATGGCAATAGAGATTCGTAAAAAAGTGATATTATTACATTACGACGGTTTTTTATATGTCTAAAGTAATTTTTATTTATGGAGTTTTGAATGTGCAATGTGATGGAGAATTGAAGGCAACAAAATAAATGACATTAAAGAAGAAAATGCAGAGTTGTGAACCTCCTAGAAGCTGAATGATCTTATTTAATAAGTTCAATGTATTTAGACAACTTCTATAGATAAAACTAGCTATACATATGAGTGAAGAAGAAAGTATTTTGCAGTCTAAACACTTGAACTCCACAAAATATTCTTCCTCATAGCAGTAGTTGCTCTACAGAAGACTTCATCAATCCTACAAAAGGTGGTCAATAATATACAACCTACGTTCTACATGCACCTATCTATTTCTATCCCATACTTTCACACATAACCCCCAACAAATTTGGCATTAGAGCGTAGGAGGTCATGTATGTATCCGTTGGCAACATGTTCTTCGCTTTTTCGCCCAAACAAATCCTTATCTTCGATGATGAGCACTTCAAGTATTGGAATTCTCAAATGGAGACCATTTTTATTTCGCAAGATCTATAGAAATTTATAGTGGAAGGCTATGAAAAAGCAACTCCCTCCCAAAAGATGAAAACACTTTCGCAGAAGATGTCACTAACCTCATAGAAGATGTGTAGAGGGCATGGGGATTCTGCAACAATCCATGAGCAAGATTATCTACTCAATGATATTCTGCATGAAGAAGGTGAATGAAGAGTGGTTGATCCTAAAGAAGGAGTTCAAAGGGTTACAGAAGGTGATCTCCATGAAGTTGCAAAACCTTTGGAGAGAATTCAATAATTTGGCCATGAAAGATGCAGAAACCATCAAAGACTGCTTCTCAAGGATCATGGAGATCTTCAATCAATTGAAGAGTAGTAGAGAAGGTGTTCTAGATCGAAAAGTCATGGAGAAAATCTTTATAAGCTTACCACAGAAGTTTGAGAATATAGTAACCGTGACTGAAGAGATGAAGGATCTTGCATGAGTTTCCATCTATGAGTTGATGGGTTCTCTAGAAGCCAATGAGAAATGGGTTAGCAAGTACACCGCCTCGGTAGAGCAAGCATTTCAAACGAAGTTGAATGTTTCTGAGCAGAAGTAAGAATGTTTTAGAAACAACATAAGGTCTTATGGAAAAGGACGTAGTACCAAGGCTCATGGCAAAGGCAGAGGCCAACCAGAAGGACAGCCAGAAGGTCATCACAAAAGTGGTCATGTAGAAGCAGAAGCAAGATGCCGCATTTAGAAAGCATAGCCATGTGGTCTTCGATGCAGGAGACGCAAGTTCCCAACTCATTCAGATCTTGATTGCCGATACAAAGATAAAGAACAAAAGAATGAGGACAAAGGCTTGGTTAACTTTTCTGAGGAAGATGAACTTTCTAAAGTTTTCTATTCTTCTTCTAACTCCATGCAAGATATGAATGGGATATGGTTCCTCGATAATGGCTGTAGCAACCAATTCACAAAGATAAATAGAACTTTGTGGAGCTTGATGAGAAATACAACACTCACTTAAAACCTTGAAACTTGGAGGTAGCAAGAACTTGAAGATAGAAATACGTTGTATCAGTTTTTACTGCAGAACGTAAGTAGCTTTTACCACTCTTATGAAGTTCAAAACACTTGCAGAGAATCAAAATGGATACATGATTAAGAAATTGAGGTCATATCGCGGAGGAGAGATTTTGTCAAGACCATTCTTCGACTATTGCCAACAGAAGGGGATATAAAGGCAGTTAACTGTGTAATATTCATAATAGAATGGATTCACAGAAATAAAGAATAAATCCATTATAGAGATCACCAGAAGAATGCTGAAGGCTAAATGTCTACCAAACAAGTTTTGGGTATAAAATGTCACCTCCCAAGGAGGTATCGATCTTTCAATGATATTTATGAGCAAGCTAACTTTGCTCTTCCTGCATTTGAGCCACAGAACTTTAAGGAGGCAATAAAAGAAGAAAAATGGAGAAATGTCATGAAGAAGAAGATGACTTCAATAGAAAAGAATAATACGTGGTCATTGGTTGATCTCCCAGAAGGAAAAGAAGCTATCGGCTTGAATTGGGTTTATAAGACCAAGTATAATGAACATAGAAGCGTGTAGAAGCACGCAATACAATTTCTTTCAAATTCATTAAAATCTCATGTACTGATTCTTGAATACCCACTTTCGTAGAATATTCATGTGGTATTTTTTCAAATTTTGCTTCGTGAAATGGTTCATGCATGTTTGTTTCCCGGAGTAATCTCTCTTTCTCCTTCAAGTTTACCTACTACAGTATCCGCGTGAATATGATCTCCACCAGACTACCCCTATCGAATTATTTGGTCCTACCTGGTATCAACGGGATCGAAATACTAAGTTGTTCGATTTCGAATCTTAAACTTTGGTTTCTTGTCGATATCAAATAAATCATTTTCACCTTTGGTAAATTTAATAATGTGACAAATTAAGCGAGATGAAATCCATTCTCGGGGGATTCCATCCACAAATGCCAAGTTTGTGGTTGACTACTCAGCCTAGAGCCTTGAGCATTGTACAAGGACGTGCTGTAGGAGTAACCCCCGGGTTAAAGTTAAAGTAATAGAGTTGATGAGATAAATGATAAGATCTCATCGTAGAATGTTATTCACAAACCAGATGTAGATTTTATAGAAACTTTTGCTCCTGTAGCAAGGATGACGACAATCCGTGTTATTTATCCACCGCATCACAAAAGGAGCTTGAAGTATTCCAGCTGGATGTCAAGTAATCATTTTTTAATGAAGTACTAGAAGAAAAAGTCTACGTAGTGCAATCACAAGGATTCGTGATGAATGACAAGGTCTACAGACTGCATAAGGCTCTATATAGTTTGAAGCAAGCGCCAACAGCGTGCAATTGCATAATTGATTCCTACATATACAAGCAAGGTTTCCCCAGAAACTCGGTAGGACCTTCGCTATACCTATAGAAGGCTGGAGTTGATTTTCTAATAGCATGTCTCTATGTAGATGGTTTGATCTAACTAGTACCAACAAAAGCTTGTTGCAGAAGTTTAAGAAAGCCATGATGGAAGTGCTCGAGATGACAGATCTTAGCTTGATGAAGTACTTTCTCGGATTTCAAGTGAAGCAGAATAAAGGGAAGATTTTCATTTGTTTGGAGAAGTACATGATAGATCTATTGAAGAAGTTTTGTACGGAGAATGCAAAGTCAACTTCTACTCTAATGCCACTCAATGAAAGCAAAAGAAGAAAGATTCTACAAAAGACTTTGACTTGAAGAACTATAGAACCCTGGTGGGTTCTCTTATCTATCTCACTCACACTCATACTGATATTGCACATTCTGTGAGTTTGATGTTTATATTCATGAGCAACCCTAATAGAATTCATTTTAAAGCAGCAAAAAGGATTCTACGATATGTAAACAGTACAAAGAAGGTCAAACTAAATTATACAAAAGAGCAAAAGGATGATCTGGTGAGCCATGTAGATAGTGATTGAGAAGGAAACCTACATGATTGCAGACCCACATAGAACTTTGTCATCATTTTGTTCGAGAGATATTTTCGTAGAAGTAGATTCTTCTAGAGTTCAACAACACCCATGATTGACAAACATATGTTCTTACTAAAGTTGTGTCTTCGGAGAAGTTCGAGATTTTTAAGAACTACTTAACTATCACAAATTAAGCGGGGGTGTTGAAAGTAATTTGTGATTATGGAGCACTGAAGGCACCAATGTATATTGGCATTAAAGAAGGAAATGAAGAGTTGTGAAACTCCTAGAAGGTGAATGATCTTATTTAATAGGTTCGATCGGGATAATTTCCTTAGCTAAGACTAGCATCTTTACTCCTACCTATAAATAGTGGAGCGTGTAATCATTTGATATGAATGATTTTACGACCAAACACTTGAACTCCACTAGATATTCATCCCATGTAAGAGCAACAACACTATAGAAAATTTCATCTACCCTACAAAAGGTTGTCGGCAGTACAGAACCTGCGTTCTACTAGCACTTTCTCTCTTCCTATCCAATACTTTCACACCTAATCCCCAACCTATTCGGCATGGAATTTTATAAATAAGGATAACCTTTTCAATCAGGCGATGTTTAGCCAAATCATTTCTATAACTTTCTATCATTCTTAGTGGTTTTATGAAAGGAAATGTTTTGTGGAACTGTTAATATGGTTTTGATGATGCGATATAGAAGGTAAGCTTCTACTATGTAGAAGGTTAGCCTACAGGAACAGTCTGTCACCTAATCATTACCACGAATTATTTAATTAATTATCTGATTATTTTAATGTACTCATATGGCATATTATGTTAATTAAAATGTTTCTAAATCATTTTGATTGCGATTTATTTCCATGTGAGTTGATCTGGTCTCTTTAAGGGAAGAAATCACTTTATATATGGAAAGCACTGATGCAAGGTTCTGCTCCTTATTCTGGAACTATCCTACGGTCAATTAATCCTTTCTTTTGCATCTAAATACATCCAGATTCCTTTTGAATCATGGCAAAGGACAACTCATTTGAATGTGGACGCTCCCCACACGTGTCTGTATCCAGAAGGTTTGCCAACTAATTATGGAAACCAAGATTATCTAATTTCCATTTATAGAAGCCTGACGATCTTATCTGTCTAATTCTTCTGTAGGCCCTATCTCTTAGGATCGTGAACACAACCATGACCAAATGGCATGATTGATTTTTATGTGACATGGAGCATCTCTCCTAGTGGAGGAATGTTTTCGTTGGCTGATATTTTGTTTTCTCGTTTTGCAGAGACTTTCGTCAGCTATTACGCCTTCTGTAAATATGTATTTCTATTTTGTATGGGATAGGATAATTTGTTAGACAAATAGAAGTGGATGACTTATGTGTAGAGTGAGTGTGTTATAGCCTGAGAGATTTGTGAGTTTTCGTTCTCTTTGGGGTTGTGCATTTGGTTGCAGAAGGCTGGTGCCCAAGGTACAACCAAGACTGGATGTGAGTGAGGCTGCGAAGGATCTGGCAGCACCGTGACGTGGCGGACGTGCATCACGCTTCGGGAGAAGTCGAGGTGTATACGTGCTAGGGCAGTGAGTAGAAGAAGGGCCGCGTCTGGAGGAATCTGGTGAAGTACTGGTATCAGTTGTTTCGTAGCTGGTTTGTATGTGTAGAAAGCATGTGTCCAGGGTGTTAGTTGTGCCGAGCGCGGGTGAGGTCCCGAAGGATGTGGCTGCATTGTAGCGGGCGACCGTGCATCAAGCTTAGGAAGAAGTCGGGGCGTATACCTGCCAAGGGGAGTGAGTAGAAGAATGGCCGCATTTGGGAGATTCACGGTGAGGGATAGACATTTGTCTTTCTATAGAAGGGAAGTACCTGTTGCAGGCTTTAGAGAAGCCCCACAGGTGTTGGCTGTTTAGTCTTGGTGAGGAGCCAAGCTTCGGGGAAGCCTTGGAAGTGGCGGAGGGAAAATCCACCCATGAATAAGGGGTTGTATGCCTGCGTAGTGCCGCCACGTGTTTGCGTGGAGCTGCCACATTCTACAGAACCCCAATCACATGGATTGTGGAGATAGTCACTATCTTCAGTGCAAATCCTCAACCACAGAGTTTTTGGAGTTTGTTGCAGTTCTCTGTGCACGACCCAAAGGGATATTGATCACCATCCACAGGGTTTCTTTGAGTAGAAAAGCCGAAGGGCTATCTGCATCATCTTCTACACTATAGAAGTGTCTTCGCATCTTCTGTTACTACATCCTTTGTGTAAAAGCCGGAGGCCATTACACTAAGTCACTCCCCCTCATAATGCCATTGTTTCCCCAACAATTAGTATCAGAGCCCAACAAAACATCCGCGTAATAGCTAACCGAGGAACGGTGATCAGCTCTTCGAGTTTCTACATAAAGTCGACGGTAGCTTTCAGCTTAGAAGCTCTACGCTCTGCCATAACTTAACAATGGCTGACTTTAGTGGACTACCACAATTGGGTAATCATCCCAAATTCGATGGCCAAAACTTCTCTTACAGGAGAACCTTGATGAGATCTTACATGGAAGCGATTGATGAGGATATGTGGAACATTGTTGAAAACGGTCTACCCTCTACTCCGATCGAAAACCGACTAGACTCACAAGGACGTCCTACTAGTAAATTTCAGAGATATACGAGACTCAACTCAATGGAAAAGTATCTACTATTTAATGCGATGTTGCCGAGTGAGTTTACAAAAGTTTCTACGTGCAATACTGCACAAGAAATCATGGAGAAGCTTATTACCATGTATGTCGGGACGATTCAAATCCGTAAAACAAAGATGAACATTTTGGTTCATCAGTATGAGAATTTCTCTATGAGAATTTCTCTAACCCTTCTGGTAAATGCCCTGGAACATCTAGAAAGTTATTCACAAATGAAGAATTGATAAGAAAGGTTTTGCGCACCTTGCCCAGATCTTGGGAGGCCAAGAAAAAGGATATAGAGGAAGCAAGAGATCTCACTACTCTCCTTCTAGAACAACTTATGAGTTCCTTGATGTCTTATGAGATTGATAAATCATCTTGCCTGGACATCAAACCCGTCATTGTGGCTTTTAAAGCTACAAGAGAAAAAACAGAAGCTTCTGATGATGATACAGAAGCTGAAGTTGAAACGGATGATGAACTTACGATGATTGCAAAGCGACTTCTCAAGTTTGCCTCCAAACGCCGATTCAATAAGAACAAAGGCGAATGGAAAAGATAATCTAAGCAACCAGAACTAAGGTGCTTTGAATGCAATAAGAAATGTCATATAAAGACTGATTGTCATCTTCTTCGGGAGAAGGAACAACCTTCTGCTCCCAAGCTATGCTTGCCTGGAAAGAAAGTGATCAGTTTGATGACTAGCAAGAACAACCACTTGTCTGTTCTACAACTCGCACATAATTAAATCACACAACAGAAGAATCGCTCTGTCTAAGGACAGAAGTTAAGAAAAATGAGTGGTATCTGGACAGTGGTTTCTCTAAGTACATGATCGGTGATCCCTCAAATTTTCCAACCTCACACTGGAGAACGGAGGTTCTGTAAGCTTTAGAGATAAACAAAAGTTCTGCAATTGGATCTGAAATTGTTGGTACTCTAGTATTGAAGACGTTATGCTGGTGCCAAAACTCAAGCATAACCTTCTGAGCATCAGCCGGCTGTGTGATAAATGGTATATTATTACCTTTGATAAAGATTCTTGTTTTAGACAATAAGGTCCAATTTATTGGCGAACGCAGAAGGAATATTTATTTTTTATCACCTAACTATTTCTATAATATAGAAAACTGCCTTCTATCTGTCAAGGATGAGAGTTATCTTTGACGCAGAAAGTTATGTCACACCAACTTTCGGTTGCTATCTAAGCTTGCTTCAATGAATTTGGTGAAAGGACTTTCTAACATTAAATTTGAGCAAGAAAGCTTTTGTAAACCTTGTTCTCTTGGTAAGCAAACCAAAAACTCATTCAAGCATGAGAATGAAGTTTCTACAACTAAACATTTGGACCTTCTGCACATGGATCTTTTTGGTCCAACCAGAGTTCAAATTGTCGGAGGAAAAAGGTATTGCCATGTAGTGGCTGATGATACTCTAGGTTTACCTGAATAAATTCCTCGCCCACAAAAGTGATGCTTTCGAGCATTTGGAAAGCTTAGCTAAACTTCTGCAGAATGAGTTCAACTCTTCTGTAAAAGCTATAAGGACAGATCATGGTATATTGTTTGAAAACCATGATTTTGAAACCTTCCATAGACAATATGGTGTTGATCACACTTTTTCTGCAACCTATACTCCTCAACAAAATGGTGTTGCGAAAAGGAAAAACAGAACTATAATGGACATGTTAAGGACTATGATCTGTGAGAATAAGGTTGCACAGAACCGTTGGGCAAAAGCTGTGAATACCACATGCTACATATCCAATAAGGTACTTACTAGACCCAAGTTGGATAAAACTCCCTTTGAAGTTCTCAGAGAGAAAAAGCCAAACATTTCCTTTTTTCATCTATTTAGAAGTGTCTGCTATATATTGAGACCTACTAAAGATAACTTAGGGAAGTTTGATGCTAAGTCGGATGAGAGAATTTTTCTAGGATACTCAACGACTAGCAAAGCTTTTCGAGTCCTTAAGAAAATGACATCTAAAATTGAAGAATCCATCAACGTTAAAATTGATGCCTCATTCAACAAAATAGAAGATACTGCACAACCTGTAATGTCTCTAGAACCCATAGAAGATATAGTATTTGCAGATAAACCTTCAGTAGAAGGTAGAAAGGACGAACATAATGCCCCAACTTTTAGCATTGGATTTGAGGGGTTTAACATTGATCCATCTAAAGAGGCTTCTACCTCTAATATGGATAATCAACATTCATAATTAAATGTTCTATCCTTATACAAATGACGTCATCTTATTGACCAAGTTATAGGATACACCAACAGAGGCATTCACACACGACGTTTTGTGAGTGACTTCTACCAACATTCTCCGTTTTCATCTCAAAACGAGCCAAATGGAATTGATGAATCTCGTAGTGATTTAAATTGGATTCTTGCAGCGCCAGAAGAGCTAAAACAGTTTGAGATGAACAAAGTGTGGACAATTATCCCACATCCCGATGATCGTTCCGTGATCGAAACAAAATGGATCTTCATAAACAACCTAAATGTGTTAGACGATGTTGTCCAAAACAAAGCAAGACTTGTTACGAAAGGATATTCCCAAAAAGAAGGAATACACTTCGACGAAACGTTTGCTCCTGTAGTGCATCGAGAGGTTATAAGGCTTCTACTAGCGTATGCCTCATACAACAACTTTAAGTTGTATCAAATGGATGTGATGAGTACCTTCCTTAATGGTGAAATTAAGAAGGAGGTACACATTTATCAACCTCCTAGATTCGAGGATCCAAAGCACAGAAAGCACGTCTATAAGCTCTCAAAGGCATTATATGGGCCTAAAAGGTATGAGAAGCTTAGCTCATTTCTCCTTGAAAAGTGCTACAGAAGAGGTCGATTAGATACAACACTCTTCCTAAAAAATAAAACAAATCATCTTATGGTTAAGCAGATTTATGTTGATGACATCACCTTCGAATCAACTGATGATAAGCTCTGCAAAGAGTTTGCAGAACTCACGATAAGTCAGTTTGAAATGAGCATGAAAGGATAACTTATGTTCTTTCTCGGATTGGAAATTTAGCAAATTACAAAAGGTACCTTTCTACATCAGGAAAAGTACAATAAGCAGCTTCTGAAACGATTTGGCCTAGATGACACAAAACCCTTGTCGACTCCTACGGCCACAAGCACTATGATAGATAAAGATGAAAATGGTTTTGAAGTGGATAGTAGTAAGCTCTACACGAGCATGATTGGCTCCCTTCTGTACTTTACAGCTTCTAGACCCGACATACAGTTTAGCGTATGTCTCTAAGCATGATTTCAATCTGTTCTCAAAGAATCTCATAAGACTGTGGTCAACAAAATCTTCAGATACTTGCAAAGTTCTACTAACCTCGGATTGTGGCATCCCAAAGGATCATATTTTGATCTTATTAGATACTCGGATGCTGACTTTGTAGGCTGCAAAATTTACAAAAAAAGTACCCGTGGTACTTGTCAACTCATGGGAACATGCTTATATCATGGTTCTCTAAAAAGCAAAGTTTGGTTGCTTTATCAATCGTGGAAGCTGAGTATGTGGCAGCAACAAGTTGTTGTGCTCAGGTTCCATGGATGGAACAACAACTTGAAGTCTACAATCTAGAGTTTGTTAAAATCCTAATCAAATGTGATAATACGAGTGCAATTAATTTGGCTTATAACCACGATTATCACTCTAGATCAAAACACATCAAACTCAAACATCATTTTCTGAGGGACAATGTGCAGAAAGGTTATATATGTATTGAATGCATCAATACAGAATGACAACTGGCAGACATTATCACTAAGCCTCTAGATAAAGATCCATTTGCCTTTATCATAAGCGAATTGGAAATTTATCATCCTATCTGAGCCCTTAAGCCAAATGCTAAGGCAATGTGTCATCATTGACACAACAGAACCTATGTGCAGAAAGTTGACCTTCTGCAACATAAAACCAAGTTTGAGAAATTAACTTAACTCAAATACGTATTGTCTAAGATGGGACGTCTTTGTGTCTCACCTTAGAACATATAGCTATATACAGAAGTTTGGTGCAGAAGCTGACCTTCTACAACTCAACGTTCTGCTCAGGTGGAAACTTGATGTTACGTTAATTAAGTAAAGTGACTTATGTTTCTGAACTTAATTATTTAACCAAACTCTGCAGAAGCTTTGGCGTGGAAGATTGACATTCTATAGTCTTGAACGGTTAATTTTGATTCAAAATTTATCTTGAGTCAAACGGTAACAAGATCTGGAAAGATTTACCTCTTGTCCCAATGGTTAGATTGATCTAATCCATAGAAGATCCTTTAGCATCTGAAAAACATCTGGTCTGCTGATATTTTGGAGAGTATTTTCCTACCAAATATACCTACTGCTATTTCCTTCTTAAATCCCTCTTCTCTGAAAATTCTTCAACAGCACCAAAGACCTAGATTCCAAGAGGTTGTCGAAATCCGACGCTTCACCTCCTCCTGTAGAGGTTCTCAAGATTCTTGTTGTTGATCGACCTTATGAGGAGGTTCCACCATCTGAGGTGCTTAGTGTCGTTGATCAACTTTCTCGTACGATCAAGGAGGTCTCTGTTGAGTCTCCAGAAGCCGTTATGGAAAAGGTTCCAGATGCTGGCGAGTTCCCAATTGGAGGAGAACCATCTGCTGAACAGACTTGTGTCTCTGAAGAAGGTGTGGCCAACGAAGCTGCTCTCTAAATCTGAAGGACCAAAAGACTCAGATGAGGAGGATTTTACTGAGATTGCAGAGCCAATCACAGTTGTGCTCCCGCCGACGCAGACGATCTCTCCAGATTTGAAGCAAAAAAGTGTGGTTTCTACTTCTCTAAAAGTGCCCATGATTGAAAAAATCTGACGGCTTTAAGCTACTTTCTGCATCCACAGTGTCTGGTTTAAGCAAAAGGATGCTGAAACGATCTCCAAGTCTCTGACTAAGCTGATCTTGAAGAGACGTAAGGGACAATTTACTTTTACCCCAACACCTTCCGCTTTTGTTAGCCAGGAGAAAATTGACGAATGCTGGCTGATGGTGATTTGTCCACAGTCGACACCTGTGACCGCCAATTTACTGCAAGTAAGTGAGTAGACTTTGCCAGATTTTTCGCTAATATGTTGGACATAGCCCCTATGTTTGAGGCATTTGGCTTGAAAACCTTTTACGAGTTTATGCTGAAGTATCTGTGGCAAAGGTTCTGGAGTTCTACTCCAATCTCGACTTCTACAGGGACGGACATTCTATCAAGTTCATCCGTACTTCTGTTAACGGAGTTACCCTTTTGTTCTTTGCTCTTGATGTCTGCAACTTGTATTGTTTTGAATCAACTGTTTGAGTTGCAGGAATTTGAAAAGAATGAGGCATTTAACATCATTGCTGTGCAGAAAGTATCCCTGAAAAATTACATGGAGTCAACTCGGCTGGAACTTCGCCTCAGGGTTCTACACCGCGCCATTCCTTTTAGTCTTCTACCTCGTGTTGGAAGCATCGACACCATCATGCTTGCGGATGCCAAAGTCATGGTCCATCGCCTGAAGGGAATACCTTTCAGCCTAGGTGCCCTGATTTAGCACAAGGAGTGGAGCTTGTCAAGAACTGAAAGAGTTTGTCCTACAGCCAAGTGATTGCTGGCCTTCTGCAGATGCATGGCATTGACCCTACACCAGCTTCTGAGCAGGATAAGTGGAAAGTTGGCAACTTTCGTGCCAACATTATCAATAGCATACAATACGTGAAGACAAGCAGAAGCCTGGCTCACGAAAGCGCAACATTATGAGCTTTTCCAAAAGAAGACTCCATCTACTACTAATGCTGCTAAGGGCAAGAAAGAAGCCAAGGCCCCCTTCAAGCCAGAAAGCTTCTGCTCAAGGCTTCTACCTCTTTCGTTCTACCCTCTTTTCTCAAGGAGCTGCAACTCCAAGTTGCTGCGCAAGGTGAGGACATCCGACTACTTCAGAGGCTAGTCATGGATGTTATACGCCAACTTGAGTGCCCGGACAAGTTTTCTGCATGAGAATTTGGATGGTTCTGCGGATGCTTTAAGGGCATTATTGTTGACAACTTTTGGAAAACTCTATTTTTATGTTTTAAATAAGTGACCCTCTATGGGCACACCCCCTCGTACGTCGTACTGTTTTTTCTCTCAATGGTTTACTTATAGAAATAGTTGGACTTTCTTCTAGTAAGGTTTTGATAACGTTTCATCGTCTATCACCGAGTCTTATCCATTTCAATATGATAAAAGGGGGAGTAATATGGATGTTTGAAAAAGATAAACTTCGCTCTGTGTTTCTGCAGGAAATATTCCCGTTGTCGCACTGCTTTCAACAACCTTATACAGGTGTTGCTATATGTCTCTAACATTCTTCTACTAGGGAATGTAGACGAAGAATTCATCCCTTTTGCTGGGAGTGCAGTTGTTGAGTCCTTGTCAGGAACTGTCGGATTACACATAGAAGCCTTATGCTCTGTACCATGCAGAAGTTGTCATGGTCTACAAAATTTACGAAAGCTATTAGCTTTGTGATCATATGCGAGATTCATACTCGCAGTCAATCAGACGGAGTTAGGGGGAGTTTCTTTACAAAATTCTTTCAACTCATATGCTCATCGCAGAAGCTCTAATGCTCTGCATTCCACAAGAGCTTCTTGCTCTCTACAGAAGGGAAGATTCTGTGCACTTTATTTTGCATCCTTTTTTAGTTCTTTTCCTTTATGGGAAGGAACGCCTGCAGAATGTTAACCTATAGGGACAGTCTGTTTCATACCTTCTTTCACCTAATCATTACCACGAATCATTTAATTAATCATCTGATATAAATATATTTATATGGTATACTATGTTAATTAAAATGTTTTTAAATCATTTTGATTACAATTTATTTCCACATGAGTTTATCTAGTCTCTTTAAGGGAAGAAATCACTTTATATATGAAAAATGCAAGGTTCTACTAATTTATCTCGAACTATCCAACGGTCAGTTAATCATTTCTCTTGCATCTAAATATGTCCAGATTCTTTATGAATCATGGCAAAGGACAACCCATCTGATTATGGATGCACCCCACATGTGTCTCTATCTAGAAGGGCTACCAACTAATTATGAAAACAAAGATTATTTGATTTCTATTTACAGAAGCCTGACGAATCTTATCTGTCTGAATCTTCTACATGCCATATCTCTTAGGATCATGAACACAATCATGACCAGTTGGCATGAATGATTTTTAAGTGATACGGAGCATCTCTCCCAATGGGGGAATGTTTTATTTGGCTGATATTTTGTTTCCTCATTTTGCAGAGATTTCCGTCAGGTACTTTACCTTATGTAAATATGTATTTTTAAGATAAAATAATTTGCTAGACATAAAGAATTAGAGAACTTACGTGTAGAGTGGGTGTATTGTAGCCCGACAGACTTGTGAGTTTTCATTCTCATTAGGGTTGAGCATTCAGTTGTAGAAGGCTTATGCCTAGGGTACAAGCTAGACCAGACCTGAGTGAGGCTGCGAAGGATCTGGCTGCACTATGGCGTGATGGTCGTGCATCAGGCTTCGGGAGAAATCGGCGTGTATACGTGCCAGAGCAGTGAGCAAAAGAAGGGCCGCGAGCAAAAGAAGGGCCGCGTCTGGAGGAATCTGGTGAGGTACTGGTATCGGTTGTTTCTAACTTGTTTGCTCGTGCGTGCTGAAAGCAGGTGTCTAGGGAGCAAGAGTGAGGTCGAGGAGGATCTGGTTGCATTGTGGCATGGCTGACGTGCATCACACTTAGGGAGAAGTCAGGGTGTATACGTGTTAGGGCAGTGAGCAGAAGAACGGCCACTTCTGGGAGATTCACGGTGAGGCACTAACATTTGTGTTTCTGCAAGAGGGAAGTACATGTTGTAAGCTTTGGAGAAGCCCCACAGGTGTTGTCTGGTTCTAGAAGTCTTGGTGAAGAGCCAAGCATCGAGGAGGAGCCAAGCAGGTCGTGGAACCGCCGAAGGGAAAATCCACCCATGGACAAAGGGGTTGTCTGCCTGCGTAGAGCTGCTTTGTGCTTGCGAGCTGTCACATTCTACAAAACCCTAAACATAGGAATTGTGGAGTAAGTTATTGTCTTCAGTGTAGAACCTCAACTCGAGAGTTTTTATAGTTAATTAGAGATCTCTATGCACGAGCCAAAGGGTTATTGATGACCCATAGGGTTCCTGTGAGTAGAAAAGCCGAAGAGCTATCTGCATCACCTACTACACTACAGAACTGTCTGAGTACCTTTTGCTAGTACAACATTTGTGGAAAAGCTGAAGGGCTATTTACAATACCCTTTGCAGGAGTGTTTTATTTCTTCTGTCAGTCTTGTATTCACTATATGTGTTTATAGTGAATTCCGTCTTATAAGGATGAAGAATGGAGTAGGCAATTCGCCGAACCACTATAAACCTTATTGTCTCATTTACTTTCGACGCAAACGGTTATATCACTGAGCATTCAACAAAAACCTAAACAAATGAGCAAATTAGCAGACACAACGCGAACGTATGAGCAGAGACTCAAAAGGTCATGCATCAAACATCTTACGTTGTAGAAACCAATCAGGTTCCGCAGTTGTTTCCTTCGATCTAGTTCTCACGGATCATCTCTTTGTAGTGCAGAAACCTACAAGGTATTGTGACAACCTTCTGCTACTACAAGTATCTTTAAGATCTTGGAATCTATCATGCTGATCAGGCTTAAGGTGGTTGGATCTGTAGAACTTTGATAGCAGAAGCATCAACCTTCTGCTACTGCAAAAACCTCATCAGGACTGCATAGCCACATTCGCGATCAAACTTAGGTTGGTTGTTTTTTCATCAATCAGTTCAACTTGGGATCTGCTGTGTACAAGGGTTCTGAAGCATACAGAAATCTAACCTTTCACTGCTGGGTTCTTTTAGTTGTAAAAGGGCTAAAAATGTCATTACACTAATTCACCCCCTTTTAGTACCATTGTTACACCAATAGGAACTGATAGTCGGTTCCTTCTGTAATTACTTCAAATTCTATGAAAGCTTTTTCTTTTATTTCTCGACTTTGTTTGAGTTAGTAGTTTCTTGATAAGATTTAATATTTCTTTTAATAATTGTTTTTGATATAGTAAGAGTTTAAAAAGTGCTTGGATTGAATAATAAATATATCTCAACCCATATAAGGAAAATAGCATATGCCTATAACGCCCTTATTGATCATTTACATGGACTTGGCTACCGTTTTAACATTTCTTTTTTCCATTTACATAATTGGAAACACCATTTTGCCACTAAGAAATATTCACACTTCTTCTATGTTTTTCAATAGACGTGAACAATTTTAAATTAAGAGAGTTCTCCCGTAACATATCATATACTTGTCGGTTCCAAAGCTTTTCAACCAAAAACCAACCCGTCCTCGAGTGTGCATGTTTGTTCTAGGTATCACTTGCAACTCTATGTATAAGAAAAAACAGATTGCAGGTCATGCTTTTGGACAATGCAAACTTGTCCCATGTGTTGAGATGGTTTTGTTGATGAGCCATAAGAAGTTTGACCTTTTGTGAGACACAAGCCAACAATCTACATTACAGAAACTACTTTTAATGAGGATATTTTGTAAGCAAAATTTTTTTGTGTAATTAATGAATAATTACGAAATTAAAAGGAATATTATTTGGAATTATTATTAACATATTTTATCAGACCGAAACATACTATTTGTTACCAAAAAATAAAATAAAATAAGTAATATATTTCTTATCGAAGGAAATAAATTACTTATTTATGGAAAGGTTATGCAAGGTTGTCTCTAACATTCTCTGAGTTGACTATACCACTAAGGACCGATATTTGGGACAATTATCAACATTATTTTCTAGGTTCAGTGAATTAGACATCTCAGAATAAAATCAAATTGATACTTATAGAGGTTAATCTCGAATTTCTTTCATTTGTAGAAGGTTACTGTCCAATACCTTCTATAATGCATTATTCATGGGAACTTTTACTAAAACGAACCATAATTGAATTAATCCACGTCCTAATGGATATTTAACGTGCAGTCCAATTTGTATTATTGGAATGTATATGTTAACCACTTATTTGTTATTTTTATGTGCAAACCAATTCTTAGTAATATTAGTTTCCACATTTTGTTTCGATGTCTTGTAATTATGTATACCTAATCATATTGTAAAAATATAGCATATATATTCTAACTAAGACTGAGGGGTTTTAATTGTCAATCTCAAACGGAAAGGAATGGGAGTTGCAGAAGGCTATAACATTGGTGAAGCCTTCTGGGAGGGTGACCTGGAGGCTACGAGGGTCTTCGGTAACCGGTTGCGAGAGACATTAGTGGAGACGTGCGGCTAGAGGTCGGCGTGCCAACCTGTAATGGGCCGAAGAGAAGGGCGAATACTTCAGGAGCATAAAAGTGAGGGACTAACCAGCTTCTATAGTACGTTCGGTGTGTGCAGGATCCTAGGACAGAGGCTGTTGTGGTACATTTAGATTTCGTAAAGATTGCAGGAGAAGCAAAGCTAGTCACTCCCAATGCTCCAAGCGGGAAAAATGCTTCTAAGGTGAGGGAGTTGAAGATGAAGACACTTGCAAATCGGATGTCGCTAAGGTTCATTCTCGATCTATCGAAGTATTTGTTGAAAGTAATTTATGATCAAGGTTAGTGTGATATTAATGTTGAATAAAGAAAATAGAAGTAAAAGAGCAATGAATAGGGTCATTAAGGCTAAGTCATTAAATTTATCCTAGTCTTTTGGATTTCCTACTCCTCCCTATATATAAAAGGAGCTTGCAAACATTCCATGTAAGAGCACTAAACACTCCATCCCTCGTAGGTACATCAGTTCAACAAAATGTTTTGATTGTCCTACAGAAGATAGTTAGCAGTATAGAACATATGCTCTGCTAGCAGCTTCTCCCTTCCTATCCAATCCATCCATACATACATAACCCCCAACAAGTTTGGTATCAGAGCACAAAATGTCATGTTTGCATCTGTTGGCAACATGTTCTTCACCTTTCCTTTAAATCAAATCATCATCTTCGATGTTGGGCACTTCGACTATTGGAGTTCTCAAATGGAGACCGTTTTCTTTTTGCAAGATTTTTGGAAACTTGTGAAGACAGACTAGAAGAAGTTCGAAAAGGCAACTCTCTCCCAGAAGGTGACAACATTTCTGTAGAAGGTGTCATCAACCTAATAGAAGATGAGAGCAGAAGGTGTACAAGGAGAAAATACCATGGCTCTATAGAATATGCAACAATTCGTGAGCAAAACAATCTACCCAAGGATATTTTGCCTAAAGAAGGTGAATGAAATGTGGGAAGTCCTATCGAAGAAGTAGTTCAAAGGGCCACAGAAGGTGATCTCTATAAAGGTGTAGAACCTCTGGTGAGACTTCGACAAGCTGGCCATGAAAGAAGCAAAAGCCGAGTACTTCTCAAGGATCATGGAGAACGTCAATCAATTGAAGAGTTGCAGAGAAGCTATTCTTGATCGAAAAGTCGTGGAGAAGGATCACGCAAAAGTTTCCATCTACGAGCTGATAGGTTCTCTAAAAACCCAAGAGAAGTGGGTCAGCAAGTTCACAACCCCAGTAAAGCAAGCATTTCAAGCGAAGTTGAATGTTTTTGAGCAAAAGCAAGAAAGTTCAGAAACAACAGAAGGTCCTACGGCAGAGGACGAGGCAGCAGGTCTCGGGACAGGGGTAGAGGCTATGCAAAAGGATGACTAAAAGGTCACCATATAAGTAGTCATGGAAATGTGAAAGCCGGATGCCGCATCCACATAATGCATAGTCATGAAACAAAATATTTTCATCTTAGATGTAGGAGATGCAGGTTTCCTTCTCATTCAGATCATGATTGTTGGTACAAAGATAAAACGCAGAAGCATGAACATAATCATAACGATAGAGGCTCGATAAATTTTTCTAAAGAAGATGAACTTTCTAAAGTTTATTATTCTTCCTCTAACTCAATGCAAGATATTAATGAGATATGGTTCCTCAATAGTGGTTGTAACAACCATGTCACATGGTTTAAGAAGAACTTTGTGTAGCTTGATGAGAAATACAACTCTCTCTTGGAACTTATATATAGCAAAAAGTTGAAGATAAAAGGTAAATGTGTTGTTTCAGTTTTCAGTGCAAAAGGTCAATAGAAGAGGATGCACAACACTCTAGAAATCACATAGAACCTACTAAGTGTGGGACTTATGATGAAAAATGGATACAAGTTGGTTTTTGCAGAAGGTCAATGTGAGATAACGGACGAAACGAACAAAAGGTTGTGGTTGTGAAGATGATGTCCAACAATCTGTTCCCGTTAAATATGACTCCTTATAGCAATATTGTTCTCAAACTGGAAGTTTTGTTGCCATCATAGGTATGAACGTTTGAATATGAAAGGTCTTCCTATCTTGAAGTAGAAGGATATGGTGGTAGGGTTGCCATTTATACAAGCTGCAGAAGGAGACGTTTGTGAAGGATGTGTTTCTAAAAAGCATCATCTTCTTCCATCCCCAAACACATCATGGAGTGCTTAAGCCCATATCGAGTTGGTTCATGTAGATATTTGTGGACCGATTCAAACTCCGTCTCTCGGTAACATAAGGTACTTTTTGTTGTTCGAAGATGACTTTACAAGAATGTTTTGGCTTTATTTTCTAGAGAGAAACTCATATGCTTTCACCACCTTTATGAAGTTCAAAGCACATGTTGAGAATCGAAGTGAATACAGGATTAAGACCGTGGGGAAATATCGCAGAAGAGTGTTTTTGTCAAGACCATTCTTGGACTATTGCCAATAGAAGGGAATTGACCGTGTAGTATTCTCCACAACATAATGGAGTCGGAGAAAGAAAGAACATAACCATAGTGGAGATGACCAGAAGCATGCTGAAGGGCAAATGTCTACCCAACAAGTTCTGGAAACAAGCTATTAACATATTTGCCTACTTTATGAGCAGATCCCCGAGAAAAGCGGTTAGGGACAAGACATCATACGAAGCGTGGCACAAAAAGAAGCCCGTGGTGAATCATTTAAAAGTATTTGGGTGTGTTGGATAAAGTTTGATGAGAAAGGCGAGAAGTTGATTTTCATCGGATATATTGATGAACTGAATGGATATCGTCTGTATAATTCAAACACTGACAAGTTAATTCTGTCGAGTGATGTTATCTTTGATGAACTTGCAGCTTGAAAGTCACGGGAAGAATCTTTCATGACTCAGATGTTTCAGTTTTATAGAAGCAGTAGCAGAAGCATTTATAAAGAGTCCTATAAAAAAACAGAAGCAACATCAGAAGTTATAGTAGAGAATCCCATCAGAACAATAGAAGCTTGTTCCTGTTGAACCATTTCAAAAGCAAAGGGTCCTATTGGAGATACACCACCAAGGAGTTATAGATCCATTACTTAAATTTATGAGCAAGCTAACTTTTCTCTTGCTGAATTTAAGCCATAGAACTTTGAGGTGGTAGGAAACGAAGAAAAATGAAAAAATGCCATGACGAAAGAGACGACTTCCATAGAGAAGAATGGCACGTGGTCATTGGTCGATCTCCTAAAAGGGAAAAAAAGATATCGGCTTGAAGTGGGTTTGTAAGACTAAGTATAATGAAAATGGAAGCGTGCAAAAGTGTAAAGCTCGCATCGTAGCAAAAGGCAATTCACAGAAGCCCGACGTTGATTTTACATAAACTTTTTCTCCTATAGTAAGGATGTCCCTGTCGTTCTAGCCATTGTAGCACATAAGGAGCTTGAACTATTTCAGCTTGATGTCAAGGCATAATTTCTTAATGGAGTACTAGAAGAAGTCTACGTAGTGCAATCACAAGGATTCATGATGAAAGGCACAGAAGACAAAGTTTACTGACTACATAAGGTTCTATATAGTTTGAAGCAAGCACCAGCAGTGTGGAATTGCAAAATTGATTCCTACCTAAGAAGAAAGGATTTTTTTTTATGCTTGGTAGAACATTCGCGATACATATCGAAGGTTGGTCCTGATTTTCTAATGGCATGTCTCTATTTGGATGATTTGATCTACATTAACACCAACAAAAGCTTGATGCAGAAGTTCAAGGAAGCCATGATGGAAGAGTTCGAGATGAGAAATCTTGACTTGATGAAGTACTTTCTCGGATTTCAAGTAAACCAGAACAAAGGAGAGATTTTCATTTCTCAATAGAAATACATAGTGGATTTGTCGAAGAAGTTTTGTATGGAAAATGCAAAGTCAGTCTCTACTCTAATATCACTCAATGAAAAGCTATAGAAGGAAGACTTTACATGTCTTTTATGCAAAGATATACAGAAGCCTAGTGGTTCTCTTATCTATCTCACTCACACTCGGACTGATATTGTCCATTCTGTGACCTTGCTGTCTAGATTCATGCGCAACCCTAGTAAAACTCATTTCACAATAGCAAAAAGCGTTCCACGTTACATGCACACAAAAGGTCGGACTGAAGTATGCAAAAGAGCAGAATGATGATCTAGTTGGTTATTTAGATTGTGATTGGGCAGGAAGCCTGCATTATCGGAGAAGCACATCAGGATACTTAATCTGCTTTGGAACAAAGCTCATTTCATGGAGTTTAGTGAAGTAAAGCATTGTTATCCTCTCATATGTAGAAGATTACACAATAAATGAGGCAACAAGAGAAGTTCTCTCGCTCAGAAGGTTACTTCTCGAGCTACAATATAAGGTGGATGAGCCAACAACAATCTCCTGTGATAACGAATCTACAATTGCTATGATCAAGAATCCGGTTGTCCATGCTAGGTCGAAGCACGTAGGACTTCGTCATCATTTCATCACAGAGATGGTTTCGCAAATGGAAATTTCTCCAGAGTTCATTAGCTCCCATGATCAATTAGACGATGTTTTTACTAAGGCGGTGTCTTCCAAGAAGTTCAAGACTTTCAAAAACTTCTTAAAAATCATAAATTAAAAGAAGATATTGAAGATAATTAATGATCAAGTTTAATGGGTTTAATGTAATAATGGAAATATAATTAAAGGAGCAATGAATATGGTTATTAATCTATTGGTTCATTAAGGCTATGTCATTAAGTCTATCATAGTCTTTTGGGTTTCCTAATCATCCCTAATATAAAGAGAGCATAGCGTGTAAGCATTTCATGTAAGAGAGTAAGAAAAGAATCAAGAGAAATCATTTCTGTAGACTGAATCTAACATAGCACCTTCTCCCTTTCTATCCAATCCTTTCACGTATAATTGCAAACAATATTAGTGATGGGCGGATAAAGGTTAAGACAATTGTCAGCCTAATAACCTGCATGTTATTAAAAGAGCGTAAAATCATAATAAATTATAAAAATGAAAAAGAAAGGCGGTCGCGTCTAACCTTATGATTTTTAAGGTTATATGGTCACAGTTAGGTTATATGAAAAATACTTGCATCAAATTTTAAGGTTAAGCTCGAACAATTAAATTTTCAACTCAAGATCTTATTAATAAAAGAGTATATTTAATATACACTTATTTTATTGTTTATCAATTGAAAATGTCATACTCATTTGTTTAACTTTACTTTAAAACTAACATTCTTGGTCATTGAAGTAAAAACCCTAGCCGTCATTACACGAATTGTGTCGGGCCAGTTTAAGTCCAATCATCTCACTCACCCAAAATTTAGTGGATCTAACAGATGTCGGCCGAAGGCGCCGCTAACTCAACTAATAAGCGGATCGATCGGGCCGAACCCAGTGAGGTCAATCTAATAGATTTATATAATAATAATAATAATAATAATAATAATAATAATTCATATCTAAGAAATGCTGTAAATTCAAATCTATTTTTATTCTTTTGTAGATTTCCATTTTTATCAGTTCTCAACTGATTATTTTCTTTTAAGTGCTTTTCTTTTCTTTTCCATATATTTGATATAAATTTTTATTGTTGTTTGTAAAAATAATAACAATTGACACAATAGAATTTTGTTGAAAATACGATGTTAATGTAAGAATTAAAATAATCAATTGACGGGGAATACAAGAAGTCTTTGGCCCGATGGAGTAGGGAGGGACTCTACAAAACTGGAAGACGGTGTCCCCTGTGGTTTATTGGGGTTTGGAAAGAAAATTGGAAGGGAGCGTGTTTCTGTTATGGCATACAATTGAAAAGGGCAAAAACAATAGTCATTCTTTTTAATTATATAAGAAAGCGAGAGACCAACGTCTACGTTTCTTAGTTATTTAGTGAGGGTTTTAAATGCAAACCAAAGGGAGGATAACAATGATGAGGGTTGATGTTCATTGTCTTGAGCATCCCGATTACATAAAATGATGAGGGTTGATGTTCATGCAATCACCTTCACTCTCCATATTCGTATTCCATGAATTATAGCTACATAAGTTAAAACAAATAATCAAATTCTAACTAAAGAACTTCTGTCACCTTTTCAAGTGACACGTACTACTGTTAATCACTTCCAACAAACTCATGCATCAAGTAAACTAAACAACCTTTCGGTATATTACTAACTAAAGACGAGTCGAGACAACACGAATAACAAACAGAGATCAGCGCCCACGTCGCTACACCTCTCAACTCAACCAGACATGCATGCATGCAGCGGTGGCCCCTCACTTCTCTGACAACAGTTGACACATCATCATATTCACTCAAATCCATGCAAATAGCAAACAACACAATCACCCACATGCAGTCTCCAAATAACCAAACCCTTTCGCCACTTCCCGTCTATCCTCCTCCCTATAAAAACCCCCCGTTTCCTTCCCTCCCCTTTTCACTCATCCTCCTGAGCTTCAACCATGGCTGGACCATCCTCTTCTTACCTCTTCCTTGGGCTCGCCTGCCTACTCCTCTTCCACGCCACCACTACCACCTCCCAGCTCGAGCAGGTCACCTCTCAACCTTCCATCCAAGGCCAGGGCCAGCAGCAGCATCAACCCCGCCACTCACAGTCTCTGCGCCGTGGCGAGGAATGCCGTCTCGACAGGCTTGACGTCCTCGAGCCCTCACGGAGGATTGAGGCTGAGGCCGGCGTCACTGAGATCTGGGATGAGACCCATGAGCAGCTCGTGTGCGCTGGGGTCGCCTTTGTCCGACACATCATCCAGTTCCGTGGCCTCTTACTTCCCGCATTCACCAATGCTCCTGAAATATTCTACGTCGTCCGAGGTCATCTACTATACTTTATCAAATGCTTTTGAACCATGCACACCATGGCATATTGCTTAGGTATTCGATGTGCGTGATTTATGTTTTTGTATGTTTATGTTTTTGTATGGTGATAACAGGAAGAGGTCTCCATGGTGCGGCTTTCCCGGGCTGTCCCGAGACATACGAGGAACAACGATCACAGGATTCGCAGACTCGGTTCCAGGAAGGAGGCATCAGGGGAGATAGGCATCAGAAGGTGAGGAGAATCCGTCAGGGAGACATCCTTGCTCTGCCGGCTGGAACAACTCACTGGATCTACAACGACGACCAGACTGAGCTAGTTATTGTCTCCATGACCCATCTCAGTAACCATGAAAACCAACTCGATCAGAACTTCAGGGTAACCATGCATGTGGATTTTGAGGTTTTCTCGTTCTTATTAAAAGATTGTCTTGGATCATGACAATTGGTCACACATGCAGAAATTCTTCTTGGCTGGGAACCCAAACCAACAAGAAGGACAGCAGGGTCGACGTGGCGGAAGGTGGTCCTCATGGAGACCAAGGAGGTTCAGAGGGGAGGGACAACAGGAAGAGGAGAGCTTCGGGAACATCTTGAGCGGATTCGACCAACAGTTCATCAGTGAGTCCTTCAATGTAGACCCTGACGTGGCGAGGAGGCTTCAGGGCCGTGAAGACAACAGGGGGCACATTGTCGAGGTCCAGAAGGAGCTTGATATTGTCCACCCGGAGTACCGTGAGGGAGAGGAGGAGAGGGAGTGGGAGAGGGAAAGGGAGAGGGAACGTGGCTGGGAAGGAACTGAGCGCAGGAGAAGGTTCCTGCGAAGGGCTGGAGAAAGGTGGAATAACGGCCTCGAGGAGACCATCTGCACTGCCAGACTGAGGGAGAATATCAACAACCCTGTGAGGGCTGATGTGTACAACCCCCGTGGTGGCAGGTTTACAACAGTCAACGGCTTCAGCCTCCCAATCCTCCAGTACCTCCAGCTCAGCGCAGAACGCGTGGTCCTCTACAGGGTATGTAAAGATGATGCTTTCTTTGAAGTTAATCCATGCAATGTGATAATGATCCAGACCAATGGCGATGGTCGTTGACATGCAGGATGCATTGTTGACGCCACACTACTACATGAACTGCCACGGGGTGGTATACTGCACAAGGGGAAATGGGAGAATCCAGATCGTGAATGAGGAAGGGGAGAACGTGTTCGATGGGGAACTCCAGGAGGGACAACTGATCGTGGTGCCGCAGGCATACGCTGTACTAAAGAAGGCAGGGCAGCAAGGGTTTGAGTACATATCGTTCAGGACCAACGACCAGGCGATGATAACGCCGCTGGCAGGAAGGCTTTCAGTGCTGAGGGGGTTACCGGACGATGTGCTGATGAATGCTTATGACGTGTCGAGGGACGAGGCTAAGGAGATCAAATACAACAGGGAGGAGCTCACAGTGCTGAGCCCGCAAGAAGGTACCAGGGGTTTATCCATGAGGGATTAAGGTTGTTTTTAAGGTTTAATTCCGGGAGCAATAATAACAGCTACGGCGATAATAATGATAATAATAAATATAATAATGTCCTTTTTTAGGGCTTTCGCGTAGCTTTCCTGTAATTTCTGCCCCCCAACAATTTCTAAGTGCCAAGGAACTCATGCGAACGAGAACTATCATGTATGATGTAAAATGCTCGCCATTAAGTAAAAGTAATCGTGTCCCTCCCCCGCTCATTTTAAATTTACTTCCCTTTTTTTCTCATTTTCAAGAATGACGTTCTCAAGAAATATAAATCTGGAAAAGGGGATGAATATATTTGCGGAATAATCCATTGCGGTCTCTATATAAACAACCAAAAGGCGCCTCTTGTTTGGTTCAAATCATGGAATACCTGCCGCATACCTGCATGCATATAGCATGCATGATTACCCATTTTGTACTGTAAGAAGATGAATCCTCAATTACGAGGTGCATAAAAAAATGCGAAGAATTCCTTCAGTTTATCCATCATCTGAGCACCAACTTCAGTCCTCTCTCCCCAACCAATTGATATTCGATAATACTAGCGGCGACGAAGTGGTCCTGTCATATTTGCAACGTCCATCTATCAATCCTCATGAAATTTCTTTATTATTATTGCTGTTAAATAATAGTTTCCCTGAGACAGAATAAAGATTTTGCCTCTCATACCGACATTAAGCATCTGTCATAATTACTAAATTTGGTTCAGATTATTTTGAAGACTTTTGCTTTCATAGGGTTTTACCTGCAAATGGTAAAAATTCGGCCACACATGTCATGCGACCCCTTTGACGCACATGTAAAAGAGAAATCATTGACCGTGAAAAAGCCATAACAATGGTAGCGCCTTCATTGTTGACCAGCACATTTTGTAGATTGTCAAAATTTTCAGGGATATGACATATGTATGTGGTCAAATGTGTGCGCATCAAGTTGCACGACAGCGCAAATTAAAATAACACCTTTTTGGTAGGAACAAAATGCAATTGGTTGAATATTAAATACTACTAAGAACAGATAACAACAGTGTATATTCATTAGAATATCAGAAAATAGTAATTTATCAATAAAATAAATAAAAAATCCAAAGGAAATATTTACTGGGGAAGCTTCTTTTCTTGACATAATTATTACGAGGGAAAAATGAATTTTTCTCATAATATATGGGAAGCGAAATTAGTGGTCGCAAAACGCGTAAACGAATCAGGTTTATATCTAAATACAAAGACAGGATACGAATACGTCGACTCGAACAAAGACCGTGGCTTTCACTGCACCAGTTACCATTGTACTTGCAAAATGACTCCTTCATGACTTCGCTTGCACAATCCCTATTGTGGCCGATTTCTGCACAACTCCTCATTGCGCTTGAGGTTTTCTCTCTCTTGGGTATCATATCACTAGCGTAAGACCCACATGTGCTACGACTTCTCTTGCACGCATAACCGTGTGAATAACACCCAATACAATACTGGACTACAGAATAAATAAGTTATAGTTTACAGAAGACTCGTGATTGACTTAACGAAAAAACAACAAGCTTTCAAGCTTTTAGGCCGACGAAGACTCAAGGCTTTCATATAACCTCTCACTAAGAATGACAAGTTGCAAGGGTGCCTTCATCCTTGGATTTATGCTTGAGATTGAAGGAAGTTTTTCTAAGTTGATTACAACGACTAAGATGATTTATTGCCATTGTGTTTCAATATTTGATTCTGCAAAATAACTTCCAAAAAAAACACTAAAGGTTCACTGCCTAATTTTTTTGGAATGATATCTTTGATGTATTTTCAAAACTTGAGTGATCTTTTCATTATGAAAATTGACGATGTTCTTATCTAGTATAATCTCTCATATATGGTGAGAATAAAATTATAGATAGGAACAATTCATGATATGGAAACAAATAATTCCAAAGCCAATTCTATATAAGGAAAGTACAAATTTTGTTGAAACATAATACATCATATGTGCGAAACACACTTTATCCTTAACCATGAGTTTAATTTGTTCAACTCTTGTATGATCAAACAAGGATTATCTTTAGAGTGTTTTGAAAACTATTTTTCAGGATCAAAGCATGGAACATAGTGGTAAGAAATCATGTAGCAGTTGTAATCAACATGAGAAAGCTTCATTCAACCTTAAGCATAAATCCAATGATAAAGGGAGACTTGAAACTTGTTGTTCTTACTGAGAGCTTACATTAAAGTGTTGAGTTTGGTTTAAAAGCCTGAGAGAGAAAGTAACTCATCTATAAAAGAAACTCTGATTGTTTTATAGTCATATATTGTATTGGGTGCGTGTATGTGTGCAAGGGATGTTGTAGGACATGTGGGTCTTAAGTTGATGGTGTCATAGCCGCGGGAGAGAAACTCAAGAGCGTAATGAGGAGCCGTGATGGAGTCAAACACCTGAGGGAACATGCAAGCAAAGTCACGGAGGAGTCTTTGTGCATGTACTATTGTAGCTGATAGAGTGAAAGCCACAGGCGTAGGGGAGAGCTGGCCCATAGTTACTCACGCTGCGACCGTGCATGTGATAGTCATGTGTCCATGCAAGTTCTTGTAAGTCACATTTCAAGTAGAAGTGTGCATATGAACTCTCATGTTCTTACATCTAATGAATACATCCTAATTGGGGTGGAGTGCTAGAAGAGTGCACGTAGGAATTGCTTAACGAACAATGATAAATCTTGTGTGTCCCCTATTTCATAAGCTAGGAAACAAGAAAAACAAAACTAACTCATATATGGGAATATGTTTAGCAGGTTTAGGTTTTGTAGCCGAAAGAAGCTCACTTTTATACTCACGTCTGAAAAGAGAGGAAGTATAAATATCTAAAGGCATTGATTCAACACCCCTTCTAAGTACAATTCTATTACAACAATTGGTATCAGAGAAGACTCGACGATTTAATCTCATGTTGTTGGACTTATGAGCAACAGTTCCCCATTATTTGATGGACAAAACCTTTCTAGTTGGCTTAGTCGAATGGAATTCTAGATTGCACCCCGTGAACCTAGGACATCAGAAATGGTCCTTTGCTCTATAGAGGACAGGCTTAAAAAGTGTACTATAACGGCAAAATTTTGCTTTCTGATTAGGAAAATGAAATCATAAAGCTGATTATTATGGTAGTCAGTTTTCTACATTGTACTCTATCTTCTATGGAGTACAATCGAATTTCAACTTGTACAACGATGAAAGAGATTTATGATGAACTTATCTTGACTCACAATGGGAAAAGTCAAGTCAAATAAGTAAGGGTGTATATGTTGACTCAGTAGTATGAAGCCTTGAAAATAAAATCGAATGAATGAATTATAGAAAAGTATGATAGACTCAATATTATAAATAGTCTAGCCTTACTTGACAAGACTTTCACTAGTATGTGGCTAGTAAGAAAGGTCCTCACATCTTTGCCTAAGGTAAGGGTATTTATAAAAACCTCAATAGAGGAAGCTAAAGATGCAACAACTCTACCATTGCATTACCTCATAAGCTCCATAGTGCCTTACGAGGAAAACTCGCGATCATTTGATGATCAGAACCTCAAGCTTTCAAGGCATCTGCCTCTATATATGAATCTCGATTATATAAAAGCATTAACGAATGAGAAGATCTCCCTGTTTGCAAAGATGCTAACAAAGTTCCTCATCAAGAATCCCTTCAATGAAGGAACAATTCTTGGTTTTCAAAACAAGAAATCACGAGAGCAGTTGTAACCTTTGAATGTAAGAAATTGGCACATCTGGGGAATGGTTATCCTCTACTAAGTGAGAGACAGAAGTCTTCCCGGAACATAGAGAGAGCCTTATTAGCTTGGACTGATGGGGAGGACGACGAATATGAGTCCGAGGAGGAGCAGAAGGCAAACCTATGCTTCATTACAAGGTTTGGCAATCTCGAGTGTCTTCCCTTGTAAGAGAAAAGGCAACTTCCTAAAAGGAAGTTAAAATCTTCTGCACAAAAACACCTTCACTGGACAAAGAGTCTCTTCCAGAGATTTGGGATGAACTACTTGGTCGGGACAAAGTGATTCCTTCACTTCAGGAGACCAACGTAGAATTATCACTTAAAACCGAGTCACATAAATGTCATCATGACAAATCTAATTGTTAAGATGATGTATGCTACACTGCAAAGTCCCAAAATCGTCCAGTTGTAAAAGATGAAGTCACTCTTTGGAATAGGAAATTGGAACACTTAAATTTGTAATTAGTGTCAAAGATTGTTAAAATGAGCTGGTAATAGGATTATTGAAGCTCCTTTGATTGTCTAATCTCTAGTACTTGAGCACACGATTTTCTCCACAATCTATTTAATTTCATGGTTGACACTTCTACCTGATCACTTGTCTGTGGATAATAAGCCAGAGCAATTTTGTGGGTCGCACCGTATTTTATCATCAAGGCCTTAAACTTCATATTGCAAAATTGTGATCCTCCATCACTTATGATTGCCTTTAGTACTCCAAACCTTGTAAAAATCTACTTTGAAAATATGACCACCACATGAGCATCGTTACTTGGCAAAGAGATGGCTTCCACCCATTTTGAAACGTGGTCAACTGTCACAAGTCTGTAACGGGTCGTAAATGATTCTACAAACGGACTCATAAAATCGACTCCCCTACCATCGAATATTACAACCTCCAAAATATTTAGCAATGTTCATTACGTCATGAAATATTACCTACCCTCTGGCATCGGTCATAGTTAGTGACAAAATTACATGCATCCTTAAACAGTTGGGGCCAAAAGAAGCCTGATTGTAGAATTTTCCCTTCTATTTTGTGGCTATCGAAGTGACCCCCATGAAGTGATGCATGACATTGCTGAACAATTGACGTCATCTCCTCCTCTGATATGCACCTGCAGATTATTTAATCTGCACATCTCTTGAACAACAACGGTTTGTCCCACATATAGTACTGAACATCATGTAAAAATTTCTTCCTTTGTTGATACGTAAAATCCGAGGGAATTATTTTAGCCACAATGTACTTGACATAATCAACATACCAGGGCACTATTGTTTCCATTGTATGGAAAAAAGTTCATCTCGAAAAGTCTTGTTGATGATTGTTGTGGTTGCACGTCGCTCGTTACCTTTCAGGCGTGATAAATGATCATCAGCTTGATTTTCTGCTTCTTTCCAGTCAACAATCTCAAGGTCAAATTCCTATAGCAACAAAATCCATCTAACAACCTTGGCTTGCATCAGCCTTATGCATCAAGTACCTGATGGATGCATGATCAGTATGCACTATCACCGTTGAACCAATAAGTATGAACATACTTATCAAAAGCATAGACAATTGCAAGCATCTCTTTCTCGGTGGTAATGTAATTTACCTGGGCACCGTCCAATGTCTTACTAGCATAATAAATAGCGTGAAAGACTTTATCTCGTTTCTGCCTTAATATTGAACCCACAATGAAATGACTTGCATTGCAAATTAGCTCAAATGGTAATGACCACCAATCTAGAGCCACAATTATGGGAGCAAAAACTAACCTATTTTTTAGTTCCATGAATGTCTCCATACACTTGTCAACGAAGACAAATATTGCATCTTTTTCAAGGAGATTGCACAATGGTTTGGTGATCTTCGAAAAGTCCTTGATGAAACGTTTGTAAAATCCAGTGTCTCCTAGGAAGCTTCGCACTACCTTGAGTAATGTTGGTGGGGGAAACCTTTCAATAGTTTCAACCTTAGCATTCACGAAGACCCTATGACCTACGACAATACCTTCTCGGACCATAAAATGCATTTCTCCAAAGTTGTCATAAGGCCTGTCTCCTCACAACGTAATAAAATAGTTGACAAGTTTTTCGAACAATTGTCAAATGAAATTCTAAAACACTGCGAAGTCATCCATAAATACCTCAATAGTATGCTTAATCATGTCTAAAAAGATGGCCATTATACATCTTTGGAATGTGGCTACTTCATTGCAAATGCCAAATGGCATGCGTCTAAATGCGAATGTTCTGGACGGACAGGTGACGGTTGTTTTCTCTTGGTCTTCTGGAGCTATCACAATCTAATTCTATCTTGAATAACCATAAAGAAAATAATAAAATCTCTTACCTACTAACCTATGCAACATTTGGTCAGTAAATGATACTGGGAAGTGATCCTTGCTCGTAGGTGCAGTCAGCTTCCTATAGTCCATGCATACCCTCCATCCGGTTACAGTTCTAGTGGGAATCAACTCATTATTGTTGTTTTCCACAATCGTCATTCCAACCTTCTTTGGTACGCGTTGGATGGGGCTGACCCATGAGCTATCTGAGATTAGGTAGATAATGTCTGAATCGAAGCACTTGATAATCTCTTTATGCACCACATCCTTCATGTTGGGATTTAGTCTCTGTTGATGCTCTAAGACGACTTCGTGTTGTCCTCAAGGATGATTTTGTGCATGTAGATGGCCGGGCTAATTTCCTTAATGTCCACAATGGTCCAACCAATCGCCTTTCTGTGTTGTCGAAGCACTTGTAGCAGCAATTTTTCATATTCATTGGTTAGATAAGCTGAAATTATAATAGGTATGGTGATGGCTTACCTAGAAAAGAGTATCACAAATGCTCAGGAAATGGTTAAGATGATGCTGCGATGGTTCTTCCACTGATGATTTGGCTTGTGTGGCCTCACGGTCCAACGGTTCCCCTCTTGTAATGCGATGGATGTAGGATGCATCCTCTGGTTCTTCCTCTGCCGCTTGTATGTCTGTCATACTCATCATCTCATCAAGTGGAATACTAACATACATCTCCAAGAAGAATTCGTATGCAAATTCTTCAAGTATGTTCATACAACTACATTCATCATTTTCGCTAGGCATATGCATTGCGTCACCAATATTAAACTTTAGAACTCTGCTCATGATTCAATTGCCATGTATTTATCTATTGAGCCTTAATGTTTATGTTCTCCTGATCATTAACGTGCATGGTGAGTTCGCCCTTTTGTACATCTATGAAAGTCCTTCGAGTTGCGATAGATTGCCTGCCTATGATAGGGATCTCACGATCCTCTTACTCTAGAACTACAAAGTCAATAGGGAATATAAACTTGTCCACTTTAACTAATACATCTTCAATCACACCTTTTGGATAAGTGTGTGATTGATTGGTTAATTGAAGAGTCACAAAAGTGGGTCGTACCTCACCGATGTTAAGCTTTTGAAATATCGAATACGACATTAAGTGTATCCTCGTAGCGAGGTCGCATAGTGGCTGTCGAGAAAATTCATTACCAATATTACAATGAATCGTGAAGTTGCCTAAATCTTTGAGTTTTGGCAGTATCTTTTTCTGGAGGATGGCACTGCACTCCTCAATCAATGCAATGGTCTTGTGATCTCCCAGCCGATGCTTATTGGATAACATCTCCCTCATAAATTTCGGGTATTTTGGCATTTGTTCCAATGCTTCCACAAAAGGGATATTTATCTCCATTTTCTCAAAGGGTTCTTCTTAATCATGCCCGCTACTAATGGTCACTAAATTGCAATGATCACGCTTCGGATTTGGTTCGGTGTTGCTCAGGAGAGCACCTTGTGGCCGTATAGTCATAGAGTTTGCGAGCTCGCCTATCTAGATTTTCAATTCCTTGATTGAAGTGGCTTGGTCTTTGAGGATTATTTCCTGTTGTTTCCATGCATCCTCCTGTTGCTTTCTCGCTTCTTCCAGACTTGTTAGATATATTCTCATCTATGTGTTGTTATAATAAGGCCGCATAACCGAGAGGTTGATTCATCTTTGATTATGTTTGATCTTGCTGGCTTTGGTTGTTTGTCTAGGATTGTTCTACCATTTAGGATTGTATGTGTTGGCATGTGCATTGTTCCGATTATTTGTACCCACAAAATTAACTTCAGTCATGTCCTTATTTGGCTCCACAGCCTGCACTTTAGAGTAAACAACATTAGCGACACGTGGTGATGATCGAAGAGAGTTTACCTCTCTGGTTAGGGCTTTAATCTAGGCACCCAGTGATGTTAATGCATCGACTTGATGCTTCTCGATGAATCCGTAGGTAGATGTCTTCTGTTGGCCATTGTTTGCTATTTGCTCAAATAGGTCCCATGACTCTTCTGGCGTCTTATTCATTAGGGTTCCACTTGCTATTGAGTCCACCATGGTTTAGAGAGACTCTGTAGAAGCTTTGGAAAAGCATTCATTTTGGATATCGTGGTCTGTGCGCAATATGAATAGCTCCTTGAATCTTTTCCCAAGCCTCATACATGGACTCTGCTGATTGGTGGCGAAATGATGTGATCTTGTTCTGAATCTTCACAGTTCTGCTCAGTAGAAAGTATTTTCCCAAGAATGCTCGCGTCACATCTTCCCATGAATGAATTGAATCCGGCGGGAGTGAGTAAAGCCACGCCCGTGGCTTGTCTCTCAGTGAGAAGGGGAAGCTCCTTAGCCGAATTGCATTAGGGGTCGCTCCATTAAACCTGAGTTAAGTGCCAATGAGGTCCTCTTTTAGCAAACCTCTAAAATTGTTAATGTTGATCATGATCATGCTCAAGATTGTGGGCTTGATCTCAAAATTATGCTCATGAATTGCGGGCAAAAGGAACAGCGAGTTTTCCGCTGGTACTGACTAGGAATAATCACGCTTAGTCCTCCTTGGATGTTGATTAACCATCTCATTATTAACTTGATTGTTGTTATGTTCTTCCATTTCTCGTTGTTGACCCCTTCTCAGAATCTGGAATGTCCGTTCAATTTCAGGTAAAACTCGATCTCTTCACAGCATCGATTGCGGCGCATACACATGAAACATTGATTAGAAGATCAGTGGCTTGATCGTTGAAATTGTTCTTACCATAAGTAGAATGAGTAGCCTATAGTTCTTTTTCCTAGAAGAGGTGCCAAAATCTTGTTCGCTAAGTCTGCAAGTGCCTGGATCGCATCAAATAATATTTGGTAAGTAGAGTATCATTCATTCCCACAAGGAATCGGTATAACAAGCTCTTCTATCGTCTAGTGCCAACTCTTTCAAAGTCAAGCCGAAAATAGTGATAAAATTATAAATACTAAAGCAAATAACGAAAACGAGAAAAACAAGTAATAAAGTAAAAAAAAAGTGAAGTAATTGATGTTAGAAAACCTAAGACTATGAATCCCACACTTGTTTCGTTATTATCCCATATCTCCCCTTTCTCTATCTCAATTCCGTGTTTGTTTACTAACCGAAATCCTTAGTTAACTTGCTCCTCTCCAAATCTCCCGAACTACCTAAATAATCGAACCTTATCTCTAGGCACATGATTAATTAGATGCACTAAGCTCCGATCTCCTTTGGTTGCCTTTGGTGTATATCTCTGTATCCCCTTAAGTTCGCTCATTCTCACGGCACACATTGGGCTGCTTTCACCACTACTTCTTCTCTTATCTCTCGAGCTCACTCAGGAAAAAGCAATCAATACGAACGCCAGTCAGACGCAGGCAAGCATTACGAACAAGTGAAGTAAATAAACTGGATAAGAAACGAGAGAGTTTAAAGGAATTTACTAAGAAAGCAATTACACAACTCTAGAAGAAAGATTTAGTTCATTCAGAAACTCAAAACTAAGGAAGAAATGGAAAGCACCCTACGCATGTCGCAACGCTTCGCCGTATGTCTTCGTCTCTAAGTGTCTACACCCCTCCTCTCGTGAGGGGGGTCAACCCTAGAAGAAAGACCTCTCGTGTCCAGTACACCCCTCCTCATAGAGCAAAACATCCTTTTATCCTTCAAGGGGTTGCCATCTTAATAGATCTTCAAAACCTAAAAGGTAAAGATAATTTAGGAAATAACATATTTCTTCCTCGTCCGTCCTTACAGCTGCACGAAAATCTGGTGCAGTTGTACCAACTAATTTGTTTAACATCTGACGATACCCTGCAGCTGCAACAATTTCCAATGCATCTTCACTGTCTCTCTCTTTATCATCTGTCCTCCTATGTAGAGGCAGTGACTCTCTAGTGCAGCTGCACCAAATCTCTGTAGGATTCTGAATTTACCTACAAAATTAATAAAAACTACTAGGAGTACCCGATTATATGTAATACATGAAATATTACTGCATATCTCAATGATTTAGCCGAATATCGCGAAATTAGAGGGATAAAAATCAATATTTATAACAAGTTATCGGCATTCATAAGAAAATCACCAACGTTCATAAAAAAATAGTCTCCAATTCCTAATGGAACGTCTCAACTAGCAAATTATTAGAATATAGGGAATTTGCTTTAACCTTGAATCGTCTTTGCTCCTACACCTTTTCATTAGGTCCTCAGGCTTGTTCTCGAAAACAACAAATTTACAACCAAAAGGTCATTGCCAAAGTCACTTTACAACCAAGACAAAGACCATTCGACTGGTACACGTGCATCAAAGTCAAAGGTATTCTAGAATCCAACCGTAAGAAATTTCAAAAAAAAATAGTGAGCCACGAGAATATTTAGAAACCCTTCTATGATTTCACTAAGTAGCAATTTTGTTAAGTTTCATTAAAGCAAATCTTGACATGCATGAGTGCTATCATCATGCACGATTGATTACCACCACACTTCGGCGAGGTTTCTATTGATATGGTTTTGATGATGAGTCATACAGCAGGTTCACTTGCTATGACCTTACAGAAGCTGAGCTGACCGTCATGAAAGCCTAATAAGAGTAACCTTCTGTAACTAATATATCCTTACTAAAATAGAAAACATATCACGAAATTATCTTGTACGTCCTCTAATGATAATTTGAGATCAAATTATGTGATTAGAAAATATTTACATAATTTGATAATTTAATTAATAAATTATTAATTATCTCATTAATCCAAACAAAGAATATTCCTTGGAATGTTATTTGAATTATTATAATTTTTTTTTTTGGTTAGAAAAATGAAATGTCGAAAATAATATACTTTTCTTAATTACGGAAATTATGTTGTTAATTATAGAACCTTTTGTGAGAGAGAACGTTATCTAGAAAACGCTTTCAATCCTATAAATCGCATGAATTACGTCCAGATTTAATGATTAACTTGTTTGAGAGAAATAAATTCAATTTGAAAATAAATCATTGATTATTTCTATCAATAGATGTTGTTGGTCTAACTAGGCCGAACCTTCTGCAGTGCTCTATCTTGGGATTAAAATATCCAATTGACAAGAAATAAATTTTCGATTGTCTCAACAGATATATGCACTATTCCATAATAATATTTCCCTAGTTGGAAATTAAATTTATTTTCTTTCCAACTATACAAGCTTGCTAATCTATTAAGCGCATAACCTTCTGTAACACATTATTCGTAGGCATTTCGTAAAATCATAATATTTATGATATGATTTTAATTCCTAATGAATATTTGCATAGGGGTGACACATTTTGTATATTTTCTATTTTAATATTGATTAATCATTTGTTGTCTTTTCTGTAGAGAAAAATGTTGAAGATCCATAAGAGTGAAATTATGTTGTAATATTATGAGGATCGTCCTTAGTCACACATCGAGAAGTGCTTAAGTCTCTGGGAAGTGGCCTGATGGGCATGTGGGACTCTGGTTGGTGGCTGCGGAGACGTTGGTAGTAACGTGCAGCGAGATGCTGGCATGTTGACATGCAGTAGGCCGAAGAGAAGGGTTGATACTCCAGGACCTGGGAGGTGAACGACTAACCAGCTTTCTGTAACTACGTTCTGTGTGTGCAAGGAACCTTGGGCAGAGGTTGTTGTCAAGTTGTTCTATTGCGGGACTGCGCTATGGAAGTCGCAGCTAGATACCGTGCAGGTGGAGACGTCGCCGGAATGAAAAGTCTGGAACGGAAGTCGCAGTTTACTATGCAGGCAAGGACACTGTTTGGGAGGAAAACGTCCGCAAATGTTAGTCACGTTCACACGTGCAAATCTGCCCCTTTTCTTGCACAAAACTTATCGATCTGTACTATAGAAGATTATCTTGGTACAGAACCTTCTAGTTCATACTATAGTATGTAGATCTTGAATCGCCTAGTGTAACACTTTCGTTCTCGATTAGTAAAAACTATCCAAGCTTTGGATGAGAATGGACGTAGGTAAGATTTACCGAACCAATATAAAAACATCTGTGCTCTCCGAATTCATTTCATAGTTCGTTTCACATGTTGTCTAATGAGCGAAATGTTCTTTTTATAGAAATTGTCTTTCGTTGTAAGGGTTGTGAAACTGCATTAATAATCATTTATGGGACTAAACACTAATTCACTCCCCCTTAGTGTAATCTTTGGGCCAATAGTTCCATTTGTTGCTAACATATTTCTCGATAAGCTTTCAAGGCACCGATTAATTAGGAACAATATGAATGCATAATCTAGGTATTTATGACATTTTTGTGAGAAAATCTTCTCAATATTCCCTCGCAAAGAGAAGGAACTTTAAGTACCTCAAATTTTTCGAAGCCAAATGGAAAACAAATAAATAATCATGCACAAATTGAGACAAATCAAGAAAACAAATAAAAAAAATCAAAAGTTCCTTCGTTAGATTGGTATCTCTTACTAATCTGGCCCCTTCCAATTAGATGATCCATATTTCACCCTCCAAGTCGTCTACACCTCATCTTCCTTTTCTCAATGAATAAAAACCAACTCCACCTCCTCCAAGTCGATACATGTTAATCAGAATCATCTAACCAGTATATGATTAACAATAGTCGAAATTTAAAAAATTCGACAACACAGATCTTAAAGACCATGCGTGGTGAAAAGCCATCTCGATTGGTCCTAAGGTACAAAGGGGAGGTGTCATCCTCCCCAATAAAAATAGATTTTATTCCATTTATAACGGAAGCGATTACAAAGGCTTTTACAAAACGAGTTTCGAATGTGTTTTATCTACAATATCCACATGAATAGGGGTAAGGTAGAATACCCAAGACTCCCTGGGAACCTGTTAAAACATGCACAATCACGATATTCAAGAACAAGTACGACATCCCTCACCCATCCAGTGCACTTCATACGGTTGCCATTTCGTACAATTCACAATCCGTGCCTTATTCCACGATTTAGTCACACACCGTTGTGTCCTAAATATGTCAAAGATTACATCCCACGTACTTTTATAGAAATTCGAGAACATCGCATTTTCATCTCATATGCGTCCCCCCATGATTTCTTACTTCGATCATTTCGACCATGACTTGATTCATCGCTTCGAATCCTTCCATACGAGTTTATACGACCACGAAAGTGCACTCGTGTATCTTGCCTTAGACGAGCATGTTCAACCTTGCTTCCTACCTTAAAGGTCGGCTACCTGGCCATTCATAGGGTGGAAATCCCTCCTTCACACCACTCGTCAAGTGTCTCGTAAGGCAGCCCGCATTTGTGCAATCACCGACAATCGAATTTGCTCGTTTAACCAAACTTCAATTATTTCGGTCTCACCTCCCAACCACCCCCGAACCTAACTTCCGTGATTCCATTTAGCACGTGGAAAAAGCCTTTTAGGCCTCCATCTCGTTCCTTTTCAACATAGCTATTTCTAACCCAATGGTCGAGTTGATTCTGAGAAATGTCTTGCAGTTTTGATTCCCTTCCATGCAATTTCACGTCATTCTTACTTGTGGAACTTAGAAAGTTACCACCTTTCCTTCTTATCCGAGTTATCCGACACACGTATACTCAAGGTTCAAGTCCAAACATCTCGAAGGACCGAACATTGCTCACACGTTCCAAGTACACGCTAGACTCGAAAGGACCTCACCATTTCCTCCATGGATCCGATACTCCCATCATCTCTATACGCATTTGCACTCATCTGACACATGATCCATACATTAAGCAAACACAGTAGCTCACGACGACAATGATATGACCATTTTAACTGGAAATAAACGTGGAGGAAGGGTAAATGCCACACCTTTCTTCTTTTCTGCCACAAGCTCCTTCCGTCCCCGGAAGATCTTACTTCGAGGCACGCTTCTCCACGCTTCCTCCCACCGGATCTCCGCCTTGCTCTTCGCTTTCCGCAAGAAAGGCTCCCTTTTGGTGAATCCTGGGGTCGTCCTTCTTCCCCCCTTCTTCTCGTTGCCCCTTTGCTCCATAGAATTGGGGAGATTTTATCTTTAGAATGTGTCGAGGCCCTCCACCTTCCAAATAAATAAATTATATTTATTCATTAATCCCGAAGCTTAATAATGTTCATACATGTCATCCCTTTAGGCCGCACATGTCAACCTGCGACTTGCTCTGGAAGTTTTGACCATTCCAAATGGTCAACTCATGCATGTCATCTGAAAGTCTCGTGTAGGTACACCGAATTTCCGTGTGGCCACACCGAACACTCTGTTCGCATGCATTCTTCTTGTGTGGCCACACCAAACTTTCTGTTCGCGATCATTCCCAATGGTCGACTCGTACATGGAATTCTCTACATCATACATTTCACCTTCGATACCATACATGTCAACCTCGACCTCATGTATGTCAACTTCCTCTACCACCTCGGGACGACTCTGCATCAATCCGAGAATCTCCGATCTTGGGCATCTGAGACACACTTTCATGGTGTGTGCCTGCCGCACCTCGACCTAGAAAATGCTTGTACATGAATATTCATACTCATTCTCCATTCAACTTTATTTACAAGTCGTATTCACACAGTCCAATTTAATAAAATGTCGGGTCATTACACCCTTCCCCACTCACTTTCGTCTAAATAGTTCGTTGAGATTGTTGGAATGGTTTGACTATTATCAAAATAGAAATGAGCTTAAGCCTTAACACCGAATTGGGTCCAACATTCGTAAAACAATAGCTGAGTATAGTTTGATGCCTAAATCGAGACAAATGCATGTAATCAAAGATAGATCTTAGGAGCAAATGTCACTGCATGTAAGTTTGATAATAAGTACAAATCCTCAAACCCAATTGTTTTCCGATTTAAAGAGTTTTACGAAAAGACAAGTTTCGAGTGATTCCGTAATAGTTTACATAGGTTAAAAAACCGGAAACGTTTCGTATGCAGCCATCATGGATTGGGAAAGGTGACACAACCACACTTGAAGTTCTCAAATTTCCTAGACAGGCCATGCGTCGCCTGTTGCCTCTCACTCCCTCCCAAGGAATTGGAGACGATCATGCAAGGGCCTTAGCATACTCGATTAGAAACCAAAAGGGGACACGCACTAGTCTCTTCCATGTCACACCGAAAACATGTTCACCACGAAAGTGCCCGCGCTCGTACAAGTAAGAGAGTGTAAGTAAGATATCGTTCCCTCAAGGACTATTCTAAATTTCTACCAAGTATTTAAATACGCGAATTCTCTATAATTCAACTATGCGAACTAAATATCGAATTAAGGAAAATGAAAGTTCTAACAATTAAAGGAAATGAAAGTTCTAACAATTAAAGTTCAGAATAAGAAGAAACCTAGGGTAATCATTTCATAAACAATTAATTACAAGGCTTATCTCAATCAGCACACCGAAATGATTCATTTGATAATTTGAAATTCGGTTATCTCTTATGCATCTTCCGAGGTCATAAGAACGTTATATTCATAGGTAGATTAACTATGGAAAATCTATAAAAAATTAATTCCAATTTGATTAACTAAGACGATTAGGTATATTCCAATCCCGCTCGGTATTAATCTTGTCTTCCGACCAATATTAACAAAGGTTATTCCTATTCACGTGCTTAACTTAGTAATCCCCCTCTGAGTTCACCTAAATTCACTATTCAATCCTATTGGTGATAAGCCATCAGAAAGCATTAAGAACGAATAGAAATAATCAAACATAAATCATCCAAGTGTATCAAAAGAAATAAACTCTTGACTGATTGTCAATATCTATCCTAACCCTAGGAAAAAAAAATTAGCTCATAACGAAAATAAATGAAATCACCAATTCAATCCTAAACATTGAAAACGACATAATGAAAAACTAAAAGAAATCGGCGAAATCTCCGCCGGCGAATCATTGTCACCAGCAACCTCCTCAATCGAGTTCCCCCCTCAAAGGGATTCGAAAGATATTTTATATCCCTAAAAAAATAATGCTAGAGAATCTCGATAATCTTATAAAGAAAATATTATCTCAAACGTCAGTGCAGCTGCATGAAATTCTCAAGGCTTATATAACAAGATCTCAATCAATGACTCCTATAACAAGATCTCAATCAATGACTCCTAGTCAAGTTGGACTAAGGCATTAGGTGATAAGGCATCCCTTGGATCAATCACTCGAGCAAGCACGGAATATTCTCACCACAAGCACTAATTCAGGCAATCTCTTTCTTTTTTTATAACTAAACATTGGTAGTTAAAGCCTTGACACCATTATTTTCTTCTTTTTTTTCTTTCAACACATATACCAAAGACTTTGTTTCAAAGGATAATTCAAGCAATTCTACTCACCATCAGTCAGCATGCATTTTAGAAAGATGTAACTTGTTGCAGGTAAATACATCTCCCACTGTGAGATCTTATCAAAATTCGCAAAACATAAACACAAACCTCAAACTTAGAACTTCATCTTTCCACATGTTGGGAATGCAAACATCAAACTCATCAAGATGAAGTCAGTCTACTTTAGAATTCCTAAGGTAACACTAACGAGTAAAAACACACTTTTGTTTTTGTTTTTTTAGATTTAATTAAACTTACCCAATATGTAGACTGACCTATCCTATAAGAACACCACTTAACTCTGCAAAAAATGTAACGCATCAAAACATAACAACCACAAAACTTCGTTAAGCAACGTCCTCGGTGCGAACTAAAAGATACGAACATGGCAAAAGATATCATCAGGGAAGAAGGTACTCACCTATGAGGTCACTTTTGGATCATTGTATTTATCTTCATGGCCAAGCACCGATTATGAGTATTTTGAAGTGGTAATCTCCTGAGAGAGCAATGAAGAAAAACAAAAACACAATAAAGCCTAAGAAATGAAAAAAAAAAACAGTTAACTTGGGTAGCCTCCCAAGAAGCGCCTTGTTTATAGTTTACGGGTTGACTCCTTGGATGGGTCACGTGTGTCTCATCATTATCGCATCAACTACCCGCTCAAGGTTACCTCCCAGTAATGTTTCAACCTCTGTTTACTAACTTTGGAGGTCTATTCTGAAGTTGGATTTCGTTCTTCTACAACAACATAAGGGAATACCTAAACTACCTGAAATGGTCTAGACCATCTCGATTTAAGCTTTCCTGTAAATAATATCATTCTAGAATTTGACAATTATACTTGTTGTCCAGGTTTAAGTTGTCGTTCAATGATCCTCTTATCGTGCCACAGTTTCTTCTTCTCTTTATAGATCCTTGCATTTTCGTAAGCTTGAAGCCATAATTCATCAAGTTTGTTTTAATTAGAGCATCTTTTTCGGTCCTGCTTTCTCCAGATCAAAATTCAATTTCTTTATCGCCCATAATGTTTTATGCTCTAATTCCACCGGTGACATAAGTCTTCGTAAACTAGCTTAAATGGGGATATTCCGATTGGCATATTGTAAGTTGTTCAATAAACCCAGAAAGCGTTTTCTAGCCTATGTTCGCAATCCCTCCATGATGTGTTTACTATTTTCTCGAGAATTCTCTTAATTTATCGATTTGACACATCCACTTGCCTACTTGTCTGAGGATGATATCATAGAGCGACCTTGTCTTGTTCAGCAAGACGATGACTTCAAAAACTTCGCAATTGTTTTAGCCTTATTAGTGGCCAAAGCCTTTGCTTCAACCTATTTATACACGTAATTAACCGCAACTAAAATGTAACTATTTTTAAATGAAGAAACAGATGGTCCCATAAAATCAATAGCTCATACATAAAAAATCTCTACCTCCAGGACGTTCAGAGGCATTTCATGTCTTCTTGGTATATTCCCTTTTCGTTGGCATATGCCACACTTAGCAACCAAATGTGTAAGAGTCTTTAAATATAGAAGGCCATCATAAACTTGATTGTAAAATTCGAGCAGCCATTTTATCTCTTCCAAAATGTCCGCCGTAAGGTGATGCATGGCAGTGCCACATAATTTTTTCCCATTTTTCCTCATGTATGCATCTCCACAAAACTTGATCGAAACATAAGTTAAACAAGAAAGGCTCATCCCGAACATACTTCTTGACATCATGCAAAGACTTTCTTTTATTGTGCGATCAAGTCAAGAGGTATGAAATTCGATGTAAGAAAATTAATGAAGTCTATATACCATGTTGATTATGCGTGACTTACCGCTAGAAGTTGTTCATCAAGAAAAAATTCATTTATAGCTACCCAATTGAGTTTGATGTCACTTTTTAACCATGACAAATGATCTGCTACTTGATTATATACCCATTTTATGTCTTTACTCTCCAAATCAAACTCTTGTAGTAAAAGAACCCATATAATCAATTGTGGTTTTGCGCCTTTTTTCTCGATCAATTACTTGATTACGGAGCGATTTGTGAATGCAATGACTTTTGAACCCACAATATTCTATCATAATTTGTCAAAGGCAAATATGACTTCTAATAGCGCATTTTTAGTTGTCGTGTAATTTACATGTGCATCGTCCAAGGTTCTACTAGCATGATAAATCACATGAAAGACGTTATTCTTATGTTGCCCAAGCACTGCTCTTAAGGCGTAGTCACTGCATCGCATATCAATTCAAAAAGGTAACTTCCAATCAAGCACAACTATGATAGCTGCAGTTACTAACCTCTCTTTTAGCTTAATGAATGCCTCTACTCATGCTTCATCAAATGTGAAGGGCTTGTCTTTGTCCAAGAAGTTGCATAAAGGTTTCGAGATCTTGGAGAAATCCTTGATGAATCGCTTGTAAAAGCCGGCATGACTAAGAAAACTTATGATTGCTTTCATTAATGTTGGTGGGGATAACTTCTCGATGGTCTCGATCTTAGCTCCGTCAACTTTAATACATTTGCTTGACACCCTGTGACCAAGGACAATTCCTTCTCGAACCATAATATGACATTTTTCCCAGTTGTAGACTAGGTTAGTCTCCTCACAACACTCAAGTACACATGCAAGGTTATGCAAAAACTTTTCGAATGAGTCACCAAACACAGAAAAATCTAAAAGTCAAGATATCGTTCTACCACGTCTATAAAGATGGATGTCATGCACGTTTAAAGTGTGGCAAGTGCATTACATAATCCAAATGGCATTCTACGAAAGGCGAACGATGAATGGGCCCTAATGCCTGTAAAATCATTGATATGTGTCGGAACCGACTCCTGGATCGGGTCTAACACTCATAAAAAGATACACCTTTTTTTGAGCAACCATCACATCTTCGCATGTATGGATGTAGGAGTTAGTAAATAGGAATCATGAACCAACTGTTTTTCTAAATTAGTCATTTTATAAAATTAAGTTATTGGCTACTCCGCAATTAATTACTCGGGTTAAGCAGCAACAATTATTTTTACGAAACAATCAGGGATGAGGGTAAGGGGACGCGAGCTGTATTTCCAAAATTTCCTTTTCACAAATCATGCGACGCTTTTTGCACGTCGCCTCTAACTCCCTCCCAGGGAATTAGAGACAATCGAATGATTGCTGGGTAAGGTCAATTTGAAATCTAGAGAGGATCCACCATATTATCTCGAATACTTGCGTGGTTTAAACCTTCATCGTGCTCGGCAAGGTCACGAAAGGGGCTTACGTTCAGTGGATATAACTTACCATAAAGAGTGCAAAACAAATTTGAACTCTCATTTTATACACAAAAGAATTGATGAATCAGAATTAATTACCCAAAATAGCGTGGAAGGAGTATGTTTATTGCCCCCTCTAATGGTATCAGGCACCCAAAATTATTCCCGAACAGTAAGTCGTCCTACTTAGTCCATAAATGCCAGCTTTACAATTGGAATGAAATTAATAATCAATACAATTTGTCCCCACAAATCTTCTAACACTTGTTTTGTCTTTCTTCCTTCCATTTTAAAGTCGCAATGTGCTTTAAACTAGTGGTCAATCACCACTACCTAAAAACAAAATTTCAAATCTTTCACTATCACTACAACCTCGGACAGTGTAAATCCATTCCCCCTCAATCACTAAGCTCGGGCACACCACCAGTTCTAATTAGCAGGTCGTACCAAAAGTCCATGTTTTCCTCCGAGTTCTGGACGCTTTGTGCTGGGGATTCGACCAGGCAATCCGTCGACGACAAGTCGATCGGTGCCTGCAAGTTGTAGAACCATGAGTCGCTCAGGAGGTCTGCATCTATGATCGACGAGAATGAATCCAGATCTTCAGACCAGAAGCTCTCGTCGATTACTGGCATCTGGATTGGCTCCATCTCTTCGGTCTCGATCTCCACGTGGCTAATGTCTGCCACCGCGGTTGACTTGTCTGACATGGAGGTGACCTCACTTGTCGTGAGTGGTGACGTCGGTGAATCTGAAGGGCCATTGTTGAGCGATACGGGAGCGGTGGAGTCAGTTGACCGTTTAGACTTAGCGACCGATTTATGTGGTTGCCGCTTGGCATCGACCCCTTTGTCGGGATTGTTCCTGAGCCTCTTCTTGAGGTGGGTGTGCCACACGTTCTTGATCTCGTTGTCGGTTCGGCCGGGCAATCTAGCTGCGATGGCTGACCACCTGCAATGTTTTGATAACACAAATCAATCAATCGTCCAAAAATGCCTTTATTAATCCTTAAATAGTCCGTAAAGTTGTCGGTAGGACAGTGCCACGTGATACATTTTCTTTAACGCTTTGCATTTACAAAATTGCCGACATCCAGATTCTCTTCTCTGTTTTTATTTTAATTTCTTTCTTAAGACCAATAATATATTCCTCCAATGTCAGTCCCGTGAGAAAGATAAGATAATTGCATACAAAACATAGTCTGATTTCATTTTTTATGGAAGAATCAAGGCGTACCTATTGCCAAGTATCTCGTGCAACTTGATGATGCTGTCCTCTTCTTCCTGGGTAAAGTTCCCCCTCTTGGTGTCCGGCCGCAGGTAGTTGATCCACCGGAGCCGGCAACTCTTGCCGCACCGCAACAATCCTGCCGTATAGAAAACCACCATCATGATACTAAAATGACGACGCTTTGCTTCCGGTGGGATTCCTCCTATAGATTGGTTTTTTTTTTGACGTTACCGGCGAGCTTGGGGAGAGCTCTCCAGTTGCCGTGACCGTTCTTCTCGATGTGGGCAACCAGTAGCTTGTCCTCCTCGGGAGTCCATGGTCCCCTCTTCAGTCCCATCTTTTCACAGCACGGAGCTCGTCCCATATCTCTATCGCCTTCCCTGTAAAACCCAAACGGGGGTAGCGTTCGTAGGAGGTTGTGCACGTATGTTGTCTTGCTTGAGGGAGGGTGTTGTGTGTGAGTATATGGGGGGTGAGACTGTTTAAAGGAAGGCAAGGTTAAACATTACAAGGGGGGATTTTGGTTGTATTTATAAATTGTGAGGGTGGAGTTGAATGTTCAAACTCTTTCTCTCCAGCCCCAAATACGCAGCTTCCTGGTAAGACCAACACCATTTCCCCGCCCACAAACGCTTTAAATAACTCTTTTCTCCTTTATTCAACGCAGCTGCTGATGGACCGTCAACTGTATCCTTTTCAGTTTTTAGATATTTTGTATCCGCTTTCTATTTTGGTATCCTCCCTATAATTAGTAATTGCACTCATGAATATGAACTTTTCCATTACATTTACTAACTTGTTGGTGATTTATTAAGTACGCCCTAATTTTTCTTTTACAAATCGAGTAAATTCTCTTTTGATAGAGCAGTAAATGACTTTCCCAAATTTGTGACTTTTACATTAATTAATAGAAGAAAAGAAGCTATTCCTTTGAAGGGACCACTAATTCTACTGGATACCCCATTTATTATTTGTTCATACATGGATTCCCCCCCCCCCCCCCCTTCTTCTTTTCTTTACGGGTATAAAATAAATAATGTATAGATCTTGAAAGTTTGAAATCGTGAAATATTTCATACACTCAACGCCTCGTCATCTTAGTCGCTCTGTGCATTTTCTAAAAGATAATCTTGTAAAACGAAAGGGTATGATGTTACGTGACCCGATCGAAGAGGGCAGCGGCACATCATCTAAATTATAATATCATGGAGAACGTTTAAAAAAAAAAAGAAGAAACAATAAATAAAGAAATGAAGCCATGATTGGCGTTTCTTTTTCTTGCTTGATTTATTATTACTTGAGTGGAAAGGGATGGATTGGGACATCTTTGAACCGGACAAGAAAAATAACGTGATTTCATTTAGTGTTAATTTGTTTTAGGCCAACAAATGTAAATGATTTTTCTCAAAATTCTTAAGGCTAAATTTATGGGAACTTTTTCATCCATATGAACTTTTATGGGAATTTATAGCTTCTAACAATTCTTTCCCATTTTCTTTTTAAGATTTTGATAATACTTTAATATATAATGATTTAGCTTTTTTATAATTAAAATATATTGGGACAAAATATAAAACATACAGAAGTTACAATGAATTTTATTATTTTTTCAATTATATATTATTCCAATGAATTATACGTATCTTTTAATCATGCATAGTTTGAAATTCACACCCCGACACATATGTTAACCTATGGAATCGTGTCTCGACTAATTCGGTAAGAAAACCTAAAAAGTTAAGACAAACATCGTTTAAAACTTATGGGATAGTGCGTGTATCTCACTCATATCGTGTGATTTACACCACACATTGTGTTTTGATGAAACTTGTAGGATAGAGTTTATGGTTGAGTGCATCTAAAGTGCATGGTCATTCAGAATCCCACCTCCTAATAACGGGTCCAACCATCGGCAAAATCCACAAAGTTTCATCCTCTCTGAAAGCAGAGCAGGGGTCACGGGACGTTATTATCCTTTCTCTGTAAGGCCTTGTCGAATGAAGTGTGAAGGCGAGTGTCTGAACCGAAGCGTCCTGTTTACTGCACGTGAACAAATAAAATGCTGCGGGGCTATCAAAGCCAACAAAATAAAAAAATAGACACATAGGAAGAGCCGACATTGGCATAATTTTTTGGACTTGAAGATTAATGTGTTTCACGCGTCTACTTGGACACAGTCCTTCTTCCAAATCAAATCTCAGAGCAATCTCTTTAATTATAATTTTCATAGGCGAATTCTAATGGTATGCTGGATTTGTGTATCTTCCCTAATCAATTAGGTTAAATATTAATTCACGTGGTCGGGTAATTCATTCCTATATAATAATTAGAGGAAAAGTATATGAATTCCACACGTTGATGTAGTGACAGATGACACTAGAATAAAATTAAAAGAAAGAGCGACTTCTTTTATAAAGGAATAATCAACACGGGATCAACATCAACAGCTGTCTTATGCGCTGGAAGAGGGAAATTTCAATATCAATGAAGGAAAACGAAATTTTATTGTTGTGGGTATCCGACTAACAAAATATATATAATAGTCAAATTCAAAAATAAAATAAAGGAAAGATAGAAAAAAAATCCAGCCGGATAAATGGATGGGGGCAGGGCAGGGCAGAGAAGGACGAGAAAGCCAAACGAGACTCACGTGTTGATTGATTGATCCAATTTAGACGAGAAAATTATTCCCCTCCCGTGTGCCAACCTGGCAATCCCTCCCGTCGTGATGGACGCGACTCTCCTTTTCCTCCACCGTTCATTTATTTATTTATTAGTTTCAAACAACACGGTATTTTAGCCACAGAACTCCCCGACTTTTCATCTTTAATAAGTCGAATATTTTAGTTTCAAACAACACGGTATTTTTTCGGACACGAATTCGGATAGTTTCAACTTCGGACTCGGAATCGAACTTAACAAAAAGTTAAAAGTCGGATTCGGACTTTAACGATACTATTTCGGTTTATCCGAACTTCTGATTAGTTTAATTAATTTTTTAATTTGTCTTTTTCTTCTTCCCCAATTCACAAACATAACCCTACCATATGGTTCACTCTTCCTCTTCGACAACCAGTCCTCCATCCCGCAACCACCACTCTCTCCCTCTTCGTGTTTCCCAGAAGCAGCAGCCCCTCGTCAGCGTCCCCGATATACCACGCCTGCTATTGAGTCCCAGATATACCAGGCCTGCTGCTGTCTTGAAATTTTTTTGACACGCCATTTAGTTGTTGGGGCATTTGGTCTCACTTGGCCGCCTCTAATCCGCTTCGATTTCTACTTTCCCTTCCCCGCATTTTGTATTCCAAACCGTAGATCACGTCTGAATGGCTTTAGGGGTGGGTTTCTCTTGCTTTAGCCTTGCTGCTGAGTCTTAAAAGAAGCATTAGGGTGGGGAAAGCACGAAATCTGCTTCAACTGTTCTTCCTGCTGTTTACTGTGACCCGGATTTGTATTCCCCCGCCGGCGTCGTGGGTTTTATTTTTTTATGAATTCCCAATTCGATTGTTTTTGGGTTTTGGTTTTGGTTTTGATTGATTGATTGGTTTGCTGGTGGTGGTGTTTGTAGGCTGTGACTGTTACCGGGACCTAGAAAGGCGATTTCTTTCTGGCCGATGTGAATACCCAATTGAAGAACAGGAATGTCACTGCTGATATCAAAGTCGATGGCAGCTCCAACGTAAGGACGTTGTATTTGGATGCTACCGGATGGGATGCCGTGTTTTATTGATTGTAGGGGCTGTGAGTTGTTTATGGGACATTTGTTTGTTAATCCAGCGGGTGGGTGATGGTTCAAAGTCGTGGTGGCCATCTTTTCCGAAATTTCGGATTATCCGAATTTCGAGTCCGAATTATTTTCGGACTCGGAAATTCGGAATTATATACAATCGGACTCGGACTCGGACTAAAAAAAAATTAATTCGAAAGTTCGAACTTGGGTGTAATTCCCGAGTCTGGTCCGAATGCTCACCCCTATCTAAGATACATAAAACATTAACATATTTCCTTTACCGTCTCCATAAATAAAAAATTACGACAGCATAAAAAGTTAAACTTTTCTGTAATATGATCTATAACAATATGAATATTATTGATGGATCTTAGCAGTATGTTCAAAGGCAAATTTTTTCAAAGTGTTGGACTCACCACATTAAAATATATGACGATATAATTTTTCACTCATTGCCATTGAAACAAGCGAAGAAGATCGATAACAATGTTTTGAGTCCCTAGTAGTTCTTTCTGCAAGGCTAGTAATAAAGTAATTTTGCATAAACTAATATTAGTGTTGTCATGTCTCACTTTCTTGTAAGGAAAGGGGGTAAGATTTGGTCAAAGAGTTAAAGCCAACGAGATGAGCTAAATACACTCCGAAACACGAGTTTTATCTCTTCGTTGGCACATCTCACTTTATGACTACCCTCAATCGCATATATTTGCGACTGACCATTCTTACGATCAGTTTCTTCATTTTTTGTTTTGATCGAGAAGTAGAGAAGACTTTTATTCTACGGAAATGCATTGATACTTGGGGGTTTTGTCAAAATCAGATAAATATCCAACGGAAAATTAAATAAAGAACAGCGGATCGTGATTGCTTGCCTTTCGCGACACTATAAAACAAGAAAAATGAAAATTAATTTTAAACCTCTGCTTTTCTCCCTTCCGGTCATATATTTAGAAATCCTATTTTCACGTGTTTAGAAAAAATATAATAATAGAAAGACTAACTTGTCATTCATTTATATTTTCATACGTAGTTGTTTTATTTATTAATTCGTAAAAATGTACCACGGCAAAGTTTGGCTTCTGCCCCCTCTTAATTTAGTTGATTATTGACTTTGCCGCGTAATGACAGCAAAGCCAATGTGTGTTTTTCCTATATGAAAACAATAAACTAAAATAATATGGAACCATTCGTGGCTTGATAATCCTTTAAGGCAACTCCTCCCACGGTCTTATGATATCTTTGTTGCAATTTTTATCTGGATTATTATAGTGTAGTCAATTGGCTTCATCAAGCAACGTCGAATACGGGTGGTGGTAGGGGATGATGGTATCTCAAATTTTTCATTTTTCGTGTCCTAACTCGACTACAGTCATCTTGTTTCTGAAAATCACAATCTCTTATGGATAGTCACTTACGAAATCAGAACACAAATCATCATACGGGAGGTTGTCTGGTTGGTCATGGAATGGATATGATTTCGCTGGGAATTTGTAATGAAACGCGCTTGTCTTGAGGATGTCCATTCTGAATGAAACTATGTGTCTTTGCAATGTGGAGGGAGATAAATGACTGCAAACACGGTTGAACAGTCCAACACTCTCCGGTAATTTCAAAAGAGTTTCACGTAGGCCACTTCGTTCTTACCAAAAACCAAGACTTTTGTCATCATCATATGTTGATTGATTAAAGGACCACAATATAGATGCTGAGTTAACTCGTAATCATCATTGCTCCTTCACGTTACATGTATAACATAACTCGTGGTTGTTGACATAACGCGTTTTGTATTTTGTAATGTACATTTGGATGTATTCAGTGGGAATTACTGAAAAAAACCAGGGCGGGCGACCATCAAAACATTATAGAACTGTTGACCTTGTAATTTTGTTTGAATTGCAAGAGGATCCAGTATGGACCAGGATGATGAAATCATAGCGACGAAAGAAACGTAATGATAATAAAACGATTCTTTTTCATTCTCGGGTTAATCAGCTCGTTTTCCCCCACGTGAATTGAGGTTGACTGACTTCTTCAATATTTGACGATCTCAAAGTCGAAGAATGCTGGCACTGGACATCCTTGTTTCAAGTTATCTCAATGGTTACAAATTCAAATTTGGTGGCCACTTGCTTATCCATATCCTCGTAATGTGTACTTCCCGTATACTTCTCCATCCTAAGAGGTAAGATCTTCCACTTTATCGAAGCAAAGCATAAACCACATAAAGATAGTATTGAGAGAAATAATTGAAAATTAAACGCTGAATCCATCTTATATACCATTAATACAAAAATTAGAATATGAAGCCACGTCTTCCCCAGCTGCAACATTCATGTTGGTTTGACCAGGTGTTGACATGACGGAATATTTTAGGCATAAATTAAGTATGGCCGTACGAAGTGTTGCTGAGGACCAGAAGGAAGGCACGAATTCATATTAAGTCTATGAGGGGAGTCGTTAAGTCTACACGAGTCCGGACTAGTAGTCAATGGGGTAGAGCCATGTCTACCAGGATCAGTTTGTTACCGAGATTTCCGGAGGTCAGTTAAGGAAGACCACGACCTTGGGAAATACTCTGAGAACGTGTCAAACGTCCCGAGCACACTAAGATTTAGTACAAAAGGAGAAGATATGTCCTTAGAAAGACATGACAATCATTCTGAGCAAAACAGTGCCTTGATCGTCAACCCTTTAGGTTTAGTTAAAACAGGCGTCCAGACCTCGACCTGGGTGAACTCGCAAGGGTTCTTGGTCTTCACTTCCACCATCAGAGTGAGCAGTCGTGGCTCTGATAACCAATCTCCGCCTTCACTCCATCGTCTTGGTGAGCAACCGTAGCCTCGACACCAAAGCTCCGCCATCTCTCCACCACCAGGCATCCAGATCCACCACTACCTTCAACCAAACTCCGCCCATCACCTCTCCAGAAGCCAAATTCCGCCACTCCGGTCCGCAAGTCTACTGCGCCAGCAGCAAGTCTACGGCGTCACCACCATCCGCTTCATCAACTTTATTTGTTTTCATGGCTGTAAGCATTTTAGTGCATTTGTAAGACATTGTTTGAGTATCATTTATTAATACAATTCATCTATTTTATTTACTGGCGACCACATCCGAACCCCTGTAAGTGTTCGTGCCAAATATTCTCAACGTAATCCGTTTTCGACGCGAACACGTTTTTGGCGACCACAGTGGGAGGCGAAGAAATTGGCCATTTAAAATGGCAAGGATTACCAGGAGCGCGGGTGCTCTGAATCCTCCACCCTCTCCATTAGATGGAGAAGACCAGGGAGTGACAGGAACTGTAGATGACAAGAATACGGCTCGAGAAAGCCAAGTAGAAAATACTCAACCCCCTGTGGTGACACATACCCCTTCTGAGTTCATATCAAGGCTTGAGTTGCACAAAGAATTCAGTGATATGAAGAGAAATATGGGGGATTTGCATGGAAATCTACTGAGCATACAAGGAGAATTACGAGACATGCGGAATGTGCATGAAAACCTGCAAAATATGCTGATAAGCAAAGGCAGGCGCATCGCCGGGTTACACGAAGAAAACGTACGCCATGCTCTAAGTTAACGGCCCATATACGAGAAATGATGAAAGGCTTAAATAGGCCAATCTCCAACACGAAAGCGAGCGATCCTACTAATAGAGATAATTCTTTCATGGGAGACGCTCGACGCGCGGCTAGAGGTAAGCGAGTTGTGTTGTTCTAGGGGGATGATCCATGGAGTAATGCCCATCAAGGTAACATAGATGTGTATAATAGAGAAAGGACACCTCCTTCCAGACCTTCCTCTTCTTGGTCTCCTATGCCCTATAGGCCGGACACGGTGTATATGGAGGAGATACCGCATTGGGAGGATAGTGAAGTGCAGGGTGAAATAACCAGAAATGCAAATTATGCTCCTCCTCGCCGTCAAGGTAAGGCGCCTATGGAGGAGATACCGCATTGGGAGAACTCGGTCTCGAGGACCAACAGGATAGACCCATCTCGCGAAGAAAGTTTCTACACATGGGCCCTGGTTAACGAACAACCATCTCGCGCCAGTGAGCAATTCATGTACCCTTTTGAGGGTTTGTTTTAGGGACCTACTGTGCCGACGGGTCACGAAGGGCTAAACCAACCAGTGCCGCAAAACTTGAGAGAACCAGTTGCCCAGCTGGTAGAACAGATGGCACCGGAATAGTCAGGCGAGATGATATCCCCTGAGCAAGGGAAAGTCTCTATGGACATATGCTGGGTACTGGCGCGAGACGGTTGTTCGTTAACCTGTGCTTTTATAGGAGCTCGTACCCAGCATATGTCGACATAGACTTTCCCTTGCCCAGGAGATATCGGATCCCCGATTTTACCATTTTTTCAAGAGAGGATGAAATGACCCCCATGGAACATACAGCTCGTTTTACCCGCCAAGCTGGGGATGGTGCTGCTAACGATTTCTGAAAGTTGAAATTGTTCTCAAATTCACTTACAGGAAATGCCCTTACTTGGTATGCGAGCTTGCCCCCAGGGTCGGTAGCATCGTGGACTGAGATGCAATCAATATTTATGAAGGCGTTCGCTCGTCTTGATACGCCTATGTCAATATTTGAAGTAATGTGACTAAGGCAACTAGCTGGAGAGCACCCTGGGCAGTTCCTAATGCTCTTATGCAAGGCCTTGCTCCGTTGTAAACTCGCCATTCCTGAAAGAGATCAGCTGATGGTCGCGTTAAATGCGCTAACGATCCCTTTTAGATAGAAGTTACAAGGGGAATGTTTTCGCGATCTTTACGATTTGGCCAGGAGAGCAACTGAATACCATCAACTGTTGATGGAAGAGGCTTAGTCTACTCGGGCGTATCAGGTAGAACCTAACGGTTTTGAGTTAGGCGTGGTTGAGTTTGTAAAGGGTGAGGCCATTTTTCGCGATCCGCTGGCGAAGAAAAACTCAAAGGCTAAGGCATCCCGGAAATCTGGTGAAGAGAGGAAATATTCCTTTGATGTAGACAAAGCGGATGCGATCTTTGACTGGCTTCTCCAATGAAAGCGAATCAGGCTAAACCCAGGCCATTGGGTGCCCCAGACCAAAAGAGAGAAAGGCAGGAATTATTGCAAATGGCACGGGTCGTTCACACATACGACTAATGATTCCCTATCGTTTAGAAACATAATTCAGGATCTTATAGAGTCAAAAGAGGTGTGTTTTCCTGAAGTAGACGAAGTTACTATGGTTGATGATAAACCTTTCGATGATGAAATTGCCATCCATACGTTTGACATTTCTGATGATGATGTCAGCGTAATAGAAACTAACTTTAATATCTCCTTGCAGGAGACAAAGACCCCAGGGGAGACCATCGTCGCGAACGCTTTGCTCTGTCGATTGACTCACAAAGGCATGGTCACTTGCCCGATAAAAAAGATTGCTGACAACATGTGTTGGAGGCATATGGACGACACACACACTACGGATAGGTGCCACACGTTTAGAAAGTATTTGTAGAACAACTATGGGGACACTTGGTATGACTTATCCCCGCTTGAGGAAGCGGCCATGGAAATAGTTTCCCCTGCGTCGCGCTTTGCTTCCGCTAGCCTGCAGAAGAGACAAACTCTCATTAGAAGTCCCCCGGGTGTGGAGCAAAGACCTCCCATTCGAGGAGGGAGAGGCAGTCCCCATGGCCGCGGGAGGACTAGGGAAATCGCTGGCCAACAGCTCCGCATCCTGGAGCGTCCCAACCGCCAACTCAACTTTGATGAGGGCCGTGTCCATCAAGGAGCAGGGCATGAAGTGGATAAGATGGACTTTACGGGTGAGTCACGACTCGGAGGAACAAGCAAGGCAAATACCCTTAATGTGCCCCAGCAGGTTACTAGCCCCCATAAGAGAACTGTTAAGCAAAGCAATGGACCACCCAAAGTGGACGTGCAGGCCATTCGTGCAGGCCCACCAATAGGTCAGTTTCTTGAAGAAAAGGTGCTCTGCCAGAAATGCAAGCTGAAAGCTCAGAACAAGATCCTGATTTCGCAACAATGCACCTCCTACTGTGTCAACTACTACCACAAGCTGGTAGACATGTCATCGGAAGGGACGATCATTGTCGAGCCGGCTCACTCGGCTCCTCCTGGTACAAACGAAACTAACAATCATTCTCGGTCACAACAGCTGCCGGTCGATGCAGTCACTAGATATGACCCAATTTCTGAGGACTTCGTGGAAGTAAGTCAGTCTTCGCTTGGTTCTAAGAAACCAATGATGGTTAAATTGAATAATCCTTTAAAATATTGGCAGAAAGCTACTGCCAAAACGCCTTTACCGCCAAAAGGAAGTCGCAAGAGAAGGGAGAGACGTCTAAGTCACGTTATTAAAGGCCCAGGCCTGCTCTAACAAAAGTTACTTTCCCTACCATGGTGACCATGAAGGAATTGAAAGTTGAATTAGAACGCGTCGAGTCTACGGACTATTCAGAAGAGCCAAGTTCAAGCTTTGATTATAACCCTCTTTGGAGTGGGGCACCAAGTGATTTTGAAGGTGAAAGAGAGCCTGTGGTGAGTTGTAATGCCCTCACTTTGCCAACGGACTTTGCGAGTAACTGTAAAGAGACGCCTGTGAGAGGTAAGATTCCTCTTCCTTATATGGCAGACTGTCCGCTTGGTTTCCCACTACATGGGTTTAGAAAGCCATATGATACTATGAAGCAACACATGCATTCTTTATATATTACCGCCACTTTTGATGGTACCCTAGTGACCAGGGTTCTAGTCGATAATGGAGGCACAATAAATGTGTTGTCGTTGTCCAAGTTCAGAATGCTTAGATACGACCTCCAGGGATTAGATAAAATTGACATTTCTGTTAGTGGTTTCAATGGCAGAAAATCTGAGTGCCTAAGAGTGTTCTCAGTGCACCTAGGAGTCGGACGACAGGAAAAAGAAATCGCATTCTTCGTCGTAGACATAGTCCCTACTTTTAGTGCTTTACTAGGCCGTGATTGGCTTCATAAAGCCGCGGCTATACCCTCTACTTTATAAAGAGAAATGATGTTATGGCTTGATTCTGAAATTGAAATCACTAAAGCTGATGAGTATTCGTGTTGTGATAAAGATATTTTGCACGCAGAGACAAGCAAAACTGTCAAAGACCTTACGTTGGAACAGAGGTACAAGCTGGGCGATCCTGCTGTCGGTCCCCTCGGTCAACCATCTAGGAAGTTCGACTATTTCGTTTCCTACAGGACATCACATCCAAAATCAGCGACCGATGCGATCACTCCGTCAGGTTGGGAGGATGAGCTCAGCTCTAAGGATATAGAAGAAGTCTTACAAGAGGTAAATTCGGAAGAGGCACCGAATGGAGGAAAGGTAAATGGCCATATTAATCAAGAGGAGAGTGGTGTAGCCAAGGAAGAGGTGGTTAAAAGTCAAGGAAGTATTATCACAGAGTTGGAGCCCGATAGACTTCTAAGGGAAGGAACCTATGGACCGTAAGAAAGAAGTAAGCAAAGCAGTCGTTGATGTGCTACAACGGTGGCAAGTCTACAAGGAAGGCCACCATTGCTGTTGCGAACGATCCACGTCTTTAGTGTCAATGCCATGTAATAAGCCAGTTTCTGCTACCTGAATGCCATGTAATAAGCCAGTTTCTGCTACCTGAATGCCATGTAATAAGCCAGTTTCTGCTACCTGTAACAAATCCAGGAACGTCCGTGCTACCTGATACTTGTAATAAGCCAGTTTCTGCTTGTTTAGGAGGTAGCGAAGTCTGGGAATCTTTGATGATGCCATGTGACTCGCTGGTTAGTGTCAATCTAGGAAGTGAGACTTCTCCTAGGACCATTTTCATCAATTCCTCTGCTAATAAAATTTTATTTAACACAATCCGAGAAGTGCTTGAAGAATTTAAAGATTGCTTTGCATGGGACTACTCGGAGATGTCGGGTTTAGATAGGAGACTTGTGGAGCATACGTTGCCCATCAAGAAAGATTTCAAACTGATCCAACAAGCACCTCGACGAATGACTAGGGAAGTGACACAATTGGTGTTTCAAGAGGTGAAGAAACTCTTTCGAACAGGATACATAAGAACATCGCGATATACAGAATGGATTTTCAGTATAGTGCATCTAATTAAAAAGAATGGTAAAATTAGGGTCTGTATAGACATTAAGGACTTAAACCGAGCGACTCCAAAGGATGAATACCTTACGCCTATCGCGGATGATCTTGTAGACAAAACGGCCGGACACCAGGTCATGTCGTTTATGGATGGATTTTCAGGGTATAATCAGATTTTCATCGCGGAAGAAGATGTGCATAAAACCGCATTTAGATGTCCCTTGGGTATTTTTGAATGGGTGATAATGCCGTTTGGTCTAAAAAATGTCGGCGCCACCTATCAAAGGGCTATGAATGCAATTTTCGATGCCTCCCTTGGAAAAACCATGGAAGTATATATTGATGACATAGTTGTTAAGTCTACGAGAGAAGATTTACATGTAGATCATCGCCGTAATGCTTTTATGAAAATGAGGGAACATCAACTTAAACTTAACCCTTTAAAATGCGCCTTCGGAGTTAAGACAGGGCACTTTCTCGGATTCCTGGTACACCAGCGCGGCATAGAGGTGGATCAAAATAAAATCAAGGCTATTCAGAATCTAGTTGCTCCAAGGACCAAAAAGGAGTTGTAAGTCGTCTTAGGAAGAGTGAATTATCTCCGAAGATTCATTGGAGCAGGAAAGACGGAAGTGTTTTCTACTCTTTTGAAGGGAAAAGGTGAATACGTCTGGACTACCAAACATGAAGAAGCTTTCAATGTTCTCAGGAAGTATTTATCAAATCCTCCAGTGCTAGCACCTCCGCAGTGTGGGAAACCTTTCATTCTCTACGTGGCAACCACTAAGACAACTATTGGCGCTTTGCTGGCCCAAACAGACGAAAATGGACGAGAAAGGGCTATATATTATCTTTCAAGATTGCTGTCACCAATAGAAACGAGATATACTCCAAAGGAGAAGTTATGTCTAAAGGTATTTTATGCCGTCCCAAAACTTAGACATTACATTGGAAACAGTGAAGTCTATGTTGTATCTAAGTCTCCGATTATTAAATACTTTTTGAGAGTCCACTTTTAGTTGGACGAATTAGTAAATGGAGATTGGTTCTTCCACCATATGACCTGAGATATAAGCCTCAACAATCGGTTAAAGGCCTACCTGATTTCTTAGCCGAACATGACCCGACCTTGTTTCTAGAACAAGAAGAAGAGAATGAAGATATTTGGCAAGCATGGTTTGAGGGTTCATCTACAAAGGGCGGAGCCGGAATAGGTATTCACATGATAACGCCACTGGGTAAAGATATCAGGTTGGCTTTCCGGCTAAAAACAGTGCCGACAAACAATGCCACTGAGTACGAAGCATTGGTAACTGTACTTAAGGAACTAACATCACTAGGAGCAAGACACGCTCGGGTTATGGGTGATTCCCAATTAATCATCAATCAGGTCAACAAAAAATGCGCATGCCTGGATAAGCTCCTACCTTATCTTGAGCTGGTAAGAGAGGTGTCTACGCAATTTGAACGGATAACATTTCAATTTGTAGGACGCGAAGACAATACGGTGGCCAATAATTTAGCGCAATTAGCCTCTGGCTACAAGGTCACTACCAAGCAGAATAAGATTCCTGAGGTTCAATCACACTTACATCCAGGAAATACTGTTTTGGTTGCAGACATAATGGACCAAGACAAGAACTGGAGAAAACCTCTTGTAGACTTTTTGTCAGACCCTAACCAGAAGGCCAAACCACGCATTAAAGTAAAAGCACTATCGTATGTCTTAATAGACGGCGTTCTCCACAGAAAGAATGTAGACGGAGTTTTGTTAAGATGTGTCGACTTAGATGAAGCAACTCCGATAATGCTAGAAACTCATGAAGGGCTTTGTGGATCATATCAGTCAGGGATAAAGATGTGCTAGGCAATACGAAGACATGGCTTTTATTGGCCATCGATGAAGAAAAATTGTATCGAAATGGCCAGAGGTTGTCAGAAGTATCAACGACATGGTCTAACAAATCGTGCCCCAGCCACAGACCTCATTCCGGTTATTAAACCTAGGCCTTTTAGGACTTGGGCACTGGCCATAATAGGAGAAATATATCCCCACTCTAGTCGAGGGGACGCATTCATTTTGGTAGCGACTGAATACTTTACTAAGTGGGTAGAGGCACAAGTCTACAAGAAGATCGATCATAGCGAACTTGCATCATATGGGACGATTTGGTGTTCCCCAAAATATACAGATTTGGTGTTCTGCAAACTTGCATCATATACAGATTTGGTGTTCCCCAAAATATCGTTGTCGATAATGGGACGGCTTTTAACAGTTTGAAAGTGAGGGAGTTCGTAGAGAAATTTGGTGTTACTATTACCAATTCCACACCTTATTAACCCCAAGCGAATGGGTAGGCTAAGGCCACCAATAAGTTGATCAAAAAGAACATTCAGAAAATGTTTGCCTTAATCCACGGAAATGGCATGAAGTGCTAGATGATACCTTATGGGCCTTGTGAGTCGCTAAGCGAGAAAGCACCGGGGAATCTCCATTCGCTTTAGTATACAGTCATGATGCAGTGCTACCTATTGAGATAAAGTATAAACCACTTCGCGTTAGTCAACCTTGGTTACAGGACGAAGCTATGCGCGTGGCTTAGAGGAGTTGGAGCGAAAGTGGCTAGAAGTAATCGACAGAATAGAGGTGCATAAGAAGAGAATAGCCCGGCATTATAATAAAAAGGTGGTACATAAAAACTTTCAACTCGGTGATCTAGTTTGGAAGATGGTATTGCCATTGAAGAATAAAGATCAGGTTTTAGGTAAATGGTCCCCAAATTGGGAGGGACCATATCAATTGAGTGAAACTTACTCAGCAAATAGCTATAGGTTGTCGACTCTTGAAGGGGTTAAACAACCGTTGAAGATCAATGGTAAGTAATTAAAACTCTACAAGAAAACTATTTGGGAATCCCACAAGAAGGTTTTAAGAGAGCGATTCCCAGGCATTTGGAAACAAATTTCCCAAAGATAAATCTAAACGAAGGCTAATAAAGCAAGTAAATGGCAACAATGCAGTAAAAGCATTAACCAACCAAAAAGATGGAAACAACAGTGCAAAAGAAAAAAAAGAAAATCAGTTTGTTTTTCCCAAAAGGGGAGGACGTTTCTCAGTTTTTAGAATTCAACATCTGGGCATCGCATGTGCAGCATCCACGAAAAGCATAGTCAGAATGAACCTTTTTCCTGATCCGCTTCATGATGACCTCATTCCGTTGGCGGAACCAAGGCATTAGATCTTCTCGATCCTTAGAGGAGTCATGAGCGGTCCGGTAAGCTAACAGTGAGTCAATGACAGCAAGTCGGTCCGTAAGGTCGTTTTTTAGGGCCAGGAGTTGGGAAATACGATTCTGCAGTTCTGTTAGCTAGGAAGAGAGGTCGGCCTTCTGCTGGTGAAGGAGTTGGATACCGGCTGCTGCTTCGGCCTGAGAGTTCTTGATATCCCGAATTTTGACTTCGGCATCACAGAGTAAGTCAAGATCCACCACGTAGGCAGACCACTCAGTCCAGAATTGATCTTTAAAGCTCAGGTAGGCAGCAAGCATTTCATCAGTCACCTTAGGGGAATCCTTAATCGCCTGGTCACAGGTTTATAGGGTCTTAAATTCCTCCTTAGAGATTATATCAAGGCGGAGGAGGTCGTCGATCTAATCAGCATTTTTCAATAGTTGTTCAACCTCACTGAGCTAAGAAATAGGTTCCTTGGTGCCTGAAGGACCCTCCCATGATGGGCCAAGGAATTTTCCACCTGATGGTAGACTGGGGAATGAACCGGTTGGACTTACAGCTGGCACAGCTTCAACAGCACCAGGATTAACATCTGTAGTGCCGAAAGCCTCTTGCTCAGCAACGTTAATTACCTCCGCGACTGCGGCAGACTCATCATGCGGTATCACTTGGCCCGGACTATTGGGAGGGTCAATCTACAACAAGGAGTAATAACCAGTCATATATGAAAGAAAGAAGGAAAATGAGTGGCGGAATCAGCAAATACCTCATCATTAGGAGCAGTTGGCTCCAAGAAAACTGTGGACTCAACAGGGGTCATTCCCAAGAGATTTGGTCCTTGTAGATGGTGATGATTAGTCAGGAATGACTAGCAGAAGTTCGAAAAAAAAAGGAAATGCTTACATCTCCGATGTCGGAGTCTATCGAAGGGTCATCATTCTCTTCAGCAAGGAACTCAGAAGGGTCAGATTCCGACTCTTGAATTTCATCTCCCTGAAAGCAAGAGTTTAATAACGTAGAAAGAGAACCAGTAGTTTGAGGAAAGCGTAGACTGTGATATACCTTGGAAGGTGACATTTCCACGTTTTTGTCCTGAAGGGGAATGCCAACGTTCTTGGAAGAAGACACAGAGGCCAAGGTGTTAACTGGAGCAGGAGCTTTGACAGAAAGGTCACTGGTGGAAATGAGTCTACATTGCTTAAAAGCAATTGACAGGAGTTCTTCTTCAGGATCAGAGTACTCAGGGGTTGAAGGGGCCCTTTTCTTAGAAACCTTCTTCTTCTGGGGCTGGTCCTTAAACTCGACTTGCTTGCCTTTAGTAGTGGGGGCTGCGCCTTGACGACGAGAGTGTGTCAAACGGCAAGGAGGAGGAGAAGGGCGGCAGTCGAGAGAGGTTCCTCCTTAATCAACTGTGAGAGCTGAGAGGTAGAAATCGTTAAGTGAAAAGGAACACATAAGACACAGAAACAAAAGATAAGGACGTACTCATTGGTTTTTGACCAATCTTCAGCATCATCTCTCTGGTGAGGTGAAGATCTGGTTTTGGAGAATTGTCAAGAAAAGGCATCCGTTTCCATAGCTCATGGAAAACAATTGCCCACTGGACAGAAAATAACTCTGTGGCATGACTCGGCGTGGTCTCTAACTGAAATTCCATGTGGCGAAGTTTGGTCTTCTCTACAAGGAGAATAAGGGAGGCCTGGAAAATTTCTCTAGAAAGAATGCTGCTAACTCTAGAATGCATGGGAATGTTGAGGGAATCCGCAAAATGAACCGCAGTGCTCTGGATGAAACCCAGCTGCCTCGCGCAAAGCTGGGGATTGTAAACTTCGCAGCAAAATCCGCTCTTGTGTGCACATACCAGATCCCTGTTGGTCAGAACGGCATCCCAGTACAAGCGTGGGGTCAACTTCTGTCTACGCTTCAAAATGAGATGATCAGAAGGAAAAGGGACCCAATTGCGTCGATCGCCTCTTCCAAGATCTGCCAGATGGTGCATATGATTCGTTACTGAAGCACGAAGCCAGCTGTCCTTTGAACGGCAGTAGGAATGTAGGGTGTAAGCACCATAACACTCAACCTTGGTAGCCTCTGAAGGCATCTGGAAGCCAGTCAATCCAAGCATCCAGACGCAAGACCATAAATGAACAAGCCATAAGGGCCCACCTGCTGGAAACCTGGGGAAAGATTCTGTAGACGCGCTGTTCTCATGAAGACTTTGGTATACTAAACCTAAGAGAAAAGGGGCAAAGGCGATCCTGCTTGTAGTCATGCTAAGGAAGTTGGCAATACTATAAACGAATTTGGAAACCCTCTTCCCAGTAAAACAAAAGATGTACTTGCTAAACCCGACGAAAAAGAACTCAACCTCTTGCTCTTTGCCCCAGGCGTCTAGTTTGTCTCCTTTGATCATTTTCAAATGACTCTCTGCGGTACTAACAATCTGGATCATTCCACTCGGGTTGTAGTAATCATTGGACGGGTAGAGACGAACAGGGGTACCAGATACATAGCAGTTGGTCAAGAAATTGATGTCCTCTAGGGTAATGGACATAGGACCCTCTGGAAAAAAGAAGCAGTTCACAGAATCATTTCAAAAAGGAAGAAGGCTTTGCACATACCCCTGGATCGCACTTTTTGGTGGCAATAGATAACTCAAAGAACTGCCAGAGATCACAGAGCCTCAACTTGTGCTCAAGTTTCCTAGGCCAGAGAGCAAACCACTTGTTGATAATAGATTTTTCCACAGAAGGAAAGCACATGATGCCGCTCTTTTTCTCCCAGTTTAAGGGAGTAGGGAAGTCCTTTCGACAGAGAAGTACGGGGTGTGCTGTGCTTAGAAAATTGTTTGGCACAGTCTTGGGAAAGAGTGCTGGAGCGAGAACGGGCACAAGAGTTAGACCCTCGCCACGAGAGTCGGCAATCTTGACCACACATGAAGGTCCGACACAGTGTTTATGCCATTGGAATAGCGTAGTCCGACATAGCTGGACGAAGGAGCAAGTTAGGGTTTCGTAGAGAGAGAGGAAGAAGGAAGGTCTTTCTGGCAAAGGAAATTTGCTGGGAGGGAACTGAAGAAGATCCTTCGCTTTTGAATGACAGTCTGACAAGGGCTCAGGCGACGCATGTCACCTCAGCAAAAAGGGGGGGCTTGTGTTGACGTGACGAAATATTTTGCCTAAATTAAGTATGGTCCATACGGAACGGTGCTACGGCCCATTGGACCAGAAGGAAGGCACTGATTCGTATTAAGTCTACACGAGTCCGGAATGGTAGTCAATGGGGTAGAGCCATGTCTACCAGGATCAGTTTGTTACCGAGATTTCCGGAGGAAAGTTAAAGAAGACCACGACCTTGGGAGATACTCTGAGAACATGTCAAACGCCCTGAGCACACTAAGATTTAGTATAATAGGAAAAGATCTGTCCTTAGAAAGACACGACAATCATTTTGAGCAAAACAGTGCATTGATCGTCAACCCTTTAGTTTTAGTTAAAACAGGAGTCCAGACCCCGACCTGGGTGAACTCGCAAGGGTTCTTGGTCTTCACTTCCACCATCAGAGTGAGCAACCGTAGCACTGATAACCAATCTCCTCCTTCACTCTATTGTCTTGGTGAGCAACCGTAGCCTCGACACCAAAGCTCCGCCATCACTCCACCACCAGGCGTCAAGCTCCACCACTACCTTTGACCACACTCCGCCCATCACCTCTCCAGAAGCCCAATTCCACCACTCCAGTCCGCAAGTCTGTGGCGCCAGCAGCAAGTCTACGGCGTCACCACCATCCGCTTCATCAACTTTATTTGTTTTCATGGCTGTAAGCTTTTTAGTGCATTTGTAAGACATTGTTTGAGCATCATTTATTAATACAATTTATCTATTTCATTTACTGGCGACCGCATCCGAACCCCTGTGAGTGTTCGTGCCAAATATTCTCAACGTGATCCGTTTCCGACGCGAACACCAGGTATGCAATACATCTCTATATGTCATGAGGCATGTTTCCCCGTAATATCGATACTTAACCACCCAAGTTTATTAATCTAAACTTCTTCTATTGAATGATTGTATGTAAAAGCCAACATGACTTGGATGCTAAGCAACACTCCGTCTTAATTGCAGTCATTGAGAACATTTGCTGCATCCAAATAGCTCGAATGTTCAGATAGTTTAATCCTAAGAGTCGTTGTTAAGTCAAAATGATCTTAGAAATATAGATTGAATCAAGTGTTTGGAGAAATCGTCACCTGCTCCCGTGAAAAAGCTTCCTACCCAAATTTCAATCAAATGAATTAAAGTAGTCAAGATTGCATGATGTTTCTGCCGAACTGAAAAACAAAAAAGAAAACGACTGTATGACAGTTTGCATGATTGATTAGCTTAAACTCTTGAAATATGAATAACATGCTGGGTATAGTTTTAGGGATTTCGATGAGTTTTTGGACCCACCAGATTTTACATGCTCAAACCCATGCGCACAGCCCACTCGATACATTGAGCCCAAAAGAGCGAAGTCCTGGTTTTCTTTTCTTTCCTTTTTCATTAGCTTTTCGGGTTGTTACAGGAGAAATAAAACAATTTCTTTACGTGACTCGGTCATATTGCAGTGCCAAGAAATTTAGTTAGAAAGGAACCAAATTGAAGTACGTAAAAAAGGTCAAAATCAAGTTAAAAAAACTATAAAGAGTCACAAGAACAAATTAAACAAAAAATTGAAAAGAAAGGCCACCTAAGCATATGATGCGGTAGAAACAGGGGGCTTGGCTCTGATGCAGGGAAGGAGAGGCATGGAAGAAGGAGTAGAGTGAGCTGAAGTTCGATCCATGGAAGATTTGATCGCTCCAGTAGCAGCAGAGGACGTGGGAGAGAAGGGAAGAATAGATTTAGGTTTGGGAAGTGAAGATCCAGCCTTAAGAAGTGACCCGGCTCGGGAGATTGATCCAGTTCAGGAGGATGGCCCAATTCCAGTCCCAGGTGGGGAGGACACAATTGAAGAGCTTGCAAAAGTTGAGGGACGAGCTAGAGCAAGCTGGGGATTGCACCAACAAACTCCAACGGATCATGCAGCCGCGATGGAGGGAATAACAGACCGAAGAAAGAGAAGAGGGAGATTTGTAGATAGATATCAGTGTGGAGAGGAAAAAGAAGGGAATGAGTAGTGTTGGGTGGTGATCGGTGTAAATGGAGGCCGGTCTGGGCTATTACACCGACCCCTTCGACGCCACCAAAGCTGGCCACGAGAAGACATATTTCGGCTGAATCTCGTCTCTGTCCCGAGGCTGCTCGTAGTTCTATCTCTCCACCTAACCAGCGTAACAGATCGTCCCTCCGAAGTCATCGTGGTGGCTGAAATCTGTCTCGATGAGACAATGAAGATTTCGAGATGATGCTTGTGACTCAAATAGAGCTGAAGGTCCTTAACTTCATGATTATTTTTTGATATTGTATTCTTCGCTAATGATTTTGCTACTGGTCTAATTCTTGCTTGATCAATTTGCTGCCACTAGTTCATTCTCACATGATCCGTTCGGTGCTGCTTATTGTTCCTCCTCGTGATTGCTAAAGTTTATTGAATATTTGTTGTTTGCTACAACTAGACCTGTTTGTTTTGACTGATGCAGCTGAAAGATAACTTGTCGGTTTCTGCTATTAAAAATGTTCGTATGTTTTACTCCATTTGTTGGTTTTAATTTTTCTGTCCATTCATGCTTTATATGTTCTTTGCTCAATCTCACTGTAAAGGCTACAACATTGCTGTTACAAAAGAAAAACGTGACCAAACATCCTGGAGAGAGTTTTCCGGAAACCCCCAGACCAGGAAGCGACTTTTCCGTGATCGGTGAGCAATCTCACCATCTGTTTCGCTTAAGTTTGATTTCATTAACATGGGTTTGATGTGTATCTTGCGTGTCTTTCTTTTTTCTCTTGTGTTTGTCTTTCCCTTGCTTGTCCTTACATGCTGGGGCACGATTCGAGCTCCTGTCGGACCAAAGCAACGTTGGTAAGTGGAGGTGAATCTCGAATCAGCTTGCACTGATGTTAGTTTTTCGCGTTTAACTTTTTGCTCACTTGACGAAATTGAATGAAACTACTTGTATTAGATCTGTAACTTAAATACGGACCTAACAAGACTAACCATGTATGATTTAGAGTCTTGAGCTATGATTTTCGAATATAATACTAAAACAGTGTCGATTTCGACCATTTCGAGTAAATCATATACTTATGTTCATCTTTTGTATCGCGAACTGATTTAGACTCTCATAAAACTCATTATATTATATGTTTCTTTTATTTGGTGGCTTAATAATCCATATTTGTGGAGTTTTGCATGTTTTAGTGTTAAGAATAAGTTCATTTTGCTTCGGATTTGGCTTCCCCTGCATGATGGAGGCACACACTTTCGCTTGTATCTTGAGTTTGGAATGCTGGATTGAGCTGAAATCTATGGCATTAGATTCGTTTCTTTCGTAGCTTCGTTTTAAGTGTTAGAAGACATGATTTCATGCTCAGAGCTGAAAGTTACATCTCATTCTTTGCGACTGTTCAAGTCTGCCGTTATATATTCTTATGTGTTTGTTTGCCTTATGTTTGATGAACTTTTTTTTACGATGATTTTTACTTGCCAATGGTTCATTCAGAAAGCCTTTATCACATTGAAGTTTAGGGACTGCCATCCATCTAACGTTTTTGATTATTTAGACCCATTTTTATTCATGTTCTCATATGAACTTACATTTTACATTCACAAATTTATTTTTGAGATGACTTGTCCATGACATTATCGTTTCAAAATCGAGTTGTTACGTAGCTTATGAGGGCATGATTTCATTTGCTAATCAGTGCATACTTCTCTTATTGTTTTGACACCTGGGATGCATATGAAAACCGACCCGCATCGATCCGGTTGACACCTGGGATGCATTCACGATTGAAGGGTGCAAACCACCCACGTAAGTGTCATTCCAACTTACCGGTTAATTCTAGTTGATTTGTTCATTTCAATTAGAATTTACTAACAACAATTATATTGCATTTCTGTGTTTTCATTTACCTGTACATTATCCAACCATGTTCGAGGACTCAACAAGACCCATCACCTTTGGGAGGATTCTCGAAGACGTGTGTAACAGACTGCATGGATTTCTCTACATGTGTAAAAACCGCGATGATCGAAGACTTTAAAGCAGCCCCAACCGTCGAATTTAAGGTACATGAGGGAAGGTGCGGGCCTTCCCGACTTTCTATTTTTCCACTTGTAACAGGCCGTGGGTCCAAGTGCATAGGCCCACGGTCACCACTCTTCCCCGCCTACTTTGATATAAATAATTGCATGTGATTGCGCCTGCGATCATCACATATGAGTTCAGGTTCAACGCCCGAATCGAGCCTAAGCTCGTAACCTAATGACATGAGTCTGGGCCCAAAAGCCCAGATCGGGTCCAACACCCGTAACCGGAAAATTTTTGAGAGCATCGCCACCTCTTCTTCGCATGTTTGAGTGAGAGAGTAAGTAATTAGAAATCCTCGAACTTTATATTATTTTTTAAAATAAATTCGGTGGCGACTCCGTATTAGCTTACCTAGGTTAAGAGATAGACATGTTTTCTATGAAGCCACGAAGGATCACAGTCCTCCTTTTGTTCCCTTCCGGATCATGCTCTGCCTTTCGCCGGTCGCCCTTTGGACGACCAAGAGAGGGCCCTATCAGGCCCGTCGGGAACGAGCGGGAGGGGCGCACACGAAGCAGGGGAGGAAAATTGAGGGAACCATTAGAAGAGTGACGTGAGAAGGAGACGGTCGTAGTAGCCGGGAAAAATAGAGGGAAGTGTCTGGCGGAGGGCAGTATGCAGTAAGAAGGAGGGACTATTTTAGTCTGAGGCCAGAAGAAAGAGTCACCACGCAACCCAAAGTGGAGTTTCCTACTTTTGATGGGACCCAAGTACAAGAGTGGATTTTCAAAAGCGAGAGGTTTTTTGAGTTAGAGGATACACCGGTTGAACTTAAAGTGAGTGTGGCTTCAATACATCTCATTGGCCCTGCTATCGAATGGCATTATGCCTTCCTCTGCAATAGAGAATTATCTGGACCTATTAGTTGGGCTGAATACTCTACTGCCTTGCTCCTTAGGTTTGGATCAAATGAGTTGACCAGACCTATTGCTATGCTTAAGGGTATAAAAAAGGGGCGGAGTTATGGAGATTACGTGGAGGGGTTTGTATCCTTGGCCACTAGAGTGGATTTATCTAATCAAGACCAGGTGGCGATGTTTATTGAAGGACTCAAGAGAGAAACCATGAAGTTGATGTGTTGATGTTAATGAGGAAGAAGGAAGGAATTAGGTGCAGTTTCAAAGAGAAGTACGGTGTGACCAATGGCAGGCACAACAGAGGGGGGTTACTGCATATCCAGTGAACAGAGGAAGTTCTAGATGGGCTATCGGGAGTAAATCACCCGAAATAGGAGGGAAAGGAACCGGTTATCGGGCGGGTAAACCTCTGCCTTATCAACATCCTCACAAGAGACTGACACCAACAGAGATGGAAGAGAAGAGGTAGAAGGGTCTCTGTTTCTAGTGCGATGAGAATTACACATTCTCTCACAAGTGCAACAAGAAGGTGTTCTCCATTATGCTGGAAGATCACGAGGAGCTAAAAAAAGCCGAAATGGCAGATAAGGAGGATCAACCGGTTGAAGAGGATAATACAGCTATGTGTTCAGTCGTTCCAATAACAGAGGAAGGTGTAGAAGGTGAAGAACAAACTCATGGAAGTGGAAAATCAGGAGAGGAGCCACTGCCTGTTCTTTCATTACATGCGCCACATGGAGTGGTTTTACTAATGAAGAATCATACAATGAAGGTGGTAGGCATATATAAGAAGGATATATTCAGGGAGTACCCATAACTTCCTAGACATTGGAGTTGCGAAACAATTGGGTTGTAACGCATATACCATTCCCAACAAGGGGGTGATGGTGGCTAATGGAGAAAAGGTGTAATGTGTGTCAATAATCAAATCTTTTGTATGGAAAATGCAAGGGGAGTTAATCCAAGGGATGAAGTGGCTACTGAATTCTCTGGGAACTGTGGTATGGGATGTTTCAACTCTAACTATGAGCTATAAATTGAAAGGAAGAGAAGTCAAATTAGTAGCAGGAGACGGGGAGTTTCAAAGGATCAAAGTAGGGAAGTTTTCTGTGAGCAGTGATGCCATGGGTTTTCTAATTATTCCCAAACTCAATCCGTTGGAGACAACTGCTTAGGACCAAAAGATCCCAACTGAGATTCAGAAAGTGTTGGATGGGTTTCCAAGAGTGTTTGACTGAGCCTGAGACCATATAGGTACTTTTGTAAATGGAGCTGAAATTAGGGCTATGGAAGAGTTGATCACTCCAGTAGTAGCAGGGGACACGAAAGAGAAGACAGGTGGAAGAAAGGAATAGGCAAAATGACAAGTGGAAGAAAGGAGCGGGGAAGAACATATTTGGGTTTGGGGCATGAAAATCCAGCCTTAAGAAGTGACCCGGCTCAGGAGGTTGATCCAGTTTGGGAAGGTGGCCCAACTCCAGTCCCCCAGGAGGGGAGGACGCAATTGATGAGCTTGCAGAAGTTGAGGGACGAGCTAGAGCAAGCTGGGGATTGCACCAACAAACTCCAATGGATCATGCAGCCGCGATGGAGGGAATAAAAGACCGAAGAAAGAGAAGAGGGAGATGTGTGGATAAATATGAGTGTGGATAGGAAAAAGGAGCGAATGGGTAGTGTGGGGTCGTGATCATTGTTGATGGTGCCCGGAGGGATGGTGTTTTGAGTTTCTCTATGTGGGTAGTTATTGTGCGTACTTTGTTCCTTGTGAATTCGACCATTAGTTGGTCTGTGGAGTTTTCCTTTTGTGTTTTATGTGAAGTAAAGGGAAATCTAGCTTCGTTTGAGGTTTTTACCCACTTTGTACGTATCAGGCTCCCCCTTGCATCTGCCCTCAAATCCCAAATAATGGGAATGGCAGAAAAGTACAAGCCTCAAGAGAGACTTCCAAGGCATCCTTTGTAAAGATGTGAAAACGGATGCACATTGCTTGGGTGGCCAATTAACAATTCTTGAAAGTGTTAAACTATATAACATAAACCAAACATCACCTAACCGCTTCAACTTTTAGGTCAATTAGTATTGTTTCTTACAGGGAAATAGAGCAGTCGTAATACAATTTTGAAACCATAAGAGGATGATCCACAATATTCCATCTAGAACAAATGCAGTTTGGTTATTGCTTAGCTAATTAGATCAATTTATGAGTCCATTATTTCAAAATTGATCTGCATAGATTCCGCATATGAAATCTATTAGGTTCTAAAGAGTTGGTTTATTCAACAGATTTTGAAAGAATCTGCCATTTGCATCAACAATTACAATATACTTTCCTAGATGGTAGGCCAGTTCAAACATATTATTTGCAAGTGAATTCCATCTAGATAGAATTGAGATCGCTCAGACCATTCCCTAAGTGCAAATGTGGTGGTTGCAATTCTGGATGTTTCAAAGATTTTATTGAAAGGGCTAAAATGATTGTGCTGGTTTTCGTTAATGGTGTTGATAGTTGTTACCAAGTGTTATTTCTCAAGTGTTGATGAAAGATCTGATGCCTAATATAAACCAGATATATAATCTAGTATTGGGTGATGTATCTCATAAATTGTTGTATGATAAATCACATTTCGTGAATCAGTGATTTGTGTTAGCTGCAGCTAAAATGGATTTAAAAAAAAAACAGTAAGGTGAAAGTCATTTGATTTTCATTGTGGAAAGAGGAGTGATCAAAAGGAGAATTGTTATAGGTTCATCCTTTTTCCTACTGATAAGTTCTACAAAGGAACATATCAGGTTCATGGAAGGAATTAAATAGTAAGATTTCAGGCTTTTGGAAAGTTTCAAACTCCATACACAATATATTGTGCTTGTGTTATGAATTTTGTACAACAACAAACTAGACTTGAACATATTGTTCTCTTTGCTGAATATTCCAAATTGTCAGTTGGATGTTAAAATGGATCCATCTTCCACCACTGAATCTAATCCAAAATCAAGATCTTCTTAAATCGATATTGTTTCCCCTTTTGTTTAAATTTTCTCAAATTCCATTCATGACATTACTTCAGCATCTTGGTCATTGACACTGGTGCTTTTAGAGAGCTTGATGGAGCTTCCGTATAATTATCAAATGGATCCATAGTTTTAGCAACTCATATTAGATCCTTTCAGAGTTAATTCTTGAAAATGTTTGTGTGTTCCTTCATTTTGTGTCAAACTTGCTATCTTTTAGTAATTCCTTAAATTATGGTCTTGCTTGCATTTTTGCGAAAGAGTCATGTTTGATTTAGGAAATGTCATCTTGGACGACGATCGGCATTACTAATCCACAAAGCAAACTCTACATTTTACAATTAACCAACAAGACAATCTGGCTTGTAGTTCAAATTTTGTTTCTAAGTGTCATATGGCACATGATAAATCCTCTATATCAAAATTGTGGCATAGTTGTCTACGACATGTTTCGAATAAAAGAATTGCGATCATTCCAAGTCTATCGAGTCATGTAAGGACTTCTATTAAAGAACATGCAATGTTCGTCACTTGGCAAAAACAAAAAAGAATTTCTTTTCTTGAACATATGAAGAATTCAACCATTCCATTCTAGCTAATACAACTTGATGTTTGGGGACCATTTCAAACAGATACATAAAATAGTTACAGATTCTTTCTTACCGTGGTTGTTGATTACATAAGGCTCACTTGGTTTCACTTGTTGAACTTTAAGTCACAAGTATTGACTATTTTCCAAGAATTCTATAAACTTGTCCTAAATCAGTTTGAGTTTTCGATTAAGAAGACCGAAATTGATAATGGAATTGAGTTTTTAAGGTTTCTAAATTTTGTTCATCAAATGGTATTGTTCATGAGAAATCTTGTATTGACTTCAACAAAGTAGAGTTGTTGAAAGAAAGCATCAAGATTTACATTTTGTGTTACTACTTATGAACAACTTCTTAATCACTTCCTTAAAGCCTTGCATCCTACTTAGTTTCAGCATCTTGTACGTCAAAAATATTCATGGTAACTCACCGCCCCACCTCACCCATAATGTTTCAGGGGTCGCCCTTCCCAACACCCCAATCGCCTCCTGGGTCGCCCATCCCATCAACCTATTCCGCCTTGGTCGCCCTTTTCATCGCCCACTGCTTCCCTACCATCTCCCCCTTCCCCCATTAAGCCAACCCTCCTACACATCTGGCCAACCTTGTGGCCCTTTCCACGTCCCTCACCATCACCCCTTGCTCCCGCCCATATAATGTTCTTAAAGATAAGAAAGAAATATTTCAATAAGAGTTCCAAAACATCAGTGTGAGCTATCAAGCTCAGTGAGTAGCACTTGAACCATTCTTTTCAGTTTTGTTAGTCTCTCACCAAAGATATTGACCTTTTCAAGAGTAGAACACCTTGTAAAATTGGTCTACTCAATTATCACCTTTTGGATCTTGTGGCAAGAATGTTTAACCTCATTAGGACCAACCCGTCTTACCTTTGGCCCGCCTATGTTTGATACCAAGGACGACATCAATATTACGAGCTTTTTTCTTGCCTTGCAAGAAAGCAACAATCTCTTTGTTACTGGGTTTTTTTATAAATTCACATTAAAGTATTAGTAACCCACGATTTTTATAAAGTTAGCTCCAAAAATTTGAGTTGTGATGAACGACGTATTCAATGAATATATCGACGAGTTTGTGATGGTGTATCGGGATGATATCGTGGTTACTCGGAGACCTTAGAGATTCACTTGAGGCACTTCAAATTGAGGGAGCACACACTCTACGTTAAGAGCGAGATTTGTGCATGAGATTAACTTCCTATGCCATGTGGTTGGAAGAAGAAGTGTACAGATGGATAAAGGAAATGTGCGAGTCATTCGGAAATGGTCGGCACCAGGTAAAGTCTCAGAACTACTAAGCTTTTTGGGACTTGCTAACTACTATCGTAGTTTTGTAAGGAATTACCCTCGACGTGTGGCCCCTTTGACGGATCTATCAAGGAAAGATCAACCCTGGTGTTAGGATGAGCAGTGTCGCAAAGCATTTGAGGACTTGAAGGGAGCCATCTCTTCAGAACCCGTCTTCAAACTCCCCAGATTTGATAATCCCTTTGACGTACATAGTAATGCATCTAACTAGATGGTAGGAGGCGTTCTTGTTTAGGAAAGGCACCCTGTTGCAATCGAAAGCTGGAAGCTGAAAGATGCGGAGCAACATCATTCCTCACATGAGTAGGAGATGCTAGTTGTAGTCCATTACTTGCTAGGGAGCACATTTGTGATTAAGACAAATAATGTGGCCAATATATTCTTCAAAACTCAAAAAACGACGTCTTCAAAAGTCAAAAAATGATGTCTCCGCAGCAGGCTCGGTGGCAAGAATTCTTGGCTGAGTAAATTTCGAATGGGAGCTTCGTCCAGGAAGGCATAATTTGGTGGCAGATGCCTTGAGTCGGAAGTCGATGGAAATGATCATAATTATCCCCTCGTACCATGCGAATGTCCTCGATAAGGTTCGTGACCTAGTCAAAACTGACCCCACTTATGTAAAGTTGGTTGAGCAGGTTAAGGCCGGGTCCATGTGGAAACTGGCTGGAGGACGACCTGTTGTACAGTGAGGGTCAGCGCTTCTACGTCCCTATCGGCGAGGGACTATGAGAGCAGATCAAGCGAGAATCTCACGACTCCATGTGGCGGGTCACTCGGGGCGGGAACAGATGATTGCCCTGATGAAGAGAAGCTACATGTGGTCCCGTCTTGAGGAGGATTGCGAGGCTTATATGCGTTCTTCCCTGGTGTGCCAGCAAGACAAGATCGGACGACGGAGGTAGGCAGGACTACTTCAACAATTGCCGATTCCAGAGAAGCCATGGGTATCGGTTTCGATGGACTTTATATCTAGATTCCCGAAGCTAAACGGGCTATCCCCCATCATGGTGGTGGTAGTTGCAGCTGAGCTATTCCATATGAATGTGGTGAAGCATTTTGGACTGTCGACGGACATAGTGAGTGATCGTGATGCAACTCTTTGGCTTCTTGGGTTCGAAGCTGAAGGATTCTCCACGGCGAACCACCCTCAAACCAACAGCTAGACAGAGCGATTCAAAAAAACGAGGTCGATTTACTTGATATCGCTCTGTTTTGCTATAACTTGTACGGGTTCTGCACGACAGGTTTCAGTTTGTTCGAGCTTGCGATTGGATACTAGTCGCTCCGACCATAAAAGGTAGCGTTGTAACGGTCTGGTGGCCCATGTCCAGCTACCTATCTCTTCTCTCGAAACAGGCATGAGATGCTCAGCGAGACGAGAAATAACTTAGAGAAAGCACCCCGACCGATGAAGAAGCATGTTGATCAATATCGGTGAGCGGTTGTGTTCAATGTGGGTGAGAAGGTCATGCTTTCCCCTGCAGATTTGGAAGAAAATCAACTGTAAGCGGGTCCATCGTGGGCTAATCCAGACATAAGATGGTCCCTTTGAAGTTTTCAAACGTGTGCATGTGGTGACCAACAGGTTAAAGCTGCCTGAGAAGATGAAGATTCACCCCACATTCCACGTGAGCTTCTCGAAGCCATTCCATGAAGATGGCGAACCCGAGAGAAGAGTCCAAGCGTAACGGGCACTTCCAACTGTGCGTGAGCAGCATGAGCTTCGGTTGGAGTGAATCATGGATCATCGCGTCTTGGGATAGAGCATGAAAAATCGTAACGAGTACCTTGTTCAATGGGGGCCAATGAGGCGACATAAGCCACTTGGAAAAAGGCAAACACATTGTGACAGTTCGAGGATGAGGTGTAGGCATACCTCAACAAGGCGTTGACGAGAGCATCGACTTCCTCTAGTGGGGGAGGTTTGTAAGCACACTTGGATGTGTGCTTGGCAAGGCATGGCCCAGGACGGATCCTGGGGCGAAGCTCATGAGGCAGGCATGAGCAAACTAGTCATCAACAAAAATGGAAGCTTTGTAAAACAATTTAGTGGATCAATTCCTTCCGGGGGAACACAATCTGGGCAGCGATGGAGACCCTGAAACATCTATAGCACACGAGTTCTATGCATGAGTACGTAAAGCAGTTCTTATCCTTGACTTGGGGATAACAAATACCTTGGAGGCCGATAAGCTGCTCAACTTCATGTCTGGTCTTCAATTGTGGGCACAACTTGAGTTGATGTGGCAAGGCATTTGTGATCTTCTTGCGACCGTTGATGCTGCCGACACACTTGCTGATTTCTGGGCAAATGGAGGAAATGACCCAAAAGGGAAGAATGTTGTCCTGAGGAAGGTCCAACGCAGAAACATAAAAATGACAAATAAAAGGCCTAGGAAAAATCGACTAGCGGGCGGGTAGATTTCCAAAGTAAGTAGTGGTGCTTAGACTTTCCTTCTCAGGGCAATCTCTCACCCAATGACACCCGTTGCAAATTAAACAACCTTGGCGGATTTTGGTACGAAAAGATAACAAAAATCAAAATAAATATTTATGAGATTAAGTAATACATATATAATCGATGGAGTTACTAAAAAGAATATATTGAGGAAGGCCACAAAGTCACCGGATTTTCGTTTTCATTCTCGATGTCGGAAGGTACGGCTGTCTCATTTGTGTTTTGCAGATGATTTGCTCATATTTTCTAGTGGAAAGCTGTCGTCCGTACGTTGTGTATTGGACACATTGTTGAGATTTGGGGATCAATCTGGCTTGAGAATGAATGCACAGAAGAGTGAGATTTTCTTTGGTGGAGTTCCGGAGGAGGTGCAGACGCAGATTTTGGCTGCTTCTGGATTTGTCTGAGGGGAGCTTCTGGTTCGCTATCTGGGTGTGCCTCTTATTACTAGGAGGCTATCTTCAGATGATTGCACGTCGTTGGTAGATGCCATTGCTAGTAGGATTTGTCATTGGACAAGTAGACATCTGTCATATGCTGGGAGGTTGTAGCTAGTGAACTCGGTGTTATTTGCGACTCAGACATATTGGTCGTCTGTATTTCCACTGCCGATGTCGGTTTGCAAGCGGTTGGAGCTGCTCATGTCGAGGTTTTTGTGGTCGACTCCATCGATAGGCCACCACAAGGCCAAGGTAGAGTGGAGTACCGTATGCAGGCCGAAAGCGCAGGGGGGGTTGGGCCTTAAGCGGGTTACAGAGTGGAACCGAGCGGCGATGTTGAAGCACATTTGGCACCTCTTCTCGGATCCGGAGGACTCCGTGTGGGCTCGTTGGGTGAGGACATATCTTCTGAGAGGCAAGTCGTTCTGGCAGGTGAGGCCGCCGGATAGGTGTTCTTGGATTTGGAGACGATTATTGACGTTGAGGCACCTTGTCCGCCGACTTATTTTGTGGCGTATGGGTGATGGGAGTAGGATTTCCTTCTGGTATGATTCTTGGTCACCATTGGGTCCTTTGGTAGAGATCATTGAACGTGAGGAGATCGAGTGATCAGGGATTCCTTATACGGTTTCTGTGGCAGATTTCTTTTTGGATCCGAGCTGGCATAGTTATGTTGATGACGGTGATATGAGGATTCATCGGCATAGGCGTGCGTGCTTTGACAGGCTATATGAGCTCCTTCCGGTTACATGTTACCCATCACCAGGTATACCTGATAAGGTTGTCTGGTCGGTCCTTACGGTCCGATGGTGTTTTCACTATTGCTTATGCATGGAGGTATATTTGCAGCGAATATGAGACTATTCCTTTGGCTAGCTTTGTCTGGTCTAAGGCTATGTTGCCACGGTTCTCCTTTGTTCTCTGGCTGGCCGTTCAGAGAAGGCTATACAATTCGGATATGCTCTTTTCTCTGGGTATTTCTTCTTCTTCAACTTGTGCTTTATGTGGATTGAGAAGAGAGCGATTCGACCACCTATTCTTCGCATGGTCATACTTAGCGGAAGTATGGCAGTACACTCTTGGTCAACTTGTGGCGCCGAATTTTCCACGTAGATTCAGTGTTATTATTAATCTGCTAGTCACACCATCGTCGGTTCTTCATTCGGATGTTTGTTGGGTGTGTTTTTTATGTGTGGATGGAACGTAATAAGCGTCGCATAGGCGAGCGTATGTTGCCTCCTAGGACACTAGCTACATTTATTCTTGCATCATTGCCACGTACATAGATTGATTTATTTGTTTTAGGTATGTATATGGGGTATACGTTAGTTTCGTGATAGCTTGATTTCCAAGGGTATGCCCCTGTGGTTTTTGTACAGACTATTTTTATGGGTTATGAATTATTACTTATAAAAAAAAGAATATATAATCGAATTAAATTATATTGTACCGTGGGATTCGAGTGGGTTAAGAGTATGTTAAACCTAATTTTAGCTTGATTACTATAATGCCTCTTTATGTGGTGGATCTACCGTAATTTCCATTTTATAATACCCTAAATTTTTAATTAATAAATCAAATCTCAATCAAACCTATCAATAGAAATCGCATATTAAAGAAAACGTTTGGGAGGGAAACAAAGAATTTTAATTTATCGACAATGCCAAAATAAAAAAATTGTCCTCTAGACAATTCCTCCTTCCCTTCCTAGAATCGGAAATCAACTCCCCCTTACGCACACAGAAACCAGAGCTAAAACCTCTTCTACTTCGATGGCAGCCCGACAAAACCCAAGTTAGGTTTGATTCATCGGGACCCCTTCCTTCACCAACCTAGCATTTCACCAATGTCAGAGAAGTCATCCACAGAGCTCACCATTGATCGTCACCCCACACAACCTCCTTGTCAAGGAAATGTAACACACTCGCGGGACCCTCAAATCTACCCAAGATGTACAAAAAGCGGCTCCAAGGCAGCCCATCACGGACTCCCCGACATTCCTATTCCTCCTGAAGCCATCTTGGGGCGAAGCAACCCATCGATGAGTATTCATCCCTCTTTCTCATACAAAATCAACCCCTACTTCACCTTAGAGCATGGTTGACTATTTTTGCATTTGTTGAACTTGCGACATGTGACATGGAAATGCCAAAATTAGCGCCTGACGGAGCAGCCAATCCCGACCAGAATGCAAACGGGTCAGACGGTAGGTAATAACTTTCTGGTCCGATGTTGAAATAAGATAAAATCATCTCTTATCCTTTTACCATGATTATGATAAAAGTTTAACCGTTTTGGTTGCGTTTTTGGCCTGCTTTTGGCTAATTATACTTGGTTTCCGCATGACGGAATAGCGAACCTGGAAAATGCTTGTGTTTGATCTTACTTGATTTTGACATTTGAATGTCGTTTAATTTTAAAACTATTTTTATTAACTACTTTATTTGATAAGTTTCTTCTGACATATTATGCAACAAATTTGTTTTCTAGATTTCAATTAATAATTCTCTGAACTTTAACACACTATGGCTCATTAATATTTTTGTTTAAAATTATCTAAATATCCAAAAAATTGAATTTTTTACATGACATTTTGTTTGCGGACGAAACACGTTGCAATATATTGGGAAGTAAGTGTTGAATAGAAATGTGGTCGCCAATAAAGTAAATGAACAAAAGAACAATCAGAATTTCACTAAGTGTAAACGAAAGAATTTACAGCCATTGCACAACACTTAAACAATTACGGACAGTCAAGTTGACATAGAATGATTGTCCGGTGTTTACAATTGATCAAGGCTGACTTATTTATAGACATAATCTAAATAATTGTCGATCGACGCACATTAAACACGTACTAATTATCATAAAACTAACTATTAATCAACTGCCGAGACCACGCCATCGACCAACTCCACTGTCAAACCTCACACCATCGACCGGCTCCTGAATCAGCATCGACCTTTGTCCTGATGACCACCTTCGACATTACATCATCGATCGAACATCTTCTAAATAGCGTCGACCTTAGTCTCCTTCTAAGCCTATAGCGCAAGGCCCAAAATGGCGTTTGCCACGTAAACACATTTCTAACATGAATATAAGCACATGAAATTTTATTTCATATGATTTGTTATGCATTAAATTATTTCAACATGCGAATTGAACTAGTTTAATTATTCAAATTTAGGAATAAAGATCTTATTTCTCTTATACAAGCTCATTAGTTGTAAAATTTTACATGGATCATTCTCATTGATTTTGGCTTTATTGGGCCTTTGTTTTACTATTTTTCGGGTTTATGATTTGATTTAAAGGATCGGCAATCAAACCACGTTTTGAGCCCGACAAAGGTTCTTTGATCATTATATTGTCTTGGTATTGTCCACCCAATTTCCATGACATTTATTTTTTATATGTTAGAGATATATATTTGGTTTGGATCAAACGCTACCGCGTGTGTATGAAAGCAAGCAAATAGGAATCCCCAAACCAACTTTGTAATCACATACCTAAGTTAATGAAACAAAAACATTTCCTACGGAGTCATCATAAATGGGCAAGGCGACATGAGTCGGTCCGAATCCTCTTAGGATCCATCTCAGTTTCTTCTGCAGAGCCTCAGTACTCGAGTCGAGGCATTGACTAGAGGGTGCGAGAGGAGTGAACCCGAATCCTCGTGTCGTCCGAACCACACCCACACACATGCATGATTGATGGGGACTAATGTGGGAAAACTTCACATGTAGATTCCTATAGAAAACTCTTACATTCAATCTACAGTTGGAGAGGAGTTTGACTTATTAGGCATGTCCAGATGTGCTCAAACTCGGGGCTAGGATTTTTTGGGTGTCACCAAAAGGCACGCCCTCGCTACTTTTTGTGTCTAGTAAGCTGTGGACTGGGGCTCGCGTACCTTTGTCCAAGAGAGGTCATTAAAACCTTCCAGCCGAGTTTATAATTGATTACTTACTATTGTTACCAAATATCGCACGTGTAGTTCTCTGTTATCATGTGATTGTTACATGTGTAGGGACAGGTGTCAAGTACACTTGATTGTGATAAAGTGTGAAACTAACATTACTCGTTTGCAACGATGTGGGTTAATGATAAAGGGTTTCACCCTTTACTTTGATCCTTACTTACTTTACCACTTACTCAACCACATGAGTGTCGGTCCAATTCCGTTTCCGATCTCGTTCCCTTAATGCTTGTTCCATTATACATGAATGGGATTAAACATCATTACAAACTTATCATGCATCAATGACACGGTCAGAGGATATTAATTCAAACATTCTCTCTACTTCATTTTTGAAGGTTTTAATTCTCCAAAATTGCCTCTTGAGCCAGACTAGGGGCAGGGAGGAAATGACAAATCTACTACAACATGAAGATCAAGGATTCCTATACGACCTCCAAGTCCATAGCCAAAATCTTACAACGATATAAATTCCAAAGATCCATCAACCATTGCCAAATTCTATAGTTGAGCATTCAGCGACACGAAGACCAAAGGTTCCGTGACAGCTACCGAGGCCCAAAGTCGAATGTCAACCGACATGAAGACAAGGGGTTCCTCCACGGCTATAAGGTTCAAAGTCAGAATATCTAACGCAATGAAGATCAAGGGATCCTTGACGCTACCACGGTCCAAGGTCGAACATGAAGACCAAAGATCACTTGACGGCTGCCTAAGGTCCACAACCAAATCTAGATGAAACGAGGACCCCAAAGAGGTTTTACTTCGAAGATCGACCTTGATCAACATTGGGATGGATGACAAGCCGAAAGATCCATTTGTGGATATGCCAATATCAAACTCAGAGATTATCGAACATCATGCCTCCATTAATCCAGTAACTGCTCCGAAAAAGGAGAAACAATCTTGTTATATTGCCAGTCGCTGTAACTTCGATAGTAATGAGAACGTCCTTCACAGGTTTTTAATTACGGAGATGAAGATAATAATTCTCCACTCATTTCAAGCCATGATTCTCAACATCGAGGAATCCAGAAACGGGCAATCCCCCAATCTACGTCTCAAACCCTAATCCTCTTCATTGGGCAATCCAGCAAGGGGTAATTCTTCAATCTACGTCTCAAACCCTAATGCTCTACAATGGGCAGGCCATTCAAGAGGCAATCATCCGTCCATACTTAAGCCCAGATCTTCAACACTAGGCAAGTCAATAAGTGACAATCCTCCAATCTGCATTTCAAGCACTAATCCTCAACATCGGTCTTCACTGCGCTAACAATGCATTTTATCACAAGGGGAAAGCCCTGGACGAAGATGAAGAGAGCCATGACCAAGATGTCCTTCTTCGAGCATTATTGATGAGATTTTGTTGATGCTAAATGTACCTATATTTGTGTGTCAACAAATCAATACCATAAGTTGTAGTCACTTCAACAAGTTTCAAATGTGTCGGAGAACATGAGGGAGTGTGAGAGGTTTTGCTCCAGTGTGACATTCAAGAGGCTCTCGAGTAAACACTCACCAAACACCTTCAAGGATGGAAATCCCATATTGCAGAAGCAGTCCAGTTGCAATAATCCTCGGTATATGATGATTTTTGAGCACTTGCGCACAAGGTAGAGCAACAATAAGTAATGAAGTTAAGTATCTCCCATTTATGAAGGGGAGTAGTTTTTAGGTGAACCCACAATCGACTATCTCGAGGGGAATGCTGCCATCGACTACTAGGCATGAAGCTAAGTCGAATGAGTGAGATTCTATTTGATGATATTTTTCCAATGCCAAGAAAAAGGAGACATGGCCTCAGAGTGTCCCACAAGAAGGTATGCAATAATTAGAGAGGTGTCTAATGGAGAAGAGGAGATCGAAGAAGATCATACCATTTTGGGATCAAGAGGTGATCGAAGAGTACCTGTACGAAGGACAACTGCTAGTCGTTCACAAAGCCTTAAAAGTGGCCCAAAAATGAGAGGAGAATCAACATGAGAGCATCTTCAATACAAGAAGCACGGTCAAGGACATGGTTAAGTGATTATAGACAGTGGTAGTTCTACCAACGCGATCTCGAGAACTATAATCGAGAAGCTCAATCTGCCAGTCGAACCCCATCATTATTCCTATCGACTCTAGTGACACAATTAGGATAATGATGTTCAAGTAACCCTGTAGGCTGAAGTGCCATTGTTGATTGGTAAGATCATTTAGGATGAAGTCGTCTGTGACATCATTCCCATGGACGCGTGCCACTTACACCTAGGGAAACCATGATAGTTTCATCGATGCGCACAACAGGATGAGTATCACAGTGCCTAACCAGCACGATGAGTGTCAGCGAAAGGAAGATCATCTTGATGCCCCTGGCAAATCAACAAGTCGAGGTACCCATTGAGCAGCAACATGTTCAAGCTTTCCAGTGAATGGAATTTATTCAAGTGATACGAGTATATGAGGAGGCTTATATTTTGGTTATGGTTGAAGGAGTTGGGGATCCGTCATTGAAGCATCCCCGAGAAGTAATAATAATCAAAGTGTTCAAAGACGTAGTCCCTTAAGAGCAACTAGTCGAACTAGCTCTATTACGTGGCATTTACTAATCCACTTGGTTCTAGGAGTATCCCTACCGAATCGACCAACCTACATGTGCAACCCCGAGGAAGTAGTTGAACTTCAGAAGCGGGTCGATGAGCTACTCGAGAAAGGCTTGGTTCGAGAGAGTTTAATCTCTTGCCCTGTTCGCCATATTGGTGCCAAGGAAGGATGGCATGTGGAGAATGTGCATGCACAATCAAGTGATTACTAAAATAACGATGAAGTATCGCTTCCATGTCACCAGATTGGATGACATGTTAGATGAGCTACAAGGAGTGCAGGTATTTTCCAAGGTGGTTCTATGAAGTGGTTATCACAATATTCGAATAAAGGAAGGCGATGCGTGGAAGATAGCCTTCAAGCCAAGTATGGGTTATACAAGTGGCTAGTGATGTCCTTTGGCCCGTCGAACGCTCCCAGCACCTTCATGCGACTGATGACCCATGTTATGCAACCATTCATGGAGAAGTTTGTGGTTGCCTACTTCGATGACATCCTCATCTAAAGCTGAAGAACGGAAGAACATGTCAACTATTTGAGAAAAGTGTTCTACACACTTAGAGGTGAGAAGTTGTACGGAAATACCAAGAAATGTGAGTTTTTCAAATCAAGCGTAGTATTTCTGGGTTATGTAGTGTCTATAAAAGGGATTCAGGTCGACGAAGGCAAAGACAGAGATATCCAGAATAAGGCTTTAGTTCAAAAGCAGCTTCACGGAGTGCTTCAAAGGAGACAGGTTCGAGAGGACTCTATCTACCCAAGCTAGTTTCGAGCGACTAAACTAGAAGATCAGCAAGGCCCCAATTCTTGCCTTAACCAACTTCTCCAAGATGCTTGAAGTCAAATGTGATCATTTAGAAGTTGGTACAAGAAGAGTCATGCTGCAGGAAGGGAGGTCCACAACCTACTTCTGCAAAAATGTTAATCAAGCCAAACTCAACTACTCAACATACGACAAGAAATTCCTAGCCATCGTTCAAGTACTCGAGACGTGGAGTCATTACTTGCTGCCTTGAGAATTCGTGCAAAACATCGACCATGAAGCTCTCAACACATCAACGGTTAGCACAAGCTTAGTCAATGACATGCTAGTAAGTCATTATAGTGCCTTGCATTATAAGTCAATCATGATTAGTTCATTCATGACTAGTTCATGTATTTGGCCTTGCATGCATTTCTCTGGGTTCAATATAGTGCATTTATCCTTTTATCTTGGCAACCCCTGTATAAAAGGTGCCCTTGTAAGAATGAAGGGGGTCATTCAAAATTAAAAAACTTAATCCTTTTTGTTGGACTTGTGTCTTTCAATTATCTTCTTCATTTGGTGGATTCCAAGTGCGGTTTGTGCATAGCGTGTTATCAAGGTAGTGGTGTATATGTATCTATTGAGTCATCCCTTGCCCACGTTCTTATTCATGATTGTGGTTTCTATATCAGTGGTACAAACGAGTTCTATCTGAGTCTTCCATAATGGTGGTGAATCTGTATCCATGGTGGTTGTTCTCAAACTACCCTTCGCCTATTCGCGACATGTGTTTCGCCCTTCCCATCTTTCCCTAGTTCATTCCACCGTTTCACCCATTTGTCTAAACTCATCACCTATTCAATACCGACAATGTGTCACTTGCGTTACTCGCTTTCGAACAACTCAAGACATACCTTACGGAGTCATTGATATTCATACCGGCCCATCCATTTTTCCTCACATTACGGAAGAATCATTTGGGGCAACGCTCACACATCAACCTCCTAACGCCAAAGAACGCACAGTCTACCACATGACGATGTACGCTTGATCAGGGCAACTCTCTCCGAACTCGTCGATGTCACTCAAGGGTTTAATCCAACAGAAGTTCAGTCGTTGAATCGTAGGATCATGTCCCAAAGAGAAGAGGAGAAGGTCAATCACCAGGCAACAACTCACCCTCCCAACATGAGTGGTAGGTCCCCGATCCTGGTCCACCACATGAAGACACAATTACCCGTCTAGTCCCATCATAAAGTGCTATTAACATCGCACGTTCCGGGCATTCAATTGGGTAACATCATTGTCAAACGAATCTTGTAGCACACCAGAGATCGTAGAAGATAATAAAGTTCATGCTACGAAGGGTCATGCGCATTTAAACTCGCCTTTTTGGGAGACCAACCGTCTTAACGGCTAAGAACAACTACAAGCAATCGACATAACTATTCTTCGAAATCAAAATCACATGAAGGGGAGTATTTGTTCATAACTTATACTTTCTCCACCAAACAAGTTATATAAGCTTACCCGTTTTGCCCTTCGACTTGTCTCATATGTACATGAACATCCAAGGCAGACAATTGAGGCGAGGGCGACAAGATGGAATAGTTTGGAAGCAAAGCTTCGAAATAACCCGTGTTGTCAAAACAACGATACATATGAGTAGAGTGTGCAAAACATCCTATCAAGGCTGACTAGTGAAAGGGAGTATTCGTTTCGAAATCAATACTCTATTTATAAAAAAAAAGTTGCATGAGTTTACTTATTTTACTCTCCATGCTTCTCTAAGAGATATATGAGCATCATTAGTAGACAATGAAGATAAACAATAAAATTCTGATCCTGAGCAACGAAACAGACTTCAACAATGTACTTCTTCATATTCCCAGAGAGTCAACTAGGGGAAAACTCTTATGACAAAGGTGAGAATGGCAAAGCTTCAAGCCAAAGAGTTGTTGCAGTTTCATCAAGTGTTTAATTTCATTGGGCGGAGATACAACGAAGAAATCGTATATAAGGAAAGACCAAATGTTCTACTTCAACTTTCTTGCAAACGAAATTATATGAGCAAATTTTGTTTCTACTTTAAACTAAACGAAGTTAAATAAACTCACTTGTTTTTTCGCTATTTGTTTGATAGATACATGGCAACCTTCTACAATAGACACAAGCCAAGAGTAACATTTTCGTCAGCCCTTTGATTCCAGGGAACAAAGATGCACTGACGAAACTCCATAAAGGGGATGTACCAAAATTCTACTTCACGTTTTTTATAAATGAAATTACATGAGCTAATTGCTTTTCTATTCTAAAGTTAACAAGTCACACGAACTCACATGTTTTCTTACCATCTATTTGACAGGTACATGAGTAACCTTAAACAACATACATAAGGCCAAAGTACCATTTCGTCAATCCTTCGATTTTTACGGATGAAGATGCAATGACGAGATCATATAGAAGGAAAGTATTAAACACTCTACTTCACCTTTCTTACAAACGAAACCACTTGTTTACTCGTCATCTGTTTGATAGGTAAATGAGAGCACCCTTAAACAACAGACAAAAGGCAACAAAAGCATTTCATCAGATCTTCATTTCCATTGGACAACGACGCAATGACGAAGCTACATGAACTGAAGTATTATATTTTAATACTTTCTACTTCGAAACAAGTTACATGAGCTCACTTGTATACCATCCTTTCACAAATGTAGGTACATAAACATCCTACATGTCAGGTGAAAAATTTTGAAGCAAATATTCAGAGTTGCCTTTGTTGTCACCAAGGACGGCCACAAAGAAAGGGAATCTCATTGACATTATTCTCTTATCATTCCCTAGTCAGAGCAGTGTTTTCCATTTCTCGTTTTATAATTATACCGCACTCCCTAGGGATAAGATATGCAACCATATTCTTCCATAACGCAATCAAAATGGACATTTAAAACTCACTTCCTTAGCGAAAAATTGACTTATCATTATTTCACCAAACAAGAGTCGAAGTACATTAGCTAACTTCATTCCCGTTTACTAACAATTTATAGGTACATGAGCATCCTCACCGTTCGGATGGAGGATGCTTGAAGCCTAAATCTCAAAGAACATGACCTGGGGCATGGATGTACAAGCACTTCCCCCACGTAGTTCGCACACGAATGTGACCTCGTCTATAAACAAGGGTTGTATACCCAAAGGTATTTATCTCGTAAGCATTTGTATGCCCATTTGCATACAATTCACATCTTTCACATTATTAAAGCTCTTCTGGACGTGAAACAAAGAAGAAAATACCATTTCAGAATATTAGCCCTAGAGAGATTATAAACATTATGAGAGTTTGTCCACACAAGGTCCGGGGGGCAAAGAATCGCTCAACAAAATATGCTCAGACCCGGATGAGATCGAACATTTATTCTCTATCCTTAACACATAACATTGAACATTGTTAGCCATTCCGAACCAAAGTCGAAGTTTTCACATACACTACTCCCTCTATGTCTAAGGACCGCCTCACATTGAGGTAAAATGAGATCTTCGGACCATAGAGGCAACACTTCCTCAAGGTTCAAGTGAATAAGCACTATCAATGGATAGACACACCACTTGAGTCCCTCCCGAGGACAAAGCGTCTTCAAACAATTTCACAAGAAATACAAATCCTCAAGGAATCCAAAGCATAATCAACAAAATCGACAAGAAAACAAATGGACAATGCCCTACATATCAATGAAGGAAAAGCAAAGTCAGCGCACAGGTAAAAAACAAAGCGCGAAATAAAAACAAAATAACAAAGTACAGTACCATAACCGACTTGCGGTTGTAAGAGGTAAATTATTGCTTCTCCAATAAATGAAGAAAGCATTCCCCGAAACGGATCATTGACAGTCACTAGAAAAACAACCCCAAGGTGCTCGTTGACACTCACCACTAAATCAGTCGCCATCCCCAACATAGTCCTTTGACCGGCTTGCTATCTAAAAGATGGAGAATTCACTCGACCGTTGGAACTTATGTTGCCCATCGACTTCTGACGAGGTCCTTAAACTTGTTTAGAAAAAATGAAGAAATTAGAACCTCGATTAAAGAGCCTTATAGTAAAGCCACGTTACAACTAGATTACGACTCCTTCGACCGGTACATGAGCATCCAAGTCAAGGGAACTCTAAAATCCAACTGTGACATGTTCTACAAAAAGAATGAGCAGTGAAAAAAAAAGTCAAAATCCCTTTTCCCGGTCCCGCTCATAAGCGATATTAGTAACCTTCATCAAAGCAAATCCATACATGAATGTCATAATCACACATGTTTGATTACTCCGTACTTCCCATGGTTTCTTGTATTATTGTCATTTTCTAGAGGAATCTCATGGTACAAGTCTATCAAGAATACCCTAAATCCATAATTTGAGGCATTCATTTTGTGCGAAAATCATCTTCAGATTCCCTCACAATGGGAGGGAAATGTAATACCATAAATTTTATTTTATTCAATCGAATCCCAATATATCTTAACAATCAAATTGAAAAAAAAAAAAAGAATAGTGTAATAAAAGGAAACGTTATACAAAGAAATAAAGAAATTTGATTGATAGACGCTTCCAAAGTAATAATAAAAATGCACGATCGATTCTTATATAAAGAGACCATAAAAAAATAAACAGATCTTCATATCACCCTTCAGGCACACACACACGGAAAATGAAGGCAAAGACTACCTCTTCGACGATTAAAGCCCTGCAAACCCCAAGGTAGGTTTGACGCTTTGGGGACCTATAATAACCCATATTTTCCTAGTTTATTAATGTAAATGGGATTGGATATATGGAACGAATGTGTAATAAGAAGGAAAAATTTACGAGATTGTAATAGCGATTCCGGGATGCGAAAGATGCTTACGGATGTTATCCATTGTCCAAGGACACTTCCATGAGCAATATGGAAAGCCTTCTCAGTAAAGGGGTAACGCTTAGAAGTATTCTTGTGAATGACGGGTTGATATTTTCATTGTTATGACGATAAACATGGGGTTGTTGCGGTTAAAACACATTTAGCTTTGAAACCAAATTGGTTATGATAGAAAATGCAAAGACAATTTCAGCCCCAAAGGTGAATAAAATGTGAATAATGCGAAGCGAAGAATGGGTAGTAAATGCGCAAAAACTGTTGCCCCAAATATTCAATGTCGCTCGCGGACAGCCCACTTTTGTGCGGATTCATGGTTGAAATTCCCGCAATTCCTACTAGTTAGAAGCACGAACAAATTGGGTAAATAAGACAAAATTTTTGTTAAGGGGTTGGATTAATTACAATTAATTAAGTGGAATTAATTAACACTAGTTAAGCATGATTAATTAGTTTTAATCGGGACCCAAGGAATGGTGGGGCCCTCTTGTTATTATTTTGGGACACTAATTAGAGCTTGAAAATGTGGGAGAAAGGGTTGGTGGACGTCCACAAGGAGAAGAGGAGAAGAAGAAGGAAAAAAAGAAAAATAGGTAGAAGAAGAGAAAGGAAGTGTGGGCTAGTTCGGCGACAGGAGAAAGGACTGAAACGGAGGGGCCACCATCAAGGAATAGTGTGAAAAGGCTCCTTCATGGAGAGATAGTCCGAAGCAAGAAAGAGTTTGAGCGTTTTTGCTCCGGACAAGACGAAAAGTACAGTACTCATTCCCCTTCGTTTCTCTTCTTACGAAAATGCCATAAAACTCTTTAGACTTGAGTTTTGCTTGTTGTGAGCATGATGTATGATGAGGAAAAGGGGCTGGCCAGACCCTTGGGATCATTGGGGACCGCAACCCGGACCCTCAGTTATGTGACGGATGGGTGGAGTATCACCACATGTGGGTAGCCGGAGGTACGCGATTGTACATGTGTGCTGGATACTAATCGTGTAGGGGCTGACCACGTTGGAACTCATTCGTATGCATGAGGCTGCGGTTGTGTTGACCTATGAATGCATGTTCATGGTGAATATGAGCTGTTCGGGAACGAATGTTCCGGTTTGTATGAGTGAGTTGGGCTGGAAAATGGATGTTTTACATGGTTCATGCACGTATGTGGCTGCCCATTCATGCACGTATGTGGCTGCCCTTGGCACATAATTGAAACCCGATGATAGAGTAAATAGAGATGGACAAACTGGTCTGTCGGACTAATGAAATGGAAAGGTTTGTGCTATGAATGGGATGGTTACAGGCAAGCACGAACACCGATAATGTTGTATGTTATGACGTTGCGGATTTGTGCACGTTGAGTAATATAATTTGACGAATGTGGACTGAAAAGGGGAACGGTTATCGCCATACGTACCTGGTTCAGGATTGATACTCCTCGGTAAGATGAGGGTTTGTAATGTTTAGAAAGCACGGATAAATGAAAGTGATCGAACGACCCACGTATTTTGGCGGAATGGAAGTTATGACGAAACATTTGACACGCCCATGGGCTGCCTTATGAGACGGAAATGAGATGGGTTTGGGTGCAAGAAATCCACCCTCGGAATGGAGTTTTGATAAGGCTAGTTGGGTGTTAAAAATTGGAGGAAAGAATGCCCGAAACTAAGGCACGGAGGGTGAGTTATGTGGCCGTGCGCACTCGGATGGGTTGATCCGTGATAGCGAGGTATTGTGTGGCGGAAAATATATTGAGCATGAGGTGTACATGGGGCGTACACACGCTGACAATGTGACATTCCCGGATGCCGTCGGAAATAACTTAGTTGCGATTCTTGAAAGAGTTGAAACGCAACGATGTATGTCAGAATTTTGAGAGGATGTCTTAGTTTTGATATATGTTAAGGAATGTCACGGGCGATTGGATGTGTGTGTTTGAGATGCCGTACTTAGTAATTTTATTACATTACTATGTGTTTTTACAGGTCATAGAAGTGATCTAACGCATGCTTATGTTCATGTTGGGTAGTGAGCTTCCGTTGTATAAATTTTATTACTCAATTGTAACCGAATCGAATAATGCTTTTCAAGTAAATAGTTGATAAGTTTTATTTTAGGAAACCGTAGGTCCTTTCATTTGCTATCACAGCTTGGGTTAAGCTCGAAGTGATATGGATGTGTTTTCGAAGGAAAATGGGTTGGTTTTTTGTCCGAACATAGGGTTAGATGCCTATGCATGCGAATGAGGTTTCCAAAAGTGTATTGTGAGTATTTAGCTGAATGTTTTATGTAAAAAGTGTGACCCGAAATTCGGTTTATTTTTTTGAATTACTTGTGGACATTAAGAAATGGATTTGGGAAGGAACTGGACGAATCACCGACGCCAGGGCCGGAAGGGCCGGGAAATTTTTTGATGGAAATGCGTACTAAGGACACGATGTGATGCATTACATATGGATGTGATAAAGGTGAGTTGTGGCTGCCATAAATGTGTTTGTTTGTTGCTGAATTTGAGCAGCCTTGGATATGTTCGAGGTGTATGAATTATGACAGCTGATTTTGCATTGTAAAAGGCGCGTGTGGCTGCTCGAGTTGTGGCAAAATTAATCTATGTTATGGTTGTCCTAAGGTGAGGCTTCATAATATTTTCTCCATGAGGGACGGATTGGATAAGTATTATGAGTAAAATGGTTGAAATTTATGTGTACTTTGTGGTGTTATACAATGGAGTCATGATTATGTTGAACGCATGTAAACGAGATGCTTTGAGCATCGAAAGGTGTTTTATTGTTGCTGAAACTCTGTGTCACGGATGGATTCTTATTGTGATAGCCATGCTCTTAAGTATGTAATGAATATATTGTTCTTATGAGTAAAGATTGGGGTTGACCACAACAATCAATTGTTGTTGTTTAACAGTGACATGGCCGAGGAAAGTACAAGACTGGGGTTGAGCACGACTAATCTGCGTGTGTCCACGGAAAGATATGTAGAGATTCCGCGAAAATGAAAGGTCACACTTATTAGACAATTTCAAAAACTTGAACCGCCAAAGTTCAAGGGGGATGAAGGACCAGAAGTAGCGAAAGAGTTTGTGAGCAAACTTGAGAGGATTTTCAATGTTCTTGGATGTACTCTCGATGAGAAGTTGCTTATGGTTGAATATTCTCTTTAAAGAGATGCGGAGGCGCGATGGAAAGCGAGTAAGGATAGCGTCAGAGTCATCTACACCGTAGATGTGTGGACGGTGTTCAAGGAAGCCTTCTTGGGAAGTAATTTTCCTTCTCTTGTCGCGAAGATAAGGCACTTGAGTTCTCTAACTTGAAGCAAGGAAGATGACGGTAGATGAGTATGAAGGAAAGTTTGTCGTGTTGTCTCGCTATGGGCTGACTATGGATGTGGAGAGCAAGGCGTGGATGTTTGAGTTGGGCTTAGATATGGAGATCAGATTACAAGAAGCCCACTTATGCTCACATCTTGTGAGGAAATTTATCGTCCAGCACAAAATATGGAGAAGGCATTGATTGCGGCAAAAGCTACTGGAGAAGCGTAGAGTTCCAAGAGGATGAAAGGGAGCGGGCTGCCCATTCGAAAGAAATTTAGGCCGGGGAGTTCTTTTTCAAGCTATGATCATTTGTGGCACGTCCTTCACGTGCTCCTACAACGGCAACAAGCTTGTTCCTCGGAGATAGTCAATGATCTCAGTCCGAAGGACTGCCCCATTGTCACTGATGCACAAACACCAGTTTGGGTTTGTATGTGCGACTAATGAGATGGTGTTTTACCAGTGCGGGCGACCTGGTCATATAAGAAAGAATTGCCCTTAAGGGGCATGATCGATGCGAACTAGTATGGCGGGATCAAGCGCACCGAGGCCGAGTGGAAGCATAAGATATGCGTCTATTGTGTCGATGTCAAGGGGATCCGTGAGTGGACCTTCGGAATCAGGAAGGCTTAATGTTGCCACTGAGGCGGATGCGACCGCATCTCGTGGAGTGATTTCAGGTAAGGTTCGAATTCGAGGTGTTCTGGTGCATGCATTGTTCGATACGGGTGCCATGCATTTATTTATATTCGTGTGGATGTGTGGAAAAATATGGTCGACCGGTTGATAGAGTTTAGACGTATATGAGGATAATGTTACCTACGGGTGATGAGTCTATTGTTGATAATCTGTGCCATAATTGTGAATTGATGGTGGCTGGTTTGAAGTTCATGATTGATCTTCTCGTATTTCATATAAATTATTTTGAAGTTATCTTGGGCATGGATTGGTTGGCTTCGAGCCATTCTCAAGTGGACTGTGAGAAGAAGCGCCTTTTGGTTGACGCGGTCAGTGAAAAACCACGTGAGTGTAGGCCGACTTTTGATGGTTTCAGCGATGCGGATGCAACATCTATTGAGGACAGGACATGAAATGTTTCTTGCTACGGTGGTGAAGAAAGGGGTTGAGTTATCGGTATTGGAGCGAATTGATGTGGTTCGAGACTTTGTGGACGTCTTCCCAGAAGAGTTACCGGGGTTGCCACTTAAACGATATGCGGAGTTTTTTATCGAACTTCTTCCCGAAACAGCACATATCTCTCGTACTCCATACTAGATGAGCTTGGCCGAGCTTAAGGAGTTAAAGGCACAATTGTAAGAGCTTGCAGATAAGGGTTTTGTGCATCCTAGTTTAAGTCCATGGGGTGCTCTTGTATTGTTTGTAAAGAAAAAGGTCGATACTATGAGTTTATATATTAACTATCGTTTGTTGAATCAAGGTACGATTAAATATTGCTATCCACTTACCCGAATTGATGATTTATTTGATCAATTACATTGATCCGTTGTGTATTCGAAAGTAAATATTCGGTCGGGATGTTATCAAATTGGAGTAAGGGAAGACATTTCGAATACCTCTTTTTGAACAAGATACGATCATTATAAATTTAGGGTGATGCCCTTTGGATTAACGAACGCACCAGCCATATTCATGGCATTAATGAATCAAGTATTTCGATTGTACCTAGATCAGTTCGTGGTGGTATTCATGGATGATATTCTTTTGTACTCAAAGAGTCGAGAAGAGCACAAGGAACACTTCACTATCGTCTTAAAGACACTACGGGAGAATAAGTTATACGCCAAGTTAAGCAAGTGTAAATTTTGGCTTGAGAAAGTGTCATTCCTTAGGCATGTTATATCGGCTTCAGGTGTGGAGGTAGATCCATCCAAGCTAAGCCGTTAAGAATTGGTCGCCATCCAAGCTAAGCCATTAAGAATTGGTCGCTATCGACAAACGTCTCAGAGGTGCGAAGTTTCCTCAGATTAGTCGGTTATAATAGGAGATACGTTGAGGGATTCTCCAAGATTGTTGCCCCAATGACAAAATTGTTGAGGAAGGGTACTCGGTTTGAATGGACGGATAAGTGAGAAGAATGTTTTGAGGAACTAAAAAACATATTGATGAGTGCACCGATCTTAACCATACCTAGGGGACATGGTGGATTTGTGGTGTATTGTGTCCGCACAAGGCCTTGGGTGTGTGTTAATGCAACATGGAAAAGTCGTGGCTTATACTTCTACACAATTAAGGAAACATGAAAAGAATTACCCGACGCACGACTTGGAGTTCGCGTAGGTGATACTTGCGCTAAAGCAATGGAAACACTACCTTTATGGGGAGAAATTTGAGGTATTTACAGAATATAAGAGCTTAAAATACCACTTTGCCCAACTGGACTTGAACATGAGGCAATGTAGATAGATGGAGCTCCTGAAAGATTATGATTGCACTACCTCATATCATTTGGGAAAAGAGAATGTGGTGGCAGATGCATTGAGTCGGAAGCATTGCGCTCTCATGAGTTTAAGGGTGGAGAAAGCCCGTTTGGTGGAACAATTGAATGACTTGGACTTGAGCATGGAGGAACCGGACGTGAAACAATGTGTGGCATGGGGACAAGTAGACGCAAGTGTTTCGAATAATACGGGAAGCTCATGCTCGAGATGAGTATTTGAACATCATTCAAAAGGGCTTGGAATTGAGTGTACTCCCATTTTAAACTTTCTCCCAATAGATTGCTAAGGTTTGGGAATTGTGTATGCATACCGGATGAGCAAGAGATGAAGAAGAGATTGGTGGATGAAACCCATAAGAGCACTTATTGTATACATTCAGGCATCACGAAAGTAATATTAGTGGCCAAAGATGAAACGAGAGAATGTTAAGTATGTGAATCGTTGTGCTACATGCCAAATGGTAAATATAGAGCATCAAGGGCTGGGAGGGTTGCTTGAGCCACTTCCGATGCCCGAATGAAAATGGGAAGACATAGCTATGGATTTTGTCACGAACTTACCTAAGGGTGGTTGGAACATTAACTCTGTATGGGTTGTGGTAGATAGACTTACGAAGTCGACCCACTTCATTCCCATACAAATCAATTGGTCGGTAGAAACATCGACGAAAATTTATATTCGGGAAGTCGTGATATACCACGGAGTACCACATACCATCACGTCTAACCGCGACCCAAGTTTCACAGCTAGGTTATGGAAGAGCCTTAAAGAGGCCGTGGATACGGAACTCGAAATGAGTACGGCATTACACTCCCAAACGGATGGTCAAACGGAGTGTATGATACAAACCTTCGAGAATATGCTCCGAGTTTATGCACTTGAATGGAGGGGTAGTTTGGTTGACCACTTACCCTTGGTGGAGTTCACGAACAATAATAGCTACCACGCTAGTATTGGTATGGCGCATTTCGAAGTCTTTTACGGGAGGAATTGTTGATCGCTGATGTATTGGAATGAGCCCCGGGAAAGGGTCTTTGACATACCTGAGATAATAAATGAGACAACAGATGTGATCACTGTAGTAAGGGCGAGTATGAAGACTATTCAAAGTCGGCAAAAGAGTTATGCGGACCGATGACGAAAACCCTTGGAGTTTGACGTGGGTGATGAAGTATTTCTCAAGCTATCCTTGATGAAGTCAATGTTTCGAGCGGGTAAAGCGCATAAATTGAGTCTAAGGTACATCGGACCATATCAAAACAAATCACGGAACGCATAGGGAAAGTGGCATGGGTAGTAGCTATACCTCCGGAGTTGTCCTATTGTTATGATGTATTTCACGTATCCATGTTAAGGATGCGTGAACTGGATTCGGAGGAAAGGATGGAGACCACGACCGTGAATATAAATAAGGACATGAGCGTCACGGTAGAACCGGTGCAAATAATCAGGCGGAAAGAACGGACCACTCATGGAAAGAAGACAATATTCGTACGAGTACTTTGGCGAGGAGTCTGGGTTGAAAAGCAAAAATGGGAGCCTGGTGAACGTATGAAGGTGACATGCCCACCTTTTCGAGTAAAGAATTTCGGGGATGAAATGTCCATAATGGGGCGAGAATGTAATAACACATATTTTCTAGTTTATGAATGTAAATGCAGTTATATATACGGAACAAATGTATAATAAGAACGAACAATTTATGAGATTGTAAGAGCAAATCCGGAATGATGAAAGGATATTTCAAATACTTAAGAATTGACCGATGCGAAAGATGTTAGGGGTGTTCTCCAATGTACAAGGACACTTCCATGAGTAATATGGATAGCCTTCTAAGTAAGGAAGTAACACTTGGAAGTATTCTGGTGAACTACAGGCCGACAATTTTCATTGTTATGACAATAAGCTTAGGGTTGTTGCATTTAAAACGTATTTAGCTTTGAAATCGAGAAAACAAATTGGTTATGATAGAAAATTCAATGAAAATTTCAGCACCAAAGGTGAATGAAAAATGAATAATGTGGAGCGAAGAAAGGGTAGTCGAAGGGCGAAAAGCGTTGCCCCGAATACTCTTCGATGTCGCCCACGGACATCCCACTTTTGTACGGATTCATGGGTGAAATTTGGCCGCAATTCCTACTAGTTTAGAAGCACGACAAATCTGGTCAAATAAGACTAAATTTTGGTGAAGGGGTTGGATTAATTACGATTAATTAAGTGAGATTAATTAACACTAGTTAAAAGTGATTAATTAGTGTTAATCAGGGCCCGAGGCTTCTTCAACAAGCCATGTATGGTGAAGACCACTTATTATCATTTAGGGACACTAATAAGAAGCTTAGAAGAGCTGGAAAAAGGGGCAGAAAGGGCTGGTGGACGTCCAAAAGGAGGAGAGGATGAAGAAGAAGAAGAAGAAGAAGAAGAAGGAAAAGGAGAAAAAGAGGAAGAAGAAGAGAAAACAAGTGTGGGCAGGTTCGGCGCGAAACGGAAGAGCTGACATGAAGGAAGAGTGTGATAAGACCCCTTCGTAGAGAGATTATAAGGAGGAGGAAAGAGTTAGAGCGTTTTTGCTCTGAACAAGACGAAAGGTACGGTACTCATTCCCCTTCGTTTTTCTTCTTGCGAAACGGTCATAAACTATTTAGACTTGAGTTTTGCTTACTGTGAACGTATTGTATGATGAAGGAAAAGGACTGGCTAGGCCCTTGGGATCGCAGGGGATGACACACCGAACCCTCGGTTATGTGATGGATGGGTTGAGTACCACTGCATGTGGCTAGCCGGAGGTACGCGGGTGTACATGTGTTGGATGTCAATCGTGTGGGGGCTGGCCATTTGGGAACTCATCCATATGCATGAGATTGAGGTTGTGTATGAGATGTGAACTCATTCATGTGGGAACTCATCCATATGTATGAGGTGAGGTTGTGTTAACCTATGAATGCATGTTCATGGTGAATATGAGTTGTTCGGGAACAAATGTTCCAGATTGTATGAGTGTGTTGGGCTGGAAAATAGATGTTTTACGTGTGTTCGTGAACGTATGTGGCTGCCCATTCGAAGCGTTTACCTTCGCACATAATTAAAACTCGAGGATATAGTATATGGAGAGGGACGGACTACTCCGTCATACTAATGAAATGGAAAGGTTTATGCTCCGAATAGGATGGTTACGGGCAAGCACGAACACTCGATAATGTTGTATGTTTTAACTTTGTGAATTTGTGCACCTTGAGTAATATAATTTGATGAATGTGGAAGAAAAGGGGAATCGATTATGGCCATACTTATCTGGTTCGGGATTGATACTCCTCGGTCCTCGGTAAGAAAAGGGTCTGTAATGTGCGGGAAGTACGGATAAATGAAACCGATCGAACGACCCACGTATTGTGGGCGGAATGGAAGCTATGACGAAACGTTTGACACTCCCATGGGGCTGCCTTATGAGGTGGATGGAAAAAAATCAACCCTCGGAATGATTATTGATCAACCTAGTTGAATGGAAAAGATGGGCGGAAAGAATGCCCTAAACTACAGCACGAGAATGAGTTCCGTAGCTGTGCGCACCCGGATGGGTTGATCCGTGGTATTGGGGTATTGTGCGGCTGAAAGTATTTGAGCATAAGGCGTACATGGAGCGTACACAAGCTGAAAATGCGACGTTCCCAGTTGCCGCCATAATTAACTTAGTTGCGATCCTTGAAGAATTTGAAACGCAATGGTGTATGTCAAATCGTCTCGAATTTTGAAATACATTAAGGGATGTTAGGGGCGATTGGATGTGCGTGCTTGACCTGTCGTACTTAGTCATTTGACTAATGTTATTATATATTTTGGCAGGTCATAGAAGTGATCTAATGCATGCTTACGTTCATATTCGGTAGTCAGCTTTTGTTGTGTAAATTTTATAACTCAATTGTAACCAAATTGAATAATGCTTTTCAATTATTAATAAAATGGCTAATAAGTTTTATTTTAGGAAACCGTAAGTCCTTTCTAGACCTCCTCCTACACCATCATAGGCTCACACTTTGCTAGAGTTATCATTGGAGCTCATCATCGTCTCTAACCGTCACCCGCATGACCTCGTCATCAAGGAAAGATAAACAAATCATGAGAACCCCTCAAATCAACCCAAGCTGGACATAGACCAGCTCCAAGGCAGCCTATTATGGATTCTTTGACATCTCTCTTCTTCCTCGGACCATCTCGAGACACCCTTCGGTGAGTTTTCAACCTTATTTCCCAGACTCATTTAGCCCCTCTTTAACCTCAGAGCATGTTTGACCACCTTCCGTATTTGTTAGACTCGTCTCATGTGATGTTGGAACACAAAACCGACTCCTAACAGAGTGGCTAAACCCAGCCAGGATAAAGGGGGTCAACTGAGTGGCCAAAACTTTCCGATCCATTGTTGGAATAAGACAAAATGAGATTGTGTCGATCTTTTATCCTTTTAACATGATTGTCATAAAATATTACTCAATTCGGTGGAGTTGTAATATACTTAAATTTCGCATGCTAAAAAATGAACTAAGAAAGTGCATGTATGTGATTGCATTTGCTTTTTGATATTTTGAATTTATTTTAAATGCAAAACTATTTTTTAATAAGCTTTCTTCTCAAATATTATGTAACAAATTTTCATTTGTAGATTAAAAATTGCAATTTTCTAAACAATAACATTATTTCAGCCATGTTTTCCGCGCTATGACTCATTAAAATTTTTATTTTAAATTTTATGCATATAAAAAAATTCCAAACTTTTAACATATTTTGCATAACAAGAAGCACATAAAATTTTATTTTAGTATAATTTTGACATTTGTAGCCAATTTGTTATGCATTAAACCATTTCAGTATTCGAATTGGCGTTGTTTAATGACTAAGATTTAGTAACAATAATCTTATATCCCTTGTTCAGGCTCATTTGTCGCAAAATTTTACATGTTTCATCCTCATTGGATCGGGCTTCGTTAGATCTTAGTTTTACTATTTTTGGTTTTGTGCTTTGAAAGTTACATGTTTTTCCTTAAAGGGTATGAACCACACAACGTTTTGAGTTCATTCCAAATTTTTCGAAATTTATATTGTCTTGGGCTTTGTCCATTGAGGCCTGATTTTCACAACATTTATTTTTATATGTTAGAGATATGTCTCAAAATATTCGTGATTTTCGGAGACATGCCTATCAATTTCGAACGTTTTTAGTTGCTTTCTTATCTGGTTTTGTAAGTACACAAAACCCGTCCACATCTTCCTCGAAGACACATAAGAATGGCATGTTGGATTCCAACTGTTGTGGATTATCTTCACAAGAGCGGCCCCAACTAACAGTGCCCTTACCGATGCATAGATAATTTTATGAATTTTCCTTTATCGACCTATAACGTGCCATGAACCCAAGTGTATAGGTCCATGGTCATCATCTTTCTCCGCCAACTTTGATCTAAATAGCTGCTTGTGAATTGTGAATTCCAACGCTGGTAAAACATGACATAAGTTCGATTTGATATTCGGATCGGTTCCATCTCTATTTCTAGAGACAAGTTTTGAGGCGAATGCCCCTGAACCAAATGTTTTTTAACTTAAATAATTTTATAAAAATAATTAAACAGCGACTCTGTAATAACTTATCTCATGAGACTCTCCAGGGTTCATCTTAGTTTGTTCCTTGACGCCTCGTTCAAGTCGAGGCATCCACCGAATAACACCATATGAGCAAACTAGGCATCTGAATCACAAGCACAAACCAGTGTTCGATGGCGCTCGTACACATTTATTTATTTTTATTCGTCTTCGCATTGATGACCACCATATCCGATTCAAAGACTAAGAGGATGATTAGCGAAGCTGGGTAGGAAAAGAAAGGCTGAGTGAAAAAGAAAATGTAGCATGCTTTTAAAAATAATTTTTTTAAGTGTGGAGAATGAATTTGTCTATTTAGAAAAAATAGGGGACATTTGACGCAATATAAATATACTATAACATAAAACGGATAATTAATTAATTAATTTTTTTTTTTTTAAAAAAGAGGAATGCGTTTCGGATTAGTGGGGTTGCGTTGGAAACTCGCTTCTGTAAGGGAGTTATTGGCGAACAAGAAGAAGCATACCAACCCACCCCCCCCCCCAAAAAAGAAAAACAAGCGGTGTGCTTGCTTTAACAGGGATTTCATTTCCAAGCTAGCTCCGCAACGGCTCATCAGCACCAATCAGGTGGAATATTTCCTACCCCATGATTCTTCCAATTTTGCTGCTTTTGAGGTGGTTAACCAATCTTTTCTTTACTTAATGAAAATCGAAATGGTTCGAGGTGTATTGATGGAATGGAAGTCACTGCTGTTTAAACTGTGACATCCGATTGGAAACTGCTCAATCTTCATAAGAAGTTTAAATTAGTTCCTGGGATTGCGTCGATATACAGATTGTTGAATTAGTTCCTGGGATTGCGTTGATATACAGATTGCTGAAAATTTCTGAATCGCCATGGCATTTTCATGTTTTTTTTTCAAATATTTTTTAGTTGGGAAAAGCATTTTTAGAAGCCTAACAGACTGTTAAATGTCTAAAAAGACGTTGTTGCTTCTGTAGCTGTTAGAAGTTGATGGTGGAATTTTAAGTTATCGATGGCAGCGTGGATAGTTACTAAGGCTTACCTCCCACCCTGTCTATCTTGTCTGCGGTACCCTCCTTCGTGTTCATTGGATTGTGGTCTCATATCAAGGGAGTTCCCCCCGAATGCTCTTCGCCGGAAAAATGACCCGTTGTGGCGGGGTGGGTTCTCTCTCGGGGTAGATCTCGGCCTCTCTCGCACCGGAATTGCAATTAGCAAAGGCTTCTCTTTTCGCCCGCTCACAGTGATACTCGATCTTGCTCCACATTGTTAGTTTCCCAGCTTTTCAAGGTCGAAACCCTAAAAGTATGGTTCTTAGGTATTGGAATTGAGAGGGCAGAAGCTAGAGTTGCAGTTAATTGAGGTGGCAAAAAGAGAGGTGTGCTAAAATTCTTTGTAATTTCTAACTGATAAGGCCGAAAATGGCGTGTTCATTGAGTTAATGCTGACAGGAGGATCTGCAGGAGGCAGATGAATTCATATTTGGTCTCCCTACATCTATTGATGGGAAGGAAACTTCCCAGTCTAACAAAGTCCGGAGTGTTGCTGGAAGGTTTGCTGCTCGTGCTGCTGAGAGGTTGGCATCCTTGGCCAATTGATCATGAACCAAGTTTTATCTGTACGCGCTTTTAAATTTTCTCTTCGGTCCAATTGCAGTGACATCAATAAGGCAGTCATTCCCACTTACTAATGAATGTGCTGGTGGAATGCTGTAAAAAAAAGTCTTAGTTTCTTGTGTCAATAGCTTCTTTAGCCAAATTTGAACTCATATTGAGCAGCTTCTTTTTATTACATTGGATGATGGCAGTAATAGTTTATTAGACAAGGCATTTGTTGAGAATACTTGACTTGTCTGGATACTTGATCTTCTGGATTTGCAAGTGGCAATGTACAAGAAGTTCATGAGTTTAGGCCAGATTTTATTAAAAGTAAGACTGTACTTTCTGCTTGAGGTCCTCAACTATCGGTGACTATCTTTCTACGGAAGAACTATTGTTATGTTCTTACCTTTTCCAACCAGCAATCAAAATACATTGATATTTTGGTGGATAACAAGTTTGACGTTGACCTTTCTCCGCCTAATTAAAAATTGAAGCTATATTATCCTATTTGGTGAAATTATTGATTTTTCTTGGCTGGAAATAACGAACAATGGTAGGGTTAAGGATGAGGATGCCTTAATTATTTAATAATGTGATACAGGGGTTGGAGGGTGTATCTGCAGGATGAGCATGGCACATCCAGTGAAGCTGTGACCCGTATGGTTGATTGGTACTAAAACTCCTTTTACCTTGGTTCCCACATTCTACTGTTATAATGTTATTAGCTTATTCTGCATTTAGTTACTGGCTGTAGAAAATTCGAGTTAATCTAAATTAGCACAGATAAGTCTGTTCTCATTTTGATGAGGGGAAATGCTTGTGTGCCTGTACTCAGTATCTTTTAGTGAGTGTGTATCTTTTCATTAAAGATTGCAGCTGGCGTATCACTCGGGTTTTGATTGGGATCATTGGTGAGTTCAGTAAAGAAACTTCAAAGGCAATTTTGAGAGACTTGGAGATGTGCGGAATAGTAATTTTGACGAATAAGCCTTTAAGGAGCAGCTCTTGTGCCGAGATTAGATGGGGAAATTTATCTCCTTTGGAGGATGGTGAGAGGGATGAGCCTACTATCGCCGATCCTATTGTTGGTGGGAGGACATCATAAAGTATTCCTTAAGACCGTCATATCAGCCATGTTAAAAATGACATTTTCAATTGAAAATGATTATTCTGAACTATGTCTATTGACTTAGAAATTGTGCTAATCTGTCGGCTAGTTCCCGCACCGTGCTTAGTTGCTAGCAATATGTATAATGTGCTAAGTAGAAGCTGGGAGCTTTGATCATCGTATTAGTGGCATGGATTTAAATGTGGAGTTCATATGGGCTTATGGTTTTCCTACCTCATTGATCCAGTTTCAAGGTTTGGTTCTTCTTTGGACCATGTCAGCAGTTCGAATTGGAGAATCCAACCTAAGTCTCATGTGTTGTATTCTTAAATCATTTTTATGTTGTTCCTAAAGTGTCTTAGTTCGAGTTCATCCTCTGGGTAGAGAGGCTATCATATGATTTTGCAGTTGGACTAGGCAGTTGTGTGATAATCAGTTCCATACTGATTTTTGCAGGGGGATTCGCAAGACGATGAGGCAGGGAAGTGTTGATGCTTATGCTGCAATGGTACTCTTGCTGGTGTTTGTAATTTGTCAATTTTCTTAATAAAACAGTGACTTTCTTTGTAAGCACGCTTCATTTTCTAATCCACATTTGATTGAAATGAATAAATTGACGGGTGATCTTTTCGTCTTATCCATTGGTTTCGTGGTGATTGTCTGCAGGTTGTTCTGGAGAGATACTTTTCGACCTCTGGAGAAGAAGCTGAACTGGTACTACCTAAAAGCTTGGCTCTGCAAGAGAAGCTACGAAAAGGGCCGGAAGTGGACACTGACTTCTTCCCTGATTGAGTCTTATCCTTCACTTCCCAATTGCTATCCATGTCACTGAGGGGTCTAAAAGCAGTGAATCGGAGCCCTTTTGTTCTCCTTACTTGATCAGTTTCAACAAAGCTGCTGACAAAAAAGCGTGTCCTGTGCCTCTGGCATTTTGTGACAGGAAGGAAAATCAGGGGTCAGTTCCCACTTCAGGATGCACAACAGGACTAGTTCATGATATTTTATTACTAAGGATATGACTTCTAACCATTGCTTTCACTATAAGGTGTGGATTTTATTCAGAGGTTTCTTCACTCGGGCATTAGCAAGAAATGCTGTAAAAGGCTTTTAGGAGCACATGGTTTTCTCTGGTTTCAACCTATATTATTGCAGCCCTACCGTTTGGTTCAATCCCTTTCTCATGCTCGCTGGTTATTTCCTCCAAATACCTGCCTTTCGCTTCCCGAAGCAGGAATGTGAGCATGCTGAAGAAGTTTACCACCCCTGAAGGTTTATCAGTTTGCTCTAATCCACACCTGAAGAACTTCTGACGTAATGGTGACAGCCTGTTTAGCGTTCATAGCAACTAAGGCTGTGTACCGTGCAGTCTCCTGCATCTTCACCCGCCAGCAGTATGCGAGAGCAGCAGCAAGTGCCCTGAACCTGAGGATCGCATGCCATGCGTAGTCAGCTTCCAGGAATTAATTCACCTTTTTACCTGTGTTAATAGATATTTAGGAATTCATATACCATAATATCATATCGCTATTTGACACCACGAATTAGAAAAACATCCTGTATTATCAATGCATTTTTTTAGATATATCTTAACAGTATGTCTATTCATCAATTTAGTGATGGGATTTACCAGTACTAGATAAATTTATAAGCAAGCAAACAAATGAGAATATATTGATAATAATGTTTTCCCAAGGACTATAAATAACAGTGTGTAATAGTATATATATTAGTATATACAATTTGCGACACGGATATGTTAATACAGTACGACAACTATAAAGCATATTTGTATTTAACTAAATGTGTCTTTTGCTTAAATGGGTCGATACACAAGACCCGGGTGAGCATTCCGTATTTTGGGTCTACTAAAATTTCAAATACTGAAATATCGAATTTCGATAACCTAAAAATTATAAATACTAATTCCGATCCGAAATTTAAAATTCGGTATTTTGATAAATTACATAATTTTTTCGTAATTTGATATTTACCGAATTACGGATTTTTAATTATCTTAATTTTATATAATAAATAAAACAAAATTTTACTTCTTAAGCGTTTTGGGTGTCATATTCTTGGATTGCATACACATCAATAGCTTTCGTCATTAATATACACATCAGGAGACAAGAAACAAAGTATAGTGGTGCACTAAATGAACCCAAATCAAGTGAGAGTGTGACTTCTGGAAATAACAGTCATCAAGAGCTCTTGGGAGAATCTTTGTGTGCTGGTGGGAGAGGTGATGGTGGCGAGGGAGCACAGTGGTGGGTGCAGTGGCGCAGTAGGCATGGTAGAGAGAGAAGTGGTGGGTGCGCGAATGAGAGGTGTTGGCTGCGAGGTGCTGGCGAGAGAGGTGATGGCGGCAAGAGCGCAGCCGTGGGTGCAGTGGTGGAGGAGGCGAGTGCGACTGCAAAAGAGGCCGGTAGTTTTCCTTTCCTACAAATAGTGAGGCTGAGGGGGTGTTAATGAGGTGAGGCATAATGAAGTGGTCCAGAGGTCCAAAAATTGTGTTTAGCCCAAATAAAATTTGTATTCAGTAGATAGCGATTTTTTTACCTTTTACTATTTCAATTCCGAATACCGTTTTACTAAAAAATCACATTCAATACCGATTCTAAATACCAAAATATCCATCCCAAATTTTCGATTTTTAAAATTTCGGGATTGAAATCGGTATCCCAAAATTTTCGCTTTCCCCTACGACAAATATATATCGTTGGATTTTAAAATTAAAAACGTTTTCGAATCGATATAACCCGTAACAAATTAATTTATTTAAACTATTTTCCACTTTAGGCTATTATTAATTATTATACATATTTAGTTAATTATATTTTAATTATTATATTCTAATATTAGCTTTCCAAGTGTGTCGTTTAAGTGATAACTCTGATGACACAATAAATTTATATATAACTATTCTATCACATCAAATATTTATTTATGATATTTTTATTTTTTAAACAAAATATTATTTATTTTCTCGTGAAATTCACATATGAAAATTTGTATGTTTATGGTTATTAATTTTATCCGATTATAAAGAAAAATATTTTAGTTTGAATTATGATTTTATTATTTTATAAAATATATTTTTTATTTAATATATTTTTATTTTTTTTATAATTTTTAAACGTGTAATCCGTATAACACGTTCAAGTTTCACATTTTGACATTATTATTGTTAACCTGATTTTGATGATGAACTTAAGCAATACGTTACTCATAGTCAGCAATAATGTTTCATGAGTTACGTGTTTGTCCCTAGTGATGAGCTTGAGCAATGTGTTGCTGAATCACATCTGGTAACTGTTATATGTTACAGTGAGTTGTTGCTGTGATATTACGAATATATATTGAAAATATGGAAACAAATTTTCAATGCCCACGTTTTATTTTATCTCAGATCATTCGTCTGAGTGTCCAAATTCATTTAAATGTGGTTTAATGATCTCATTATAAAGATTTAGGCAACTAAATATTATGAGATTATCTTTCCAAGTTTATTTTTAGAAATAAAATATGTTTCTGATACCCTGCAGCAATGTTACGCTAAAACAGGATAAAATATCTAATCAAGTATTTTTGTTGATCATAATCGACCAGATAAGATTATGATCAGATTATAAAGATTAGGAATAAATTATCTGATTAAGATAAGTGAGGAAAGTTACCGTTGGTACTTACTTTCTATACCACAGCGATCAGTCCAACAGACCGTTGCTGAGTCATGGCTGCCAATTTTGACAACAAATCTCGAAGATTACCTGGACGTCTTATGTGCCTTCTTCTCCATTAAAATCAGACTAAGGACGACAGATCCAAGTGCCTTTGTGCGTCTGAGTGGTTCCAAAGCCTGAGTGATCTGAGTGAAGCTTTGAGGTCGACGGAGAACGGAAGGTGCTAAGTGTCTCCTGGTTCTTTCTCTTGCAAGCTGCGTGTGAGAGTGTCAAGGGGCTCGGGGAAGACCCTTTGATCGTCGTGAGAGGGACTAGGTGTCCTCGGTGTGTTTAACGAGCGGCTGACGAATCGTCTGAGGGAAGCTAAGTGAATACCTGTGCTGAATTCTGTAAGCAGTTGCTAACCCATTGGCAAGAAGTCGTTCTTATCGTGTCTCTTCGTAGGGAAGTCTCGAACCTACGGAGTTTGAGCAGTTAGACACGCACTTGTGGGTGCGCGCCAGAAGTCTCGTGCCTGCAGGGTAGAGCAGGAGTTGGCAACGCCGCCGGAGTGGAAAGAGGTCCTCCCGAGCACAGGGGTGCTGTGCAGAAGTCTCGAACTCCTGGGGACGGATAGTAGAGAAGGTTGCGTGGAAGCCGCCGGAGTAGAAATTCCACCCTAGGCACTGGGTGTACAGTGCAGTGAGTCACGGCTGTGGTAACCGTGCACGTTCGAACTGAGTGTAGGACGTATACCCAATCTTAGTGGTCTTTGTGGTTATCTTTGTGGTTCTTCTCTTTGTGATCTTTGTGGTAAACTGTGTGATCAATTTCGTGGTTGTCTCTTAAGCAAGTACAGGCTCATCTCCAGGAGAGACAAGATAGATCTGTGTGGAAATCTTCTGCTGAACGACAAAAGTGCTGAAGCAATCCTTTACTGTGAATCAGAAACGAGCTGCTCTCTGAGAAGTCTTTCTGTCACTATAAGGATTATTATCTGAGGATTTATTATCTGACATAACTTTGTCTGTGTGCTTTGATAGACAGGCTTACATCTGAGCAACAACGTTCTGTGTGGAATCCATTGAGCTACTAACTGCCGAGGAAAAGCATCATTCTGCTGGAAACGAGAAGACGTCCACTGAGTGAGGAGTTGACCGTTGCCAGGAGTGATCATCAATTGTACAGGATTCTAAATCTCACTTTGTGATAACCAAACGCCTAGTGCAAGGGCTCTTTACACCCATTATATTATATAGTGGAATCACCTTGTTGGTGGAAAGTGGACGTAGGACGATTAAGACCGAACCACTATAAACTACTGTGTCCATTACGATTGCACAACACTCGTACGAAAACCTACTCGACAAAATCGTAATGGTGTCAGCAAAGCAGATCTCATTATGAGAAACGCTCTGTTGAGTTACAGTACGCTTCCGCTTACACTGAGAAAATGGCGAAAAAGTTATAAACACTAATTTACCCCCTCTTAGTGTTCCTGAACGATCCAACAATTATCAAAATGAATTGTATCTCGTGTTTTAACTGAGAGTTTTCAGCACTAAGCTTTATAACAAAAATTTCAAAATACAATCTCCCTCACAAAAAAAAAGTAAAACTTTTTATTTGTTTTCTAGTTAGCTTACTCGTGTCGTATGACAGTGTCTATTTTAGTTCAGATAAAGAAAAATAATTTATTTGGGAACTAAGCTAGAAATGCGATAAAATTATTCTTTATTATTATTTTTATATTAATTATGTCTCAAAAAGAATCAATGAGATTATTAAAAATTTGATTATGGGATCGTCATGCAATGATTAGGAGAAAAATTATCATGACTTTTTTTGTGACAAAGCATTTAGTCTGCGTACACCATGTGAGACTCGACCACGTTTCTGTAGACATCTGGAGATTTTTGAAAAGTCCCTACTTAGGAAATGGAATTATACTTTTTTTGAAAGCCTTCTTAGTTGAATGGAAGAGTTCAATTTGTACTTTACTCACTATCCTTTTATTAAAATTAATATGATAAAATCGAGACGCACGACGTATTGTTACCACCGTCATTTCGATACGGTCATTTTTATTTGCTATATTATGTGTTATTATGCGTCCATGGTCCTCTAAAAATAAAACATTTGTGTCATAAATTTAAAAATTAAATTATGTTTAATTTAATAAAGAAATAAGAAATTACATTCTAGTTAGATTTTTTAGATAAAAAATCAACACAAAATTTACTTCAAATTGAAAAAAAAAACCACTACTGTATCATCGCAAATCCTTTATAACATTTGAAAATATTCATAGTAACATAAACGAAAAATTCGTGCATTTTAAATTATTTCTAAATATGTTTATAATAAAAAAATCATAATCCATGAATAATAATTCTTTTACCGGATCAATTTCAATACTTTTATATTAAGTTTTAAGAATATTCTAGTGTTTATAGCTTAAATATTCTATTTATTAACAAACGCATGTACGGAAATTCAGTCCACTAAATTCCCATTTCGGCAGTTATCGTTTTGTGTACATATCAAGTAACTATTTATTATCTATCGTATATATATTCATGATTGCTTTAAAAGCAGCCGCATGTTTACAAAAAGTTGGGTTGAATACAAAATAATAAGTAACTTTGTCCCTGTTTAACAATAGTTTGAGCCACATATTTCGACTTTATCCGTGGATTAATCGTACAGAATACAGTTTCAGGAAGGAGGTAATCACGGAAACACACCCGGCGAAGCTTGTTGGGCGAAGCACTCATCAAACGACATGGTTACCAAGCGACGGGCGACAAGGGTCAGCGAAGCGACAAGCGACAACTAACTGGACGAACGATGAAACTCTATGGCGAAGGCCAATGGGCGATATGGTCAATCAGTGGCAGTTAAGGAAGATTCCAGACGATTTAAGGATTTGGAAGGGAATTGTTGCCAAGTTTGCTCAAATGGAAAGAAGATATTCCATGAAGACTTGTGACAAATAAAACGTAATATATGTACAATATTTCGTTACCATATATACGTAGGTCTAACTTAGTATAAACAGTTGTACTTAGACATTGTATACAGACACCTCTCTACAGACGGACATATTGTCATTTTTATCTTCAAGCATTCCAGCGTTCAAGCTCTCTATTCTCCTGCATTCTTGCTTCTCTCCGGAGGCATCGTCGATGGCATTCGTAAGTGCTTTCGCTTAAGGGTGTTCGTCCCCTGTCTTCTCCCTCTCTCTCTCTTTTCAGTCATACGGCGACCACACATTCAACGAACCTCCGAGCACCAGTTGTTCGTAGTGCCAGAGATTTCCGACGTGTTTGGATCCGGCTTGTCCGCGGTCACTTCCGGAGCGAACACGCCTTTAGCGACTACAGTGGGAGACTAAGCCTATCATACCTAGAACCCAAGCTGGTCGTAATTCAAACAACCTCGGAGATAACCACTCCGATGGAGAAAAAAGCAACGATGGAAACAGCTCAGACCCAGCCATAGCTGGAGAGTTGTCCGCCATCATGAGTACTCTCCAACTCTTAATGAAGAAAGTCGGTGTTATCGACGAGAAGCACGACGCTTTTAAGGAAATGATTGACTCCATAATAAAGGTTGTCTTTCAAAACCTGGGAACTATGACAGGGGTACCAATAGGAACTAGGAGAGGTGAGTCAGCCATTAGACGTCAACCTGATTACGATGCTCATAGGGCCTCAATCGTTGAAGGAAAGAGAAAGGTTGAAATGGAAGATGTCCCTATCATCCTTGCAGGTCCTAAGAAGGTCGTACATAATAATCCGCCACTCGAAATAAACGAGTACGAGACGGCTGCGCAGCGAAGCCATCATGTAGCGTATCAACCTCCTTTTCGGAGGAGAGAAAATTTCAATTGGCCGGTAGATAACGAATTCGCTCCTACTGAAAACCACGGACGCTCTAAGTACTATCCCCAACCCATACATGGAAGAGGAATATCGGCCTAGGAAGTGATGGCGCCACCGGATCTCGCGCCCGAAGTAAGAGATTATGTTACCCGACTAGTTGAGCAAGCGATCCCCGGGGCGGACGATGCGAATGAGGTTTAGCTCTATCGGACTCTTTACTCTGACAACATCGATCGAGATTAACCTTTTCCGCGGCGGTACCGCGTTCTTGAATTTGCCCGTTTTTCGGGCGAAGAAGGCATTTCGCATGCGGAACATATCGCCCGCTTCACTCATCAGGCTGGGGAAGCTGCCACAAACGGGTTCTAGAAACTTCGTTTGTTCCCAAGCTCTCTCACAGGAGCAGCTTTTACGTGGTACGTAAATCTCCCTCCTAACTTGGTGAGAAGCTAGGATAACATGCAAGTTCAGTTCACTCTAGCGTTCGCTCAGACCGACCCCGCAGTGACTCTGCAAGATCCTACCCACATGAAGCAACAACCCGGTGAACCCGTCGCTGTCGTCCGGAATAAGCTCCGGAAGGCACGGTTGAGATGCAAAACCTCTGCGTCTGAAGCCGAGCTCATAGCCATCGCTCGTGATTCGCTCCTCCTTCGACTTAGAAAGAAGCTAGAAGGAGAAGTTTTCAGGGATTAGAATGAGTTGGTCAGGAGAGCCATTCTGTATGAAAATCTCCTTAGAGAGAAAACAGAGACAAATGGGAGTTTGATTTCGGGACCCTTGATGACCTATCAAGCGGAATAAGTCATGGATGCCGACATTGAGAAATATGTGAAAGGTCAACCCTTAACGTGTGATGAGTTGACTAAGAAAAACTTCCGGGCCAAAGCATCCCGGAAAACTCAAGAAGAAAGGAAATACTCCTTCGACAAGGCGAAAGCTGATGAAATCTTCGAATTCCTGCTCCAAAATGGATGAATTCGACTAAAATCGGGCTATCGAGTTCCTCATACCGACAAAGAGAAATCGAGGAACTTCTGTAAATGGCAGTGTTCGTTCACCCATACTACCAGGGATTGCATCACGTTCGGAAACCTAATGTTAAACCTTATAGAATATAAGGAATTACGCTTCATAGACTCAGGGGATCAGGCGTTAACAGAGTCGCATCCTTTTGGTGATTTAGTTGACATAAATACATTTAATGTCAATTGCCTAACCGTGCCTCCTCTGTCAATGCAGGGAGACAGGGACCAAGCGTCTAAAACTGGCGAGATAATCATTGCAAATATGTTGTTCAAGCGACTGGTGAGCAAAGGGACACTCCAATGTCCTGCCGATCTCAAGAGCATGCAGCACAACCACTGCCGTTGGCATATGGATTCTTTACACACTACCGATCGCTATCATACCTTTAGGAAGTACCTGTTGAACAAAAAGAAAGCAGAATAATACGACCTCAACCGCCTTGAAGAGATGGCCATGGGAATCAACAATGGCCCAAGGGCGCATGTCAGCCGTTAGAAATTGGGCTATTGAAGTCCCCTTTTTTCATCGCATCCTCGTCGCCTCGAGGGCGATTTTGTCGCTCTGTGTTTTCCTTCGCCTGTTGGGATCCAAGGCGATCCACAGCGCATCATCGCCTTGAGAATTTCTTGACGTGAAGCCCTTTTTGAATAAGCTTGCCAAATTTAACCTATGGTCAATCGTGGTCAAACTTCATCTGCAATGTTGTTTGATTGAAACATGTTCTGTTTGAAGGTCCCAATTCTTTGTGATGTTGGCAACAGATTACAAGTCCATTTTTCTTAAGATTTAGCATGCTAACTCTTGGTTGAGTTATCTAGCTTCTGGCAAAATTTCACAATTTTTCAATGAATGAATGATATGTTACAAAGTTTTCTTTATTTGACGGTCTACTCTAACTCAAGGAGAATGGCCGAGGATTACATAAGCAAAAGGCCGAATTCTTGTCCTTGTTATGTGAAATGATATCCTATCATTAGATTTCAATGAAATTGAGTACATTATATCTTCGGCGCTTGACTTTTCTATAGAAGTATTGTGCGACTCGATTGGATTATCGATGATTGAAATATGATGAGAATGGAGTAACCAACATAAGTTGTCCAATTTCCATGGACAACCACACTTTTTCCTTGATTTCAAGAGATTTCACCGTTGGATGTGGGTGAACTTTGACATGCAAATTTTCCCTTAAGATACGAATTCAAAAGCATTGACTTCACTTAAATTGAATAATTCTAAGTAAAGTTTTGCCTTCATTTCAGACCAGCACACATTATGTTTCTTTCCTGCATATGTATTCAACTTCATTCTCGCATAATTTGTAATTCAACCGTTAGATTTGGTTAATATTTGAAAAACACACTTATCATTGACTTATTTATTTAATATGCGGTTGAATCTTTATTCTCGACATGTAGTGATTGATGCTTATTTCTTCAATTCCGAATCAATTCCTTGATTTCGAGATGGGCATTAACTTATAATGTTCACATCTTCTTTGCATGGACGTTACACATGTGATGGTGAGGACTCTCTCGAAGTTTCTGCAATCCTGAAGACGAAGATTACTCGAAGGCGCGTGTAACAAACTTGGTTTGGTTGGATCTACTGCGGTTTTAAAAACCGTCGATCCGAAGATTTCAAGTGGTTTCAACCTTCATCTAAGGTATAAAGGGGAGGTGCGGGCCTCCCCGAATTACTTTTAAACCGACATGTAATGGGCTGCGGGCCCAAGTGCATAGGCCCGCAGTCACCACCCTTCCCAGTTCCTTTGATCTCGATAATTGGTTGTGTTTGCTCGCATGTTTTAGGCACATAGGATTTATGTCGTGTGTTGATTTTTTATCAAACAAACCTAAATTCGGATCCAACGCCCGTAAAACGTCGATACGAGTCCGGCATGACTCCCAGATCGGGTCCAACACCCGTTAATCAAAAGTAAACCGTTTTTGGACAATCGCCACCTTTTCCGCATGCTAAAATGTAAGAGTTAGTAAATAGGAATATCCGAACTCAGTCTTTTTTTTCATATAGTTTTACTAGATTAAAGAACAACACTGTTTTCAAGGATCCATTTTGAATGGGTAACGACGGTATGTGCCGCTCCCTAAGTCCTCCGTAAAATTCACGAATGAGGCCTTAACGCAGCCTTTTGCCTACCGCCCTCAGAAAACTGGAGACCGTTGGCGAAATATCCCACAGGCCCACTCGGGAACCAAGGGAGAGCCCAACCCAATTCCTTTCTGCAGCGTCGGATGCTCGAGTCGTAACACCGACCGGATTGGGCCTTGGAGGAGCGGGCCCGGATCCTTGGGTCGTCCGAACCGCCATGCGTGTGCTAGGCCAGAGGGCGCGCATCCAACCCGGATGGCAACTCTGCTGGGGACGCCACATGGGGATTCCTACCGAAAACTCTTACATTCAATCCACATGTGGAGAGAGTTATTGTTTGCGCATGTACTTGCTTGGCTCGATGCCGTTTGTTTGCCCTCATGGTTGTGTTTGTTTACCGCTTTCTTAGGCATGCTTAGGTGAGTCCCTATACGTGGGACTATGATTTTATGGGGTCACCAAAAGGCATGGCCTCGCTACTTTCTGCGGCTAGTAGGCTATGGACCGGGACCCGCATCCCATTGTCCGAGGGAGGTCCTAGACACCTCTTCCGAGTCTAGAATTGATTGCCCACTACAGATACCAGACGCCACACGTGCATTTGCTTGTTACTAAGTGACTGCTACTTTTGCAGGGACAGGTGTCAGGTACATTTTATATGTGATAACTGTAACACTAACTTTGTTCAATTTTTGCAGCGGTTTGGGTCGGTTAGGGGGGTTTCCACACTTCTTTTCTCCCTTTCCCTATCTACTTTTACCGCTTTAATGCATCCAAATACATTTGTGACTGCATGAATGTCTACCAATTTACAATTGTTCTTTTACACACCAAATATTTTATTTCATTTCTTTATAAAACATGATTATACAAATTGCATGCGGAACCATATCATACTAGGATTAGGGATCGGAATGTCGTCACTTTTGAATGACACCCAATTATGCAGGGAAGCTTCATGGAGCCGTTCTCTTTGCGACAACAGAACATCCCTGACCTTCGTCACCTCCGCGATTGGCTGTCATTATTGAGTCCCCCTAGTATACATCCAGTCCAAACTCAGGGGACTATTCCATCTCATTCGCTTAGAGTTAGATTGGGCCTTTTAGGTAGAATCTAGTGGCGCGATGGGATCCAGATTCCTTCACTTTTTACTTCGGGGATCTACAATTGGTGCCGCTATATGAGGAGTATGTGCATTTTGCTGAGACGCCCCTTCCTCGGATTAACAAGCCAAAGGAATACATAGCAAAGCTGCACCGAATTTCTTCAGCGAGTGTACCCGATCAATTCACCTCCCAAGGTGATATCAGAGTCAACAGTCTCGTCAATCTACAGATGTTGCCGTACAATCCGCACATGGACGAAGGCCACGGATTAGCACGATCGTTCATCTTACTATTCGTTGGGACAATATGGTACCTGCAAAACGAGAAGACGATACATCAGCATGCCGTCTACATCACCTATTGGAAGATGCTCCTTTACTGCCAAACTTAATCAGGGAAACTAACTTCAGCCTCACCAACATCATTCCTGAAGCCAGGCGAGGAATCCGTCATCATCGGGTGACCTTTAGTCCAGCTTTGTTACAGGCTTGGTTCTACACGCATCTTGGAATCACAGGTGAAGCGTTCACAAGGGAACATAGCCCGAGGTTGTTGGTCCGCATCGTGGAACGCAGTCGTCTACCGACCTGCACATTTGTCAGGGTCAATGCACTATGCCGCTCATTGAAACCTGCTGACTTTTACCAAAGGGCCCCTTGCTTTGACACAGACTACGCCATCACTACTTCTAAGATGGAGACTTCATTCCGATTTTGGGATTCGGAGGTACTTCGTAATACGCCCCGTTTCAAGTCCGACATCAAATAGGAGGAATCCCAAGGACTAAATCGCCTCTACGACAGCTTTTTTGGCAGATCAGCCTCGACGACAAAAGGGTGAAGACATCGCTTCAGAGGGTGATCATGCACCTCTCTCGTATATAGATGACCCTCATTGGAGAAATCCGTAAACTTCCCCCAGAGCCCAAAGAGGAGGATCGTGCGGCTCAATCTTAGCGTTTCTGGAGGAAGCGCCACACTCAGTGGGACCGCGCTTGATTGTGGACATCTTTATGCCATTATGGGGCCTGCGAGCCCATTCTGTCTTTCCTTTCGGTTAATTGTACTTTGACTTTTATGACGATGTAGGACTTACCGACTTTTACAAAATTCGCCTCTTCTCTTTTGGGGTCGAATTGGTTGACAACAATTCAATCCCTACATTAAACATATCATACATCATTACATGTCATGCATCCAAAGTATCTCACCGTTTGATACTGATAGAATGTTCTTTTCTTATTCACAAGGTACTGAGCAATAGCACCCTACCGGAAACGTCAGAAGTACCGCTCCATTCGAGCAGTGATGGCCGAGACCTCTGCAGGACCTACGTTAATCCCTACGACTCCTGCTGCAAGAGATGAGCTTATCCCTACTGCTGGCGTCACTATTGCCAATCTCCACCCATCGTTGTCGAGCTTTCCGCTTCGATGGAACCAGCCCTGCTCTTTCTGGTATCCGCTTTCCCTCCATTACGCCAGACCATACTCCTAGTTGGGCAGTCCTTGGCGGGGGAGACTTCGCCTACATATATTCCACCCCTGGTTGTATCAGTAGCACTAGCAATGCAATCCCCGACTGCTTTACAAACCGCAGCTCCCTTCAATCCTACTCCAGATGTGTCGGCCCAAGGCGCCAGCATTTCTTCATTAGGAGACAAGGTGGAGTCTCTTACGGCCGAGCTCTCCTACCTAAAAGTAACGATGGTTGAGCTTCTGCAGCGACAACTCGCAGCCACACCTGTGCCAGCCACTACCCAAAACCCACACATTCCCCTGTCACGCCAGAGCCCACAACACCTATAATGCCACCATACCCATACCTTCATCCCAATATCACCACTTCATCAATCACCCCACGTCCTTACAACTCGATCATGCCCGGATCCGCTACCTCCACAAGTGTAGCATCCTTATATAACCCATACATGTGTGGGCCACCTCTTTCCCTTCCCATGCCACAACCATGTTTACCTCCATATTACCCAAAACCATCAACCCAAGGGCAAACTCCATACCCTCCAATGACATTTGGGCCAACTCCCCATGTCTAAACACCAACGCCTAAGCCAACTTCCTATCACCAAACCGCTGCTACACCTCTTGCCTTTAGGATATGCACCAATTACCACATCCCCGACTCCACATGCGGAACCAGCCATGCCAAGCCCCAAAACACGCAACGCGGCGATTGTAGATGAATTGTTTGGTGAGCAACAACAGGTCAGCGCCTTCGAGATAAGACTCGAGGCTAGGATTGCCTCCATCGGCAAAGATGGAAGAGCGTCTAAACCCCTTTAAGGGATATCGCACTCCTAATTGGGAGTACTCCAATTATCACGTTCCTAGATTCGTATTCCCCCGAAATTCAAGAAGCAAGAATTTGAGAAGTTCCGCGGGACGGAATGTCCAGAGCTTCACCTCAAACACATCTGCCACAAGATGGCAGTCTACCCCGCAGATGACAAGTTTCGTATTGCCATGTTCCAAGAGAGTATAGCAGAGTCGGCCTTACACTGGTACTACACCAAGGACACGAACCAATATGCAATATTCAAGGAGCTCGCACTCGACTTCCTGAATTATTACAGCTTCAACGTAGAGATGGCGCCAATGATCTCGGACCTTAGAAAATTGAAGCGTTATCGGACGGAGGATGTTAGTCAGTTTACATACAGATTCCGGCAGATGGCTTCAGAGATAAAACCAGCCCTAACGGAGAGAGAGCTTATCGACGAGTTCCTCCAACTCTTGCCATGGGAATGCATGCCATACATGATTGGGCAAACAATAACAACGCTCGCCCAGGCGGTAATCAATGCCTACAAACTCGATGGGGCGAATCGAGACACGCTGATTCCTTCCCCTTCGACAAACCAACTGTAAAGCCCAAGCCCAAAGAGCTGATCGCAACTGCCGAACACAGTAAGCAGTCAATGAGGGCAACGCCACCCCCGACCTCGTATGCGCTAAGGACGTACATTGCGGCTACCCTTAAACCCCCAACCCCTACAACCAGTTGTTTCAGACCCCCTGTTACCATGGTTGGATGATAACTCTATGAAAGTAGAGTTATTTAGGGCAATTTCATACTTAGATTTTGTTAGATTTGTGAAATATTGCGTTCATTACATAATATTCCCAGTTATTTCACATTATTCCCGAGAAACGGATTACTGCCGAGTTTTTTGGTCTATTTCAGGATAAATATGGAAAAAAGGGGATCTCGGCGTAATTATGAAGACTTTGTGCAGAGGGAAGATCTCTGGATGCTCTTGCAAGACCTAAAGCTACGATGGGGAGAAAAGAAAAGATTTTCTTTTCTTATTTTCAGAGATCCTCTAGGTTTAGGGGGATTATAAAACCATTTTATTTTTACCTAGAGAAAGGGAGGTGGAGGCTGCTGGTAACAAGGAGCCGTCGACAGAGACTTTGGGAGTTTTTCTTTTAGTTTTTCTTTATGTCGTTTTCATTGTTTACGATGGATCTGATGTTTTCGTTTATTTCGGTTATGAACTAACTTTCTTTGCCTAGGGTTAAGAAGGATCTTGACGATTAGTCAAGAGTCTATCTCTTTTGACACACTTGAATGATTTAGGTTTGATTATTCGTTCTTAACGCTTTCTTATTGCCTGATCACCAATAGGACTGAATAGTGAATTTAGGTGAACTCGGAAGGGGAATCCTAGATTAAGCACGGGGAGAGGAATAACCTAGGGTAAACTTGGTCGAAAGACGGGATTATTAACGAGCGAGATAGGAATATACCCAATCATCCTAGGTAATCGAATTGGAATTGATTCTTAAGGGGCACTCGATAGTTAATCTACCTAGGAATAGAGTGATTACTATTTACATAGTTGTACGTTCTTATGACCTCGGGAGGGGCGTAGGAAGATACCAGAATTCCAGATTATCAACTAGATCATCTTAAGCGTGTTGATTGAGATATGACTAGCGATTAATTGTCCGGTGAAATCGTCGCCCTAGGTGCTTTTCTCATTTGAATCTTAATTCAATTTACTTACTTGTTTTCTTTAGTTTTATATTTAGTTTGATTAATTCTCAAATCGTTTAGTTGGATAATAGAGATTGACGGTATTTTAATAATTGGGAGAAGTTTAGATCAGTCCTCGTGGGAACGATATCTTACTTACACTTTATTACTTGTACGTTCGCGTGCACTTGCGTGGTGAATACGTTTCGACGTGACAAGTTTTTGGCGCCGTTGTCGGGGACTGTTTTCTAGATTTTCAACCAATATTAATTTCATTCAGATCTTTATTAATTCAATTTTAACCTTGATTTTCAATCTATTTGCAAGAAAAATCTTAACGCTGCATGCGCAGTAGTGAATTGGTTCCTTTTGATCCTGAAATAGAAAGAACATTTCGGTTACGTCTAAGAGAGCAAAAGCAAGCCATACGCCAGAAGACAATGGAGAACAACAATCAAGAAGTTAAACCGAGAATCATGCGTGATTATGGCCAACCCCATGTGCATGAACGCTCTAGCATAGTGAAGCCGACTATCTAAGCCAACACCTTTGAAATCAAACCGACAGTTATCACTATGCTACAAAATTCTAGTTTCGGGGGATCTCCATCGGAGGATCCACATGGGCACATCACCAACTTTCTGGAAATTTGCGACACTTTCCGATATAATGGAGTGTCGAGTGACGCCATTCGGATGAGACTCTTCCCATTCTCGTTGAGGGACAAAGCATGAACATGGCTCTACTCTTTGCCAGAAGGGTCCATCACAAACTGGGAAGAGATGTTCGGAAAATTCCTATCAAAGTATTTCCCACCTAGCAAGACCATCAAGATGCGGAATGACATCACTTCGTTTCGACAACATGGAACAGAGTCACTTTATGAGGCGTGGGAGAGATTTAAGGAATTTTTACGAGTGTGCCCACATCACGAGATACCTCAATAGATGCTGGTATACATTTTTTATGATGGATTAACTGATGCACTTCGTTCAACGATTGATGCAGCTGCAGGGGGAACTATATTAAACAAGCAGCCTGAGGAAGCAATGTAGCTATTCGAGCAGATGGCTAATAACGGTCATGGAGTATCGCGTGCCCGAGGAGTAGCTGGAGTACATTCAGTTGATGAAGTTGCTGCCCTAAATGCCAAAGTGGATGCATTAGCTCGGGAGCTGAATGTATTAAAGGGTCCTAGTCATCCCATTCATTATCCGTGTGAGAGGTGTGGCGAAAATCATGCTCCTAGTCAATGTTTTACTGGTGCCGAGTCAGCCAACTCAAGGAACAACCCATTTTCAAATACTTACAATCCAAGATGGAGGAACCACCCGAATTTCTCGTGGGGAAATCAACAATTAGCAAAACCAACTCCTCCACCAGGACCTCATCAACAAAAGCCACAACCGCAAGAAAAAATGTCAGGTATTGAAGAACTATTGGTCAAATATATTTCTAAAACCGACACTCTTTTGCAGAACCAATCGACTTCACTTCGGAGTTTGGAAGCCCAAGTCGGACAATTAGCACAAGCAATTAATAATCGACCACAAGGCACTCTTCCGAGCAATACTGAGGTGAATCCAAGGAATTACGGGAATGCACAAGTGCAAGCTATCACTTTACGGAATGGGAGAACACTTCCTGAAGCCTCAAAGTTTAAGCACGACGTTGCAACTACACCAGAAGTTACGCACAAGAGCAACGAACCTTCTGTTCAGCCGAGCCAGCAACTTTCTCAACCAAAAGAAGGTATGGAAAATGCTTCTATTGGAAAAGATAAACTCGTATATCCACCTCTTCCTTTTCCACAGTGAGGTAGAAAGCAGAATGATGAGAAGGATTTCCTGAAATTCTTAGAAATCTTTAAAAAGCTACACATCAACATACCTTTTGCTGAAGCGTTGGAGAAGATGCCGAGCTACGTTAAATTCATGAAAGATATATTATCTAAAAAGAGACGTCTCAGTGAGTTTGAGACTGTTGCTTTAACTGAGGAATGTAGTGCTATTTTGCAGAAAAAATTACCTCCAAAGCTGAAAGATCCAGGTAGTTTCACTATACCCTGTTCTATTGGTTCAAATTTTAGCGGTAAGGCATTGTGTGATCTTTGAGCGAGTGTTAATTTAATGCCTTTATCAATATTTTACGAATTGGGTTTGGGGGAAGTAAAACTTACATCGGTCACGTTGGAATTAGCCGACCGGTCTCTTGCTTTTCCAAGGGGAATCATTGAGGATATTTTGGTTAAGGTAGATAAATTTGTTTTTCCCGCGGATTTTATCGTGCTTGATTTTGAAGAGGACCATGAAATACCAATCATCCTTGGAAGACCATTCCTAGCCACAGGTAGGACTTTAATTGATGTCAAAAGGGTGAGCTAACCATGAGGGTTAATAACGAGGAGGTAACATTTAATATTCTTCGTGCAATGAAATGTCCGAATGAACCTGATGATTGTTTTTCTATTGACATCATTGACAGGATAGTAGCCGAAGAAGTTACTATTTTAAAGACGATCGATGTGCTTGAGCTAGCATTAACTTCTGAGGAAGCAACTATCGATGAAGAAACTAAGGAAATGATCAGCTGGATGGAGTGCAAATCTTACATACCCAGAGATCTGAGAGCATTTGATCCATTGGAGATGCCAGAAAAGACCACCAAACCATCCATCATAGAAGCACCAGAATTAGAGCTCAAAACCTTACCCACACATTTGAGGTATTCATTCCTCCAAAACACCAATCAACTCCCTGTGATTATTTCTGCAGAATTGACGGAGTTGCAGGAGGAGAAATTACTTCGAATCTTGAGAGATCACAAGAGGGCGATAGGATGGACTATTGCAGATATCAGAGGAATCAGCCCAGCAATTTGCATGCATAAAATCCTCCTCAAGGATGATCACAAACCATCAATAGAGAATCAACGGAGATTGAACCCAAACATGAAAGATGTTGTAAAGAAGGAGATCATCAAGTGGCTCGATGCAGGTATCATATATCCTATTTCTGATAGCTCGTGGGTTAGTCCTATATAGTGTGTTCCCAAGAAAGGTGGAATGACAGTAGTAACAAATGAGAAGAATGAACTCATCCCTACTCGCACTATCACGGGATGGAGGGTATGTATGGAATACCGAAAGTTGAACAAAGCAACAAGAAAAGATCACTACCTGCTTCCATTCATCGATCAAATGTTGGACAGATTGGCAGGTAAAGAATATTATTATTTTCTCGATGGTTACTCAGGATATAATCAGATTGCCATTGCACCGGAAGATAAGGAGAAAGCAACTTTCACATGTCCATACGGTACGTTCGCCTTCCGTAGAATGCCATTTGGATTGTGTAATGCACCTGCTACATTCCAAAGATGCATGACGTTCATTTTCACTGACATGGTAGAACGATATTTAGAAATTTTTATGGATGACTTTTCTGTTTTTGGTGACTCATTTGATAATTGCATACATAATCTTGCATGTGTACTTGAACGTTGTGAGCAAATTAATCTAATCTTAAATTGGGAAAAGTGTCACTTTATGGTTCGGGAAGGTATTGTCCTTGGTCACAGGGTGTCAAGCAAAGGCATTGAAGTTGACAGAGCAAAGATTGAGACAATTGAAAAGTTATCTCCACCAACATCGGTAAGAGCTATCCGAAGTTTTCTGGGTCATGCTGGCTTCTACAGGCGATTCATTAAGGATTTCTCCAAAATATCGAAACCGTTATGCAATCTTTTGGAGAAAGACATACCATTCAATTTTGATAAAGCATGCATAGAAGCATTTACAAAATTGAAAGAGAGGTTAGTTACAGCACCTATCATTGTAGTGCCTGATTGGACGCTACCTTTTGAATTGATGTGCGATGCGAGTGATTATGCCTTAGGAGCAGTGCTTGGGCAACGTAAGAATAAGGTTTTTCATGTGATTTACTATGCTAGTAGAACTTTGGACGATGCATAGGTAAATTACACGACCACTGAAAAGGAGCTACTAGCTGTCGTATTTGCTTTCGATAAATTTCGATCTTACCTTGTGGGTTCGAAAGTCATAGTGTTCACAGATCACGCCGCGATCAAGTATTTGATTGAGAAAAAGGATGCAAAACCATGATTGATAAGATGGGTTCTCTTACTACAAGAATTCGATCTCGAAATCAAAGACAGAAAAGGAACAGAGAATCAAGTGGCTGATCACTTGTCAAGGCTAGAAGGTCAAAGCGACACCAAGCTCAACCAGGTAGCTATAAATGAATCTTTTCCCGATGAACAGCTGCTCTCGGTTAGTCACACACAAGTTTCGTGGTATGCAGATTTTGTTAATTTTCTTGTTTCGAATTTCATACGCACTGAATTGAATGCACAACAAAAGAAGAAGTTTTTACATGATGTTAAGAATTATGTGTGGGATGAACCGTTCTTGTTCAAGCAATGTGCAGATCATATTCTTAGAAGATGCATACCTGAAGAAGAATGGGAACAAATTTTGTGGCAATGTCATTCATCACCTTACGGTGGACATTTTGGAGGAGATAAAACAGCTGCTCGGATTTTACAATCAGGTTTATTTTGGCCTTCTTTATTTAAGGATGCTTACAATTTTGTTGCTAAATGTGACAGATGCCAACGAACGGGAAACATATCAAGGCGACACGAAATGCCCTTAAAAAACATTCTGGAGGTAGAGATTTTCAACGTTTGGGGTATTGATTTTATGGGACCATTTGTTTCGTCTTTAAAAAATCGTTATATTTTAGTTGTTGTGGATTACGTGTCTAAATGGGTTGAAGCGAAAGCTTTGCCCACTAACGAGGCTAAAACAGTGGTTGAGTTTTTTAAGAAGCGGGTGTTTACAAGGTTCGGTACCCCAAGAGCAATCATTAGCGATGGGGGATCTCACTTTTGCAATAAACAAGTCGCCAATTTGTTAAACAAGTATGGAATAAATCACAAGGTCACTCTAGCATACCATCCTCAGACTAGTGGGCAAGTGGAAGTATCAAATCGAGAAATTAAGAGAATTCTCGAGAAAACAGTAAACACATCACGGAAGGATTGGGCACTGAAGCTAGATGACGCATTGTGGGCTTATCGAACAGCTTACAAAACACCAATTGGAATGTCTCCGTTTAAGCTAGTTTATGGGAAAGCATGTCACTTGCCGGTGGAATTGGAGCACAAAGCATTCTGGGGGATTAAGAAATTGAATTTTGATCTCGAGAAGGCTGGAGAGAAGAGGTTACTCCAATTGAACGAACTTGATGAATTTCGGCTTCAAGCATATGAAAACGCGATGATCTATAAGGAGAAGACGAAACAGTGGCATGATAAGAAGATCATTGAGCGGAAATTTGAGCCTGGACAACAAGTATTGCTATTCAATTCCAGACTAAGATTATTCCCAGGAAAGCTCAAATCACGGTGGTCTGGACCATTTCAGGTAGTTCAGGTATTCCCCTATGGTGCCGCAGAAATACGAAATCCAAGTTCAGAACATACATTCAAGGTTAATGGACAGAGGCTGAGACACTATTGGGGGGGAAACGTTGAAAGGGTAGTTGCCGCGGCAACATTGAGAGACACGTGATGGATATCAAGAGTCGAGCCGTAGACTATAAACCAAGCGCTTCTTGGGAGGCAACCCAAGTTATTTTATTTGATGTGTTTTTATTTCTTTTGTTTTATTAGGTGAAAAGGTAGAGGGGGATGCAAGAACAAACAGCAAGATCGTGCAACTGCAGGAAAATCTCGTGCAGCTGCACCGCTTGGACCTCCAAGGCACAGAAACTTTGTGCAGCTGTACCAAAATCTTGTGCAGCTGCACCACACGAACCTAAAATCCACAGAAACTTTGTGCAGCTGCAACAAAATCTCGTGCAGCTACACTGCTAGAAAGACAAAATGCACAGAAACTTTGTGCAGCTGCACGAAAATCCTGTGTAGCTGCACCGGAAATTAATAAAAAAAATCAAAAATAAAAAAAATCAAAAAAATAAAAAATAAAAAAATTAGAAAACAAAATCGGGCCTTTTTGCTAGACAACCCTAATTGTTTTTCTTTCTTGTGACAGGGAAGAGCTATAACCGCCACCTCCGTCACCCTCCCGAGCCACAGCCGCCCAGGATGCGGATTCCGATGATACAATTTAGTCTTGCACCGAGGCAGTCGGGAGCTACACATCGGCGCATTCCGATCACCGACATATCCTGGCAACAGGTTACACCTCCTCAGAATGCATGGTGACTAGTGGTGAGTAGAGTAGCTTGAATTATCTCTTGAAACGACATCTTTGGGGATCTCGGCGAAAAAGAAAAAGAAAAAAAAAAGAGAAAAATGAGGTTGCCAAGGCTCTGAGTACCAATATTCAAGTTAAAAAAAAACGAAGAATGGAGAAAAAGATATTACCTAAATACGTGCTTGTGGTGTGAGTCTTCCGTGCTAGCTTGAGTGATTGATCCGAGGAGTGCTTTATCACCTAATGCCTTGGATTCAACTGAATCGGGAGTCATTGATCGAGAGCTTGCTACATAAGCTTTAGCCGGAATCAGATGAACATTTAGAGTCGTGCAATCTGAAAAAAAAATATAAAAAATAAATAAAAATAAATGATGAAGTTGTTAAAACGTCGAAAAACCTGTGATGAATGAATAGAGATGTTTGTGGTGATCTTTGCGAGTTACTGGTTGACATAAGCTATTTGGAGTGTATGCTTGTTAATGTTGAGTGTACAACCCGCTAGGACGAAGATATTGTGTTTTAAAGCCTTTAATTGAGCATGTTAGGTGGTGAATGGAATCTAGATACATAAGGAGGATGCACCCATTTCTGAGAATGTTCTAAAAGATGCTTCTACGTTTGACGGACTTGGGGTGGTCGAGGAGTCTTTTAATTTTTATTTTCTTTATCCTTGCTCGGGACTAGCAAAATTTAGGTTTGGGGGTGTGATAACTCTATGAAAGTAGAGTTATTTAGGACAATTTCATACTTAGATTTTGTTAGATTTGTGAAATATTGCGTTCATTACATAATATTCCCAGTTATTTCACATTATTCCCGAGAAACGGATTACTGCCGAGTTTTTTGGTCTATTTCAGGATAAATATGGAAAAAAAGGGGATCTCGGCGTAATTATGAAGACTTTGTGCAGATGGAAGATCTCTGGATGCTCTTGCAAGACCTAAAGCTACGATGGGGAGAAAAGAAAAGATTTTCTTTTCTTATTTTCAGAGATTCTCTAGGTTTAGGGGATTATAAAAACATTTTATTTTTACCTAGAGAGAGGGAGGTGGAGGCTGCTGGTAACAAGGAGCCGTCGACAGAGACTTTGGGAGTTTTTCTTTTAGTTTTCCTTTATGTCGTTTTCATTGTTTACGATGGATGTGATGTTTTCGTTTATTTCGGTTATGAACTAATTTTCTTTGCCTAGGGTTAAGATAGATCTTGATGATTAGTCAAGAGTCTATCTCTTTTGACACACTTGAATGATTTAGGTTTGATTATTCCTATTCGTTCTTAACGCTTTCTTATTGCCTGATCACCAATAGGATTGAATAGTGAATTTAGGTGAACTCCAAAGGGGAATCCTAGATTAAGCACGGGGAGAGGAATAACCTAGGGTAAACTTGGTTGGAAGACAGGATTATTAACGAGCGAGATAGGAATATACCCAATCGTCCTAGGTAATCGAATTGGAATTAATTCTTAAGGGGCACTCGATAGTTAATCTACCTAGGAATAGAGTGATTACTATTTACAGAGTTGTACGTTCTTATGACCTCGGGAGGGGCGTAGGAAGATAACCGAATTCCAGATTATCAACTAGATCATCTTAAGCGTGTTGATTGAGATATGACTTGCGATTAATTGTCCGGTGAAATCGTCGCCCTAGGTGCTTTTCTCATTTGAATCTTAATTCAATTTACTTACTCGTTTTCTTTAGTTTTATATTTAGTTTGATTAATTCTCAACTCGTTTAGTTGGATAATAGAGATTGACAGTATTTTAATAATTGTGAGAAGTTTAGATCAGTCCTCGTGGGAACGATATCTTACTTACACTTTATTACTTGTACGATCGCGTGCACTTGCGTGGTGAATACGTTTCGACGTGACATTGGACAATAGTAGCCAAGGCCTGCCCAGTGTCCCCGACGTAGACTGGAAGACTTGACTCCAACACTAGACCCGCTGGATGTCATGTTCATTCGGTTAAGAGACATGGGCTTTATCAAGCCTGTAGAAGCCAAGGCGACAAATCCTTCATCATTTGGATACAACCCTAATGCGGTTTGTCAGTACCATTTAGGAGCGACGGGGCATGATACTAAAGATTGCATTACCTTGAACTTCAAAATTCAGAACCTGTTGGTTGAGGGAGCCATCACGTTCTCTGCACCATCAGCCACTCCGAACGTCAAGAGCCATCATCTGCCAGAACACGTGAATTACATTGGGGCAAACTTTTTCTCGGTCTTTGCTTATCAAGAAGAGGAGATTCACATGCATGGATATGAGTATGCGATACCAGGAGATGTCAAAGTTGTCAACACCAGTCATGGTCGAGGTCGAGGCCACAGCCGAGGTCGGGGTAGAGGTCGTGGGCCTCACTATAACAGAAATGTTTATTCTGCAGTCTTACCTGATGGATTTACGCTGGTTCCCCCTCGACGGCCAAGGAGGCCTTATGTTTATGTCTCGTGGGATCAATACAACCTGAGACATTTCAACCCGAGACGTTGCGCGTCGCCAAGCCCGGAAGTTGAACTTATCACCCGTTCTGGAAGAGTAGTACCTGCTCCTAAAGCTCCGCTCCTAGCTGAATCTTCGAAGCCTAAGGTGCCCTCGAATGAACAAATCCACAAGGTGATTTATACGGTGAAGGTGAGTGATTATGACATAGTTAAACAACGTAGGAAACATCCCGTACAAATCTCCTTGTTCGACCTTATTCATTCTTCTGATAAATATAGGGAGATATTGGAGAAATTTTTAGCCGAGGTGCATGTGCCAGAGCAGGTCGAAGTCGCAGCGTTGGATGCATATATGAGCAATATGTTGGCAAATAATGTAATCACTTTCTTAGAAGATGACCTACGGGAACATGAGCCAGATCATAATAACGCTCTCTACATCACGCTGAATTGTCGTGATAACATCATCTCCAACGTTCTCATCGATGGCGGGTCGGGGGTTAACATTATTCCGTTGGCTGTAGCTCAAAAATTCGGTATCAATATGGATAAACTCCCACATTATAATATGACTATTCGGGCTTTCGATGGTGCAAAACGTCATGCTCATGGAGAAGTTACATTGGAGATTAAAGTTGGGACAACCCTCTTCTCTACCCAATTCCAAATTCTTGAGACTGCGGGGTCCTTCAACATGCTGCTGGGGCGCCCTTGGATGCATCAGGCTGGAGCAATCCCATCAACACTCCACCAGATGGTCAGATTCTCCTCATATAGCAAGCTCATTACATTCATGGGAAAACACACGATGGAGCTCCGCCATGAAATCGACATGCCGTATGTTGGGGAGCCAATCGAGGAACCGTCGACAACCTAAACACTGGAGATGGTGAACATGGTCAGACGTGACTATAAGTCAGATCCTTTGATGACATGGGGTAACATTAGTGCTGCAAGGGAGTTCCTTAGATGTGGCTATCAACTGGGCCAAGGGCTTGGAGTCAGAGAACAAGGAATTATCTACCCGATCAGTATTCCCGCTACAGCAGGGACTAGCGTACTTGGGTTCACGGGCAAGGTGCGACGGAAATAGGACGAACGGACTGGTAGCAAGTTGTTCCTTCGTTTCGTCCATTCATCGGCGGCGGCAATGGGAGGAGAGATCCTCTCTTAGAGGCTAGAAGACATGAAGATCCGGACTGATGGAACAGAAGAGGAAATCAATATGCCCACCAACGAGCGGAGAACCGTTGAACAAGTCAATGTTATCCAAGTGAATAAAGGGCACGGTCATAGGCACCAACCTCGCATGCGGGATCACTTCATAGCCCCAATGTCACCATTCCTTTGAATCAAATGCCGATGTACATTCGGCAAGCCGGAGCATTGCATTTTCAAGCTCCAGTGGTGCCAGTGCTGCCCAGGATGCCTTCGACGATTGATGTATCCCCTCCAAACAAGCGGTCAGATTCTCCTACTACTAGCATAGAAGTGGAAGGAAAGGAAGTCAACAAGACCAAGGCACAAGAGCCCGAAGAAGAAGTTTGTATGTTCGAAGCGTCGAACTCGACCGAGCTAGACATGCCTTTCGACGGGTGAAACCTTCCACGTTTACTTTTCTGCACTTAGATAAATAGAGTATAGAATAAGTTACCTTTCTACATTCTGGTCGCGGATTAGCAAGGATGTTTATATGTAACGCGACCCCTAGGTAGTGTTGGAGCGTTCGTGGGATCGGAGCGCTGATGATCAGGGAGAATATGAAGAAACGACGAGGGTCCCGCTAAGTCTTGATCCAACGACGCTTCCCTTTTGTCTAAAGCGCATGACTTGCTATAAATTGTTGCATGAAACAATACTTTAGTTTTAAATAGCTCATTTGAATCTATGACTCTGATTTCTTCTCCTTTTCAGTAACGACGCTTCGGGTATACCTGGGAAAACCTCTGAACATGATGAAGAAGCAGTAGATGACCCAAAATTCATAGAAGGGTATTACGGTTGGGAACTAGGTCTTCAACGACATGAAGAACCAAAGGACATCACGCTATAAAAGTCAATTAACATCGGAACTGAAGATGACTCCAAAGAGTTGTTCATCGGTGCAGATTTATCCACGGATGAAGCTAAAGACATCATCAACCTTCTCAGGGAATTCTCTGACGTCTTTGCTTGGTCATACGCGGATATGCCAGGACTAGATTCAAATATTGTGGAACAAAAAATTCGTACAGACCCTTCAATTCATCCAATAAAGTAGAAGCAACGTCGGTACAAACCCGAATTAGCCCTTTCTATCAAGGAGGAAGTAGATAAGCTACTGAAGGTCAACTTTATCGAAGTGGCTGCCTATCCACAATGGGTTGTAACATAGTCCCTGTCATCAAGAAGAATGGGAAGGTCCGAGTCTGCGTCGACTATCATGACCTCAACAAAGCAAGTCCCAAGGACGACTTCCCACTCCCACACATCGACTTAATGGTGGACAATACCGCTGGATGCAACAGATTCTCTTTCATGGATAGATTCTCCGGTTACAATTAGATTCGTATGGTTGAAGAAGACAAAGAGAAGACACCCTTCACGACACCCTCGGGCACATTCTGTTACCAGGTCATGCTCTTTGGACTCAAGAATGCTGGGGCAACCAATTAACACGCTATGGTGGTCTTATTTCACGACATGATGCAGCGCGAGATTGAATTCTACGTCGACGACATGATCACCAAGTCCAGAGAAGATGAGAGCCACACTGTCATTCTCTGAAAGCTATTCGAACTGCTTCGCAAATACAACCCCCCCAAATGCGTATTTGAGGCAACCTCAGGCAAACTACTCGGTTTCGTCGTCAGTAACAAAGGCATGGACATCGATCCTGACAAAATCAAAGTAATTCGTGATCTCCCAGCGCCAAGGTCAGTCACAGAGATCCGCGGCTTCATTGGTCGCGTTAACTACATCGGAAGGTTCATTTCCAACTTAGCCGACACATGCAAACCTTTGTTCAAGAAACTAAGGAAAGATGTCAAATATGAGTGGGATAATGATTGCATGGTTGCATTTGAGCAAATCAAGATGTATTTGACAGAACCGCCAGTTCTTATCTCGCCAAAGCTGGGGCATCCCCTTACGCTCTATCTCACGGTCAAAGAAGAATCATTTGGAGCCATACTTGCCCAATAGTTACTAGGCGGCAAGGAGCACGCCATCTACTACCTCAGCAAGAAGTTCACAGATTGCGAGTCTCGGTACACAACTTCCGAATGTACATGTTGTGCACTCATTTGGGCCCTCCACCGACTCCGACAGTATACTCTACACTATGTGATCTTGTTGGTGTCTGAGAATGACCCACTCAAGTATCTCTTTGACAAGCCAACACTGACGAGAAGGGTCTCTAAGTGGCAATTACAACTCGCTGAATTCGACATCCGATTTGATTCCACGAAGTCAGTCAAGGGGAGAACGATCGTTGATCACATCACTGAATATCTAGGGACAAATGGTTCACCTTTGGAAATCGGACTACAAGACGAGAATATCTTACTCATGGAACAAGAACCAAGATGGAAGATGTACTTTGATGGTGCAGTCAATTCCTCTGGATCAGGGATAGGAGCCGTGATAATATCCCCAGATGAATAGTATTACCCAACAGCTGCAAAAGTCACGTTTCCTTGTACGAACAACATCGCCGAGTATAAACCATGCATCACCGGCCTACTTCACGCTCTCGACATGCGAATTAAGCTCCTTGACGTTCATAGAGATTTGACATTCATTATCTCCCAGACAAATGGAACATGGCGCAATCGAGTTCCATAGCTTATCCCATATCAAGACTATCTACAAACCATATTTGTCGTTAAGCACGCCTTCTTAGAAGGAGCAACTATCTTAGCAAAAATGGATGGAGAAGAACTGCCACAAGCGATCAATGTAGATGCTCTCCGACGATATTACACTTGAATGATATTGAGGTCTCAAGTGAGACTTTCGAAACAACATTCATCAGTGAATTCTTTTATATCCCAGGGAGTCACTCGGGATAAAGAACACTGACAATAGGGATAAAAAGGGAGAAATACACAATCATTCCTCTCTTCATCAAGTTAAGTGAAATTACTTGAACATATTCCGCTTACGTCCTTTGTCTCGTGGGCAGGTACAAGAGCTCCTCACACGAATGGTACAAGCCGAAGTCTTGTAGCAATTTCGTCAAGCCTTCGATTCCATCGGACAAAGACGCAATGACGAAACCATACAAAAGGGAAGTACCAAAACTCTACTTCACTTTTCTTACAAACGAAGTTACATGAGCAAACTTCATTCTTACTCGAACAGTAACAAGTCACATGAACTTACTTGTTTCTCATTAACATCGTTACACAACAGACATCGGGCAAGAGTAACAATTTCATTAATCCTTTGACTCCTACGAACAAAGATGCAATGACGAAACACATAGAAAAGGGAAGTATCAAAACTCTATTTTACCTTTCATACAAATGAAGTTACATGAGCAAACTTCAAGGGAAACAAGTTACATGAGCTTACTCGTTGTTTGTCCTTTGCCTTGTGTAGGTTTATGAACATTCTACATTACAGGCAAAGGCGCGGGCGGTCGGGTGGAACCCAAGCTTCAAGATTGCGTTGTTGTCATCAAGGACGACCATACCGAAAGGGAGTATCATCTACATTGCTTTCTAACAAAATTTCTCATCATTCTCCAGATGGAGTCATACCATCATTTCCCTAGCCAGAGTCATGCCTCCATTTCCCCAAGCTGGAGTCGGTTACATACACCGAATTCCTCAACAAGGGTTGAATATACAAGCATATTCTTCTAGAAGGACCATCAAAATGGACATATCTACCCCATCTCCCTAGCGGATACATAACCTTATATTATCTCCCCAAGTGAGAGTCGAAGTACATGAGCTGACTTTGTCTCTGTCCGTTGTGAACTGTGTAGGCACACGAACATCCACACAGTATGGTACAAATTCCTAGGCAATGGCGCGGGTGGTCGGGTGGAGGCCATTCCTAGTCTAATCTCAAAGAACATGACTGGGGCATGAAAGTGCAAACACTTACCCGGCGAAGCTCGCACAAGATCACCACCTTAGTACAACGTCTCCAAAGAGGTTTGTGTACATAAACCTATTCATTTCTTAAGCATTTGTGTACCCATTTGCATACAATTTGAAAAGATTTTTGACAATAAGAATGCTTCTAGGCGAGAGTGGAGAAGGCAAACCCACTCCTAGACACCTACCCATTAGTGATGTGTGCAAACACTATGAGGGTTCACATGAAGACGTCCGGACGGACAATGAATCCTTTGACAAAAGATGCTCAAACCGGGATGAGATTGATCATTTCTTCTATACCCTAAACACTACACAACAACCATTGCTAACCCTCTTCGAGCCAAATTTGAAGTTTTATGTATACACTACACCTTCCGAGTCTAAGGACCGCCTCACATTGAGGTTAAAAGAGATCCTGTAACTAGAAACTGGAAGCAACGAACTATAGAGACAACACTTCCTCAAGGTTCAAGCGAAGAGGCATCATCAACGGTCAAGTCTGCCAGTTGAGTCGTCCCCAAGGATGGAATTTCTCCAACAATACTACAAGAAATACAAATTCCCAAGGAGTCTAAAGTATCTCCAAAAAGATTATCAAAAAAGAAAGCGGGGCAAATCCCTATGATCCAATAAAGAAAAAGCACAGTCAGTGCAAAAAGCAAAGCGCAAGATGAAAGTCAAAATAGAAAAATAAAGCACCAAGGCCGACATTGACGGTCGCAAGAGCAAGGGTGTCATTTTCTCAACAAGTCAAAAGAAAACATTCGCCAAAATGGATTATCAACACCAACTAGTGAGTCAACTATCCATCCCCAACGGAATGCCTAAACTAGCGCGAACTGCCTGAAGGATGGAGAATTTGCTTGAATGGTGAAAACACTACGGTAAAGTAGCTTCCGATGAGGTCCTTAGAGTCCTTCATTCAAATGACGAATTTAAACCTTCAATCTAAAGGCCGCCTTATGCCAAAGCAACGTTACAACCTAAACAAAGACTCATTCGATTGGTACATGAGCATCCAAGTCAAAAGAATTCTAAAATCCAACTGAATTGGCTTTCAGAAATGAGGGTAGGGCATTAGAGAAGTCAGAAGCCCTTCTTTGATCTCGCTCAGAAGCAATCTTAATAAGTTTTATCAAAATAAAACATGACATGCATGAATATCGTAATCATGCGTGTTTGATTACCCCGTACTTCATGGGGATGTATTTATTACTAACATTTCCATGATGAAATCCTAAAGTATAGGTCCAACAAGATTACCCGAAGCTCGTAATTTGGGGTATCTGACTCATCCTTGTGAGACAATGTTCTCGTATTCACTCCCAAGGAGCGGCAAACTGTGATCCCCCAATTTATTATTGGGCCAAAAATTTTTCGCATGTTTCTAAATGGCCCAATTTAAAATCCAACAAGACCTTGAAACCAAAATGTTCAGGCCCATCACAAGCCCAACCTCATTAGCCCACCTTTTAATCCTATTTGATTTCGACCATTGGATTTGATCTCTAAGTTTAAAATTCAGCTGTGGGATGAAAGCTCCATAAGTTGACAAATTACTAGGATAAGATAGAATCTCCAAACAGCTATCTCGCGAAGGGATTGTACGATGTTCCCCTAAAATTACCTCCTGACGACTGTCCCCAAACGATTATGCCCACCAACGGCTCGCTCAGGGGAGTGGGGGCTTGCTTAGGGCAGCCCCTAGGGACTGCCACATGGAGATTGGTCCCCACCATCTGCTTTCATCCTCATAAAAAGAAGAAGAAAAAACGAAATTGGGGAAGGGGTCAGAGGGGATTTGGTTTTATTTATTTTAAAAAGGAAGAGATTCCATCCTTTGTGAAAAAAGAGAGAAAGGAGCACCGCCACCCCCAAACTCATCTTCCCTTCAGCCCTCTTCTTCATTGTACGTCTTCTCTCAACACTTGGCAGAGCAAGGTAAGAAAAGTTAACGCCATGGAAACCCCCTCAAGAATCAACCCAAACGGAGAACTCAGCGGCAATAGTGAGAAGAACATGCCTTTGGCTGCGATGGTCATCAATTCCTCTGGACACAGCGGCGGCAACGTTTGACGACGACCCCGGCTTCATCGGCTGCGACATGTGACGATAGCGTCTCCCCGCTACAACGATGGACGCAAGCGTTCTTTAGACGACCCACTCAACACCCACATTCAACCTTCGACAGCAATATAATTACATCGATCAACTCTAAACTTCGCACCTCCATAAAGGTGAGCAATCTCACTTTTGTTTCTGTGTGTGCTTATCCTTATACGATGGCATCTGACCACCCTTTCCCCTTTTGCTTTTCTACTTGCTTTGTTTTCTGTAACAAAATGATATCGATGAGGCGAAGAGTAATGGAGAAGCTCAAAGCTTGTATGTTGGTCGGCCCCGACTTCGTATATCGCACCCTCGCGATGTGAGACTAAAGTCTCCCATCCCGAGCGCTTGCCCACATAAACGCCTCTGAAATCCATGTCGATTGGGTTTCATCCTCGGTGAGACACTCCACCAACTGTTTTCTCTTCATTTTGCAGACCCTTAGACAAATCTAACCTCATTTGTTGCCGTTGTTTGCATGAACACATATTACGGCCTCGAAAATCTCGAAAAACATCGGGATGTCATAACCGGAGCTAGCAAACGCCAAATCACACGAGATCAGGTCCATTCTCTTCCTATTTTTTTTATTTTTCTTTGTTGATGAGTTGGGTATTAGCATTATATGTGTGCAACCTGAGCTCTGTTTGACTTTCTAGAATATGAATGTTTATTATTGTTGTGTGTTCTTGAGATTTTCTGTCGTAATTCTTTGCTCAGTGCGTGGATTGGGCTGTTTCTTTACTCTTTAACTTCCTTTCTTAATGGAGAACAACTTCTCTATTGAAGGTTTTCCAAAGAAACGCATGTTGTTGGTGTTTTTCCTCTTTGAACGCAAGGGAATGAAGTGGCCCTGTTCCGTGCATCCATAAAGCGCGCAGTTACATTCCATCAAGCATATCTTAATCTGTATAGCTCAGATTTGTTTGAAATCACTTAAAGTTACTTTGTTTTTTTCTCTGCTATAACTTTCATGTTTTAAGCTTGTTCATCTAATACTTGCTTGGTCAAGTTTCATCTCTTCAAAAAAAATAGGTGGATTCCATGGATGAGTGTGATAGATTTTTTAGTTTTTCAGACACAACTTGAACATCAGAGCTCCGTTCAGTTTGAAATTGATTGGAACGGATGCCTCTTTGAATTCTCTAAAACTTTTATGTTATGCACTTCTTCATTAAACCCACATATCCTTGTTAAATTACTGGTAGAATGCAGACAAGTCAGATACGTTACTGCATCTGATGGCAGATCTATACTGTTGCACAAAATAATTCATATCTGGTTAGACCTTTGAAATTGCATTTGAGTCTTTTACAAATTTTCTTCTTTGAGTTTTGGCTTTTGGGTTCATCTGGTTAGTCCAAAAATTCAGGAAAGACGAAGACCTCTATTGTCTTCTGCTCCTTTGCGGCAACATGAGTGTCATGTGCACCAGATGGCACAGATTACTCATTTGGGTTCTGAATGGACTGAAATTAAAATCTAGAGTTAGATTTCTTAATCTACTACAACTTCTATGTTTTACATTTTTTACTTTGAGCAAATTTAACAAATGGTCAATCGTGGTCAAACTTGATCTGCAATGCTATTTGACTGAAACATGTTCTGTTCGAAGGTCCCAATTCTTTGTGATGCTGGCAATAGATTACATGTCGGTCTACTGTAACTCAAGGAGAATGGCCGAGGATTACATAAACAAGAGGCCGAATTCTTGTCCTTGTTTTGTGAAATGATATCCTATCATTAGATTTCGATGAAATTGATTATATCTTCGACGCATGACTTTTCTATAGAAGTATTATGCGACCTGATTGGATTATTGATGATTGAAATATGATAGGATTGGTGTAACCAACATAAGTTGTCCATTTTCCATAGATATCCACACTTTTTCCTTGATTTCAAGAGATTTCACCGTTGGATGTGGGTGAAATTTGACATGCAAGTTCTCCCTTAAGATATGAATTCATAAGCTTTGATTTCACTTAAATTGGACAATTCTAAGTGAAGTTATGCCTTATTTTCAGACCAGCTCACATTATGTTTCTTTTCTGCATATATGTTCAACTTCATTCTTGCATAGTTTGTAATTCCATTGTTAGATTTGGTTGATATTTGACAAACACACTTGTCATTGACTTATTTAATATGCGGTTGGATCTTTATCCTCTTAACTTCGTAGTGATTTACGCTTATTTCTTCAATTCTGAATCAATTCCTTGATTTCGAGATCGGCAATAACTGATAATGTTTAGATCATCTTTGCATGGACGTTACACATGTGATGATGTGGGCTCTCTCGAAGTTTCTACTATCATGAAGACGAAGATTACTCGAAGGCGCGTGTAACAAACCGCGTTTGGTTGGATCTACCGCTGTTTTAAAAACCGTCGGTTCAAGATTTCAAGCGGCATCAACCTTCATCTAAGGTATAAAGGGGAGGTGCGGACCCCCCCCCCCCCCCCGAATTACTTTTAAACCCACCTGTAAAGGGCTGCGGGCCCAAGTGTAAAGGCCCGCAGTCACCGCCCTTCCCCGTCCCTTTGATCTCGATAATTCGTTGGGTTTGCTCGCATGTTTGAGGCTCTTAGGATTTATGTCGTGTGTCGAGTTTTAATCAAACAAACCTAAATTCGGGTCCAACGCCCGTAAAACGTCGATACGAGTCCGGTCCGACTCTCGGATCAGGTCCAACACCCGTTAATCAAAAGTAAACCATATTTAGACAATCACCACCTTTTTCACATGCTAGAATGTAGGAGTTAGTAAATAGGAATCCCCGAACTCAGTCTGGTTTTTCCGACTTAAACCAATCTTTCAAAATTAAGTCGGTGGTGACTTCGTATAGTTTACCTAGATTAAACAACAACACTGTTTTTACGGAGCCATTTTGGATGGGTAACGACGACACGAGCCGCTCCCTGAGTCCTCCCAAAAATTCACGAATGAGGCCTTAACGCAGCCTTTCGCCTATGGCCTTCAGGAAACTGGAGACGGTGGCGAAATGTCCCGCAGGCTCATTCGGAGGGCCAATCCCAATTCCATTTCATAGCGTCCGACGCTCGAGTCGTGATGCAGACCAGATTAGGCCTTGGGGAAGCGGGCCCGGATCTTCGGGTCGTTCGAACCGCCACGCGCGTGCTACGCCGGAGGGCGCGCGTACAGTGGGCAGGCAAAAAGACTTAAAATACGCATTTATTCTCATCCGTTCATTACATGGGTTTGATTGATGATGACTGTACATACAAAAGAAACGTAAGTGACTCAGTAGACGACGTTTCCGCTTATCTGGAAATGCTTTATTGAAGATCTTACGAGTTTTCCTAGAGATTCAAGGGTTTATCCACAGGAGTCGGCTACGCGTTGCACCCGATTCTTCCCTTAGATGGAGAAGATCATTGGCTACAGCCGGAAGCTTCTTCGATCGATGAAGACGCTGTTGTGGAATCACCAAGCAGGAAAATCATGTCCTTCCTCGTCTGAGGCGGACAAATTGAGGACAGGGCTGCACCTTTGTCTTATGGTGCCCCGGTAACCCCAGAAGTTTGGTGTCACCGGGAAGCACTAAAGGTTAGTCCAATCAGTACACGACCCCGGATGACGTACCAAGGCTCTGCTCAGGCTCTCTCCCCTTCCAAACAGCCTCATCGAGAGGTAAAGTGGAGATTTTAGAGGGGGAGAAACCACTTGCATAAGGTGGCGGACATAGGCTCTCAAGCAAGCTAATGTGATGGACATAGGTCCTCGGTAAAATGCGGAAGGACATAACTTGGCTATTTTCAAAAATGATGGTTTGCGTCTGGAAGACGATCTGGGCTTCGTTATTTATAGCGGAATTAAGAGGAATATAAAGGCTCTGACCGAAGATATTATGACAGAGATTTCGGGGATCCAAACAATTATTCCGGGGATCTCAACCAATACTTGTCGGGGATATCGACGGTCGATGATTTATTGTTCGCCTGCACACGTTACCAAGTTGCAGGGGAATGATTACTTGGTCTTTTTCAAGGCGAGACATATCACTCAGTCTGCCTTGAGGGGCCATTATATGTTTAACAACAGAAATTCTAGGTCACAGATTTCGGCTTTATCTGTGGATCAACGGTCCAGAATACAGGACCAAGGGACAGGAAACCCAGTAAGGAGGTGACCACGAAAACACACCAGGCGAAGGCATGCTGGGCGAAGTAGTCATCAAGCGACATGGTTACTAGGCAACGGGCGATAGGGTCAGGAAGCGACAAGCGACAGCTAACTGGGCGAACGATGAAACTCTAAGGCGAAGGCCAATGGGTGATGCGGTCGATCAGTGGCTGTTAAGGAAGATTCTAGACGATCTCAGGATTTGAAAGGGAATTGTTGCCAAGTTTGCTCAAATGGAAAGAAGATATTTCATGAAGACTGGTGACAAAGGAAATGTAATATATATGCAATATTTCGTTACCGTATATACGTAGGTCTAGCTTAGTATAAATAGTTGTTCTTAGGCATTGTATACAGACACCTCTCTACAAACGGACATATTGTCATTTTTATCTTCAAGCATTCCAGCGTTCAAACTCTCTGTGCTCCTACGTTCTTACTTCTCTCCGAAGGCATCATCGATGACATGCGTATATGCTTCCGCTTAAGGGCGTTTGTCCGCTGTCTTCTCTCTCTCTCTCTTTTCATTTATATGGTGACCACACATTCAACGAACCTAAGAGTACCAGTTGCTCGTAGTACCAGAGATTTTCGACGTGTTTGGATTTGGCTTATCCGCGGTCACTTCCAAAACGAAATATCCCATGATATCATCGTACTATATTGTAAATGCTAAACATTAGGTATGACTTCAGAACCTGTGGGAAAATAATAAGAGAAATCGAGTCCAATTTGATGGTGAAACGTTTTTCGACCCTGTTCTTAACGATAATTAAAAAAATATATTATTTTTATTCAATGATGAAATCAATTTCATATATGTTTATATACATATGTATAATTATTTTGAAGCTTCCACTTTTGGATGGAAATTTAAAGGGGAACATTTTGGTGAGGGTTAATTATTCATCAAATGTAATTATTCATCAAATGCTGCTATGGCTGACACTAATAATATCGCATGAAGAAAATTAATATAATGTAATATTTTGGAATTCCTGTACTATTTTTTCAGCTCTTATTATTTATACAATAAATTGATATGCTTTGATTTATTAATGATCAAATTCATGGATTGAGATTCTGTTCCATGTTTGGAGAACAACCTAAAATTACAAACTTAACATATGATCCGAAAAGCTATCGATTGTCTTAGGAAATCATTTCAAGATCAAACAAAAACTGAAAACTATTTTTATTGTTCGTTTTTTTTTTTAACAAAATTCGGCCGAATTGGGGAACCAAAGCAAAATCACCACATCTTTCTATACATTCTGATTTTGCGAAAGAAAACATAAACCCCCCCGCCTCGACCTCTGGCTCTCCCCGTTGTAAAATGTACTTGGAGATCCCTTCTACTTCTACATCGATAAAACCAGCCAGCTTTTCTCTTGTATTTGCATCCACAAACTCTCAACAGCACATGGGATCGGAAGCTTGCTGTTTCGGTTCCACTGCATGCCATTTCCACACGTTCAGCGTTCCCAATGCATCTCCAGTGAAGAACAAACCCCTGGGACCGACCTGGATCGACGTCACCTCCTTTCTAGAGAAGAGCTTCCCCCTTTCCGCAAATCTAAATGAATAACAAAACACAAGACCCACATCAGATGACATGAACAAATACCAATTACTCGCAAATCGTTAACACACTAGCAGGAATATAGAAAGGACCACAAGAATTGGAACTCACGAGGGAAGGTCATATAAGCGGACAGTGTTATCCTTGAGTGCGGACAAAAGGATTGGCTTAGCTTCAGAGTCGTGCATTCCACAGAGTACAAGAATCCCCTACAACAAAAAGATGTAGAAACAACATCAGCATCTATTATTACATCATCACATATTCAGTTAACACTAAGAAGCAGCGTGTAGCTTACTGCATCTTCTTTATGTGTGTAGATAACTTCCAGGGTACCAACTTCAGAAACAACCCAGGCCTTTATTGTTCCATCCAAGGAACAAGACAGCAAGCAACAGTCCCAGCAGAGAAGTGAGGTCACGGTATCCGTGTGTGCATGAAGCACCTCGATACAAGTAAGAGTGTCAATATCCCAAACCTGCAAAATTCATAACTCAACCACGTGAAAATTCACAGCAATGCAAACAATGTTATTATCCATCCAAATGATGAGCAACTTGATAATTAACAGAATAAGGTGAAAACTCACCCTTATGTTCCCATCCACGGAACCCGAATACAAACGATTGCCTCCGACAATCAAGGACATCACAGCACACGAATGACCTTTTAACGGATCTCCAGAAAGGAAAGGATCTGCCTGAGTACCAGCTTTCCAGACCCTAATTGTACCATCCTGTCAGTTAAACAAAAAATGAGAAATCAGGGGCAGTGGGATAAAGTGATCTAAGCAGACATTTCTGAAAATCACAACAAATATCCTAATGCGTCCCAAACCTTTTCACTGGGAGAGGGAGGGGCAGCCATATTTATGAGTAAAGCACAGAAAAGAAACAAATCATGGGGCGCTCACCTCAATAGCAGCGAAGAGCATGTCTCTAGCAACTGCCATTGCAAGAACTTGTCCAACAGGTCCACTGAGGTGATGGGTAGAACCACATTCGGTATTCAAAGCCTAGAAGGAGAAAATAATATCAGCAGACCAGATGTTTAGAAAAATGTAAGATTCCAAACAACATTTGAATATAAAGTCACCCACCTTAACTGAGTTTGTAAGTCCAACAAATACCCATGGACCCTCACAAATTACAGATCCAACTTCAGCTCCCAGCCTTATAAACTCGGAACACAAGCCAGAATAACAGTCCCAAATCTGCAGCATTCCATCTCTTCCGCCAGAGTATAGTTTATTTGATGTTGGAGGGAGTGCAATACCCGAAATAGACTGTCCCACATATAATAAAACCAACAACAGTGAAAATCCAAACACGCATGCATGGAAGTTGATTCAAGCAGAAAAATTTTAACACCCACATAGTGAGTAAAAGCTTTGAAAAGCGAGTGCTACAAATTACCAGCTTGTGGGGTTGAATATACATTCAAAATGAATGAAGAAGCACCAAGCAAGCAATACAGTTCAATTGTTACCAATAATAGTATTGTCCTAATGAGAAATATAGATAAGGAAAGACTTATAGAATTACCTTTTTGTGGCCTTCAAGTTTAGTCAGTAGAGCGAAGTCGCTCCCTTGAAACCATGAGTGCAGAAACCGGCAGCTGTCACCCTTCACACAGTCACCCAATGCCCAAAAGTGACACAAGCTATCCGGGGCCTTTGCAGAAACTGAATCTTTTCTTCCTCGTTCACCCCTTGCCGATCTGGAGATATTCTTGGAACCGGAGGTGAATTCGTTGACCGGTTGAACAGTTGGAAGCCTATGCAGGAATCTACAGGGGTTTCTGTTGCAAGTCCCTGCTAACCAGTAACTGCAAACTTTGGTTCTAGGAGCATTATGCCCACATTGACCATAGAATTTTCCTTGCTTATATGTCCCGTCAGATACTCTCGCTGCTGCCTTCAAACCCATGCTGAGGAAATTGGATAAGGCAGTAGATGGATTACCATGAAAATCTAGGTAAGCTATAAAATGATTTCTGCCGCAATGATCCACGCTTGCGGATGTGCTCTCAGTGAAAAACATATAATACTACACTTCCCAGTAACATTTGACAAAAGTATCTGACAACCATGAAGTTTTCCAGATAAGTGGAGAGAAAGTCCAGTGGTGAATGCGTACAAAACCCTAATATCAAATCTTAAGCCAGAAAAGCTTTCCGGGAAATAGTAGGAAGGACCCATGAGAATCTGAAGAGCAACTGAATCCAAAGCACTCAGATGCATCTCAACCATAGATTCCAGAGCATATTGTGGAAAGTAAGCGGAATAAATTATCCTTGTCCTCGCCTTCACCAGGAGTGAAGCTTGTCAAACAGAATCTGACATGAATAGATCTGTCCTGAAAATCAAGATCTGAATAAATTATCCCCCAGACCTTGGCTTCATGAGATATGAAGCAGATTGTTTCCCCATGTGTCCAACATGATACAGAGATCGCGCAACAGAAGAACACCAGAACACTGACTCAGAAAATCAAAACCCTGAATAAAATATCATTGTCAGTCCTTGCCTTCACAAGAGGTTGAAGAACGACCGAATCCAACAGGCTTTGCCAGTAATCAGATAACCCTAGGGCACGCAAAAAAATGGAAAAATGATAGAATAAATTATCCGCATTGCCCCTTCCCTGGAAATCCAATAAGTGTAGCAGATAATCAGGTAACCCCGGGGCCAGGAATAGGAAAAAAAATCAACATCTTCCAAATAAATTACGCTGAATTTCATCGCATGAAACATAAACACCCGATCGGCATTCTCGAAGACTCCCTGTAAAATCCTAACCCCTCCAAAAGCCTAAACAATAACACTCAAAATCAAGAAAGAGGAACAAAACAACCCCGCCCGTCCGATTGATCCCCCGCTCCAAGAAAAAGAAAATAATCAGGCGTTTGCCGTTCCTCGACTTCACGAGCGGTGAAGAAATAGGAGGAGGAGGTCAGCGATCCGAATAGACGCCGGCGGCGACGGCGGATGGAGACGACGCACAGATCATCCTCCGCCGGCAGTCAAGACAAAATAAAGGGAGGGGGAGGAAGAAGAAGAACATCGAGTCGAACCTTGAAGCTTGGCAGGTAGGGGAAGACGAAGAAGATGGTTCCAACGGGATTAATAGCGAAGGAACCGTGGCTGTCTTGATTGCGTTGGTTTTCTGTCGGAGTGCAGACACGAAGGCAGGTATTTAAAGAGGAATCAATATTTCAACCGCGTAAAGGCGGTTATAATACTTATTATTATTATTATTATTAGTTAGGTATTCTTTTAAAATAATATTTTACTTTCACAATAAATTTTTAGATTCGATCATTCAAAAGATTTTAAAAATCTTCTCCCATTAAAAATGATTTGATAAATGTAAAAAAAATAAATTTTGAGATTTTGAAAAGGAAATAACTTTTTGAGACAAACTTTTCTAAATAACGAAAAATCAAACCAGCGAAACTGTTTAGATTAAAATCTGTCTAAAAAATCTAAACAAAACTAAAATCAAATCAAATCCACATAAAAATTTTAACTAAAAATCAAACCATTGAAGGCCAAATATCAATTGAAAAAAATAAAATGGAGATCAACAAAGGAAAAAGAAACAAAAACAAAATTCAGTTTCTCTAGTTTCGTTAGTCTGCCCGTGTGCATCTCGAGGTCCCCGTCAGTCGATCTGGTCGCTCCCCCGTACCAATCCCGTAACCTGTCCAGTCCGATGCCGCACATCCTGATGATATGATTCAACTTGCATCGCCAATACACAACGCGTGCCTGGGGTGACGACCACGACATGATCCCGCCCCAACCCTTCTCGATCTAAGTCGCCGCACGACCACAAATACAACAACAATCCACACGAGTTATTCAATCCATCAAGTCTTGATGTGAGAAATGTAGTCGATACCTTCATTGAAAAATGTAAGATATCTTTGTCGGATACTTCAAACTTGACATACATGAAGTTAATACAGTTCATGCATCTCATTTATGTTTCATTCATGTATTGGATTTTGTTTGCGTTTCATTAGATACATTTTATGCACATTTCATTCATGTCGTGCTTATATGTCTCATCGATATATTTGTGTCTTGACGACCTCTATATAAAGGATGCTCTTGCAAGAGTGAGTTCACACTTGCAAAGTCATTTTACTATCTGTCTATATGCATCTCTTAGTATCATTCGGATTTAAGTGTGTCAAGTCGAGTTTTGCTTGAACAATGATGATTTTGTATCCGGTTTAAGTTTAACCCATCTCCTTGTTCATAAATGTAGTGTATTCCGTATCATCTTGGTATCAGCATGTGAGGTTGAAGATGGCCAATAGTTCTCACTGTGGCATGTCTCTAAGTAAGCTCACATTGTCAGTTTGGAGCAACAGATTGACAACGACGTTGATTATAATCCCTGGCAGGAGAAAGAGATCTAAGAGGCGCTAATGCCAGTGTACCAACCCAGGCATCTTGCTAAAAGAGGGCCAAGTTCTAGGGCAATCCTCGGTCTAGAAGAGCTCATGGATTGGTTACACACCAAATAGTGTGTCTTCGACCACAAGGAAGTTTCGAATGACAAAATGGTGAAAATGGCTACCCTAAAGCTTGGTCGGTGTGCTAACCGCTGGTGCAAGAACCTAAACCAACACGACATCAAGAAGGTAGAGATAAGATTCAGTCTTGGCCGAACTTTCCTGAGTACTATCGTCGGGACTTATTTATCAAGGTGCAATCTTTACAATAGGCTTCTAGAGTATTCGAGTATAAGAGGGAATCGAAAGACTTCATCTCCAATGTTATGTACAGAAAGCACCCCAACGGACATCAACTAGGTACTTGAGGGGATTGAAGCCTAAAATTTTTGACATCATCGAGCTGCAACCGTATTAGACTTGTGATGATGTTTGAGGGCTCGTTCATGAGGTCAAGTAGCAAGCGGGGAGATTGGGAACTCAACTCATTATGAAGGTTGCTCCATTCAATAAGTCGATGGCTATGTGTCTAGACCTTAATTAGCTACTATGATGAGGTCTTCCATCCCATCATCAACGCCGGAAGTGAAGTCGAACGATCGATAAATTGTTCGAAAGTGTTTCAAGAGCCAAGGCTTCAGACACATAATAGCTGAGTGCACAATGTAAATGAATGATACATGAGCGATCGAATGAAAAGGTAGAAGTTGAGGAGGACCCTGCACTCATATGGGATCTAAGGGAATTTGAGAAGTATCCAAACGAGGAAGATTTGATTGTCATTCGGAAGGCTTTGAGTGTGAACCCTGCTCGAGAAGAAAGCTAGTGATAAAGCATCGTCCGTGCGCAATGTACAGTGAAGGACAAGGTCTACCTCATCATTATCAATAGTGGTAGTTACACCAATGTTACCTCGAGTACCATAATCGACAAGTTGAAGTTCACCTTGCTATCCCCAATGTCTCGATTCGATGTAATGCATCACATCGTGTCCTTAGTATGCATTTCCATCAAAAAATTTCCCGGCCCTTCCGGCCCTGGCGTCGGTGATTCGTCCAGTTCCTTCCCAAATCCATTTCTTAATGTCCACAAGTAATTCAAAAAAATAAACCGAATTTCGGGTCACACTTTTTACATAAAACATTCAGCTAAATACTCACAATACACTTTTGGAAACCTCATTCGCATGCATAGGCATCTAACCCTGTGTTCGGACAAAAAACCAACCCATTGAACCACTAACCCCTGACGTCTTTACCAGATAAATCACTAGTGAGTAAGAAGTCAACCCAACCTCTCAAAGGCATAAAACTTAAGCGAGATGGTGCATGAGTACCAGGATGCTCTCATATTAATTCTATTTGAGTGTGCCAAAGACCAAGCGTGAGACACTCATAGGTAAAATCATTAATCAGGAAGTTTAGAAATGTGTTTCCAAAGGAGTTTCTAGTCGAGTTGCTGCCACTTCGTGAAACACAATACCAGATCAACTTGCGCCTAGCTCATCCTTGCCAAATCGACTCGCCTATGGATGCAACTTGGAAGAGCCAAAGGAGCGGTGGAAGCAGGTGGACGAGCTTCTTCAAAAGGGTCTGGTTCGAGAAAGCATGAGTCATTCTTAGGTGCCAATCATACTCGTCCCCAAGAAGAATGGATCTTAAACGATGTGCATGGACAATCAAACATTCTACCAAATCACTGTAAATATCGTTTTCTCATTCCTTGATTAGATGAAATGCATGGGGTAGAGGTGTTCTCAAAAGTAGATTTGCGAAGCGGGTAACACCAAATCCGAAGAGTGAAGACGATGGCTGAAGACCGCCTTCGAGAAAAAATGTTGGTTGTACAAGTGGGTCATGATGCTATTGGATCTCTCAAATGCCCCTAACACCTTCATAAGGCTGATGAACCATATGTTGAGGCCATTTACTGGGAGTTTGTCATTGTTGTTAGTTGTAGATCAATATTTCATCGTATATTTCAATGACATATTGATCTACAACTAACACTTGTGTAAGATGTTTGTGACATTTGGAGAAGAGAAATTGTTCGACAATCTTAAGAAATGCAAGTTCTTCGAGTGAGCATGGTGTGCCTTGGATACATCTTGTCGACCAAAGAGATCAAGGTCGATGAGAGGAAGATCAAATTGCTCAAGAGTTGGACGACTCCCTAAAGTTTTCATGACGTCACTAGCCTTGCTAAGCATATAGAATCTATTTCTCAGTTTAAGACCCCCAATAATTTTCTAAACATTTAGAAAGAAAACATATTTTCTTACTAGAATCTTTAATTAAAGTCTCTCTTATCATTTCCGATCTTTTCAGAGATGTGTTTGGTAATACTACCATGCACTAGGAACATTTTATTGACTCTTCATTTGTGGATTCAACATAGCAAAGCCCACTCACGAAATGTCAAAGGGGAGAACTTAAAGTGCAATGAAGCCGCCCATCATAGCTTCGAGCAGTTGAAACAGAAGCTTTGCGAGGTGCTTGTTCTTACAATTTTAAATTTCTTGAAGACCTTCGAAATCAAGTATGGCACATTTGGAGTAAGGGTTGGTGGTGTCCTGTTATAAGAGGGGAGATCGATCACTTAGTTTAGCGAGAAGCTCAGTGGCGCCAAATTGAACTATTCGACAAACGACAAGGAGTTATTAGCCATCATTCAAATACCACAGACTTGAAGTCATTATCTGTTGCCTTGCCAGTTCGTCATCCACATAGACCATGAATCTCTCAAGTACATCAATGGTTAGCACAACCTCCATCGACGTCATGCCGAGTGGATCGATTATCTTCAAACGTTCACATTTGTTCTCAAGCACAAGTTAAAAGTGAAAATGTGGTCATCAACGCCATCTCGAGGAAGGTAGCTCTCATCTCGATGATGGAAACCAAGTTTATTGGGCTTGAGTGAGCTATATAACGAGGATAAGGATTTTCAAGTGCTTAGAGCGTCATCAAAGCTTCCGAGCTATTTCACCAAGTCAATGATTTTTTCTTCGAGATTCAAAGTTATGCATTCCTAAGAGTTTTACTCTAGAGGTACCCATTTAAGAGTCTATGGTTGAGGGAATGTATGGCACTTTGGCGTCGAGAAGACCCTATCGATCTACAGGATAACTTTTATTGGCCTAGAATAGAGAAGCAGGTCCACACACTTATCCAACAATGTGATGTATGCAATAAGTAAAGAGAAGAGTTCAGCCCCAAGGTCTCTACACACCATTGGATGTACTTGAAAGACCATGCAGATATGTTAGCACAGAATTCGTTCTTAGTTTTCCCAAAACCTTGAGGAAGAATGATTTGACCATAGTGGTCGTAGATTGATTCTCGAAGATGGCACACCTCATTTCATGCTTCAAGACTGGCAGTTCATTCGACATTGTCGATACCTACTCTCGAGAAGTGTTGCAAATGCATGGCGTACCCAAGTTCATAATTTCATATTCTCACATGAAATATCTCAACTACTTTTGAAAGACATCGTAGCACAAGATGGATACTAAGCTAGTCTTTAACTCAATTTACAATACCCTGACAAACAGCTAAACATAGGTGGTGCATTGAACAATAGCCACCATTCTTAACACTCTAATGTCGAAGAACTAGAAGGAGTGTGACGTGAAACTCCTCCAAGAAGAGTTTGCTTAAAATCGGGCCCCAGCTACATTACGAATGCTTCATAATTTGAGTTAGTTTATGGGCTCAACATCTAATCTCGGTCCAGTTGTTTCCCCTTCAAAATCCAGTAACTATGAGCCAAAGTGCGGAGCGATGCGCTAAGGAGATAGAAACATTTCATGTGAAGATTTGGGTGCATATCGAGAAGGGACAATATATATAAACAAAAAGCTAACCATAGACGACGATAAAAGAACTTTCTACTAAAGAGTTCACCTGCATGAAGTCCATTACTTCATTTAATTAATTTAGAGTTGGTAAAGTGGTTTAACATATCACGTCATTCAGTTCAAAAGGGTCTTATACGGAATCTGATGCTCTCCATCATCTTCCTTCGAGTGAACGGGTTCATTGGATACTTGGGCAGCAAAGTTGTTCTCTATCGACAAAGGCATGCTGTATGAAACAATAACATTTTTGTGTCCTCTACTGACTGGATTGTGTCCTCACAAGTTTCAATTGAGTCAGAGTCGACAACATGAGTTTCTTCTCGATGACACATCGTTTCAACTAATGAAATAATGTAAGGGTTGTAATGGAGAACCTTAAATGAAGATGAACAATGCTAGTGTTTGAAATTTATGGCATGAGAAGAAAATTACAGCTTGGGCCACCCATTGGATTGAAATAGCCAAAAGGGGAGCAAAATATTTATAGAGTACATATATTTTGGGCATATGGACTTTCACCCATTGGATCCAACAATCAAATATCCAACAATTAAACGCGATCATCTAGTTCAATTTCTCCTGTCGAATCCCTCCTATCCTGGTGATGTCCGTCACTACGAGCAAGAAACTGCTCTAAAACTTGGGTTTACTCCTCCTCTAGATAAGGTAGTTCCTCAAGCCCGGGGTATAACCTCCATTTGGATGTGTATATAAGGCTTAAGGGACACTTGCATGATCATTAAAAAGAGGTGCGTGGCCTAACTGCAAAACTCCAGATAGGGAGTGGTCTCCCGCAAGTCTCTTTGGAAGATCGACAATTGCCGAACGGGAATGCAAAGTTCGTTTCCACATGGAGATTGACCCTGATGGGTTCCGGCCAGTCGATTTTTTCATGGCAACTTGAGAAACTTAGGACTCACTCCAAGTCGACCCAAATCACCACCTCCCACTCGAGGTTTGAACTCCAATCTCATCGTCAAAATCCTTTATATGACACATAATGTGTTGCCATAGTGGAGGAGAATGAAGAGCAGTATCGACCTCAAACTTATGCCGCTCAGTTGGTATAACAACGACACTAAAATGGGGTAGAATTAATCCTTAGACTCATTTTGAACGTTTGACAACTAATAAACCAGCCAGCGGAAGGCCAGATTTCTGAAGACCACATGACCTTGTGTATAAGCAGAAGATCAATTCAGAACCTTAAAGCTTCTGCTAGTAAGTCGTAGCATTTTTTACTAGCCGAGACATGATCACCAAAGTAGGAAGTTGGTACAAATCCTTGTGTCTGCACTACCAAACAATGATCAACTCTAGAACTGTAAAGATTGTTGTAGCTATGACAAAGATTTGGCACCGGACCTTTGGAGTCTCTTCCTAGATATAGTGTTATGAAAATTGACTGCTTTCTCATTAAAGGTTCCTACTAAATGACCAGGTAGAGAACCGTTGGTACATAAAGTAAATGAGACATAAAAAATTTATAGTGGTTCGGCAATAACCTACGTCTTGTTTTCACCCTTGTGGGACGAGATTCACTATATAACACTTATAGTGGTTGTAAGACTTTCAGTAGAAATGAAGACACTATTGCAAAGGGTAATGCAGATGACTCGAAGGCTTATCCACAAAAGTAATACTAACAGAAAGTACCAGAGCACTTCTGCAGAAGGTGATGTAGATAGCCCTTTAGTTTTTCCACAATTGGTAATTTGATGGGGTGTGATCAGTAACCCATTTGTTTGTGTACAGAAGCCTTGTGACTAGCCCAGAATCTCTCTAGTAGAGGTTCTACACTGAAGACAATGACTAACTCCACAATCTTTGTTGTTGGGCTTCTACACTGTGAACGGTGACTAACTCTGGAAGCCCCCTGGTTGGCTTTAGCTAGTGGCAGCTCCACGAAAGGACATAGCGAACCCTACAGGCAAACAACACCTGCTTGGCACCTCACTAAGGCTTGCCTGATGCTTGGCTCATCACCATTATTTTCCAGAAGCAGACAATATTCCTGGGGCTCCTTCAAGCCTGTAGAAGTACCACACCTTCTAGAGAACAGCATATGTCAGTACATCACCGATTTCTCGAGATGCGACCTTTCTCTTGCTCATCGTCCTAGCATGTCTACACCCCGACTTCTCTCAATGCCTGATGCATGTCCACCACGTCACAATGTAGCCAAGTCCCTCCCGACCACAATCACGCCTGGTCACAACTTGTACCCTAGACACTCACGTTCTACACAGATAAGTAAACCAGTTACAAAATAACTGATAGCACTACCTCTCTATGATTCCTTGAATGTAGTCTTTTTCTTGCTCACTGCCCGCTGGCACTCCTTAAGACTTTTCCACTAGTCTACAGCGAGCCCGTCACGCCATAGTTCGACCAAGTCCTTCTCAGGCTCACTTACGTCCAGCACAGCCTGCACCCAAAACACCAGCCATCCCCAACCGAATGTTTCAAATGAAAATAAAAAGCTCACAAGTCTCTCAGTACAAGATCAATTTCACTATCCCGGTCCACAGTCGTACTATTCCTAATCAGCATATAATCTTATCTTATAGAATTACAAAATTTGTCTACATAAATAAAGTTGCCGACGAAATGTTCTTCCAGCCAAAGAAATAAATTGTCAGCAAAACATATCGTTTTTCATTATGAGAGATGCTTCATATTAATTAAGGATCAATCATGCCATATGGTCATGATTGTGTTCACAATCCCAAAGAGATAAGACTTGCAAATTGATATGACAGATATGCTCCGTTAGGCTTGTGTACTTGAAAATATTATTTTCCATAGTTGGCAGACCTTCTATATACAGACATGTGTGAGGTGTGTCCGTATTCTGATGACTCGTCCTTTGTCACGATTCATTATGAACGTAGATGTGATTATGTACAAGAAAAAAGGTGAATTAACCATTGGGCATTTGAAGTCAATTTGTAGAACTTTGCACAGGTTTTTTCATATATAACGTGATTTGTTGCCTTAAAGAGAATATATCAACCGCATGGAAATAAGTCGTTAATCAAATAATTTATATTATTTTGATTTACGTAACATAACACATGCATATTTTTAATTTATCAGCTGACTAATTAAATAATTCTAATTAATAATTAGGTGACAAAAGGTGCTAACGTATGGACTCTCCCCGTAGGTTAACCTTTACGAAGTGGTGGAAGCTTACCTTCTATATAGAAGAAGGTTATCTTCTGTATAGCAGCATCAAAACCATACTAGCAATCTACATACCTATATGAGGCGAACGTTCGACAATGGCTTAAGAGGAAGGCGCTCAGTCGATGGGCTTCCAAATATGAGATCCACATTCGATGAAGGTCTTCCCAAAGAAAGACCTTTAATTGATAGGATGTTGCCAAAGTAGCTCCTCCTTTATTCGAATCTCCAGGTTATTAGAAGTCATTGCTTGTATAGTTGAGCAGATGGTGCCTTGTGTCGTGCGAAGGGAAGAGATGAACCTATACATGATCCCTTATCATGAATACACAGATAAAGATTTCTCATATCCAAGGAACTATAAGATCCCCGATTTCACTATATTCTCTTGGAAGATGATACGACTCAAATGGAACATATCGCTTGATTTGCCCATCACGATGGTGAAGCTTCAAACAATGATAATCGAAAGTTTTAGTTGTTCCCTAATACACTCATCAGACCTGTCTTTTCATGGTACATCCATCTTTCTCTAAATTAATTTCCGAGATGGCAGGAGTTGCGAACATAGTTCATGTAAGCATTTTCTATATTCGCAACTATCTCCTTAGTCGAACTTACTCGTATGAAGCAACAATCTAGGGAGTTGGTTGTGAACTTTCTCCAAAGGTTTCACAAATCATGCCTTAAATGTAAACTCTTTAACACTGATGAGAAAATATTGTTGGTTGCTCAAGATGCGTTGGACCTCCACATCAGGAAGAAAATATAGGGAGAGAAATTTAGAAAACTTTATGAGCTGTCCCAGAGGGCAACAAAGTATTAGACTCTACTAAGGCGCTCTTTTACAGCTTACTAGGTCGAACCTAGTCTTGTAGAGGCCGATATGGCAGAGTTTGTCAATGGGGAAGTTATTGTGTGTGATCTTCTTTCGAGAAAGAACTTCAAGGCTAAGGCGTCTCAACATCCAAATGATGAGCACAAGTACTCATTTGACATTGAGAAGACTTATGCTATACTGGACTAACTCTATGAGTGAGGTCGAGTTAAACTTAAATCAGGCAATCAATTGCCTGAGATTGATCAAGAGAAGCGTCGAAGCTATTGTCTCAACCTTTCGAAACCTAATTCAGGATCACATTAAGGCTAAAGTTTTTAGACTAATGACATGAATATAGTATTGAAAGTGACTATGAAGTGCATAGTTTGACGTTAATGTTATTGATCCTGTCAAACTTTGTGATATGCAGGAAGTGCAAATTTTTTGGGAGAGTTTTGTCGTTAATGTTATGTACAAAAAAGGCTATCTAACAAAGGTGTGTTAAGTGTCTAATCCAATTGGATGTTCTAAGGGATGAAGTTTACTAGTGGCACATCAATGCCACCCATACAGCTAATAAGTGTTTCACCTTCCGAAATTTCTTTTAGGGACACCTGGTTCGACATGTCATCCATCGAGAGGATTACAATGTATGTTTCGGTAAGAAATCCAACGTGATCGTTTTCACTAGAAGGGAGTGTTGTTGTAAAGAATAGCCATTCTGTCACTAGGAGGTTTCATTAGGTTTTGCGGTTGACTACTGAGGCTCTTAATAAACATGTACATTGGATATCAATGATTTAGTGTTTGGCACTCGAGCGGATGCGTTCGATCAACTACAGTCAGTTGATGTGGTCCTTATGAGATAGACCAAGTCAGCCGCACTAAAGCGAGTCACGGAACTAGATGCGCAGACATTGAAGGATGGTTCACTGATTCTTAGATACTCAAGGTAGATGAAGTCCACAAGCATTGTCAGCCAATTCTATGTAATTTTCTAGCTATACAATGTTTGCTCCTATAATTACTTCTAGAAGTTGATCGTCATGCCGCCCGCCAATTTATTCACCATCATCATGGCGAAACCACCACAGGGAGGTATGATCGAATTAAATCAAGTTATTTGTTTACTTGTGGAGGGTAGCCACACTCAATCGATTATTTAAATTAACAATTACGATCATCATGAAGGACAGCATATACAGGTATTCCTTGCAATGATTTAGCCGATTGGCCGAGTAAGAATGTAAAAAATGCTTAATCCTGTAGTAGATGAATGGGACACAGTTAGTCACAGCACCTCAACAACGCATGTCACATCCTAATAAGAAACACAAGGAAAGGCGTTGTCATCGCGTTGAAGAAAAGTGACTTAAAAAAAATAGCCAATGAACATCGGTGAGTCGCCTAATAAGGGGCAAATGTTACCTTGGGGATTGATCTCAGGGCTGCTTCGACTCATTCCTTTTCGAAAGATGCCCCTCGACTGTTGATGTTGAGGTGGAACTAGATGACACAAAGTACAATCCACTAAAGAGTGGTACTACGAGCCAAGATATGGCTAGTAGTAGCAATTAGATTGAATGCAACGTGATTATGTTGTCAACTAAGTTTGCAAACTTGAGTATCAGTTGGTAGAATACAAGTAGAGTTGGATTTTCGACCCCTTGTATTTTACGTTGTCTTATTCGCTTTCAAGTTTTCACAGGTTCACAAAACTTATAGTTGAAATTCAATAACATACACAATCATTGTACATTGAGGTCCAATTCAATGATGTTTCGTTAAAACGTGCCTATTCGATAATGGCGCCACAATGACTGTTATGCATGTGAAAACTTTTTAGTCTTAGGATGTAGCCAACCGAACTTGTCTGACACTTATTTCGCGGTATGTGGGTTCAATGGACGGGTTTTCAAATGCCTCAGAGTCTTCTCGGTAAAATTGAGAGTTGATTAACTATAAATGGCGATATCCTTCTTTGTAATTAAGAGTTAGTAAGTTGTATAAGGTAGCTGCAATGCCATCTACTCTGCATCATGAATTAATATTATGGCTCAACTATGAGATTGATGTCGTCAAAGTAGATTCGACTGCCACTAATTGTCTCAATATGGCCGAACTGCAAAAAGGAGAAGCGATTGGAACTACGAAGGACTTGAGCCTGAAACATCGACAGGAGTTGGGAGACCTAAATGTTAGACCATTATGTGAGCCGCCTAGCAAGTTCGACTTCCTGGTGGAGTATGGATGATTCCCTCTACCCACAATTGATGTGGCGACTGGCTGGGGAAGATGACCAAAGTGATAATGGTTGTGGAAGTAGCTGTGCAGGCAAAACAAAAATGGTGAACTAGCCTTTATGATATTCGATAAAGGAGGCAGTCATTTTAGTTAATGAAGCCACTTGTGTCCCTTCAACTAGCCAAAAATCGACACCAATGAAGAGTTGGAGCTCGTTAGACTCCTCCCAAAATTGCCCCATGCTTGATTCGCAACGAAAGGGGCAGTTGCTGACGTCATCTTATAATTTGAAGAACTATGTGCAAATTTGATCACTTAAAAAAATATTTGACGAAAGTCCAGTCGTTGAAAGAAAAGATTAATAAGATGATATTCGAGCACATTCCATGTGAATCCAATAATATGGTTAATTCATTAGTACAACACGCTTCTTATTTTCGTCTAGATAGTCAACTTGTAAAAAATGGGGTTGTGATACTAGTTATTTCTTCATATTTAGTCCATGATAATAGTGACCTTCATGTTTAATGCCATGAATATCTTGAAGTCGATGAATGATCGGAGATTACCCATTATATCTTTTCTCTCCGATCTTAGAAAGGATTCTATCCGCCAGGTAAACCACCGACAAGATTTTATGCCCTAATAAACAACATACTATATGTGAAACAAAATGATGGAGTCCTTTTTCGTTGCGTTGATATGGACTAAAGTCATCCGAATCAGGATAAAAATGCACGATGAATTATGTGGTCTTCATCATTTTGGGATCAACATGTGTCGATCTATTTAGAAACATGGCTTCTACATGCCGTTGATGATGAAAACTTGCATTTAAATGGTAAGAGATTGTGATTAGTGCCACTAATACGAGCCAATTTTAGAATGATCAAATCCAATCATCACACGGTAAAAGAGATGCCTATATTCTTGTTACACAAACTATTTTACAAAAATGGTAAAAGCTAAGGCATATGGGAATATTACTCAAGCAGATATGGTAGAGTTATTTAAAAGTTGTATTATTTATAGGTTCAACATCTCACGTAATGTGGTAGTCGATAATGCTATTGTATTCAATGGAAGAGCAATAAGAGAATTTGATCAAGAGTTTGATTTTACATTAACTAACTATTCTCCGTACTATGTGCAGTCGAAAGGACATGTACTAATAAACGAAATAAAAACAACATTCAAAGGATGATCAACAACAATCCTCGTGTGAGGCATAAGTTGTTACTAGATACAATTTGGTCGTTGAGAGTGACCAAGAGGAAGAAAACTGGTCAAACTCCATTTAGCGTGATGTATGGACATGACGTGATTTTGTTGACCGAAGTTTGATACAAGTCCATTCGGGTGAAAATGGATAAAATGTCGAGTCCACATGATTAAACGTGCCGAATCGAATGTATGTTCAAAACGAGAGAATTCTGTTGTGTTCTAACAAAAAGGTGGTGCTGAAGTCTTTCCAAAAAGAACACTTAGTTTGGAAGATGGTCCTTCCTGTGGGTAGGAATGATTACTTTCTTAAAAAATGGTTTCCGACATGGGAAAACCCATTTCGAGTCAAAGAAGTTTATTCAAAGAATGTGTACCTTCTATCGAACTTGAATGGGGAATTATATACTTTATAGATTAACGTCAAGCATATTAAATATCATCATATGACTCTGAAGAAATATGTGCAAAAAGATTTAATCGTGATTTTTTGAAATGTGGTTACAATTGCAACATCCAACTGAATTTAATGAACAATGGTAGCAGTAGTAGTAACAAAAATACTATTAAAATGATGATGATGATGATTATCATAATATTAATAATAACAATAACGATGGTTTTCGGGTATTTCTCATTGTGAAAGAGAATGGGAAAGATGTAATCTTTTGTTGTTAGTTTCTATCGATCAACCTATGTCACCTTTGAATCTCCTTTTGAAAAGTTTCAAGTATATTGTCGACATTCTCTCCAGGTCTCCATGTTCTTTAAGAGCTCTATCATTATTTCATCCATAGTGACCCATTCAACCATGTTGTTCAAAGTTGGAGGCAAAGAATGGGGCATTGAAGATAAGGTTGCGAAAATAAAATTTTGAAGAAGATAAAAACATCCCTTAGATAGATGAGAAGGGGAAGATGAGACAAGGAAGCCATAAGGATTCAAAGACATTGTGGAAATGGAAAGATGAGACAAGGAATCCATAAGGATTTAGAGACATTGTGGGAATGGAAAGATGAGACAAGGAAGATGAAACACGGAAGCCATAAGGATTCAAAGACATTGTGGATGAATAATATGTATTTTGTTGATATGGTTTTGATGATGAGTCGTACAACAAGTTGACATGCTATGACTTTACAGAAGTTGAGCGACCGTCATGGGATCCTGATAGCAGTAACCTTCTATAATTAAGAGATACTTACTAAAAATGGAAAAGTATCACGAAAATATTTTATACATCCCCTAATGGTCAATTGAGATCAAATTAGGAGATTATAAAATATTTTCATAATTAGATATTTTAATAATTAATTAATAATTAATTATGTTATTAATTCAAATAAAGAATATTTCTTGTAATATTAGTTGAACTAATATAATTTATTATCTGGTAAGACAAACCACAAAAAGTCAAAAACAATATGCTTTTCCTATTTACGGAAAATATATTGTTAAATATGGAAATTTCTTACTAGCAGTCTTTGAGGAGATAATGTTAATAAGAAACATCCTAGAATCATTCAAATTGTATGAATTACATCCAAATTGAATGATTGATTTGTCTAAGAAGAATAAATTCAATTTAGAAATAAATTAGTAATTATTTTCATCAATAGAAGGTTAACAATTTGACAAGACCAAACCTTCTACGGTGCTCTATCTTGTGATTAAAATATCCAATTGACAAAAAATCAATTATGGATAGTCCCTAACAAATATATGCATTATTTCACGATAAGATTTCTCAAGTTGGAAATTAAATATCATTTCTGTCTAACTATAGACGGTTGATGATCCAATTAGTCTATAATCTTATATAATGCATTATCTTGGGATTTAAGAATTCGATTGACATGAAATCAATCAGCGATTCCCCAATTGATTTATGCATTATGAGAACGCACCTGGTCACATTTTTATTTGTATTAAAATAAACATACTTACAATTATAAAAATAGAGACGTAAAACAATTAGTCTGTAATCTGTGAGTTGAGTGTGTAGGATGGACTCTCCACGCGTCGCATGAGGTGACTACAGTAGGTTTAGTGTCGGTGAAGCCTCTCCGTAGATGCTGGTGTTACGGATATGAGGGACTCGACCGGGACATTATCTCTAACATCGGACTGCGTGCAACATGGTCTAGGGGGAAGGATTGCTAGCTGGCGAGTCGGCGTACAAAGTTGGTCAAAGGGACTGATAACCTTCTCTAATTGTTTATCGAGTTTGTTCGTTGTGTTTGTAGCATGTGTACCCTAGTGAAGCCGCTCCATATACGTCAGTGACTTCGATACGAAGAACATGGTCGGGAAGCTGTCCATAACGTCGAGTTGGGTACATTAAAACCTAGGGAAATGGTGGCTAGCTAGCGAATCAATGTCCAACATGTCTAAGAGATGGAGTCTGTAGGAGGCGCACGTGGTGAAGGAAGGATAACCTTTTGTAGACGTTCTTTTTATTTTGCAGGTTAGATTAAGAAGAACATTGACCCCAAATCAACAGAAAGGAACCCGCTACTGAGTCAAAGAAGGCTGAAGCTTCTAACCAGGGTTCTGTACTCAATTTGTCTGATTGATTTCTATGTGATTCAACCTAGACGCGACCAAATCTCAACAAGAGAGTTTCTTGAACTGGTTAAGTTAATCTTATCACCTCGTGGTTAAAGAAACTATTGTCCTACACCACTGAAAGTTGTACCTTCTACAATATAATCATTATTAGTATTAGTGAGAACCATCCTATACGAGTGAAAGTGGATGTAGGCGTATTTGCCGAACCACTATAAAACATTGCGTTCGAATTTAATTTTAAGCTCCTTTAAATCACAAAAGCTAAGTCTTCTGCTCTGAAGGTTGTGTGAGTTCGTCAAGAAAGTTATGGTCAAACAAAAGACTAATTCACTTCTTCTTAGTTACAATCAAAGGGCCAACATGTTTCTTTACATATTTCAGGCAAATTGAAACCACACAGTGCCCTGAATATTACATAAATAAGGTAGTGGAGATAGTCACAAAGTTGTTGAGGAAAATCTTTGTTAGTTGAGATAGTCTAAGTCTTCGTAGAGTAAGTGTCTGGAGTGATGGTACGCTGTAAGAGATTTATTCAAAAAGAGTTCATATCTGATGTCTTGGGGCTCAATTCTAGTGGCATAATCGTATGTGGATTTTGCACTAAAAGAATCATATTAACAAATGAAAAGTGCACATATGTAAAAGGAATTCTATTTAAGGCTACAGAATGACCTTTCTCTCAATCATCTTTCTCCAACCAAAAGAATCTTTGGTCGGTTACATTTTACTCAATCATCTTTCTCTCATCGACAATGATTGCTCGCATTCCGTTTTGCTCGATCTGATCTACAGTAATTTGGGCATCGAATTTGGCATGTGCTGCAACCCCTAGTTGCACTCTCTCACTTTTCAAATTGATTTGAGCTTTAGCCGGTTGATGATCATTGTCGTCTATCAGTGGGAAGATATTTGCAATATCATTCCTGGCTCTATGGAGTTGAGCTTGCAGGTCAGCAACGTGTTTGGAGACTTCATTACGACCTGCAGAAGAGTTCCATACCCTAAGGAACTCCTGAGGTGAGGTATTGCAGGCTAGGACAAGAACATCTAAAAGGGCTCTCGCAGCAAGAAACCTCCCAGGCGATGCCCAGTTGACCGCTTAGGAGCTCAAGAGTCGAAGGGACAGTCTGGGTTATAGATGAATCTGCCAAATGATCCCGGAGACGACATGGATGTCGTAAAGAACGGGGCTTTGCTAGTACAAATTCTAACAGTAGACATGCTTTGTTACAGGTGTAACCTCATGGCGGCTCATAAGATCCTTGTTATCCAAATGTGCCAACCATGTTGTAACCAACACTTTCTATTATTGGCCAAGATGTCTACTGAAGGGACCATCAAAGTAGAGATCGTCAATCCGAGGGAAAAATTTTAGATTAATTAATTTTGGGGAAAAACCCAAACTTTATGTCATTTCATCCCTTCAAGAACTCCTTTTTCCTTTCTTCTTTCCTTCCCCACCAAAATGTTTGCTCCCCTCCCTAGAACGGGAAGATTTTATCATTGGGATTTGGGAAAGTAGATGTGTCGTGACCCTTTTTCTTTCCACATAATTATATCTATTAACAATTTCTAAAATTTACCCAAAAAGCTTTGAACAGTGTTCACACATGTCGCTCATCGAGGTCGTACATGTCAACCCGCGACTTGCTTCGCATGTGTCGACCATTGAATGGTCGACACATGCATGTCATTTCCTACATCATACATGTCAACATCGACCACATACATGTCGTCATCGATATCATACATGTCAACATCAACCACATACATGTCGTCATCGATATCATACATGTCAACATCAACCTCATACGTGCCAACTTCCTCTCACCCCGGGACGACTCTACGTCGATCCAAGAACCTCCAATCTTGGGCATCTGGACCACCCTTATATGGTCCGTATCATATATTAACACACAAATATACGTATTCGTACGTCTTTTATACTCAAGTATTCATACTAATTACTCATTACATGATTTTTAATCCACGAATTGACCATCAGGAACTGATCAACCAAAATTGAGCACTAGGTATCAAGCGACACTGTCCCAGCAAGAGAAGCCAAGTGGAACACATCAAACGAAGCAACTTCAAAATTCACAAGCTGTTACTCTACTACCAAAGTGATCCTATTCACAAGTACATCCAATCCCCTTTATTATTTCTCACTTAAGTCATGCATGAGTCACTTTCCTACTTTTGGAAAAATTAATAAAATTTTTGTGGGTACACCGTTCCCCCCTTAGGGAATTTTGTCCCCAAAATTCGTTAGTCCAAAAAAGAGATAGGTGCATGGTCCACATCCTTCTTCGGCTTCTACGTTCGGTCCTCAATCCCATCCACCTTCCGGCGCAAATATGCAAGGAACATCTCCCATCCTTGTGTAACACGATTCCTTTCGTCCCAGTATCAGCACAGGTTCCATTGTGATACTTAGGTCATCATTCGCAGTTGTAGTCACGACCCCTGCTACCAACCCCGAACCTAATACATGTCCCTCCTTTCCAGTTTCAATTCATGGAGCACTTGGCTTCATTCTCTCTTCCAAGTTCGCTTACTCACTTTGCACGCCATGTTCACTGGTAGGGCGTCCCCACAACCATCACTTGTTCATTTTAGAATGGTCAACACATTTATTCCCATTCCACTCATTCGGTTATATCTATCGTAAAACCATCACTCGCTCGTGTTCAAGTTTTCACGAACCAACATGGTGACAACCTTATAATTGTTCGGTACTTCAAGCCATCTTACGTCATTTCATTGATTAAGAGCACGATCCAATATTGGCTGCCCCCTTTTTCATATCTCATCTTACTGAACTTACCCGCTTACACAAGTTCACAAGACAACAGTCATACGCATCGGTCACCATCCTCAAGAAAAGCTACGCAAGTCGTCCTTTCCATCCCTAACCATGCAGGACGTTAACCTTCCTTTCGATTCCATTGCTCCCACCTGCCAAACTTCACAAGTGATTACACTTAGTTCCTATGTCAATCCACCTGAGGATCAATCGTATTTTCTTTCAACCAGCCTTCGTTGTTGTTCTGTATAACTGCTACAACAAGGTTTTACGTTCCTCCTACCCCTTTATCACCAAGGTCTCATTGTAGTATGTACGCCATACTTATATATCTAAAGGAGATCTAATTATCTTTCTTCCTTAATACCCAGGAGCATCAACCCACATGTCAGAATTCCTTGCCACATCGGCACCATGTTTAAGCATTCCGTAATGTATCAATGAAATTTATACTTATTCCTCTTTATGTGACTTATTATTCTTATTCAAACCTTACTCATCACTCAAGGAGGATACATCATGTGTCCCTTAACATTCCACGTTATTCACGACTCATTCCTATTATCACAACGTAGTCTAATACCTCATTGGACTATCATAACTAATATGTAATACCATCATCATCAATTAGGTAATATGATTCATTTCATGACTTTCAGCGAATCAATATCATACACATGCTCACATCCAGGGCTTCACACCTCACAGTCCTTTGATCATCACTTTCTGTAAGGAAACATATCTTTCACCATGGTCTTTGGTTTCGCCATGACAGTTTCATGCTATCAAAGAGTCTCTTTCAATCCTTTCGAATTCCCTAGCATACAATGCACACGCCAGCATATCTCATTATTCAAACTTGGTTCATTCTCACACTACATAATGCATAATACCTCATATTCCTACAAGGATTTTTCATTTCTCACATTCCATCATGCTTTATCCCTTTCATATTCTTACCAACTATCTTTATGTTCATAAGGTAATTTGAACCTCCCAATCCCTTCTACATAATCGTTCATGTATCTCATTCATACATACCCCTTAAATCAAGAGATAACGTATTAGTGAAAGATACACTTTACTCCTCTCAGAAGCCTATGTATCATTAGCAAAATCTCATTCATGATTCATGGGGGTATTATACACTCCTCATCATACCATATCGTGCATCATTCGTATGTACATCATGTCTTAAGCATACAGCCTGCGGCTCATTTTAACTCTTTACATCCATTAGTGGAAGGTATCATTCAATCAACATTAAATCTCCCTTACCACGCTATGATGTTTTAATAGCTTACAGAAAATTACACTTACTTGTACTAGACTCACACGGCGTTATCACGCCTCTTTCACATTCCTAAATCAATGCACTCTTGGTGTTCTCAAGGCCTTATTAACGTTTCCTACCCATTTCTTATATTTTCCTCTCTTTCGTTTAATTATCTATGAAACACTAGTAAGAGCAAGCATAATTGACAACATATCACACAACCTCGATTACACCTCATATCACGATCCGTGCTCTTCTCCCCTCCTTCAGGCATGAGGTAATACATGTTTTGAATATTCTCACACAATCCCACGTAACCGAGGGTCATCAATTCCTTGATAGGAGATTCACAATAAATAAGTCACAAATACTCAATGTTATTCCTTGCATCTCATCACAATTCGATAATGTCAGTAGTATTTCGAGTACGAGTAATTTTGCAAGTTTTCCACACGGTTTTCCTTATTGTTTCCTCAACTATGAATTTCTTTATTTCATATTACATTCACACACACCACTTCGTGTCCATAGTTTATTATGCATAAACTCCTTAGCAACTAATTTAACTTACTCTTTTCCTACATCGTAGGGATTAAAACATCATATTCTTCCTTGACAGTCTCAACATTTCATCAACTCTCTCACTCAAACAAGATCATTATAATCTAGCTTCTTTACGTAATGTCTTTCATCCCCTAATAACCACACCATTAAGGCATTTATAAAGGTGAACATTATATATCAATTATGTAGTCAATTCATTTGGTCTTTTCGACCATGCTGTCCATTAGATAGCTCAATAACATACTATCATTCATCATTTTCCTATGTTTCATTGGTTCTCCCTATCACATATATATACATTATCTTTCATCATTTTCATTCTAAAGATCAGTGTTGTCACGTTCATCCATCTTCCCCTCTACTTGGGCCGAGATCATCGGACTTACTCTAGAACTCATCACTCGGAGGCTTAAGTGATTACATTTGCCTTATCATCATCAAACACACATGGAACTTTTAGTCATCATATGGATATAGCTTATTATCAACATAGGTTTGAATTTAGCTTACTCTCAAATGCATGGTAATTGTGCCAAATCTCGTTGAGCAGCACTCGCGACGTACATAATACCAAGTTTACAGAAGTTTCAATACTAGCATCATCTCATTTCATGATGCTTCAAGATTGTATAATGTATTCAACCTTCACATGAGTATTACTTAACCACAACATGGATTTCTACTCACCTCTGATGGGTAAGCATGCTCTCGATCACTACACGCACACACTTTGCTTTTCTTTTCATCCCATCCGTTCATATGCATGTTCGTCCATGCCAACCCATCCCAGCTAGGGAGTTATGCTCATGATCATTCTTGGGACAGCCTTAAGATTTCCTTATTTTCGCGTGGACTAGTTTTTATCACGAACCACAAATTTTTTCGTTTATAGAGTTATTATCATGTATATCATTGCAATGCATATTTAACCTCATATTCCATCATAGTTTATGTGTACAAAACGTTCATAAATCTTGGTAACTCGGCCACAAGCAACATATTCAATAATCCATAAGTCCGCACTTAATCCTTTTCATATGTTTCACAACTCAAATACACACAGCTACGATCTGACTGTCAATAATCACAATATTTAGGCCACGACACTCCTTAGGCGTCCTGCAACGACTCATGCTTTCCGCTCATTTGTTATATAATATATGGGCCACATTCGATCATAACTTATGCCGACTCTTTGCAGCCATTTGTCATGCCCACATACCCTTGTTGCGTTCATAACACCATTCAACATTTCATAAATTTTAGCATATACACATCCCATTAACCCACAAATATACGCATGTATAATCATAACACTCGCACCCCAAGATGTTAATTTCATTATACCTTCTTAGTGTTACCGCCTGGTCTTTTCGGCCCCTGCGTCCTCAATACGCCTATATCATCCCATATTCACACTTTCACATCCATACGCAATTTGTGAAAACCAGCGACATTTTGAGTCACTCTTTTAAGCAAGTAGTTCAACCAACCACACACAATACCAAGTCGAACGATGATACGTATGCAAGTGTAACTAGACCGTCCTTTGGACTCGAGAAACGACTCATTTTGACTCATTCCTTCCCCTTATCACCCCACTAGTTCCCTAGGCATTAATGCCACTTGTAAGATCCCAGACTTTTATTAATTACGAAAATTAATATCTTTTTACTTAATACCTACCCAAGTCTCATATTAGGGAAAAATGACATTTTTTCTTATATATGTAGGAGTACATTTGCAATTTCACTTACAATTATTAGGTCCTTACAACCTGAATTATAACATAACTAAAACCGAAAAATACATCGCTCGCTTTTCCCCTACAAAACCAGTAAATAAGCACACACAAAATGATATTAGTACATAACTAAGTACAGTAACCCGATGTCCGAACCCATATCCTTCAAGTTGTAGCACTCATTTAACAATTTTGTCGCACACTATATCCCGTACGAAATCCTCATGTCTCCTCCTATTTATACCAAGTTTCCCACCCTTATGTATAGGGTTGGATCCTTTCATCCGACCTCACGTACACTTGAGCATCACACATCCTCCCTTAAATGTCTAGTTAGTCATTTTCATCACGTATTTATCACATTCGGTCTCATATTCGTTCTAACCAAGGATCGCCACAACCAGGCCTAATATTCATTCTCACCATGAATCCTCACGTCTGGGTTCTTATTCATTTTTATCACGATCCTCACATCCGGGTCTCATATTTATTTATACCACGGATCCTCTCATCCGGGTATCTTAATCATTCTCATAACGGATCCCCACATGCGAGTCTCATATTCATACGTACCATGGATCCTCACATCCGGGTCTCATAGTCATTCTCCCCACGTATCCTCACATCCGGGTCTCGTAGTCATTCGCACCCCGGATCCTCATATCCGGGTCTCCTAGTCATTCTCTCCCGGGATCCTCACATCCGGGTCTGATAGTCATTCTTTCCCCGGATCCTCACATCCTAGTCTCAGATTCATTCGCATCACGGATCCTCACATCCGGTTTCATATTCATTCGTACCACTGATCCTCACATCTGGATCTCATACTCATTCGCTCCACGGATCCTCACATCAGGGTCTCATACTCATTGGCACCACGATCCTCCCGTCCGGGTTTTATAGTCATTCTCACCACGGATCCTTGCATCCAGGTCTCATAGTCATTGTCACCACGGATCATCAAATCCCAGTCCTCATACTCATTGTCATCGACACACAAACAGACACGAGTCACTTTCTTTCATCATCCTCATCATAATCAACGCACACACACGCATAAATGCACTTTCCTTCATCCTTGTAGTCCTCATCCCTTACACGTACATAAAATCACTTACTTTCCTTATCATCTCCGTCGATAAGTGGCACACACATAAAGTCATCAACATTCCTCATTCTCATCATCGACAACACACGTAAACACAAGCTAAGAGTTGATATGGCCAAGTTCGTGAAAGGCAAAAAGGGGGAATGGCACACCTTACCCACGCGCCTCCGAAATCCTTCCCTTCCTCTACGTACCCACCCTTGTTCCTTAGGTTCCCTCTCCGCGGCCTCTGTCTTCTTCTTTTTCTCTGCTTCCTCCTCTTTCTCCCCCTTCCCTTTCTCTCTTTTCTGTTTTTTCCTTTTCCGTAAGGCTGTTAAGCAAGGTGGGGGAGAAATTTTAGATTATTTTATTTTGGGGAAAAACCCCAACGTTATGTCATTTCACCCTTTTCAAGAACTCCTTTTTCCACCTCTTCTTTCTTTCCCTACCAAAGTTCCTTTCATTCCTAGAATGGAGAGATTTTACCTTCGGGATTTGGGAAAGTAGATGTGTCGTGGCCCTTTTTCCTTCCACATAATTATATTTATTAATTAATTCCGAAGCTTACTCAACAAGCTTTGAACAGTGTTCGTACATGTCCCCCATCGAGGTCGTACATCTCAACCCGCGACTTGTTTCGCAAGTGTCGACCTTTCCCAATGGTCGACTCGTACATGTCATTCCCTACATCATTCATGTCAACATAAACCTAATACATGTCGACCTCGATATCATACATGTCAACTTTGACCTCATAAATGTCAACTTCCTTCCTTTATCACCTAGGACGACTCCGCGTCGATTCGAGACCTTCCATTCTGGTGCGTCTAGAGCACACTTATATAGTTCGTACCATATACTAGCACAAACGTATACGTATTCGTACGTCATTTTTACTCAAGTCTTCATACTAATTACTCATTCCATATTTGAATACGAGTCATACACATGATTTTTAATCCAGGAATTGACCATCAGGAACTGATCAACCGAAATTTAGCACCAGGAAATCAGCTAGACCGTCCAAGCGTGACAAGCTAACTGGAACTCATCAAACGCAACAAATTCAAAATTCACAATTTGCTCCTCCACTAAAAAGGTCATCCTATTCACAATACATCCAATCCCCTTTTCTGTTTCTCACTTAAGCCATATATGAGTCACCTTCCTACCTGTGGAAAAATAAATAAAAGTTGGGTCGATACACTAAGTACCCCTTGTTAAACGATTGGGGAACTACACTCTTGTTATAGTAGCGACGACATGTTTTTGGTGAGCCTCTTGTTGGTTCAGCACATTAATTCTGTTAGGTTCTAATTCCTCCAGTCCAAGGTGCAACTCTTTCCTCATACCTCTCGTGCTCTTCGAGGTGTTTGAGAAATCTAAGTGACTTGTTTCGTACTTCAACGGGGAGCATGGCGTCATGGCCATACACCAAGCTGAATGGGACAATGTCAATGCTTTCCCTCTTAGTTACCCTGAGCAGCCACAACGTCTCCTGAAGCTGGGTATGCCATGTCTATGTGTTGTTCTCGATCATCATTTGTATATCTCTCTTTTATTAGTTTGTTGGCAGCTTTCGCCTATCCATTAGACTGAGCGTAGTACGGAGATGAATTAAGCACTTTGAATCGAAAGTCTTTAGCGAATTCATCGATAAGCTCTCCATTGAACATCTTCGAGTTGTCAACCATGATGCTTTGGGAATCCCGTATAAGTAGATGATGGTGTTCTTTATTGTTCTTTATGAACTCCACTACATCTTTCTGATTGATCGTTTTATAGGTTCTCGTCGCTACCCATTTGTTGAAGTAGCATGTGGCGACGAGTATATACGCGTATCTCCTACTTGAATGTGGGTGGATTTCTCCCATTTTGTCTAGTGCTTCGGTCATAAAAGACCATGGTTTCTCTGTGATGCTCATGTATGCCGTAGGGGTTCGCTTCAGAGGCCGACATTGCTGACAAGCTTGACAAGAACATGCCATTTCAATGTAATTCTTGACCATCGAAGGCCAACAAAACCTGTGCCACTTGATCGACCAACCCATTCTTAGACCAACTTGATGAGCACCGCACAACCTATCCAGTGTTTCAAGCATGACAGGGATGGCCTCGTCCAGGTCAATGTATCTCAGAAGGACCCCCTCATTAGTCTTTCTATACAGTACTTTATCTAGCAGGACGTAATGCCAACCCGTCACTCAAACTCTCTTTTCGACCTTCATCTTGGGGTTCTCAAGGAAATGCGTTTTGGCTCTCGTCAATTTTTTTGTTGTTCTAATAAGTCTGTGGCGTATATCTACTTGTTATGTGTGTGGCCATACTTACTCTGAGAAAACATGTCTTGTACCATCTGAAATTCCAGACATTTTGTATGAACAAAGTATCATTCTCTCTTGAGAATCCCCCATCGTTGGTCAATCCAAAAGCCATTTGTGCTAATTGATTGGCCTCTTGGTTTTCTTCTCGATTGATATGAGTTATTTTTGCCAAGCCTACACTTTTGAAAAGCTTCCCCGCTTTATCCAGGTATGGAACTAAGTGAAAGGAGTGGCATTCACTCGGACCCCGAAGCTGTTGAATTACTAATTGGGAATCGCGACGTTTTCTTACACGATTCATTTTCCAATAGGCAGTGAGCTCGAGCGCTAAGATCAAGGCTTCGTACTCATGGTTGTTATTGATGATTTTGCCGTCAAGGCCGTGGGCTATTTTGGTTTCGGTTCCCCATGGTGACTTGATAAGGAGTCATACACCATATCCAAACTTGTTGCATGACCCATCGAACAAAAAGGTCCATTGACTGGGGGGCCTGCCTCATCAGGAGAGCAGTCGACATTGCTATCGCCATAATGCATGAGAAACTCAGCCAGGACATGGCCCTTGACCGAGGCTTGTGGCTTGTGGTAGAGGTTGTATGCTGAGAGTACCAAACTTTATCTGCCAATCCTGTCCGTGAGCATTCCTTCGTTATAGGCATTTTGGACATATGTACATTGTTAGATTAGATGTAGTGTTTGAGTTTAGTTACTGCATAATAAAAGGCAAGGCATATCTTCCCTGTAGGAGTGTATCGTTGCTCTGTCTTTGTGAGCAATCGAGACAAGTAATAAAAAACCCTTTCTACACCATTAAGCTCTTATGCCAACATTAATCCGATACTGGATTAAGATGCGACTACGTATCTGGTGGGCTAACACGGGATGACTTGTTAAGTAATCCTTTATCTCCTGGAAGACTAGCTCGTGTTGCGACGTCTAGGTTACCTATCATTGCCTTTTCTCTTTCAAAATTGTTGAGAAGATGCTAGTCTTGGATGTGACGTTGCCTATGAAGTGGCATATGTATTCACTCTCCCCAGAAAAGCCTGGAGTTCTGTCTTGATCCGGGGCACGGGTAGGTTCCAGATGGTGAGTGTTTTGAGTGGGTCGACTTCGATCCCTCTTTGGTGTACCAAGAACCTGAGGAACTGTCCTTTTCTAACTCCAAACGCACATTTCGAAGAATTGAGCTTAAGGTTCTTTGCTTGCATATTCTCAAAGGTTTCGCTTAGATGGGCGTCGTGGTCCTGACTTCGCTTGGACTTTATTACCACATTTTCTATGTATGCGTCAACTACTTTTCCCTTTGATAAGTGGCCCTTTGATAAGTGGTGCCGGCATTCGTTAGTCCAAAAGACATGACAACCCATTTGAAGATTCCTATAGGGCATATGAACACCATTTTCTATACATCTTCCTCAGCGATGAAGATTTGGTTATAACCGGATGATATGGTCTCGAGATAGCACGGACGATTCGGACATGCGAGGGCTTGTCAGAGAGAACCCTCCGACCTCTCACTCTCGGGGGAGTGTGAAACCTAATTCTGTAGGGGACAATAAACTCAACATTTCTCTTCCTGTTTTATTCAATAGATAATTACGCCTATAAATAAGCTTCCATCATAATCTTGAAAATAAAATAAAATAACTAAAAATATAGAAACAATCCAAATATTCTAAATCTAAATTATCCAATCCCTAAACGATCGGATTCCTTACAATCTGTATCAATACTCTCCCCTTGCAAATCATGCTTATCCATAAGCATGACATTTGAAAGGTGGTCTTGAGTTTTCATAATTTCCAACACAACTTCTTCTTATAGATCCTGATCTGGTAACTTGGGTTTCACCGTCGACATCGGAACCGGAGGTAGACAATTGTCCTCTGTCAGAATTTGATGTTTCTCCTCGATGGGAAGATCATAGATTTCCTCGTGGCTAGAAACATGGCTGATCTATTCGAAATCAGTAATTGCTTGTCGGGATTTGCTACGTCCTCCTTGGACTGTGGGATTTGCTCGTGGGCTTTGGCACTCCAACTGCTCCAATTGTACATTAATCTGTTCTAGTTGAGCCTTCAATTGTTCCTTATCAGCCTCGTACCTTTCAAAGAACCGCTCGAATAGTTGTTGAAGCTTTTGTATCTCGCCAATTACCCGCTCTGATACCAATTAATACGGTCCCGGTATAGCACGTGCGATTCGGACATGTGAGGGCTCGTTAGAGAGACCTATGACTTCTCACGCTGAGGAGAGTGTGACACCAAATTCTCTAGGGGAGTTCTTGTTTTATTCAATAGATACATCAAAATCTTCTAAATAAATTAAAATAACTAAAAATGTAAAAACAATACAAATATTCAAAATTTAAATTATCTAATCCATAAACGATCGGATTCTTTGCGATCCGTATCATTATACTCCCCTTGGAAATCATGCTTCTCCTCAAGCATGACATTTGAAAGGGGGTACTGAGTTTTCATAATTTTCAACACAGTTTCTTTCAATGGATCAGAATCCAGTAAGCTAGGTTTCACCAACGACATTGGAACCGGAGGTAGACAATTGTCCCCTATAAGAATTTGACATTTCTCATCGATGGGAAGATCATAGATTTCTTCGTGGCTAGAAACATGGCTGATATGTTCGAAATCAGTAATTGCTTGTCAGGAATTTTTTTTTTGGCTTGTCGGGATTTGCTACCTCCTCCTTGGACCTTGGGATTTGCTCATGGGTTTTGGCACTCCAACCGCTCCAATTGCACATTAATTTGTTCCAGCTAAGCCTTCCATTTTTCATGATCAGCCTCGTACCTTTCAAAGAACCGTTCGAATAGTTGTTGAAGCTTCTGTATCTCGCGCATGACCCATTCTAATACCAATTCATACGGTCCCGGTATAGCACATGCAATTCGGACATGTGAGGGCTCGTTAGAAAGAACCCTCCGACGTCTCACGCGGAGGAGAGTGTGACAGCTAATTCTATAGGGGAATTCATGTTTTATTCAATAGATAATTCATGTTTTAAATTGGCTTACATCAGAATGTTCAAAATAAAATAAAATAACTAAAAATGTAGAATTAACCAAATATTCTAAATCCAAATTATCTAATCCCAAAACGATCGGAATCTTTGCGATTCGTATCATTACACCCCTTGGAAATCATGCTTATCCTCAACCATGACATTTGAAAAGTAGTTTTGAGTTTTGATAATTTCCCACACAGCTTCATCCAATAGATCCTGATCCGGTAACCCAAGTTTCAAAGCCGACTTGCGAACCGGAGGTAGACAATTGTCCGTTGTAAGAATTTGATGTTTTTCCTCGATGGGAAGATCATAGATTTCCTCGTGGCTAGAAACATGGTTGTTCTGTTCGAAATCAGCAAGTGCTTGCCGGGATTTGTTACCTCTTCCTTGCACCATGGGATTTGCTCATGGGCTTTGGCCCTCCAACTGCTCCAATTGCATTAATCTGTTCCAGTTGAGCCTTCAGTTGTTCCTGATCGGCCTCGTACCTTTCAAAGAATCGTTCGAACAGTTGTCGAAGGTTCCGTTTCACGCCAATGACCCGCTTTGATACCAAATAATACGATCCTGATATAGTTACGTGTGATTCGGACATGCGAGGGCTCGTTAGAGATAACCCACCGACCTCTCACGCTTAGGGGAGTGACACCTAATTCTATATGGGAGAATAAATCCAACTTTTCTCTTCCTATTTTTTAAAATCGATAGTTAGGCATATAAATAGGCTTCCATCATGATCTTCAAAATAAAATAAAATAACTAAAAGTATAGAAATAATCCAAATATTCTAAATCTAAATTATCCAATCCCTAAATGATCGGATTCATTGCAATGCACATGCTTGTCCTCAAGCATAAGGTTTGAAAAGTGCCGTTGAGTCTTCATAATTTCAAGCACGACTTCCTCTTTTGGATCGAGATCGAGTGACCTGTGTTCCGCCGATATCGGAAGTAGACAGTTGTTTGTTGAAAAACTTTGACGCTTCTTCTCGAATGAAAGATCGTAGATTTTCTCCTGGTTAGGCACATGGCTTATTTGATCGAAATCAGGAATTGCTTGTCAGGATTTGCTCGTGGGCTTTGGCCCTCCAACCGCTCCAATCACACATTAATTTGTTCGAGTAGAGCCGTCAATTATTCCAGAGCGGCCTCGTACCTTTCAAAGAACCGCTTGAATAGTCGTTGAAGCTTATGTATCTCGCCAATGACCCGCGTTGATACCAATTGATACGGTCTCGGGATAGCACGGGTAATTCGAACATGCGAGGGCTCGTCCGAGAGAATCCTCCGACCTCTCATGCTTAGGGAAGTATGACACCTAATTCTCTTAGGGAGAATAAACCCAACTTTTCTCTTCCTATTTTATTCAATAGATAATTACGCCTATAAATAAGCTTCCATCATAATCTTGAAAATAAAATAAAATAACTAAAAATATAGAGACAATTCAAATATTCTAAATCTAAATTATCCCATCCCTAAACGATCGGATTCCTTACGATCTGTATCAATACTCTTCCCTTGCAAATCATGCTTATCCATAAGCATGACATTTGAAAGGTGGTCTTGAGTTTTCATAATTTCCAACACAACTTCTTCTTATAGATCCTGATCTGGTAACCTGGGTTTCACCGTCGACATCGGAACCGGAGGTAGACAATTGTCCTCTGTCAGAATTTGATGTTTCTCCTCGATGGGAAGATTATAGATTTCCTCGTGGCTAGAAACATGGCTGATCTATTCGAAATCAGTAATTGCTTGTCGGGATTTGCTACGTCCTCCTTGGACTGTGGGATTTGCTCGTGGGCTTTGGCACTCCAACTGCTCCAATTGTACATTAATCTGTTCTAGTTGAGCCTTCAATTGTTCCTTATCAGCCTCGTACCTTTCAAAGAACAGCTCGAATAGTTGTTGAAGCTTTTGTATCTCGCCAATTACCCGCTCTGATACCAATTAATACGGTCCCGGTATAGCACGTGCGATTCGGACATGTGAGGGCTCGTTAGAGAGACCTATGACTTCTCACGTTTAGGAGAGTGTGACACCAAATTCTCTAGGGGAGTTCTTGTTTTATTCAATAGATACATCAAAATCTTCTAAATAAATTAAAATAACTAAAAACGTAAAAACAACACAAATATTCAAAATTTAAATTATCTAATCCATAAACGATCGGATTCTTTGCGATCCGTATCATTATACTCCCCTTGGAAATCATGCTTCTCCTCAAGCATGACATTTGAAAGGGGGTACTGAGTTTTCATAATTTTCAACACAGTTTCTTTCAATAATCCAGTAAGCTAGGTTTCACCGTCGACATTGGAACCGGAGGTAGTCAATTGTCCCCTGTAAGAATTTGACATTTCTCATCGATGGGAAGATCATAGATTTCTTCGTGGCTAGAAACATGGCTGATCTGTTCGAAATCAGTAATTGCTTGTCAGGATTTTTTTTTTTTGGCTTGTCGGGATTTGCTACCTCCTCCTTGGACCTTGGGATTTGCTCATGGGTTTTGGCACTCCAACCGCTCCAATTGCACATTAATTTGTTCCAGATAAGCCTTCAATTTTTCATGATCAGCCTCGTACCTTTCAGAGAACCGTTCGAATAGTTGTTGAAGCTTCTGTATCTCGCGCATGACCCACTCTAATACCAATTCATACGGTCCCGGTATAGCACATGCAATTCGGACATGTGAGGGCTCGTTAAAAAGAACCCTCCGACGTCTCACGCGGAGGAGAGTGTGACAGCTAATTCTATAGGGGAATTCATGTTTTATTCAATAGATAATTCATGTTTTAAATTGGCTTACATCAAAATGTTCAAAATAAAATAAAATAACTAAAAATGTAGAATTAACCAAATATTCTAAATCCAAATTATCTAATCCCAAAACGATCGGAATCTTTGCGATCCGTATCATTACACCCCGTGGAAATCATGCTTATCCTCAACCATGACATTTGAAAAGTAGTTTTGAGTTTTGATAATTTCCCACACAGCTTCTTCCAATAGATCCTGATCCGGTAACCCAAGTTTCAAAGCCGACTTCCGAACCGGAGGTAGACAATTGTCCGTTGTAAGAATTTGATGTTTTTCCTCGATGGGAAGATCATAGATTTCCTCGTGGCTAGAAACATGGCTGTTCTGTTCGAAATCAGTAAGTGCTTGTCGGGATTTGCTACCTCTTCCTTGGACCATGGGATTTGCTCATGGGCTTTGGCCCTCCAACCGCTCCAATTGCATTAATCTGTTCCAGTTGAGCCTTCAGTTGTTCCTGATCGGCCTCGTACCTTTCAAAGAATCGTTCAAATAGTTGTCGAAGGTTCCGTGTCACGCCAATGACCCGCTTTGATACCAAATAATACGATCCTGATATAGTTACGTGTGATTCGGACATGCGAGGGCTCGTTAGAGATAACCCACCGACCTCTCACGCTTAGGGGAGTGACACCTAATTCTATATGGGAGAATAAATCCAACTTTTCTCTTCCTATTTTATAAAATCGATAGTTAGGCATATAAATAGGCTTCCATCATGATCTTCAAAATAAAATAAAATAACTAAAAGATTAGAAATAATCCAAATATTCTAAATCTAAATTATCCAATCCCTAAACGATCGGATTCATTGCAATGCACATGCTTGTCCTCAAGCATAAGGTTTGAAAATTGCCTTTGAGTCTTCATAATTTCAGGCACGACTTCCTCTTTTGGATCGAGATCGAGTGACCTGTGTTCCGCCAATATTGGAAGTAGACAGTTGTTTGTTGAAAAACTTTGACGCTTCTTCTCGAATGAAAGATCGTAGATTTTCTCCTGGTTAGGCACATGGCTTATTTGATCGAAATCAGGAATTGCTTGTCAGGATTTGCTCGTGGGCTTTGGCCCTCCAACCGCTCCAATCACACATTAATTTGTTCGAGTAGAGCCGTCAATTATTCCAGAGCGGCCTCGTACCTTTCAAAGAACCGCTTGAATAGTCGTTGAAGCTTATGTATCTCGCCAATGACCCGCGTTGATACCAATTGATACGGTCTCGGGATAGCACGGGTAATTCGGACATGCGTGGGCTCGTCCGAGAGAATCCTCTGACCTCTCATGCTTAGGGGAGTATGACACCTAATTCTCTTAGGGAGAATAAACCCAACTTTTCTCTTCCTGTTTTATTCAATAGATAATTAGGCCTATAAATAGGCTTACATCAGAATCTTTAAAATAAAATAAAATATATAAAATTATAGAAATAATCCAAATATTCTAAATCTAAATTGTCCAATCCCTAAATGATCGGATTCTTTACAATTTGTATCACCGGAGTACCCACCATAAAGGATATTTGTTCATGCCCAACTGCCTTGTCTATCAAGTCATCGGCAACTAGCATGTGAAACTCGTGTCTAGGTGTCGCTTTGTACAAGTCACAGAAATCTAAGCATACCCTGATCTTGTCGTTCTTCCTAACAACTCGTACTATGCTGGATATCCGGTCTACATGTTTCACCGTTTTTATATAGCCTGCCTTGAACAATTTTTTGATCTTCTCGTTGACCATTAGGGGCTACTTCTCGTGACATCCATCTTGGGTTTGTTTCACCAGTTTAAAATTACTATTCATTGGGTGCCTATGCTAGACTAAGTTTCGATCGAGGCTAGGCATTTCGATGTAATCCCACGTGTAGCAATTTTTGTAAGTTCTACATTGGTTCCCTCCATCTTGCCGAATTCAGCAAGGAGAATGACGACGTTACAACTAGTTCCATTCCCCTCCCGTGGTGTCCCAAACTGAATGGGTTTGTAATCTCTTAATTTAATAGGACCGACATTGCTCTCGCTAGGTGTCCCAGCTTTGGGGGTGTCCGAACATGTTTGCATTACAGGTTTCTCCATAGCACAACGTGCTCTTCTTTCTTTCTGTCCCTTCTTCCCCTTAGTGGGTGGCTAGAGGCACGATGTTGCACCGGATTTTCGCTATACACCCTTTGGTATCAGGAACATGAATAAAACGGGAATTCCTAGGAGATTGTGCACAAGTATTCACCCGTACGAAATCTCATTTATGTGGGTCATAACCCTGCCGGCGTTTCTCCATTTGAGGAGCTCCCGAGGAATAGTCTAAAGCAAAGTCCGACATATTACTTGATGGAAATGTTGACCATGGGCAAGTTGGAGCGAGTTGAGTCTGATTTATGCGAGCTCCGTATCATGCTCTCGATCATCCGAAAGTGATTCTGACACTTTTGGAGTGAGAAACAGGAAGCTTCTCAAACCAAGTCGAGGCTGGAGAAGAAGGAGCGCACCTGGTCCTTACCGACAATGTCCACTGCTCGAGTGGAAGAACTAGTTCTCGAGGCCGTCCATCTCTGGGTAAGGCAAGAGGAATTAGTTGCCGCCATCCGTCACCTCCATAAAGAGGAGGACACCGTGACCACCCGATTAGCCGCAACCGACTAGGCCCTTGTTGCCAAGGTGGCAGATCCAGCTGAGCGAGTCGCCATCAATCTGGAACGGGTGTAGTGTGCAGCTGAAAGGTATAGGGTAGTAGAGCTGGAGGCCAAAGAGGACATTGCGGCCGGGGTTTTGAGCTAGGAAGCGTCTGTTGTCCTCTTTGTCGCCTAATTGACACTATTATGATTTTCCATACTTTGGGAAATCGTTTGATGAAAGTGTCTTTGTGGGCATCCCATATCGACGACATGGATTTCTTTAAATACTTTCCATTGATCTTGAGGTCATGTGCAGGCCATCGAGGCCTGCCAAGCGATACAAGTTCCCAAGGTGAGTCTCGATCAGTTGGATGGGGCCATCCCAATTCGGGCTCCATTTTTCATGAAAGGAGTCGCGCACTTAATTATGAAAATCAATATGATTTCACTTAACTCCACACCCAAGTTGTAACTTAGCTCACATTACGTAAAAATGACATTTTTCCATATATATGTAGGAGTACATTTACAATTTCATTTAGGTCCTTACAATCTAAATGATCCCACAAATACAAGCTCGCTTGTCCCCCACAAAACCTGTCAACAAGCACACGTACAATGACATTAGTACATAACTAAGTACGGTAACCCGACGTCCGAATCCAAATTCTTTAATCTATAGCACTCATTTCACAATTCCGTCTAACACTATATCCCATATTGAATCCTCATGTCTCCATGGCCTCCGTCTTCCTCTTTCTCTCCGCTTCCTCCTCTATCTCCCCCTTCCGTTCTCTCTTTCCTTTTTTTCCTTTTCTTCTTGCATTCATATGGTTTTGAAGCTAGGTGGTACTCCTCTGTTTCCCTTTTATCAGAGTAACGTTAGTAAAGTGCCGCGAAACCTTTCGGGGGGATGTCTAAAACAACCCCCTACGTCGCTTCGGAGACATATGTATCGCTGCATATCCCGGCGACGTTCAAATATGTCATGTCCTCATTGATAACATAGCTACCATTAATGTACTTCCTCTAAAAAAGAATAAGCACCTTGGAGACTGGCTACATAAAGCCGGCACCATCCCTTTCCACCTTCCACCAGGAGCTCTCTTGCTATGGGGAAAGTATGGCTTGGAGGTTATCACTGGAGAAGTGGTGAAAAACGCCAACATGTCCTATGTATGTGCGGGGGCAGTAAAACAAGTCAAAGACATGAATAGTAAACTGAGGTACTCACTCATAGACCATACTGTCGGCCCCCTAGGTGAATCGGGGAATGTATTCCTGGTGTCGTACGACGGACCACCCCCAGCGGCAATGCAAAAGCCAATCATTCCAACTGGGTAGGATGATGAACAATCGCATGAAGTGAACGAGGACGCGACCCCACTCGAGAAAGACGTGCGCGAAGCTGGCTTAGAAGGCGACAGCACAAGCTAACCGATAAAGACGGATTTGGACCCCGAGAGCGGGGTGCCTGATTCAATATCAAACCTCCTAGACCACCTAGGCGAATACAGGGCGTCTAGAATAAACATGGGGCATACTAGTTCGTCCCCCACACGTGAAAAGACGTGTCCATTGTTTATTCGATCAATCAAGAAGTTTCCAATACTTCTCTTATCCCTTGTGACCCTCAAAATGAAATCAACTTGGGAACTACCGAAGAATCACGTTTTAGTTACCTCAGCCCGCTTCTTAATGAAACAAAATGGGAGGCTATTAAAGGAATCTTACTGTTGAAGTCAACCTCGGCGTCCTGCTCGAGAACAGCGACATATGAAGCAAGAACGAAGCATAAAGACTGCAACAAGGACGCTTTAGTTAATCACCACTAATAACTAAGGCGAAGGGTGCAATCACCCACGAAGCAAAATACGGTCTCTTACTGAAGAAGCTTGAGTCAGGGAGCCTCGGGGGCTTCTCTCGGTTAACCAAAGAGGTTCGGGAGGATGTGGGTGTTGCTAACGAAAGGAGTGGGTTGGCACCATATCTTCTAAGGTCGGAGTAGAGACACTAGCTCCCACCCTGCTGGGGAGCACCTCTACTCCCGCAACATTCTCGTTCTGAGCCACGTCGCTTGGGCGGCCACGGTTACCCAACCAAGAAGAAATGGGGACGTCATCAGGAGATCCCTCACTATCAAGGACCTCGATCGTGGAGGAAGGACGGGCGGTGCCTATGCCAAGGAAAATGGTGTTATGCATCTGAATATTTCGCCACGAAAACGAGGCATATGGAATGACTAAATATCCAACACCTCGACAGCGAATACGTTATTCGGAACGACCACCTTAGTGATACTCTTCGACGGCAACGAAGAGGTAGAAGTCGCGTGGGACAGCCCGCGAGGCGCCCTTACCTTCACGCGACTTACTTGGGGGGCCGTGCCAACTATTGACCCTTCAACTCCAGTCGATTTCACATTCGACTTCTTGGCTCCTAGCAAAACAAAAAATTATTATGATCATGGACTAGGAATGAGTTTTTTTGCTTAATAACATACATCATACCTGAAAAGACGACCCGTTGCCTGATGGTCGTTTCTTCGCAGACCCAGGGACTACGTTCAAGGAGACTAAGCTTCCCTCTTCCGCGAGATCCCCCAAGTGGGACGAACGGCCACCGAATATCCCCTTTGGGGCAGGTCCCCTAGGGAACGCCGATGACTGGAGCTGCTCGGCCAGGCCAGTGTCAGCAGGAGTGACGAAGACGCATTTATCCAATGGACAGTTCAGGGACTAGAACGGAACTATCAGGGACTGAGCAAAACCTGGTTGTCGAGCGCAGAGCTGGGGGTTGTAGACCTCAAAGATTAGGCCATCCGAGTCCACGCTAACTAGGTCTCGGGTGACAATGCCAGCAAGAAAAAATTCAGACGCTGGGAACAGTGACTATTCTAGTCTTGAGGAAAAGGGCGTTAAGAAGAGGTTGGTGCCGCGGTAACTTCCGAGTGGCCGTCTATTAGAGCTCAAATACAGTCGGCCACGCTGAAGGAAGACCAATACTGAGAGGAACTAGCCAAGTCCACGCTGTCAAGCCGATGTATCGACCAGTCAAACTTGGGGAACCTCGAAAAACACAGAAAGATCTAGTGGTAGATTTTCCACAAAGGACCGTATGCGGGACATGCAGGAAATTTACCAGCTTCCATCGAGGCTATGTAAAGGTCGCGGTAAACCAAGCTTAGGAGTAAGGGGCAAAAGCTAATGTCTCCTCGACGTCCGCTTTGGCAGTGTCCACGTGGGTGGCAGCCACACCAACCAAAAATTGGCAAGGGCGCTTCCCTCGATTGCAGAAGATATACTTGGAGAGTCATTCACGTAGAACTCAAACTCCTCATGGAGTCCCACTTCTCGCTCAGTACAGACATGTGACAATTGATCGCCTCTCTGAAGCGCCGTGAAAAGTTGAATACCAAGCTAGGGCGCCTATGGCCAAACCGAAGGGGGCATCCCGTCAACAGAGTTCCAGAACGACAGGATACCAGTACAAACCAGGGGATTAGGCTCTATTATGGCGAACGATATGCTGATGAGGGATTGTGTCATGATCACGATCCACGCGTCGCGCTTTTTGCCATCCATGTAGACATACAAGAATTAAAACCGGCCTCGCACCTTTGGGACGAGAAGCAACAGAGACTGGGCGAAGAGGAAGGCGCAGGGTACCTTGCCCACTCTGGAGGCTGGGGACGACTCTTGGTTGTAGCTGAAAACTTCGTCCCACAGTGAAGATTCTGCTACTCCTAAGAGCCTTTGAACAAGAGGAGCCCAGTCTTCGCCTGTGACTCTGGATCTGACCTTCCAAAGGCAATAAGATTGTAGACATAAGCTCCAACGGGGGCTTCATAGTTGATGCAATGATATCTCTTGGGCTAGTGATGTCCTTGACTGTTTAGTCTGGGAATACGAAGGAGTCCCTAAGACCACATGGTCGAATGGGGATGACCAGAAAACAGTGACTCCGTAATTAAGATTCGGTAACAATGCGGGGGATTCACATCAGATTACAAGTGCGTTGTAGCCAGACGCGGGCGTTAGTATTTATTAAAATCATACAAAGCGAAATCGCTTGATAAAAAGGGGTAAAACGATACTTGACTTGTGTCAAGGTTGAGGTGCCTCTTTGGAGCGTTCCTGGGCCAAAAGATGCTCAAGAACACCACGGGACTATGAAGGTCAGTTTAATAAGGATCTATCTACATCGCCTCGAGAGTAAGATCAATCCTCACCGTAACTCTGTCCGAGGCCTCCAACCCCTCTAGGGGAACCCATTAAAAAAGACACAAGTCAATCAATGGGTGACTTTGGAAGGGCAAAACCTGTTCATCTAAGGTAGTAGACATAAGCTCTCGAGTGGAGTAAGGTGATGGACATAGGTCTTAGTTGAGAAGTGAGAAGAGTGAAGGCTCATAACCCTGCTATTTTGGAAGTGACGGATTGAGGTGGACAGACCGAGCCAACTGATGTTCGTCGTCAACGCAACAAAAATATATTCATATTTCGACCTAACTAGAATAGTAAGGCAAAGTAGGGGTCAATCCCACATAGAATTGTGTTGACAAAAACACTCCTAGCGTCGTTCTCAGCAATCGGTCGAGGTCAAGCAGAAAGAAAGTTGAGTTTAAATGACAATAAGAAATCAAAGAAAACAGGTAAGATTTACCAGTGATAATAATATCTAGGACATCCGACTTCCCTTCGTGTTTTACGCACCCGATCCCCTTCTTTCTGATGTTACCAAATTATTATAATTGCTAACATAGATTGCAGGACTCTCCTCGTATTCCTCCTGAACATCTTGAAACATACCACCATGTATCGAATTCCCTACTCTATTCCTAGGCAAAGAACTAGTGATGGCCCATTATATTTAACCCTATATAGTTACCTAAGGTGTTTCGGTATATTCCTATCCTTCACACTAAAGCCCGGTTTCCCAAAACATAGACTTCTTAGGCTATCCAATTCCAGATCTAACCTAGACTACCCTCCCGAGTCTCCCTAGGTTATCAAACCAGTGTTAAAGGGCGATTAGTCGAATAACACTCATTAAGAATAGAATTGGATAAACAATTAATAAAAATTTGAACACATAAAGGAAGAAGGTTCACGAATTACATAGGAACACGAAGTTCCATCATAGCCCAAGAAAAACGAAATAGTTTATAACTAAGGTAAACGAAAATGTAAAATCAAATCCTAAAGTAATCGGCATAAAGTAAACTAAAAAAAAAATAGGGTTGGTAGAATCGTCTCCGTCGTCGGCTCTTGTCTCCAATAGCCTCCTAGGTCAAATCCCCCTTCCAAAAAGATTGAAAATGTCCTTATATATGTGCAAATATAACGCTAGAAAATCAAAGAAAATTCGAGAAAATATGGAAATGAAATATTCTCAGCATCCGTACGTGCAGCTAAGCAGAAATATGGTGCAACTGCACCAACTGTTATGTCCCCTAGCTGACCCTTCGTTGCAGCTGCACTGAACTCCGTTGCAGTTGCACCGACCATCCAGATCCAACTTCTTCATGACTCCTCCTTCCATCTTTAACTCTTCTTCATCTCATTTTAACTACCAACGTAAACAAAGTATGCGGAAGTGAGGACACATTAAAGAAATCAAAATACCTAATAATTAAACTACTAAAATGCCTAAAACTAACCAAAATCAAGGCTAAAACATTATCCCTTAGCTCTGTTTTCATAGAGTTATCGCACCCCCAAACCTAACTTGGTCCTCGAGCAAAACAAAGGAAAGAAATAGACTCCAAAGACACTCTTTAGACAACCCAAGTCACTCTATCATGAAACATCTTAAAAACCTCTCGTATATAGGCGCAAACTTCCTATGTAGTTATATGTCATTCACCGCCAGCGTGCTCAGTCAACATATCTCACAAGAAATATTTACGTCCCAGCAAGGTACACACTTAACATTAACAAATCCACACTCCAAATGGTACATGGCAACCAAAGGACTCACAATGGCTACTACAAACTACTCTCTCCACTCATATATGGCTTTTTCAACTTTTCATTACACAACTTCAATTTGCTTTTTTTCCCCAGTTGAAGGGCTCTAAATGTATCATCAAATTCCTGCAAAACCTCATGTAACAAGTTCTCAATCATTGACTCCCAGTCCAGTTGGACCAAGGCATTAGGTGATAAGGCACCTCTTAGATAGATCACTCAAACAATCAAGGAATACTCACACCACAAGTACATATTCAGGCATTCTTATTCTTTTATTTTCTCCTTTTCTTTACGACTTTTTAAACCTGAATAGTGGTACTTAGAGCCCTGGAAAACCTTTTTCTTTTTCTTTCTCAACTCATATACCACAGACTTTGTTTCAAGAGATTGTCCAAGTGTCTCTACTCATCACTAGTCACCATGCATTCTAAGAAGACGTAGGCTAGTTGCAGCTAAGTACGCTCCCCACATTGGACATCTAAAAAAAATATAAACACGCTAAACTTAGAACTTCATCCTTCCCCACATTAAGAATGCAAACCTTAAATTCATCATAGAATACGGTCATTCTGAGGAGTAACGACGCAAAAGACACCTAAATTATTATTTGTTTTTTGTGCTATTAGTTTTCTTCTCTTTTTTTAACTGGATTGACCCAAACTAAATTAAAGAGGCGTAACATATCACATCCTAACACCCCCAAATCTAAACTAAGCAACGCCCTCGGTGCCAAAAAAAATATGGCAAAGACATGAAAGAAATAAGGGAGAACGATACTCCCTTATGCTATGTCCTCAAAAGCGTCATCCTCATTATCCTCATCAATCACCGACTTTGGAGCTGCCTCTTGGCCAAGATCTGATAAATCCACATTCAATGATGCAACAATCCTCCTCTGAATTATATCGAACCTTTGAGCAAGCGTGGATGGTGGGCGTCCTTGTCTCTCAACGACGTCGCATGAAACTTTTGCCTGATGTAGACATGAAAGCTTAGAAATCAAAATGAATGAGAAGAAAATATAAAAATATAAAAATAAAAAAGAAGCTTGGGTTGCCTCCCAAGAAGCGCTTGGTTGATAGTCTACAGCTCGACCTTCACGGTAGTTACGCTTCTTGCAGTTGGGTTGTGGTATCTCCCGGATCAAATGGCTCTTCTCAGTAGTTCTTTAATTGTGTTCCATTGAAGTTGAATATTGTCACGCAATTTTCTGCCTTGACTTCTATTTCTGCCTTGACTTCTATTGCTCCTTACAAAAATATTGGATCTTTCTTGTGCTCTCTAAAACTCTGGAACGACCTTCAGTTCTTTGGCAAATGGTTGAGTTGTAGGGTGTGTAGTTCTTGAATATAAGCCTTCATGGGATTCAACGACTGCGAGAAATAATCAGAGGAATACATATCCACAACATCTAAAAAGAGACATTCATTAGGTTCATTCGACCATTTCGTAGAGTTTTAGATATAAAATTTCATTTCCTGGTCGTTGACCTGCATGGTCAATTCTCCCTTTTCGACATCTATCAAAGCTCGACCTGTCGCTAGAAATGGTCATCCAATGAATATCGGAATCTCGCGGTCCTCCTCAAAGTCCAGAACAAGCAAGTCAGTAGGGAATATAAATTCATCTACTTTAACCAGCACATCCTCAATTATTCCCTTACGATAGGCAATACACCTATCCGCTAATAATAATGAAACCGATGTAGGTTTAATATCACCGAATCCTAGCTCCTTGTAAACAGAATAACGCATCAGATTAATACTTGCACCAAGATCGCACAAAGCGTTACCTAAAAATGTCGAACCAATAGTACGCGGAATGGTAAAGCTACCTGGATCCTTTAGTTTAGGAGGTATTTTCTTCTAAAGGATTGCGCTACACTCTTGTGTTAACGCCATTGTCTCGCTCTCGCCTAGTCTTTTTTCTTTGAGAGTACGTCTTTGATAAACTTGACATGTCTAGACATCTTTTCAAGTGCATCTACAAAAGGAATATTAATATGAAGCTTTCTAAAAACATCAAAGAACTTACGGTATTGGGCTTCTTCATTTTGCTTCCGGGCTCTTTGGGGAAAAGTAGTGGTGGACGCTCTCTTTCATGTCTGGTAGCTTTAGTCATCTCCTTCATTTGCTTCGAAGGGACTGGGAACTCCGTAGGAATTGTGCTCAACATAGATTGATCAATTTGGCTAGGTCCAGCTGAAGTGTTGTGTCTCTACCTCAGTTGCGGTCCCTTTCTTCTCTGCAACCACGTCCTCATCCTCAAGCATTCGACCATTCCTTAAAGTGATCGCATTGTATATATTAGAGAAAGGATTGTTGATCTGGTTCCCAATGTAATTTGCCTCCTCCATGCTTACCTCATCGGTCTAATGATTTCCTCCACAAACCTCACAACGAATTGAAGTCCCTCGAACTGAGTTGACATTGACAGTCAAAATATCTTTGTGAGGGCTGCTAACTGAGCTTGGATTGATGTTTAAGCATTGTGTTCATGTGCTCCTGATGCTCTTCTTCTACTCATTTGATCAAAATACTGATTTGGCAAACAAGTTTTTCTCATTGTCTCCAAGAGCTCTAATCCCTTGACATAGGATTTCTTCAAAAATGCTCCACCATATGCCAAATTCAAATCCTTGCGAGAAGATTCTGTTAGCCCGTTGTAGAATGCTCCAACTGTCTCCATCTCGGAAGATCGTGGTAAGGGCATTGGATCAACAAGTTTTTAAATCGATCCCACGCTTCCACAAAGGATTCCATCTCATCTTGTCTGAAAGTTGTGATCTCGTTCCTTGTTTGTGAAATTTTCGAAGGAGGAAAGTATTGATCCAAGAACGCCTCCTCCATCTTTTCCCAAGTGGTGATTGAATTCAATGGGAGTGTATTGAACCACCGCCAAGCCTTGTCCTTTAATGAGAATGCGAAAAGTTTCAACCTGACGGCATCTTGTGGGACTCCATTCTGCCAGAATGTTTCACAAACCCTCAGGAATTTGCTCAAATGCTCATGCGGGTTCTCCATCGGTGTTCCTCTGAATTGCGCTGAATTTTGAATCATCTACATCACCGACATCTAAATTTCATAGTCCCGAGCCTAGATAGTTGGCAGTGCAATACTAGATCGATGCACATGTGTTCTTGCTGATGTGAATTCCATCATCGGTCTGTTGTCCAAGTCCAGTACTTCTCCGTTAACTTCTACTAGGACAAGATTGCCCTCCATCTGATTTCCCTAATTCCCGTCGGCCAAAGCTACTCGTTGTGCTCTTAAGCTTTGCCGAAAAGTCTTTTCAATTTCTAGGTTTAATGGAGTCAATTATGTCATTTGGCTGCATTGCATACACTGAAAAAGAAAATAAAAAGAAAACTTGAGCGTCAAATAATTACCAATAACAGGGCAAAAGAAAAGTTCTGTCAGAAAACAATTCCCGGCAGCGGCGCTAAAATTTGATGCGCGTCGTCAACGCCACAAAAATAAATTCCTATTTCGACCAAACTAAATTAGTAAGGGCAAGCAAGGGTCGATCCCACTAAAAATTGTGTTGACAAAAACACTCCTAGCGCCGTTCATGGCAAACGACGAGATCAAGCGGAAAGAAAGTTGAGTTTAAATGAGACTAAGAAATCAAGCAAACAACTAACCAGCGATAATAATATCTAGGACATCCGACTTCCCCTCGCGTCCAATGTACCTCATCCCCTTCTTTCTAATGCTACCAAATTATTATAATTGCTAACACAGATTGCCAAACTCGCCCCGTGGTCCTCCCGAACATTAGGAAACGTACCACCATGTATCGAATTCCCTACTCTATACCCAGGCAAGGAACTAGTGATGACCCATTATAATTAAACCCTATATAGTTACCTAAGGTGTTCCGGTATATCCCTATCCTTCACACTAAAGCCCGGTTTCCCAACATATAGATTTCTTAGGCTATCCAATTCCAGATCTAACCTAGACTACCCTCCCGAGTCTCCCTAGGTTATCAAATCAATGTTAATGGGTAATTAGTCAATTAACACGCATTAATAATAGAATTGGATAAACAATTAATAAAAATCTGAATCACATAAAGGAAGAAGGTTCACGAATTACATAGGAAGACGAGGTTCCATCATAGCCCTAGAAGAACGAATTAGTTCATAACTAAAGTAAACGAAAATGTAAAATCAAATCCTAATGTAATCGGCATAAAGTGAACTAAAAAAAAATGGGGTTGGTGGAATCGTCTCTGTCATCGGCTCTTGTCTCCAAGAGCCTCCTAGGTCGAATCCCCCTTCCAAATAGATTGAAAAGTCTTTATGTATGTCTTAGAAATAACCCTGGAAAATCTAAGTAAATCTGAGAAAATCTGGAAAGTAAATATTCTCGGTGTCCTTACGTGCATCTGCGCAGAAATCTGGCGCAGCTGAACTGACTGTTCTGTCTCCTAGCAGACCCTTCGCTACAGCTGCACTGAACTCCGTTATAGTCGCACCAACCATCCAAATCGAGCTTCTTCATGACTCCTCTTTCCATCTTCAACTCTTCTTCATCTCATTGTAACGACTAAAGTAAACAAAGAATGCGGAAGTGATGAGACATTAAAGAAATTAAAGTACCTAACATTTAAACGACTAAAATGCCGAAAACTAACCAAAATCAAGTCTTAAACATGACCCCTTAACTCTATTTTCATAGAGTTATCACACCCCCAAACCTAACTTTTGCTAGTCCTCGAGCAAAACAAAAGAAAGAAATAGACTCCAAAGACACTCCTCAGACAACCCAAGTCACTCAATCATGAAACATCTTAAAAACCTGTCAGATATGGCCGCAAACTTGCTGTGTAGATAGATGTCATTCACCGCCAGCGTGCTCAATTAACACATCTCATAAGAAATATTTACATCCCAGCTAACAAATCCACACTCCAAATAGTTCATGGCAACCAAAGGACTCACAAAGACTACTACAAACTACTCTCTCCACTCATCTATGGTATTTTTAACTTTTCATTACAACACTTCAATTTCCTTTTTTTTCCTTGGTTGCACCGGCTCTAAATATATCATCAAATTCCTACAAAAGCTCATGTAACAAGTTATCAATCAATGACCCCCAGTCTAGTTGAACCAAGGCATTAGATGATAAGGCACTCCTCAGATCGATCACTCAAGCAAGCAAGGAAAACTCACACCACAAGTACATATTCTGGCATTCTTCTTCTATTATTTTCTCCTCTTTTTTAGGACTTTTAAACCTGAACAGTGGTACTTAGAGCCTTGGCAAACCCTTTTCTTTTTCTTTTTCAACTCCTATACCACAGACTTTGTTTCAAGAGATACTCCAAGTGTCTCTACTCATCCGTAGTCACCATGCATTCTAAGAAGACGTAGGCCAGTTGCAACTAAGTAAACTCCCTACTAGGACATCAGATAACGATCCGAAAAAATAAAATAAACACGCTAAACTTGGAACTTCATCCTTCCCCACATTGGAAATGCAAACCTTAAACTCATCATAGAATACGGACATTCCACTTTCAAATTTCTAAGGTCAATTGGAGGAGTAACGACGCAAAAGACACCTAAATTATTATTTTCTTGTGTTTTTCGTTTTCTTCTCTTTTTATTAACTTGATTGACCCATATCATACCCCAACAACTCCAAACCTAAACTAAGCAACGCCTTTGGTGCGAAAAAAAAAATATGGCAAAGACATGAAAGAAATAAGGGAGAACGGTACTCCCTTATGTCGTGTCCTCAAAAGCGCCATCATCTTTTTCTCATCAATCACCGATGGTGGGGTTGCTTGTTGTCCAAGACCGGATAATACCACATTCAATGATGCAATAATCCTCCTCGGAATTATATCGGACCTTTGAGCAAGCGTGGATGGTGGGCGTCCTTGTCTCTCAACGGCGTCGCATGAAACTTCTGCTTGACGTAGACATGAAAGCTTAGAAATCAAAATGAATGAGAAGAAAATAAAAAAAATAAAAATAAAAAGAAGTTGGGTTATGGTATCTCTCGAACCAAATGGCTCTCCTCGGTAGTTCTTTAATTGTGTTCCATTGAACTTGAATATTGTCTCGCAATTTTCTGCCTTTGCTTATATTGCTCCTTTCAAAAAGATTGGATCTTTCTTATGTTCTCTAAAACTTTGGAACGACCTTCAATTCTTTGGCAACTGGTTGAGCTGTAGGGTGTGTTGTTCTTCAATAGAAGTCTTCAAGGGATTCAACATCTATCAAAGCGTGACCAGTCACTAGAAATGGTTGTCCCATGATTATCGGAATCTCGCGGTCCTCCTCAATGTCCAGAATAAGAAAGTCAACAGGGAATATAAATTTGTCTACTTTAACCAGCACATCCTCAATTATACCCATACGATAGACAATAGGCCTATCAGCTAAAAATAATGAGACCGATGTAGGTTTAATATCATGGAATTCTAGCTCCTTGTAAACAGAATAAGGCCTCAGATTAATACTTGCACCAATATCGCACAAAGCCTTACCTGAAAATGTCGAACCAATAGTACACTGAATGGTAAAGCTATTGTTGACATGACGGAATATTTTGGGCCTAAATTAAGAATGGCCCATACGGAGTGGTGCCGTGGCTCATTAGACTAAGAGAAAGCATGGATTCGTGTTAAGTCTACGAGGGAAGATGCTAAGTCCACGCGAGTCCAAACTGATAGACGACGTGGGTAAAGGCCATGTCTACCAGGATCAATTTGTTACCGAGATTTCCGCAAGTCAGTTAGGAGGACCACGACCTGGGAAGATACTCTGAGAACATGTCAAACACCCCAGGCATTTCAAGATTTAGTATAAAAGGGAAAAGATCCTCCTTAGTCAGACACGACAATCAAACCAAGACATACTTTGTATTGATCGCTAACCCTTTAGTTTTAGTTAACAAGCGTCCAGACCTCGACCTGGGTGAACTCGCAAAAGGTTCTTGGTCTTCACTTTCACCATCAGAGTGAGCAACCGTAGCTCAGATAACAAATCTCCGCCTTCACTCCACCGTCTTGGTGAGCAACCGTAGCCTCAACACTAAATCTCCGCCTTCACTCCATCCTCTTGATGAGCAACCGTAGCTTCGGCACCAAAGCTCCGCCAACACTCCACCACCTGCCATCCAGATCCACCATTACCTTTGGCCACATTCTTCGACCACCATATTATCTTTCAAGATTGTTGTCGCCAATAGAAACGAGATACACCCCAAAGGCGAAGTTATGTCTATCCGTATTTTACGCCGTCACAAAACTGAGACATTACATTGGGAATAGTGAAGTATACATTGTGTCTAAGTCTTCTATTATTAAATACTTTTTTGAGAGTCCATTGTTAGTCGGACGAATTAGTAAATGGAGTTTGATTCTTTCACCAAAAGACCTGAGGTATAAGCCTCAACAATCGATTAAAGGCCAAGCATTCGCTGACTTCTTAGCCGAACATGACCCAACCTTGTTTATAGAACAAGAAGAAGAGGACGAAGATAATTAGCAAGCATGGTTTGATGGTTCATCTACAAAGGACGGAGCCGGAATAGGTATTCAGATGATAATGCTAATGGGCAAAGATATCAGGTTGGCTTTCCGGCTAAAGACATTGCCGACAAATAATGTCATTGAGTACAAGCATTGGTAACCGTGCTTAAAGAACTATATCTCTAGGAGCAAGGCATGCTCAGGTTATGGGTAATTCCCAATTAGTCATTAATCACGTCAACGAAAAATGCGCATGCTTAGATAAGCTCTTGCCTTATCTTGAGTGGGTAAGAGAGTTGTTTACGCAATTTGAACGGATAACATTTCAATTTGTAGGACACGAAGACAATACAGTAGCCAATAATTTAGCACAATTAGCTTCTGGCTACAAGCTCACTACCAAGCAGGGTAAGATTCCTGAAGTACAATCACACTTACATCCAAGAAAAACCGTTTTGGTTACAGACATAATGGACCAAAACAAGGATTGGAGAAAACCCCATATAGACTTTTGTCTGACCCTAATCAGACGGCTAAACAACGCATTAAAGTACAAGCACTATCGTATGTCCAAATAGACGGCGTTCTCTCCAGGAAGAATGTAGACGGAGTTTTGTTACGATGTGTCGACTTAGACGAGGCGACCCCGATAATGTGAGAAACCCATGAAGGGCTTTGTGGATCACATCAGTCAGGGATAAAGATGTGTTGGGCAATACGAAGACATGGCTTTTATTAGTGTTGATATAATCTGGTTTTGATGATGACAAAGGTTATGTATTGCTAATGTGTTATTTAAGTGTACAGAAGAACAGGTCTTCGGGTGTAGAAGCTGGTCTCTGTCATTCGTGCAATACGTAAAAGAGTTATGTGGAGTACTTCAACAGGGGAAACGATCTAGCCATCAGAAATGGAATTCTGAGGATAAGATCTACTATCGAATCCACTATCTCTGTTACAGAGATGAGCATCTGTGTCACAGTTGCTATAACTCTCCTTGCTGGAGTATTTGCTATGGTTTACAGAATGGTATTTCTGTGAGTGATGATTTCCTTCTTGGAGGTTGTCCTATATGCGAGCACGTGAAATATTTATCTCATACAGGATCACGTCTAGGTTCATCTTTGGACCTTAAGTTATTTGGAAATATTTATTTCCTTAACTAACGTGATCTTGTGTTTACGTAATTCGGCAATGACCTTATCAGGTTAAGATCTCCCTATATGGTGAGAATAATTCTACGAAGGGAATGATTTCATTTTATGGAAACTTATAATCCCAATGCCAAATTCGTATGAGAAAGAGTGCTGGTTCTGCTGTCGCAGCAAACAGCTTCTGCGCAGAAGTCGTTATCTCTTATTGAGCGATCACTTTGTTTTATTATTATCTAACGTAACTAAGGGTAATGCTTTATGCTTTTGGAAGTTTTCCCACAGGATTAAATCATGGAGAATATGGCAAGTGAATCAACTAGCCGTTGGGATTGATTGGGAAACTTCGTTCTACGGACAAGCTTAAATGCAAGTGTGAAGCAACGATTCCAAGTGGCCGTTCTACCTAAAAAGCTTACTAGAATCCTTGTGCCTTCACCGTTGCAAAAAGCTGAGAGCGTCCGTCGTGCATTCACCGAGCCGATCACCGCTGACAGAGAGCGTCTTCTGTAACTGCAGAGAGTTTGTGCTATAGTTGCTAATCTTGTCTTGTGCAGGTTGTTAGTCACACAGGTTGTGTGTAAGGGCAGGTGGTAGCCGTCAAGCCACGTTTGGGCAGGTGGTAGCCGTTAAGCCACGTTGGGCAGGAGGTAGCCGTTAAGCCTCGTTGGGCAGGTGGTAGCCGTCAAGCCACGTTGGGCTCAGTGAGGAGCCGGAGTCAGACACGTTGCGTGCGGGTTGTGTTAGACACGTGATAACGTGCAATTTGTTAGTCACATTTCTGGCAGAAGTGTGCATCTATAAAATCGCACATTCCAATCATAGTGAATACGCCCTGCTTGGGTGAGAGCTGGGAGAGTGGACGTAGGCATTGTTTGCCGAACCACTATAAATCTTTTTGTCTTACACAAAAGATAACTTGTCTCAGAACTGGGAATCTGTTTATCAGAACCAGCCTCTGTGACCTAACAGAACCACGCTTCTGTGAGCGAAAAAGTGTCATAACTCTTACGGCACTAATTCAACCCCCCTTCTTAGTGCAATCCTATACCAACAATTAGTATCAGAGCTGGCTCAACAATAAAACCTTAACCGCTTGTTGAGAGATCCGATAGGATGCAAATGGGATATATGCACGCTGTTGGTTCCAACAGTAATAGTCCACCATTATTTGATGGACAAAACTTCTCCAGCTGGCGCAGCAGGATGGAGTTCTGGATTGCATCCCGAGAACCGAGGTGTTTAGGGATCATCCGAAATGGTCCTCTGCTTCTCAGAGGACAAGATCTGAAAGTTGAGCATGGCAGCAGGACTTCACTTTCTGATCAGGAAGTTGAAATCATCAAGCTGAATGCTATGGCTGTCAACTTTCTTCACTGTGCTCTATCTCCTATGGAGTACAACCGGATCTCTGCCTGTACCACAGCAAAAGAGATCTGGGATCGACTTGTTCTAACCCATGAAGGGACGGATCAAGTTAAGGAGACACGAATAAATCTGCTGGTCCAGCAGTATGAGGCCTTCAAAAAGAAGCCTGATGAGTCTATCTCTGAAATGTATGATAGACTCAATACAATCATCAACAGCGTAGCCCTTCTTGGGAAAAATTATTCTAATGCTGAAATGGTGAGAAAGGTCCTCAGGTCTTTACCCATGAATTGGGAAGCTAAAAAGACCGCTATTGAGGAAGCCAAAGATTTAACAACTCTTAGGCTGGATCAGCTTATGGGTTCTCTTCTCTCCTACGAGGAAGAGAAACGGTCATCTGTGCCTCAGACGACCAAATCTATTGCCTTTAAGGCATCAGCTTCTACTGATGATGAATCAGATGATATAGAAGCAGAAACTGATGAGGAGCTTTCCTTGTTAGTAAAGGGTTTGAACAAACTTCTTTACAAGAAACGCTTCAAACGAAGTGTTAAACCCAAGTCTTCTAACTTAGAGGACAAAAAGGGACCAGTATGTTACGAATGTAAGAAACAACTGGGACACATGAGGAATGAATGTCCTCTGTTGGCTGATAGGTCAAAATCTTCTCGAAACAGAAGAAGAGCCTTATTGGCATGGAGCGATGAGGAGGACAATGAATCTGAGTCTGAGGAAGAGCAGAAGGCAAACCTTTGCTACATGGCTCGTTCCAAATCAGAATCTGATTCAAATGAAGAGGTAATCTCGACATCTATGTCTAATTTATCTTCTAATGATCTTAAAGGTTTTCTGACAGAAATCCTTGAGAGAGTTAAAGAGCTATCCTCAAAATATCGCTCGGTGAAAAAGCAGAACAAGGTTCTGCAATCACAACTCACTTCTCTGCACAGAGAAAAGATTGCCTTGAAAAAGGATGCTGAGATCTTCTGCACAGAAGCATCTCCTCTGATCAGAGAACCTCTTCCTGAGGTATGGGACGAGCTACTCGTTCATGACAAAGTGGTTTTTCCACTAGATGAGTCTAACAGAGGTTTATTACCTGAATGTCAGTCTCACAATTGTCACAGAAACAAATCTGAATGTTCAGATGATGTATGCTATGTGACACAGAACGCATGTTCTGTGATAAGTCCCAAAGTCGCACAGAAACAGAAGTCTTTGGTGCTACAGAAATCTGAATCTGTGAAATGTTATACTTCTGAGCAGAAGCATAACAAATCTAGGATTAAAAACCTTGTCGGACCAATAGAAAAGGTTAAATCTTGTCACTATTGTAGCATGCTTGGACATATGATCGGACAATGTCAGATCAAGAAGTCTATAAGCATAACCAACGCGATTCTCTCACGGAACAAATCACAATCCTATGGAACCGGCTTAAGGTGGGTTCCCGTTGTAACCTAACTTGTTCTTAATCGCAGATACACTTGAAAACTAAAGCCAGGAAGGATGAGTGGTACCTGGATAGTGGGTGCTCACGCCACATGACCGGGGATCCTTCTAAGTTTTCAAGTTTGAAGTTACAGAACGGTGGTTCTGTGACATTTGGCGATGATAGCAAAGGCTACATCAAAGGCATTGGAACTATCGGTAGTTCACAAACAATGCAAATAGACGATGTTCTGCTTGTTGCGGGATTAAAACATAGTCTATTAAGTGTGAGCCAACTCTGTGATAAGGGTTATCAAATAACCTTTAACGCAGAAGGATGTTCTGGATCCACAGATGGATCCGTCTGTTTCGTTGCTAAACGAAGAAATGCCTTGTTTCCTACAAGAAATGCCTCTTGTCTTCTGAGAAATGCCTTGTTTCCTACAAGGATGAAACAAATCTTTGGCATAGGAAAGTGGGACACATCAATTTCCAATTATTGTCTAAGATTGCCAAAAAAAAGCTGGTACGAGGTTTACCGAAGCTCTCTTTTGAAGAGAACAGCTTCTGTGAAGCTTGTTCTTTGGGAAAACAAACCAAAGCTTCCTTTAAAAGCAAAGGTTATATTTCCACCTCAAAACCACTTGAACTTCTCCACATGGACCAGTTTGGTCCCACCAGAACACAGAGTCTGGGCCTCAGACGCTATGCTATGGTGGTTGTGGACGATTACTCAAGATATTCTTGGGTAAGGTTCTTGGCTCATAAGAGTGATGCATTCGGTGCGTTCAAAAGCCTTGTCACAAAGCTGCAAAATGAGAAAGGAGCCTCTCTCAAAAGCTTAAGAACTGACCATGGTACAGAATTTGTAAACCATGAGTTCAAGTCCTTCTGTGACATGAATGGCATAGAACTCACATTCTCTGCTCCTTATACTCCACAACAGAATGGAGTAGCTAAGAGAATGAATCGAACTCTTCTTGATATGGCCAGAACGATGATGTGTGAAAGCAAGGTTCCACAGAATCTGTGGGCTGAGGCGATTAACACAGCATGTTATGTGTCTAACCGTGTACTTGCACGAAAGACACTTGACAAAACTCCTTATGAGTTGTACAAGGGCAAAGTCCCTAACATCTCATATTTCCATCCCTTTGGAAGTCCTTGTTACATACTAAGACTTCCTAAGGAGAATGTTGGTAAATTCGATGCTAGATCAGATGAAGGAGTTTTCCTTGGCTATTTTGAATCAAGCAAAGCTTATCGAGTTTTCAACAAAAGAACTCTTGTTGTTGAGGAATCTATTAATGTCATCATTAATGACTCTCAATACACAGAGGAATCTGTCTTATCTGACAGGCCAAGTACGCAGTTGCCTGCTGCTGAAGTACAGAAAGAGAGCGCTGTCCCTCTTAAGACTAATTCTGTACAAATCCAGTCCGTAATTGGACAGGATGCAAACTCTGAGGGCCCCTCAGAGGATAATGATTCGGATAAGAATCTCTTGGACAGAGTGCCCACTCTGTACAAGAAAAGACACCCCATGGAGCAAGTCATTGGGGATGTACAGAAAGGGATACAGACGAGACGTTATGTGAATCTCTTCTGTGAACATTCTGCGTTCCTCTCCCAAAAGGAACCAACAAGCATTGATGAAGCTCTTGCAGATCCTAACTGGATCATTGCCATGCAAGAAGAGCTCAATCAATTCGAACGAAACAAGGTCTGGACGCTTGTTCAGAGACCGAAGGATAGTTCTGTTGTTGGAACCAAGTGGGTCTTCCGCAATAAGCTTGATGAATCAGGCTCTGTGGTCAGGAACAAGGCCAGACTCATGGCCAAAGGGTACTCTCAATCAGAAGGGATTGACTATGATGAGACTTACGCTCCTGTGGCGCGCCTAGAAGCTATCAGACTTCTGTTAGCTTATGCGTGTTATAATGATTTCAAACTATTTCAGGTGGACGTGAAAAGCGCCTTTCTGAATGGTGAGATCAAGGAGGAAGTCTACGTAGACCAACCTCCGGGATTTGAGGATCCTAAGAAACATGATCATATTTATAAGCTTGATAAAGCTTTATATGGCTTGAAACAAGCTCCCAGAGCTTGGTATGAAAGGCTGAGCCAATTTCTTATTGAAAAGGGCTATAGAAAGGGAAAGGTTGACACAACTCTTTCCCTAAAGAAGCACGGAACCGAGCTTCTGATTGTTCAGATCTACGTAGATGACATCATCTTCGGATCTACGAACAATACCTTATGTAATGAGTTCGCAGAACTCATGAAGGGTGAATTTGAAATGAGCATGATGGGAGAATTAACATTCTTTCTAGGCTTACAGATTCGCCAAACTTCAGAAGGTACTTTCATCCATCAAGAAAAGTACACTAAACAACTTCTGAAGAAATATGAGTTGACCAACTCAAAACACTTGTCTACTCCCATGAGCACAAACGCTATTGTGGAGAAAGACGAATCAGGAAAGGATGCAGATCCTAGCCTCTACAGAAGTATGATAGGGTCCTTATTGTACCTTACTGCTTCCAGGCCTGACATTCTGTTCAGCGTCTGCCTTTGTGCTAGATACCAATTAGCACCAAAGGAGTCCCATTTAACACATGTTAAAAGGATATTTCGATATCTTTCTGGAACTACAAACCTAGGGCTCTGGTATTCCAAGAGATCATTATTTGATCTTATAGAGTACTCCGATGCAGACTTTGCTGGCTGTAAAATCGATCGGAAGAGTACTTCTGGAACCTGCCAATTGCTTGGAGATATGCTCATATCTTGGCACTCAAAGAAGCAAGCTTCTGTTGCATTGTCAACAGCAGAGGCAGAATATGTTGCAGCAGCAAGCTGCTGTGCACAGCTTCTGTGGATGCGTCAACAACTTGAGGACTACGGTTTCAAGTTTGACAATATTCCAATACGGTGTGATAACACCAGTGCCATAAATCTGACCAAGAATCCTGTTCAGCATTCAAGGTCTAAACATATAGAACTAAGACATCATTTTATTCGAGATCATGTCCAAAATGGTTCTATTGTTGTGGAATATGTGAGCACAGAAACACAGCTCTGTGATATCTTCACAAAACCATTAAATTTTGAGAAGTTCTCAAAATTGCGAATGGAATTAGGGATTTGTTATCCCCTCTAAATGGATCTGATTGATCCTTATTGTGTGCATATTTGATTTGGTGAAAATTATGATTTTCAAAAATTATTTCCAATTTTATTATTTCCTGTTTTAAAAATTTTCTTAAGACTTCCCTGCTAAAATCTTTTCTTATTTATTTTCTCCCTTTCAAAGCATCTTTGCACACACACACGTCTTCCCTCCATCTCAGACACCCATTTTTCTCTCCCCCCACGTTTTTCCTCCGATCCTTCTTCGTCATCTCTTCCAAACCCTAACTTCTCTTCTTTGCTTCCTTCTATCCTCATGGCACAACGAATCAAGAGAATGCGTGCTGCCAAAGCCAAAGCAAGGCGCTCTGCTAGATTCAGCACTGAATCTCTGTCCGATCGGGACTCTCAGGAGACCCAGTCTTCATTACAGGGGAGCGACTCTGAGAACTCAAGTCTCTCGTCGAAGGATACGAAATCCGTGTCCCAGCACTCTCCCCCCGAGAGTTCCAAAGCTCTGAATGCAGAGCAAGAAGTCATCCAGCCATCCACAAAGGAGGACCCTCCTGTACCTGCTAAGGAGGACCCTCCTGCAGCAAAAATTTCTGAGCCAGAAATTGAGGAAATGGTGATTTCTCCACAAGGACAAGCTGAGAAACAGGTCCCTATACCTCAGCGCATAAGCCCTCCTCTAGAGTCTCCATCTCTGGCTATCTTGCCCTATATTGAGACTCTGCCACCTCCTCCTCCTCTTCCAAAGCAGAAGTTGGCCCCAACTTCATCTAATGCTGAGGAACAGGCTGTGAACCCTCCTGCGGTCGCGGCACAGGAGAAAGGAAAGGCACAGAAACGCCCATCTGCGGAACCGTAGAAGGAGAACAAAAAGTGAAGAGGTTTTCCTCTGACCTTTACTCCTGAAATTGGGGAGATCGTTTCTGCTGAGGAAATAAAGGCTGTATTAGATTCTTCTGAGTACCCTGCTAGAGATCTTGAGGACAGGAAAATCGTTCCCTGTCGATTTATCAGATTTAGGTTCTTCTCTGAGCACTCTCTTGGGCGATTAGAAACTCTTTTCCGTGAGCTCTCTCTGGTTAACTTCTGTGAGCACAGAAGCCCTGTCTCTGCCTCCTTGGTTAGAGAATTCTACAGTCACATCACCTTCCACAGGGTGAACAAGCTGATCAAGTACATAAAGGTGGTAATAGAGGAGAACATCTATGTTTTTTCTCTACTTGATGTATGCAGGGCCTTCAGTGCAAGATACCACTCTCAGCTCCAACCCATGGAGATATCCAAGTCATCGGCGTATCGTAGGATAACAGGGGCCGAAAGGCCAACCAAGTCCAGCGTATACCTGGAGAGCACGAAGCTGCCTTTAGAACTGCGCATCCTCCATCGTGCTGTTATGTACTGCCTCTACCCCCGGACTGGGAGCACGGACAGTATCATCACGAAGGACGCCATCATGATGGTGCATCTGCTGGAGGGACTTCCTGTCAATCTTGGATCGATCATCTTTGAGCACATGGAGAGATGTGCAACTCTGCCTGATAGAGGACTACCCTATGGCCATATCATCATGAAGCTCCTACAGACTTACTCTTGTGATATAACTCCCAAGAGTAATCAGGACACCATCCATGTCGAGCCTTTTGACGGTACGACACTTGATCATATGGGGTTTGTCTTTACAGGGTCAGAATGAGTTCCAAAGAGGAGCAAGGAGGAACCATCCTCCAAAAAGAAAAGAGTTGCTGCACCTTCCAAGCGTAAGACTCAGGCTGACACCAGCAAGCAGAAGAAGATTGATACCAAACAGAAGCATACTTCTGAGGCATCCACTTCTGCTAATCCGAAAGAGTCACACAAATTGGATAAGTGCATTGCTCAGCAAAAGGAGATTAAGACCCTGATTACGAAGCTGCTTGTAGATCTTGCTGATCTCGCGGCATATATCAAGGGCAAGGATGATGCATCCTCCTCTCCTTCTGCAGAAGAAAGTGACTGACCAGTCCTTTCAGAATCCGGCTTCTGAAAACCGATAAACTCTGGATCTGTTGCTTTAAAACTCACTCTTTTGAATTTCCTGCATGTGGTTTGAAACTTGTTTCATGACATATCTTTTTGATATATGACTTATTTGATGATGCAAAAAGGGGGAGAAGTAGCTAGCTCCCTGGAGAATTTTTTAGTTTTTAGGACAGGTGAATTTTTAGTTTTTAGGACAGGTGTTCTGTGAGACTTAGGAACAGTCACAGGTGTTCTGTGAGACTTAGGAACAGTCTTTGCATTTTTCTTTGTGTTCTGTGTTTCTTTGTATGCAGGTCATGAAGACGCTGAGGAGATTTCCTCAGTGTAATGCAGGTCTCAGCAGAATTATTTTCTGTTTTGAGAAAATCCTCGCCAGAATGATGCTTCTGGTTGAGATCAACTTGGGTTTGAGCGGAACTGCTTAAACTCAGGGGGAGTCAGAGAACTTTCTCTGCTTATACTCTAGTCAGAGTATTACTTCTCTGTTACGTTCTGAGCTCTGATTAAAAAGGGTCATCTTAGAACTACTTACCTGTTCAGGGGGAGCTATGACAGAATAGTACTTCTGTCCACAATGCATGATATTGCAATCATGAGCACTGATTTGATCAAATCATATAAATGCTCTAATCGATTTGGTTAATGAACATTAACTAACCTCGATCACTGATCTGAGCAAGCAATAATTTCGATCGAAATTAATCTGCTTAGATTCAGGGGGAGTTACTACAGAAACTAGCTTCTGTATCAGCCATCTCGCAATAAGGAAATCTGTAAGACCATTAAAACTCTTTAATCATTACTCTCCAGATGAGCATGGTTTTGACATCATCAAAAAGGGGGAGATTGTTGATATAATCTGGTTTTGATGATGACAAAGGTTATGTATTGCTAGTGTTATTTAAGTGTACAGAAGAACAGGTCTTCGGGTGTAGAAGCTGGTATCTGTCATTCGTGCAATACGTAAAAGAGTTATGTGGAGTACTTCAACAGGGGAAATGATCTAGCCATCAGAAATGGAATTCTGAGGATAAGATCTACTATCGAATCCACTATCTCTGTTACAGAGATGAGCATCTGTGTCACAGTTGCTATAACTCTCCTTGCTGGAGTATTTGCTATGGTTTACAGAATGGTATTTCTGTGAGTGATGATTTCCTTCTTGGAGGTTGTCCTATATGCGAGCGCGTGAAATATTTATCTCACACAGGATCACGTCTAGGTTCATCTTTGGACTTTAAGTTATTTGGAAATATTTATTTCCTTAACTAACGTGATCTTGTGTTTACATAATTTGGCAATGACCTTATCAGGTTAAGATCTCCCTATATGGTGAGAATAATTCTACGAAGGGAATGATTTCATTTTATGGAAACTTATAATCCCAATGCCAAATTCGTATGAGAAAGAGTGCTGGTTCTGCTGTCGCGGCAAACAGCTTCTGAGCAGAAGTCGTTATCTCTTCTTGAGCGATCACTTTGTTTTATTATTATCTAACGTAACTAAGGGTAATGCTTTATGCTTTTGGAAGTTTTCCCACAGGATTAAATCATGGAGAATATGGCAAGTGAATCAAATAGCCGTTGGGATTGATTGGGAAACTTCGTTCTACGGACAAGCTTAAATGCAAGTGTGAAGCAACGATTCCAAGTGGCCGTTCTACCTAAAAAGCTTACTAGAATCCTTGTGCCTTCACCGTTGCAAAAAGCTGAGAGCGTCCGTCGTGCATTCACCGAGCCGATCACCGCTGACAGAGAGCGTCTTCTGTAACTGCAGAGAGTTTGTGCTGTAGTTGCTAATCTTGTCTTGTGCAGGTTGTTAGTCACACAGGTTGTGTGCAAGGGCAGGTGGTAGCCGTCAAGCCACGTTTGGGCAGGTGGTAGCCGTCAAGCCACGTTTGGGCAGGAGGTAGCCGTCAAGCCACGTTGGGCAGGAGGTAGCCGTCAAGCCTCGTTGGGCAGGTGGTAGCCGTCAAGCCACGTTGGGCTCAGTGAGGAGCCGGAGTCAGACACGTTGCGTACGGGTTGTGTTAGACACGTGATAACGTGCAATTTGTTAGTCACATTTCTGGCAGAAGTGTGCATCTGTAAAATCCCACATTCCAATCATAGTGAATACGCCCTGCTTAGGTGAGAGCTGGGAGAGTGGACGTAGGCATTGTTTGCCGAACCACTATAAATCTTTGTGTCTTACACAAAAGATAACTTGTCTCAGAACTGGGAATCTGTTTATCAGATCCAGACTCTGTGACCTAACAGAACCACGCTTCTGTGAGCGAAAAAGTGTCATAACTCTTACGGCACTAATTCAACCCCCCTTCTTAGTGCAATCCTATACCAACAATTAGCCATCAATGATGAAAAATTTCATTTAAATGGCCAGAGGTTGTCAAAAGTGTCAGCGACATGGTCCAACGACGCATGCCCAAGCCACGAACCTCGTTCCAGTTATTAAACCTTGGACTTTAAAGACTTGGGCACTAGACATAATAGGAGAAATACATCCCCATTCTAGTCGAGGGGACGCATTTATTCTAGTGGCAACTGATTACTTTACTAAATGGGTAGAAGCATAAGTCTACAAGAAGATCGATTATAACGAAATCATTGGTTTTCTGCGAACTTGCATTATATACAGATTTGGTGTTCCCCAGAATATCATTGTCGATAATGGGACAGCTTTTAACAGTTTCAAAGTGTGGGAGTTCGCAGAGGAGTTCGACGTTACGATTAGCAATTCGACACCTTATTACTCCCAAGCGAATGGACAGGCCGAGGCCACCAATAAGTTGATTAAAAACAATATCTAGAAAATGGTTGGACTTAATCTGCGGAAATGGTATGATGTGTTGGATGAGACCTTATGGCCCTTGCTAGTCGCTAGGCGAGAAAGCACCGGGGAATCTCCATTTGCTCTCGTATATGGTCATGATGCAGTGTTACCTATTGAGATAAGGTATAAATCACTTCGCGTCAGTCAACCTTGTTTACTGCACGAAGCTATGCGCGTGGCTCTAGAGGAGCTGGAGCGGAAAAGGTTAGAAGTGATAGACAAATAGAGGTGCACAAGAAGAGAATAGCCCGACACTATAATAAGAAGGTGGAACATAAACACTTTCAAGTCGGTGATCTAGTTTGGAAGATGGTATTGTCGTTGAAAACTAAAGACCAAGTTTTAGGTAAATGGTCCCCAAATTGGGAAGGACTATATCAGGTGAGCGAAACTTAATCAGGGAATAGCTATAGGCTGTCGCCTCTTGAAGGGGTCAAACAACCTTTGAAGATCAATGGTAAAGACTTAAAACTCTACAAGAAAACTATTTGGTAATTCCATGAAAAGGTTTTAAGAGAACGATTCTCAGGTATTTGGAAACAAATTGCCCAAAGCTAAACCCAAACAAAGGCTAATAAAGTGAGTAGGTGGCAACAATTCAGCAAAAACATTAACTGGCCACCAAAATGGAAACAGCAATGCTAAAAGAAAAGGAAAGTTAGTTTTTCCCAAAAGGGAGGACCATTCTCAGTTTCTGGAATTCAGGACCTGGTCATGGAGTGTGCAGTATCTACAAAAAGCATAGTTAGGACCTTCTTCCTGGTCCTCTTCATGATGACCTCATTCCGTCGGCGGAACCATGATAATGGATCTTCTAGATCCTTAGAGGAATCATGAGCGGCCTGGTCAGCTAATAATGAGTCAATGACAACAACTCGGTCCGTGAGGTCGTTCTTCAGGGCCAGGAGTTGGGAAGCACGGTTCTCCAGTTCTTTTTGCTGGGAAGATAGGTCGGCTTTCTGCAGGTGAAGGTGTTGGACATCAGCTGCTGCTGCGGCCTGAGAGTTCTTAATATCCCGAATTTTGGCTTCAGCATCATTGAGTATGTCGAGATTCACCACGTAAGCAGACCACTCAGTCCAAAATTGGTCCTTGAATCTTAGGCAGGCCGCAAGCATTTCATCGGTCACCTTAGGAGAATCCTCAATCGCCTGAACACAGGATTGGATGATCTTAAATTCCTCCTCAAAGAATATATCAAAGCGGAGGAGGTCACCGATCTGATCAATGTTCTTTCACAGCTGATCAATCTCACTGAGCTGAGCTTCCTTGGTGCCTGAAAGACCCTCCCCTGACGTGCCAAGAGATTTCTCACCTGATGGTAAACTAGGGGATGAACCGATTGAACTTACAACTAGAACAGCCTCAACAGCACCAGGATTAACATCCGTAGTGCCGGTAGCCTCTTGCTCAGCAGCCTTAATTATCTCCGCGACTGCTGTAGACTCATCAGGGGGTATCTTTTGGCCCGGGCTCTTGGGAGGGTCAATCTACAATGATGAGTAGTAACCGGTTACATATAAAAAAAATAAGGAAAATGAGTGGCGAAATCAGCAAGTACCTTATCTTTGGGAGTAGGTAGCTCCAAGAAAACTACAGACTCAGCAGTTGGCTAAGTAATCCTAAAGTAAATCCTAAAATCAAATCCTAATCGGCATGAAGTAAACTAAAAAAAATAGGGTTGGTGGAATCGTCTCCGTCGTCGGCTCTTGTCTCCAATGGCCTTATAGGTCGAATCCCCCTTCCAAAAAGATTAAAAAAGTCTTTATATATGTCCTCGAAATAACCCTAGAAAATCAAAGAAAATCTGAGAAAATCTGGAGAGGAAATATTCTCGGCATCCGTACGTGCAGCTGCGTAGAAATCTGGTGCAGCTGCACCAACTGTTCTGTCCCCTAGCCGACCCTTCGTTGCAGCTGCACTGAACTCCGTTGCAGTTGCGCCGACCATCTAGATCCAACTTCTTCATGACTCCTCCTTCCATCTTTAATTCTTCTTCATCTCATTTTAACTACCAACGTAAACAAAATATACGGAAGAGATGAGACATTAAAGAAATCAAAATACCAAACAACTAAACGACTAAAATGCTAAACCTAACCAAAATCAAGTCTAAGACATGATCCCTTAACTCTATTTTTATAAAGTTATCACCAACCATCACTATTTATAGCAGAGGTATGAGTAATAAGCCGTCTGACAGCAAATACCATTGAGAAAATCTCGAGGATTACAATAGACGGATTTCGAAGATCTCAACAGATATGCGTCGAGGATATCAACAGTAATGAATTGCATTGTAATATGCACACAATATAAGAGAGCACGCAAAATAAATGCTAGGTTCTATTTCATGAAGAGACGGATTACAGTTTCTGACCCCGTCTTCCGGGGATTATATGTTTAATAACATAAATTCTGCACCACAGACCTTAGTGTTATCTATGGGTTAATGATCTTGAAAATGGGCCAAAAGAGGACAAGACCTCTTAGTGAGGTAGTTACGGACACTCCAGGGGATGACTTGCGGGCGAAACGGCTCCCAAGTGACAGAGGTTGCCAGGCGAGATAAGAAGATGAAGCGACAGCCAGTTGGGCGAATGAGGAAGCTCTGCAACGATGGCTAGCGGACGACGCAGTCAATTAGTGATGGTCGGGGGAAGATATGGACAATTTCATCAGATGGAAAGAAATAGTTGTCAAGACTACACATATGGAAATTAGATATTCTACGAAGACTGACGACATGACTACCAAATTTTGTACATATATTTTTTTAACGTATTTACATAGGACTAGCGTGTTATCAATGAGTTTCATATAGACAGACAGTCACACATCAACACAGAGAGACATATACAATCTTTTATTTTCTTGCATTCTTGCTTTTTTGCATTCTCACGGGCATAGTCAATGACATCCGTAATTGTTCCTGCTTAGAGTGTCATTTCTTTTCTCCCTTTTCTTTTTCATTAACGGTGACCACATACATTCAAAAGACCCTCTAAGGACCAGTTGCTCAGTGTGCCAAAACTTTCCGACGTATTCGGCGCCGATTGTCTTAGCAGCCACTTCGAAAGCCAACTGTGAAAAGGGGTGCCACCAAAATGTGGCAAACTCAAGTCCCACATCGAAAAGGTAAAAGAGTTCGGCATTTTATATAAACCTAAGCGGAATAATCCTTCTATAGTCAATTGGTATTAGAGTGGAACCCCGTTGGGCTTGTTTGCTGGGCTCGGCATATGAGCCGATCCGATATTCTAATACCAATAGAAAATTGTGCGTCGAGTCATGATGTGAGGTTCCTTTCTTTTGCGGACCAACAATGAGACTTGACTGTCAATAGATTATCCGTCTTTCGATCACGTACCAGTTCTTAGGCTCCTCGATCGTGATTGCTTCCCTTTGCTCACTCGTCATCCTTGCTCGCTTGGCGTTGGACTATTGCTCCCCCCTCAAGGTGTTGGGTCGTTATATTCGTTTGCCTGCGTGATGTTCAATTGCTGCTCGTTCCCCGAGGTGCTCACCCATTACAATTATTTACTTGCCAAGTGTTGGACTGCTCTTACGTGCTTGCTCAATTGCTTTCTTTTTATGGGCCTAACACTAACTATGTTTAGTCTCTCTTCTTTTTTGGGCCTAGGATTTGGTCCGCCAATTCTCCTGCACTGTTAGAAAACTTGGTTATGTGCATATATATATATATATAGAAAGATAACATTTATATATATTTATATTAGTATTTATATTTATATTTATTGCCGTTCCTGCGCACGAGAAATTATTAGGTATGCCGTTATATATGTCAACATTTGTTTTTATATATAATAAATATTTTTATTATTTTTAAATTTGTTATTAATTTTTATATTAAATTAATATCGGTTTCACCCCGAACATTAAAAATACATATGTTTCAATGTCCTCAAAGTAAAGGGTAAATTTTAAACAAATAGTTAAACTCGCAATGAATTTTTAGACCTTAAGTAACAAGAATTTCCCCTCAAAACGTCTTTTCAACATGAATCAGTAGTATGAAACGAATTACTAAAAATGCTATAAATTGTTAAACCTTACACGGAGATCTATTCGACTTTTGTTAACGCCAGTCATAATAGTATTTTAAAAAAACAATTTTTTTTATCTAAGAAAGAAATGTGGACATATATGCCAGCCACATGTAATAAGATACTTGCGGTTTACATAGTAAACGTCATTTTGGGCTTTTCTGGGATGCACTTTGAAGGAAACCATGATCGATGCTGCTTAAAAGGTGTTCGACTGACGATGTAACGCCATAGGTAACTATCATAACAAGAATCGGTGCTAATTCATGAGTAGTTCGACGAACCAAGAGTCGATGGTAAAGACATTCGAAGATAATACTCCATCGAAGATCTTCAGTATTGAAGAGGGACGGCAAGGATTGAGGTCGATGCTCGAAGGGTCAATATTCATGTAGTATCGACAATCGAGTCGTCTCACTAGTTAGATGATAGTTAGTTTTATGACAACTCACACGTGTTAAATGTGTATCGGTCGACAGTTATTAGTTAGTGCCAATAAATAAGTCAGCTCGGGTTAATTGTAAATACACGACAATCGCTCTATGACCCCGAAGGACTGCTTGACTGTCAACTTATCTTTTCGTAATCGTTTTAATTGTTGTTGTAAGATGGTTGTAAATCTTTCTCTTTGTGTTTAGTGAATTCTGATTGTCTTTTATTACTTCCTTTTATTAGTGACCACATTCAACACTTAGTTCCCGATATATCGCGACGTGTTTAGTCTCACAAACACGTTTCTGGCGAGCAAAGTGGGAGCCGGAAGTAAATTTTGTGTGGTAGCACGGAATGACAACAACCCGAAGTGCGGCTAACAAAATGGCTTATACTCAGGGTGATTCGGAGACCAATTCTGGGCAGAGCCAAACTGCCAACAACGGCCGAAACCGCCGAAACGGGCAGCAAAATGCCTAGAATGTTGGACAACAACCAATTCTGGGCAGAGCCAAACTGGCAACAACGGCCGAAACTACAGAAACGGGCAGCAAAATGCCTAGAATGTTGGACAACAAAATGTCCATACGCAGGAGCAAGGAACTTTGCCTGTGTCGAACCTCCTGCCAAACGTGTCTGATACAGTCCCTTTCGACATGTTTCTACAGATGCAGGATAAGTATCAGGAGAATTTTCTGGGGTTACAAAAGCAACTCCAGGGATTGACCGCCAAGATCGATGCTGAATATGCCCCTGAAACCGCAACCAAAAGGCTACCATTCGCGATGGGATGCGCAGGGTGAGTTTCTATCAAGAGATGAACCAAGATCCTGTCCATTTAACACAGGACTATCGACAGTCCGAACCAAGTAGGTCGCGTTTTGTTCACGATGATCGAGGCGATTTTGTCACACCTGATCGATCGAATCGTTTTAATGAGTTCGTTCATTTCGATGATGATGCACAGGATCCATGTCGACCGCAGGTATATGCACCTCCTCATCGTCGAAGGGAGAGCCTTTACACGCGCTCTACCATCAATAACCATGTTCGTGGACCCCCGACAGAAGGTCAACCCCCGAGGAGGAACCTTTTCGGTGATGTTCCTTGGGAGGTACCTACCTTCGACAGGGAGCCTGATAGAAATCCTTTGGAAAGGGAAGTGCCCAGAGTCCTTCTGATGCCCGTCGATCTTGTTGGCTACAGAGAGATGGTCGCTCGAATAGTCGAACATACGGTTCCAGGAGCTGTGCGTAGGGAAGAAGTTAGCCTTTACAGGACCCCTTATCTTGAATTCATCGATCGGATTATCCTTATCCTAGGGGCTATAAGATTCCCAATTTCACGCGTTTCTCAGGTGAGGATGAGATGATACCGATGGAGCACATAGCTCGATTTACTCACCGAACAGGGGAGGCATCGAACAATGACCACTGCAAGCTTCGACTCTTCCCTAATTCACTCATTGGACCAGTGTTTACTTGGTACATCCACCTTCCGCCTAACTCAGTGCAGAATTGGCAGAATATGCAAACGCAGTTCATGCAGGCCTTCGCTACTCTTGCTTAGACCATCTCTTTGATTGAGCTGACTAAGATGCGACAGCAGCCTGGAGAACATGCAGCGACCTTCCTGCAACGATTCCGAAATGCTCGACTCAGGTACAAGACATCAGTCAGCGAAGATGAGGTGGTCAATATGGCCCAAGATGCTCTCGATATTCATATCCGAAAGAACAATCCAGGGAGAAAATTTTATAGACCTCTACGAACTCGCTCTAAGAGCTACTAAGTATGAAAATCAACTCAGAGAAGAGTCGAGGGAACGTATGGCATATCAGCTTCAACCCACATTTGTTGAGGTCGATGTGGACGAATTTGTCAAAGGCGAGGCCACTACTTGTGATCCATTGTCAAAGAAGAATTTCAAGGCTAAGGCATCTCAAAAGTCGAATGAAGAATGAAAATACTCCTTCGATCTTAAGAAAGCTAATGAAATCTTCGACTGGCTCCATCAACGAGATCGAATCATGCTGCAATCTGGTCGTCGACTTCCTCAGACTAAGAGAGAAAAAAAGATGAGTTATTGCAAATGGCATGAATCTTTTACCCACGCCACGCGTGATTGTCTAACCTTTAGAAATCTTATTCAGGATGTTATTCAAGCCAAAATTTTGTGCTTCAAAGAATCCGAAGAGTCGTCTTCCGTCGATCAAAAACCTTCCGCTGATTGTGAGGTGCATACGTTCGATATTAACATGGTTGATGTTGTTCGACGTGCTTTTCAGGAAACCAATGTCTCCAGAGAGACTTATGTGATCAATAAGTTGTTCAAGAGGCTACTTAACAATGGAGTTTTCTCTTTCCCTGTAGCTGCTTCGAGGCTGAAGAATGAGGTTTGCTGGTGGCACATGGAAGAAACTCACACCATTGACAAGTGCTTCACTTTTAGGAAGGTTCTCCAGTCTCACCAGACGGAGGACTGGTTCGATCTGACACCAGTCGAAAGGGCTGCTATTGGGATTTCTCGCAAAGATCCTCCGAACGCGTTTAATCGAAACCCCGGAGGAAGAAGATCTGCCCCTGATGCTCATAAGGTTTTTCTGATAAGGGGCATGTTGTCCAGAAAGCAAAGGCAACACCCTGCTGTCCCAATGCATAGCCGATCCTGCTGACTGTCAACAACGATGTAGACTCCTCTGCAAAGTCAAGTGACCTGTTAAAGGAAACTATCAAGAGAGGCAATGTTAGGGATCGACTCGGACCTTCCTCACGTCTCGAAGAGCAGGCTATCAAAGATGGACCTCCCATTGCACAATTTCTTGAGAAAGCTAGCACTTCCAATCAGTGCAGTCCTATTCTGAGGAACAAGATACCGATCTCTCAGCTGTGTCACCTATGCTCGTACAATTATCTGCAGAAGCTGATTGTTATGTCCTCGCCGAATAAGTTCGACATTATCCTAGTCGACCATCCAATTCAAGGTACGATCGAAACAAATCCATTGTATTGCATGCCTGTTTTCGTTCATAAGGAAGGCGTAGGGCAAGTCCAAGGATACGATCCCCAGAGATGACAATTTGTTCAGGTATATCCTGAATATTATCGATCATGTCGACATCCATTTGACTTCTCATGTTCTAATGGTGATGAGTGGAGACGAGTAAATAACCAACGGTCTCCATTTCCATCTAAGAGCAGTAAGAAGAGGAAAGAAAGACGTCGAAGGAGGGCAGAGGAAAAACGGCAAAAATCCGTTGACCCTGCGATGGTCGAAGAGGAGAAAATCGATCATGGCGATTTGTTTATTATCGATAGCTCTCGTTCCCAAGAAGATCATCCTAAAGATAAGGAAATACTTGCTAAGGATGATGATTTTGAAGATGTCTTTGATGATTCGGACTACAATCCAGTCCAGTTCGATGCTCCTGAGAACTCTGTAGAGTATAACGTTATTATGTTACCCACAACCTACAATTACTCAACCTATCCTAGGTATTCTTAAAACTTCGGCGCCTCAGGTCATTCGTTGCCCTATAGGCTTTCCAGTAAATTGGTTTATTAAGCCTAGTCCTTCGATGCAATCTCATATACACTCCTTGTATATCAAAGCAGAATTCAATGGGATTCTTCTGAAGAAAGTATTGGTAGGTAATGGTGCGACGGTTAACATAATGCCTTTACGTACCCTTAAATACTTAGGGTAAGATAAGGCTGATGTTACCAATACCGATGTTGGCATAACAGGCTTCAATGGCCTTATGTCGAAGTGTGTCGGAATATTCCCGCTTAAATTGAAAGTTGGAAGATCCAAGATAGCTACTGCTTTCTTTATAGTTGATGTCGATACGACATTTATTGCTCTTCATCGAGAACTCATGCTTTGGCTTGATTCTGAAGTTGATGTTATTAAAGCTTACTCATCCATTAACACTTGTCTTAACCCTGTCGAAATTTATACAGGACATGTTATTGATGCTGTCGATGACATGAGCTTGAAGAAGAGATACTCTCTTGGAGATCCGAATGTTGGGCCTTTGGGAGAATCGACTGGGAAAATTCGACTTTGTAGTCAAATATGGGGGTCATCCGCATCCTATAGTCGATGCTCCAACTGGATGGGATTCTGACTAAGTACTTCCAGCTGTCGAAGCTGAGGTTCAGGCAAAAAAGGAGGCGGAGCTCGATAGTATCCTCCATTCTATTAAGGAAGCTGCTGGATTGCTCCCTGAAGCCATCATCGAAGAGGAAAATGTTGAACCTGTTAATGAAGAAATGAATGCTCACATCGTCAATGACAAGAAAGGTGTTGACCCTGGCAACCCGGACTTGGAGCTCGAGAGACTCCTCCGGGAGGACGAAGATGCTTGATATTGATCAGGAAGACGTAGTGGTTGATGTCTTAGAGCGACTATGAGTTTATAGGCTAACTAGGCCTAGAGTTAGTCTTGAAATGTGTCTTGAAACCAGTTCGCTGGACGTAGATAGTCCCGACCAGCGTGTTGAAGAGGATGGGTCGAATCTTGATTTGAAAATGTGTGTAAATTCGACTGGAGTTGTATCTCATCCAACTATGAACAAAACAACGTTTTGTGATAAGTCTACAGTTGAATCCCCTGAGGATTGATGCACATTAATTATGCCTTGGGAAACTCTAGTAATCGTAAATGTAAGTGATGACGCGACTCAGCGACCTACCAGTATAAGTGGTTCGATTGAAAAAGATCTCTTCCAATCAATTCTAACACTTTTAAAGGAATTCAAAGACTGTTTTGCATGGGACTATACCGAAATGCTTGGCTTGGATCGGCGATTAGTTGAACATACTTTGCCTGCTACGCCAGGTTTCAAACCTGTGAAACAGGCTCCACGTCGATTACCAAGCGAACATAGACAACAAGTCTTTGAAGAAGTAAAGAAGTTGTTTGATGCTGGATATATAAGAACTTCTCAATACACAGAATGGATTTCCTCCATTGTTCCTGTAAAAAAGGAAAAACGGAAAAATCCGAGTTTGTATTGATTTTAGATATCTTAACAAAGCAACTCCGAAGGATGAATATGCGATGCCAATAACGGATAAACTCATCGATAAAACATCCGGTCATAAGATTGTGTCTTTTATGGACGGTTATTCTAGGTATAACCATATCTTTATTGCTGAGAATGACATACATAAAACAACATTTCGCTGTCCTTTTGGAATTTTTGAATGGGTTGTCATGCCTTTTGGCTTAAAGAATGCTGGAGCGACTTATCAAAGGGCAATGAACCTCATTTCTAACCCGTTGATTGAGTCCACGGTCGAAGTTTACATCGATGATATCGTCGTAAAATCGTTGGCAGATCATTGCTATGTGGAAGATCTTAGAAAAAATTTTCTTCAAATGAGAAAGCATAACTTGAAGTTAAATCCCATGAAATGTGCTTTTTATGTTCACACCGGACAATTTTTGGAATTTCTAGTTCATTATCGAGGGATAGAGATTGATCCGAGTAAGATTAAAGCTATTAAGGATCTACCTCCCCCATCGACTAAAAAACAGCTTCAAGCTTTCTTGGGGAGAATTAATTATTTACGACGATTTATAGGAAATCTTGCTGGTCGAACAATGACATTCTCTAACTTGTTGAGAGGACAAGATAGTTTTGAATGGACTGATAGCCATCAGGAATCCTTCGAAGCTATTAAGAAATACCTCATCAATCCACCTGTCCTGGTCCTTCCGAAGCAAGATCGACCCTTTTCTCTGTATATTGCTGTGGGTGATAAGGTTATCGGATCGATGTTGGTACAAGAAGATAACCAACGTAAGGAACGAGTCATTTGTTACTTATCCCATATCCTTACCCCCATTTAATATAGATATACTAATAATGAGAAGCTATGCTTATCATTATATTATGCGATCATTAAAGTTCGACATTACAGTGGGAATAACACGGTGTATGTAGTATCAAATGCTCCCGTATTAAAAATGTTATTCGATAGTCCTATGTTATCAGGTAGGCTTAGTAAATGGATCATTATTTTGTCTCCATTTGATCTTCGATATCGATCACAAGCATCGATCAAAGGGCAGATTTTAGCCGGCATTTTAGCCCAATATACAGATTCTAGATTAACTAGTTCTCAAGATTTGAAGAAATTTTGGGAAGTTTGGTTTGATGGGTCTGTGTCCAGCGAAGGGGTCGGGGTAGGAATTTATATTCTATCTCCTTTGAAGGTAAAACACAAGATAGCTTATCGGATCGACGATATGTTGACAAACAATTCCATCGAATATGAGGCTTTGATCATTGCTCTACAGACCTTGACTGATCTTCAAGTATCATATACAACAGTTTGAGGGGATACGCAGCTGGTCATCAATCATGTCAAAGGTTCGAGCATGTGTACCTTCGACCACCTCCAGCGATACTTGGATAAAGTCCATGACTTGTCTTCTTTCTTTAAGGAGGTTCAATTTGAACACATTCTTAGGGAGGCACAACATGCTTCTAGTTTTAAAATAAGTCATCATTGATATCGACGATAACCCCCGATCTTGGCGCACTTTGTTGATGGATGTGCTCGGGACTTTGCGCGTTACTAAACGAGAAAGCATCGAGCAAACTCCGTACAGTTTAGTCTATTGACATGACGCCATCCTACCCATCAAAGTTCGTTATAAGTCGATGCGATTTCTGGCCCATCAGGAAGATCATCCCGTCGATTATATCGAGTCGATCCTGATTGATTTAGAAAACTTAGAGGCGATACGCTTTCAAGCACTGAATCGAATTCAAGTCCAAAAAGAAAGGGTCGCTCGAAGTTATAATAAGAAGGTCGTCTTAAAATCCTTTAAGAATGGAGACGTAGTTTCGAAAATGATCCTCCCGATTGGAAATAAAGATTATTTCCTAGGCAAATGGACTCATACTTGGGATGGTCCTTTTACGGTCGATGAAGTTTATCCTAAAAACGCTTATCATTTGTCATACTTAAATGGCGAACCACTTGCCTTGAAGATTAATGGCAAGCATTTGAAGCTCCATCGACAGACATTATGGGATTTACATTCCAAAGAAATTCAGTATCGATGTCCCGAATTATGGTCCCAATTAATAGGGATAATCGACGTTACAAGGAAAACTTGATCGACCAACAAACTCGATTCACTATGAAATATTACAAGTACAAGTGAATCGATACATATGAAATAAAACTATACATTCCTTCAAAACTAGACATGTCGATCTTCGATTGTCGTAGGCACTATTGTCGACACTAAGGTCGACTGTCGTGGTCGCTGGGGTTATAGCTCCAGATCCCTCCTTGTTTGGCGAGCATCTGCGGCTAGGGTTGCCATCAGTGTCCCCTGCTTCGTTTGCTCCAGACTCGCCTCAAAGGTTCACCAATATTGTCGCTTCCACAGCAAGCAATATTTGGAAAAGATATTCAAGGAGGAAAGAAGAACTCCGTGGCCCGACACCATGAAGCGACGTTTGCAACCTGGGAAAACTTTATGTCGCTTGGCTCAAGCTTGTACTTGAGCCGTGGTGTCGGGCGATGGAAGTGAACCTTCTACCTAAGGTTGAGGACTTAGGCTTTCATGGGGTCTAAGGTTGAAAACCTAGGCTTTGTGATTAGAGGGGAAACTAATGGATTTGGAAAGAAAGCTTCTCGGCGGGACATTGTAGCTGGGATTGTTTACGAGTATGTGAACTTGTGGCCCCATGATTTTGCTATTTATAGGCAGAAGTATTAGGTCACATCGATCATAGAGAATCTCAACAATCTGATAAAATCTCAACAGTTCCCAGAGAATTTTAACGGCCTCATTAAATTGAGTCATATTTCCGATCATAGCATTTAATTAACTTAAATGTGTTTCGATTGAGAGGTTGGAGTTATAACTTAGTCGAAGGGAAATCGTTCGAATATGCCATTCACTCAAAGGAAATTTATAGAACAAAGGGAAATGAAAGGAGCGAAAAATGCATTCAGATTGATGATTCGACATCGATGACAATCACTGCTCAGCGCCATACAGGAGTCTAGTTAGCAAATCAGCAAAGTAGGCTCGAGTGTTGTTCTTTACCATGAGCATATTCATGGCCTTCTGGAACGAGATCAGGCTATTGATCTCGTATGCGGGAATGCGATTTGCTTCAACCTCTGCCTGAGCCTCTGCTAATTCCCTCTCACGAACGACTGCCTCGGCCTCACCCTTTTCCAACTTCGATGACAATTCCGCGATTTCAGCCTTTAGTCGTTGATTTTCCTCAATCAAACGTCGATCTTCAGCAGTAATTGTTGTCACTGTATGCTGAGCAGACTCGAGATTATTCAACTTCGCGGAAAAATCCTTCCACTGCCTGTCATCTGAAAGAACCTTCACCCAATCTTCCCAAGACTTCCAGAATGTTTCCTTGAGGCATTGACAAATGCCGAGTAGATTGATGTGCGCTTTCGCATGCCTCTCTCTGGCTCCATAATTTGGATCGTCTCGTCGAAGGTTGATTTCGATGGTTCTTCACGACGTAACACTTCGAGCAACTTCAGAGCGAGTGAGGTCGGATCGCTCGGATCGACATTCATTTGACCCACGTTGCTTGATGAGGCCGCATGACTGACGCTTGCTGAAAACTTCACAGGTAGTTCGCATCTTTGAAACGAATTGCATAGCGAAATTTATTACCCGAATTGGGTCGAGTATCTCGGGAAAGCAGGATCGTCCAGTCCTCTATGTGCTTTTGGTGTTCGACACCCTGCTTCGATCCTTTCGGGGGGTACTATGTCTGTCGGAGGAGGCACTATATCGGTCGAAGGGGGATCTTCCTCCTGCAAAGGTATTTCCGGATATGAGTTAACGGGAGCATCGTAACATTTGAAGGATGTGACTTGAATTGTTCGCACAGGAATGGATTCTCCGATGGTTGGATCATGATTATTTGTGACACTCTTAGAAGAGATTGAAATGACCTGGATATGCGAGAAGTTAAGTAAAATCTAGATCTGCTCGATTAAAATTCAAAGGATATACCTCTACATCTCGTCCAAGGTTCACATCTCGAGGAGCGTTTTCTTCGACGTTCTTGGTAGTCCTTACAGTTGAACCTTCTTCAGAAACATTTCTCGCTGGTTCCTCGACAGCACCTTCGACGTTGGAAGGAAGGTCTTCTGCTGGAGGCGACGGCAGTGTGAACAAATCTTCATATTCGACCTATACATACAACAGACGTTAGAAGTTTAAACGTGCCTTTATTCAAAGGATGAAAGGATGATTTTAACCATGTCAGACGCTTGATCTCTCGACCTTGATTCTGGAGGGATTACACCTTCGGGATCAATTGAAAGACCAACAATTGAAGGATTGTCAATCGGATGTTCGACTTCGAATGTGTCGTCCTCATGCTGAAGATTTTCCTCGGGTATCGGAGCAGGCTTAATCTTTCTAGGGCGTCGACGAAGATTCGCATTGCCCTTTTCTGTGGTTTCATCAAACGACTCACCTCTGCTTGTCGAAGAGGCCCGGGTATTGGGTTTCCTCGATGCATATACTGGTGGCGCCCGCTTTCTCTTCAGTCTTCCTTTCTCGGTAGTCGCCGCGAGCATTACATTGTCTAATGCCCCTGGGAACATCGATTCCATTAGAATCGATAAGAGTTATTGTCATGTATTCACGAGTAATACCTCGCATCAGCGATCTCTCCTGCTGTCCATTGAGACCACTAAGGAAGTCTTTCTTTTCCAGTAACGATTCCACTCCCTTTCTAGGGAATTCAGCCTTTGCTATTATCTTTTTGAAGGTCCTCTTCCAACAAAAATCGAATGCCCTAGTTGCGCTACATCCTCCTAAGTTTCCAGAAAACGTGACTTTAGAGATAGATCGATCTAGAGTATTAAACAACTGCAAAAGTAAGGCAAGTTAGTTGTTGGCCAAGAGCGTAACTTGTCATATGCCACTAGTCTTACCCTGCTAGCATACGCGACGTCGATGCTGACGTGTTCTTCTAAGTTATTATTGAAGGAGTCGATGAAAGGGAAAGGACAGCTCTAAGCAAATCCTAGTTGTCGCGCCACGAACTAAGGATTGTAGACTTCGACAAAAAATCTTTTGATATCACTACTGACCAAGTCTCTCGGAGTTAACACTTGGTTCCAAAATAGGTGGGGTTCCAAAGATTGTCGAAGCTTACATAGATCAACACTTTCAAGGAAAGGCTGCCAACAGGGCTTGCTGGAATATAGAAGTCGATTAAGATATCCTGTAGTAGACTCCTTTTCCCAATTCTTGTCTCGGAAAAAGCGAATGATTTCTAAGCCATAGAAACCTGATGAGTCATCACTTGTCGACAGTTGGAAGTGGTGTAGACCAGGGAAATATAGGTGCGCCCATGCTGAAGTAATCCATAAGGGGCCCGATGTTGGTCTAGCAGGGAATGTCCCTGGATTTTTGGGGTCGACTGCAAGAGCTTCGAAGTGAGCTCGATAAATCAGGCTAACAAGGAACGGAGCCATCGCTACTAGTTTTGTCGCTTTCACTAGGCAGTTTGCTACTGGTGCCATGTATTTCAGTGACTGTTTGCTGCGACTATAGTAGATATACTTTGCAAGACACTCGATCATAAACTGGAACTCCTCCTCATCACCCTTGCTCTTTGGATCCTTCTTCAGATGTGCTTCGATGATCGAACCAAGACGTTGTCCTTTTTTGAATTTAAAATCGTCATTCTTCTCGACCAACCTAACAGGCTCCCCGACAGAATAGCATCCTGTTAAGAAGGTTATGTCGGGAATGGTCACGGACATGGGGCCTTCTCAAAGATGAAAGCAATTGGTAGAAACATTCCACAGAGATAAAAGTGTTGCGACTGATTGATGGTGCACCTCATCGGCTCTGTCGACACCTTAACCAAATGATAAATCCCTATCTTTTCCCATTTCTCGCGTAAAAGCTTGGTCCAACAGTTTATTCATTCAGGAACCTATCTACACCCATAGTGGGAATTCCATGCAAGACTTCGCTAGCATTAGTCGAATAACCGGTGTCAGAGGATCAACACCAATTACGCAGATCGATGAAGCTGGTTCTGCAAATTGGTATGACCAGAGGATCAGGAAGGAGGTAATCGTAGGGTACATGTTTTTCATCTGGCGTAGAGCTGACGCAGCCGACCCTAAAGAAGAGACCCAGAGTTATCTATCCTTTCGACCTCGCTTCTTCATCGGTGAAATAACCAGTTTTCTTGGCCGCGACATCCGTTGCCAGACTTCTGAAGTCCTTGAAATAAACGCCAGACTCATGCCTGGGGGCCATGAGTAAATAGATCTCGTTGAAGAGAGATGAAATTGAAAAAAAACGGCGCAACTAGGATACGTATTTTGGAAGGAAGTGAACAATGAAATGACAAGTGTTATATAGAGGAAGATGGAGGATGAATCGACGTCGTCGAAGGAAAGGGGGCCAAATGTTTACCTAGCGAACGTCATTTTGGGCTTTTTTGCGATGGACTTTGAAGGAAACCAAGATCGATGTTGCTTAAAAGGTGTTCGACCGACGATGTAACGCCAGAGGTAACTGTCAGAACAAGAATCGATGCTAATTCAGGAGCAGGTCGACGAAGCACGATGGTAAAGACATTCGAAGATAATACTCCATCAAAGATTTTCAGTATCGAAGAGGGACGGCAAGGATTAAGGCCGATGCTCGAAGGGTCAATATTCATGAAGTATCGACGATCGAGTCGTCTCACTAGTTAGATGATAGTTAGTTTTAGGATAACTCGCACGTGTTAAATGTGTATCGATCGACAGTTATTAGTTAGTGCCTATAAATAAGTCAGCCCGAGCCAATTGTAAACACACGACAATCATTCTATGACCCCGAAGGGCTGCTTGGTTGTCAATTTATCTTTTCATAATCGTTTAAAGTGTTGTTGCAAGATGGCTGTAAGTCTTTCTCTTTGTGTTTAGTGTATTCTGATTGTCTTTTGATTACTTCCCTTTATTGGCGACCACATTCAACACTTAGTCCCCGATATATCGTGACGTGTTTAGTCTCGCAAACACCTGCACACATAATTTTTTATTTTATTTTATTTTTCCCACTAAAAGCCGCGGCAAACCAGCATTGGCGTGAGCTGTCGAACCAATGGACCAAGATTCGGGCCACGACATACAAATTTGGAACGGCAATAAAGCCTACAAAACATTACGTAAAATGCTACTTGCATGAATCCGGACTATATAGAATAAATACTTTATAGCACGCCAATATCTCCCTATCGAAGGGTTTAAAAAAGCGATAGTAATGTATTGACTTTCACGGTTCTTCTTTTAAAAAATGGGAAAGAGCCAAAATGGCCACAAAAAGTGTAAAACAGAAAAATCGAAAGAGAACGAATTGGGAAAAAAAACAAGAAGAACAAACAAAGGAAAACATAAAAAGTAACCAATGGAAAAATATTATTGCCAAGAAATGATAGTAGGAGTGAGGTGAGAACCCCTTAAGGAAGAGGGAAGCGGCTAACGGTACGTGCACGTAACCGTAAACTTTACTAAAAAAGCACGTTTTTTAGTAAAAAGCACAACTGAATTAGTAAAAAATTTAGTAAAGTTTACTAATTTTTTTACTAGTTCACATTTCGTAAATTTTGCTAATTTACATTTAGTAATTCAACTCAGTAATTTCTAGATTAGTTTTAGTATTTTTTTTCTAAAAAGATCGGAGAAATCATCCTAATTTTAGAAACTTTTACGAAAAATTTATTATTCAACTTTAGTAAATGTTTATGGCGCCCTAATTTAGTGGACGCATGTACATGGTGTCCCATTTTAGTGGACACATGGAAACAGTACATGGAAACGCATGTACAATTTTAGTAATTAGATTTGTAATATATTTTGTAAATTGGAACCGGGGGAAAATTCGTCATTTCACAATGACCACAGGTTAGTAATTAGGTTTGGGTTACACTGCTCGGATTAGTAAATTACCAAAATGTTTTGTAATACTTTACCAAAGTTTATTAAAATTCCATGCAGAAATCAGTACAAAATTACGAAACCCATATTCATTTTTAGTAATTTCCAAACACTTTTACTAAGTTAAACAGTGTTTTACTAATTTAAAAAAAAAAGTAAAATATTACTAATTTCAGTCAAAAGCCCATCGGATCATTTACTAAACTTTGAACTTTTACTAAGAAAAATTAGTACCTTTTACTAAGAAATGAACAGTAATTTCTTAGTAAAAATTACTAAAACATAAGTAGTAAATCGACTGATAATATTACTAAAAAGTTTCGTAAACATTTACTAAAGTTGAAGAGTAACTTTTTTGTAAAAGTTTCTAAAATTAAGATGATTTCTTCGATCTTTTTAATAAAAAATACTAAAACTAATCTGAAAATTACTGGGTTGAATTACTAACTGTAAATTAGTAAAATTTACTAAATGTGAACAGTAAAAAAATTAGTAAAATTTACTAAATTTTTTACTAATTCAGTTGTGCTTTTTACTAAAAAAAGTGTTTTTTTAGTAAAACCACGTAACCGTTACGTACACGTACTGTTAGCCACTTTCTAGAAAGAGCGGGTAAGTTTTACGACCGAGACATAAAGAAAAGAGTTAAAAATAGTCGAACAAAATTATTGTTTTCAACATTGGAGGGTGGGGGAGAGTTGCCCAATGGCAGTCCAACCTACGACTACCACACGAACAGTCAGTCCCTATCATGGGGATATAGAAGTTGAGCGTAAAAACATGTTCCCATCCCTTTCACATCACATCCCCAAACCCTCTCTTATGCTGGGTCAAGGCCAATGTTATTGTTTGGTTTGGCAGGGGGACTTCCTTCATGTTCCCAAAGTGATTGCGCGGAATCCGGGTTCCGGTTTCGACTCTGTCCGTACATGCCGAACCAGCTTGGGGGCGAAAGGAAATGGAAAAAATGGAAAGAATATGGATAGTCGGTCAGAGTCAGAGATGCTGTTGTTATCGGCCGACTCCCCAATTCCCATACGTTTGGTTTCGCGAGAGGGATGACGACCACCAGCAACCACTCAAATTTCTTTTGGAAAAGTTGAAAGTTTGACCATCGAATTCAGTCAAAACACGACTCCCGGAAGTATACGACGCTCGTGGAATTGCGTGATTGACGGTGCCTTTTTCCCATTTACAGAATAAAAAACTCCATATTCAAAATGACATTCATGTAGCTCTTGCTACACGGAAGTGAAAAACATTTCGAATACAACTGATTAATATTTGTGGTCTGTAGTGTTTTAAAGGAATCGCGTTTTTCTTAAAAAAAATTACTTGTAATTTCACCAATAAGTTTGGAAATGAAAATTCCCATTAGAAAATTCTAAATTAGCAAGTCGACTCTAAATTAAAATTCTAATGTTAGAAAAACTGGTTTTTATTTCAGATATTATTTTAATAGATATACCTAACCAAATCGTTAAAAAATGAAAAATTTCCCCAGAATTCATGAAACACTTTGAATTCCTCCTAACTAAATGAAATGACCAAGTGCCTTGTCATCCTGGGAAAATGTAATCATTTCCCAAAAGGCGAGTGTGGGATGCGTTGGCTCGATGACCGACCAACCGGCGACTTCTATTAGCCGCATAAGAAACTTCATCAATTACTATCTACAAAAATCATTACATCATGCATGATTATTGTCCCACCTCATCATCTCAGATTGACAATTCCCAATTCAATTGATAAATTAATTCAACTTATCTTGGATAAGAGATTTTCTCGGAAGTCTACTTAAATCACAGAATATTTTGATTCCAAATGTTAAAAAAGTAAAGCACAAATAAAAGTGACAACCATCTGAAACACACACCCAAAGACGCGTGATCTAATTAATAAATGTTTCACTGAAATTATTCGCAGCTTTAATATAAGTAATTTTGAGCAATAAATTCCAAAATAAGTTATTGTCTCATGAAAATTTCTAAAAGACTTAGGGCTTGAAAACGAAAGAGCTGACCGCAACCGTAATTGCAATCAACAATTTTAAACAGTATTTAATTACAAAACTTAATTATTCTCTAATAGCATATTTGATTTTCGGAATAGAATTTCGGAAGAAATGGAATGGGAAGAAGAAAAAATATAATGGCTAGAAAGAGAATTGCTTAAGAAAATGGTTTGTTTAATTGAAGGACGAATAAGAGAAAGGAAAATAAATGGAATGAGTAAGGAAACTTTTAAGAAAAAACACTCAAATTTAATGTGTAATTAAATTGAAAACTATTATGGTAAACAAGTTAATTTTGATTACAAACTAAATAATGACAATCACCAACACTAGATCACATACCACATACTCGACACTGAATCTAAAAAGTTATTGTTGGGATGGTTTACCTTCTTCATTGTCTTCTTGAAAACAACTGTTCTCGCCCGAAATACAAAAAGAATCGAAAGCACGTTACAAGAATGGTAAAAGAAAATCGTTATTATTATCTTTTAAAAATAAAATCTTGAATTATACATGTTTTATTTATTAATTTGAACAATTTATTTATATTTAACTAATACAATATTTTATTTTTACTTTTTAAATTTACGATCCTCTCTTCCGTGGTTTCTTTCATTTGCAAATTATAAATTATTGATAACAAACAAATTGAATAATTTTTTATTTATTTTTTGAATAATTATTATTATGAGACGTAATTTTTTTATTGGATTTATTTTTAAAAACAGAAAAACTACCATTTATGCAAAACCTAATAAAACTCAATAAGAAAATGTTAAATGAGAAAATTTATTTATGAACTCTTATAGGCCACATGGTAATAACAAAAATTGATTGAAATTATTATGCTTAAAAGATTAAAGATGATGTCAAATCCATACTTCGAATATTTATTCATATTTAATATTACTTCTTATAATAGCTGATTATTACGTCTAAAAATCTGTCTAACAATAATAAATTTATTATATGATGACAAACTATAATGACAAAATAAACTTGTGTCACAAATTGTGACGAGTTATACTTGACAATGTCTCTATGAACCAAACTTTTTCACGACAAATCTAATTTTGTCTCTAGAAGCAGTGTTATTGATACATTGATACATAACTTATTTCGAGAAAATCACTACTGTCCAAATAACTCCAAAATGTTGTAGTGGTGTCGATGACGAAACAGTTAAACTAAGACATTTAGGTGGTTCAACCAAACCGGCTTAGACAATCAAGAGATGCCATTATAACCGGTAAGATATGATAATATAAATCTGGAGAATATCTGTTCGCGTCGGAAACGGAGTACGTTAGAAATATTTATCACGAACAACACAGGTGTTCGGATGTGGTCGCAGTAACGAAATGCAGATGAATTGAATTATCAAATGATATCTTACAAACGAAGAGAAAAGCTTACAGCCATGAAAACGATGAAGAACACAAAAGAGCTAAAAAGTGGAACGGTGGAGACACCGTAGACTTGCTCCAGACGTCATAGAATTGCGGTCTGGTGCGGTGGAATCTGATATCCGGTTATGCGATGGAACCGAATGTGACTGTATGGACGTCAATGGTGGTGCGTGGAGGCAAAGATTTGGCAGTAGGTCTGGAAATTGAAGGCTAAGAGTTGAGAATCGATGACTGAAAATTGAGTCGTGAATTAGAAGGTTTGCGTTTGATGCATGTTCTCACTCCGATGTGTGTTCATAATGAAACCTGACAAATAACTTATGTTGGTGATCTAATAATACGAGACGTCTTGAAAATTTGGTTAACAAAAATTTTCACGTCATTAAAGCAAATCGACTGTGATGAGTCCTACGTTGACCCGATTCGTCGATTTAAAATTATCTACTTTGTGGAATTAATATTTCTTACGAAACTCATGATGTTCTCTTGACTCCGGTATTGTGAAATATCCACTAGGCTACCGAAAATGTTAAATGTTAAAGAAATCTGCATTCACTCGTTAAAAAAGAGGATTTTTTTGAGGCTCGACCAATAAAAGAATTGAAGTCAAAATACGACGTTCGGTGCTCCTCATCGCCTCGCTTACTCGATGCTCAACCAGTTGAGACCTCCCATAGGCGACGTTGGCTGAGATGTGGGTGAAGCGACAACCGTCCTCGTATCAAAGACGAACCCAAAATTCATGTACCGTGTTACATCCTGGATCTTTCTTATTACCCCTTTTCAAATACTAAACCCCACATCATAAGAATAATTCTTATAGAAACGATAGGCTTCACTAAAACAAGGGAAAGCCATTCCAATTTCAAGTGCTTTAGATTGTGTGGTTGCTTCTGTTTGACCGTCAGTACCTCATTCACTTCTTCAAAAATTTTCGAACAGCTTGAAATCAAAAGCAAAATTCGAACCAATGCCCTCATAATTCTTCATTACCTGAAAAGGCAATTTTGGATACCAAAATATTGAAATCTACTACTTAAATTTCTTACGGATAGGAGGACTATAAAATTAATTTTATTGAATATTAATAATTTTAAATCAGTTAATTTAATTAAAATTAACGTAATTTAGTTAAAAAAACATGAATGTCGAATGGGAGAAATTCTTACGGAGAGGATAAATGCTGCTCGAAAATTAAAAATAATTATCAAAATAGAAGTGTTCTAAATTTTGTAATTTTGTAGAATGGCTAATTTAGGTAAGTTTTTTAAAAAACTGAGTTAGCTACGCTTTCCAAATTATATTTAAATTTCGTAATCTATAATATATTTTTTAAATTTTTTAACTTAAAAAATAACTTCTCTTAATTTTTTCTTTTAATTGTTAGTAATTTTCTAAAAGTTTGTATATACAAAAAAAAAAGAAAAATATAAGTTTGTGGCCTGAACTTTATGTAAACTTTCTTTTATTGTCCGATCTTTCAAAAATTTCTTTTGTGGCCTAACTTTAAAATAAAATTTCTATTCTCTTGTAGCATTAATGAAATGGAAAGCTAACCCCATTACTCGGATCTAACACTGTTATTATAAATCAAAACGTTATTCCTATTTTATTAATTTTCAGATTTAAAAAACATAAATATTTTTTAAAATAATTTAAAATAATTTTATTTAACCTAACATATAACGAGACTCGTTCCTTCAAACTTCTAATTGAAAATTTTGGGCAGGATCGACACGCCCTCACCTGCCTCCGTGTCTGCCACCGTCCACCTTGCCCTTTGGCGCTTTCCGTCATCCTTCCCTCCCCCACTTTCCGTCATCAGAGGTCGACACACCTTCCTCCACCTCGTCCAATCAGATTCCTCGTTTGTTCCTCCTATCGATAGTTCAATGCGTTCGGATTTTATGGGTTTGCCTAAAGTTTGCCTAAAATTTGGGCTTATTATTTAATTAATGGTGTTAGATTTCAACAAGATTAGCTTTCCATTTCATTAAGGCTATAAAAGAATAGAAGTTTCATTTTAATGCTATAAAAAAAAGTTTTGAAAGATCAGGCCATAAAGTTGACCTAAAGTTTGGGTCACAAACATATATTTTACTTTAAAAAAATAAGCCTAACTACCTAAAATAACAAAAATATTTTATTTCTAATTTTTCATGATTTACTTTATCTAATAATTTACTACTTAACTATTAAAATATATCTATATATTTTTCAGAAGTTATTTATTATTAGTAAAAAAATCAAACGAAGGAAATTTGGGAGTTTACAGGGACGGAATAAGTCAGTCATCATTAGAAGAGGGGCCTGAAAACATAACCCATTAATTAACTCCAATTGATAATTTCTGGGCTGTAATAAGAGTGATGTTTGAACTTGAAAACATGTGGAGATTTTATAATTTTTATTTTTATTTTATATTTATTTTTCAGTAAAAATGTGATGAAAAAGACGAATATCCTGAAACTCAATATCCTTTTCTTCATCTTTCCAATTAATTTCTAACTTTGAAATATTTTTTTACTACAAAAGTTCATTCATAAAGCTAAATATATTATAATTCTATCCGCATAACATGATAGCTATTCAACAACGTAAAACCATGTAAGATGAAATGTCAATGTAATAAGTAGGAAAAAACGGTAAACCCCAGGAAAAGAGATAGAGATAGAGTAACAATATTTTGGTTGTTTCAAGTGAAAGAGAAAGTTAAAAAGCAGTGGTTGAGCTTTCCACCGGAATGGAAGAAGTTGTCCAAAGACTTGACTGTGCAATTCAAATTCCAATTTAGAATTCCAAATAAAGAAACGATGTGATCTTTTTTATGTTATTAATTATATCCCGGAGAAGTCAACCATCAAACGTCATTAGTTGTTCAAGATTCCAAGCCATCAATGAAACCTCTAAATTTTAGGTAATATTATATTTGTTTAATTTGACGTATGGAATGGAATGGCAGGGAACGTTGGTTTTAGTGGCTTGATATTTACATGGGCATGTCATATGAAAATACGCCACCTTTTCCCCCAGAAAGTGAAACAAAATTCAAGTAACATGATTAGGCTCCAGACATTGAGCACTTACATAACACCCAGCAACATATTGCTTGTTCCCGAATCTTATTCAAAATAGTGACGCCTACATTTTAAAAGCCCCGTAATCTTTTACTGTACCGAATTAACCAACTAAGGTTAGTTCTCCTCTTGGCCCTTTTGAACATCCTTAGACAATAAAGTTCACCCATCACGACTGCACCGGAACCGTCCTAGCCGAGCTGGACTGCATCTCGGTCTCGCCGTATTCCTCCTCGTTCTCACCAGTGAGCTCCTCCAGAGACTTCCCCTTCGATTCGGGCACTAGGAAAGTGAAGAAGAACCCGACCGCATTTATCACCCCCAGCATGATCAGGGAATCCTTGATTCCTATGCCTGGGGGATATCCGGCGTCAGTCTTGGCGGGATCCCTGCTCTGCGCCGCGTACAGGAACCCGAATGCTCCCACGATCGCCCCAGCCTTTCCGCTGGCAGCTGATATCCCGTGGCAGGTTGATCGAAGCCGCGCAGGGAAGATCTCGGCTGGAACGACAAAGGTTGTCGCGTTGGGCCCAAAGTTGGCAAAGAAGAAGGTCAGGGAGTACATGACAATGAACCCGATCCGGTGGGCTTTCTCCGTCCAGTGGTGGTACGGGATCGCGAGGGCGAACATGAACACGGTCATGAAGAAGAATCCCATCAGCTGGATGAAGAACCGACCAAGGCGGTCTATGAAGGCCACCGTGAACCAGTAACCCGGGACAGTGCCACATAGAGCGATCAGGGTTGTGGCCTTTGCGATTCTGAAAGCCTCGTGGATTGCGTTCATGTTCTGTGCTGGCGGGAGCCACCCGACAGCGGTGAATATGTCCTTCTGGAAGAGGTTGCCGCTGTAGTATGCGATGTCAAGTAGGAACCACGTCACCGTTGTTCCGACGAGGTGGAGCCCGTGGCGACGGGCAAACTGCTTGCTGAACAGACCGAACGAGTTCGGGTCATTCACAACCTTCGAAGCTGGAACTTCATCGGCCTCAAGGTCAACCTGCAGCACCTTCGACATGTCGGCTGCTGCTTGCTTGGCGTTCTTGGCCACAAGAGCCGTGTAGCGAGCAGTTTCCGGCATCTTCAGCCGGTAATAGTAGGTGAGAGCAGCAGGGACAGCACCAAACATGAGGATGATCCTCCACACGTAGTCCGCCTGAGGGACGGTGGATCCAGCGGGGTCAGCAGAGTATGGCTTGGCGTTGTAGGCATGATCAAACGCGCTCGAGACAATCAATGTTACAATCCCAGCTCCCAGGATTCCGAACCCCTGCATCGCAAAAACGGCCGCGATGAACGCCCCTCTGGTTTTCTTGTTAGCATACTCGGACATAATGGTCGCGGATAACGGGTAGTCCCCACCGATGCCGAACCCGAGCCAGAACCTAAAGAAACAAAGGGTGGAGATGACGCCCTTCGGGGAGTGGCCGAATGAGAGACCAGAGGCGATGGATGATATGACCATGAGCATGAGTGTGATCCCATACACACGCTTCCGTCCCAGCTTATCCCCGAGCCAACCGAAGAAGAGCTGGCCGGCAAGGGTCCCGCAGAGGGCGACGCCGTTTACGGCAGCTGCGATGTTAGGGGGTAGAGAACCAGGCTTCGGTGAGTTTTCCTTGTAGTAGTAGATGCGACCAAGGAGTTTGGTGACGGCTGGGATGCTGAAGAGGTCGTAGGCGTCGGTGAAGAAGCCCATCCCTGCGATGATGATGGCGGTGAAGTGGTACCACTGCGTCTTTGCGACGTCGAGGGCGTTGAGCACCTCCAGGTTGTTCTTTGCCATGGCAGCAAACAACTAATTCCTCTTCCTCTTCCTCACTGAAAAAGATGAGACGGCTCTTATTCTCAACCATGGGGATGGACAGCTGGTGTTATTTATACTTCAATTTTTTTTTTCTCTTCAAATTCGTTACTTCAATAATTCTAATATTATTACACGTGTCCAATGTGTAAACCCGACGTCGGACTATAAGGATATTATTTTCTCTTTTTTATTTTTATTTTTTGTCAATCAAAGAAAGTGGTGCGTGGCAAATATTTAACTAGGTGGGGTGGTGTGTTGATCATTTAAAGTTTTATAAAATTTTTAAATTTTATTTGTTAATACATAAAGTTATACATTTTTATTTTTCCGAAAAGAAGTTAACCACTCGGTTTGAAAAGACCCCCCGAGTTGTGAACTGGACCCCAGGATAACTTTTGGACAGGCGTCGACTTTGACTATTCTCAAGAGACGATCCACCCCAAATCTCAATTCTTCGTTTCTCATTAAAAGAAAGAGATTACTAAGATAAGCTTTTCTTTCACCCTTTAATACGTTACTTCTAAAACAACGAATACAAATAGACTTATTATTATTATTATATTCAATATCTTTTGTATTTCAACCTTGGACTTTTACGACCGGAATCGTAGCATATTCTTTTTCTTTTCCCACAACCCACCACTAATACGACATGAAAAACGAGTCGTGGACATTGCGGGGATGTTTCCTACGACTTCTTTTGTTTTTTTTTTTTTTTGTTGGGAGAACAAGTGCGATACTTCCTTTAAAAGTGGATGGGTTGCCCAATAATTTCGGCTGGCTCACGCCGCGCTCCTACCAGGCCTACTTCCCCGTAAAAATCAATTTATCAATAACTACAAATAGGAGACGACTATTTGAACCTGTCATAATTGGGAAGCGGCTAACGTTACGTGCACGTAACCGTTACGTGCTTTACTAAAATTTTTAGTAATATTACTAAAAATCGACATTTTTTAGTAAAAGTTTTAGTAAATTACTAAAAAAAATTAGTAATTGGTTACTAACTTTTCACTGTTTGAAGATTAGTAAAGTTACTAAAACACATTACTAAACTTTTTAGTAATCGATTACCAAAAAGTGGTGGTCAGTTTAGTAATCGATTACTAAAAAAACGGTGATTTTACAGTTTATTTTAGTAATCGTTACTAAAATTTCACTGTAGAAGTTTAGTAATCGATTACTAAACTTTTCGTTTTTTTTAGTACACGGTTACTAAAAATTTTAGTAATTGGTTTTAGTAACTTTCCTAATCGTCAAACAGTGAGAAATTAGTAACGTTTACTAAATTTTTTTGGGAAATTTAGTAATGATTTACTAATTTTGTAACCGAAATTAGTAATGATTTACTGATTTTGTAACCGAAATTAGTAAATTACTGTTTGACATAGTAAAGTCGTTAGTAAATTACTAAAATTTTGTATTACTTTTCGTAATCAGTTACTAAATTTTGAAAAAAATTTAGTAAACAATTACTAAGACGATTTTAGTAATTATTAACTAAATTTTTTTCAAAATTTAGTAACTGATTACGAAAAGTAATACAAAAATTTAGTAATTTACTAACGACTTTACTATGTCAAACAGTAATTTACTAATTTCGGTTACAAAATTAGTAAATCATTACTAAATTTGCCAAAAAAAATTAGTAAACGTTACTAATTTTTCACTGTTTGACGATTCGGAAAGTTACTAAAACCAATTACTAAATTTTTTAGTAAGCGTGTACTAAGAAAAACGAAAAGTTTAGTAATCGATTACTAAAGTTCTACAGTGAATTTTTAGTAACGATTACTAAAATAAACTGTAAAGTCACCGTTTTCTTAGTAATCAGTTACGAAACTGACCACCACTTTTTAGTAATCGATTACTAAAAAATTTAGTAATGTCATTTAGTAACTTTATTAATCTTCAAATAGTGAAAAGTTAGTAACCAATTACTAATTTTTTTTAGTAATTTACTAAAACTTTTACTAAAAAATGTCGATTTTTAGTAATATTACTAAAAAAATTTTTAGTAATTAGTAAAGCACGTAACGATTACGTGCACGTAACGTTAGCCGCTTCCGTCATAATTGTCATTTTGATCGATCCGCCCAATTTGCAATAAAAAAAGGCGAAGCCATTGAGAAAAGAAACACGGAAGATGGACCGACCTTATTTAGTAGAACACACCCCCGTAATCGTAGGTTTCCTTTTTGTTTCCTTCTCTTAAAATAAATAATACTCTTGACCAAAGATAACATCATGAGATAATTTCACTCTATTTATACATATATATGTATATATATTGATTATCCAAAAGGCATATACCCCTCTACACTCAACTACCCCCTTAGAAGGATATCCGGAAATTCATAACCTTCCAGCCTTCAACCTCATTAATCACTCTACCCCTCCCTCCATCCGAGTTGATGCCAACACAGTCATTTTTATTCAACTTCATTTGAATCATTTCTCTGTTTTTTTTTCCACACTTTTCTTGTCGAATTGCCATCAAAAGTTATATTTTTGTTCATAAAAGATTATTTAGGAAAAGACATAGGGATATTATTTAAAAAACATTTGTTGCTTCGCATTATTATTTTTATTTTGGGATGGGGTGGGTTTGGTTTGGTTTGGTTTGGTTTGGTAATGCTAAATTATAGAGGTGGTCACATGAGTACCTACCTAATCAAGGTGATCACGCCAAGATGTGATTCCATTCTATCTTTCCTTTTCCTTCTTTCCTTGCATTTGTTGAGATGATTAAATTATTTCAAGTTTAAAGATACCATGGATTCCTACCGATTCAACCTAGGAAATTGTTAGGTTTGAAATGTTGAAGACAGAGTATGGTTTCTTGTTTGTGTACGCATATCAATGCAAAAACCTCGGGATTCAGGCATTATATAAACATGTAACATTTCAAAAGTGTGAACTAAATAAACGAAATGGAACTTGTTTGTTTTTGGGGTGGGGGCATTATTATTTGGTCCATGGTATTATGGACAAACAAATAAGTTTTGAACAATCCGAGGGAGGAGGGGGGAGGTTAAAGGAGTAAAGCTTGGCGCCGTAAATATAAAATATAAAATATGTGAAAGGTGTTGCCACCCACGTGGCAGACAAATGGACCCCCCAAAACCAAATTCAATAGTGTTAATGGTTATTTATCTAATCGAGACAACCGGGGGGGGGGGGGGGGGGGGGGTTATTTAATGTTTGGCAGAGTTGACCAGAATACACTCCATCCATCCATCCATTCAAAACCAAAAACCAAACGACTTTTGGAGGAGAAAATATTTAACGCGGTTCAATTACATCATCTGCTACTCTCTTCCCCGACCCCAATTTCAACTATTCGCTTCGAAAGTGAACACGGACAAATAGGATCCAAACACGTCGAAAATTTCTGATACTACGAACAATTTGTGTCCGAAGAATTCGTTGAATGTATGGTCGCTGTATGTATAGTCGCTGTATGAATAAAAGAAAAGAGGAAATTCGTTGAATGTATGATCGCTGTATGAATAAAAGAAAAGAGAAAAGACAGCGAATGAACATGAGGAAGCACTTACGGACACCATCGATGATGCCTTCGGAAGTGAGCAAGACTTGAACGCTAGAATGCTTAAAAAGATAAATTGACAATATGTACATCTGTAGAGAGGTGTTTTGTACAATGCCTAAGAACAAGTATTTATACTATGCTAGACCTATGTATATACGATAAAGAAATATTGTACATATATTACGATTCCTTTGCTGTCGGTCCCCATGGAATATTTCCTTTCCATATGAGTTATCTTGGTAACAATCTCCTTCCGAATCCTGAGATCTTCTGAAGTCTTCCTTAAGTTGATCGATCGTGTTGTCTATTGGCCTTCGCCGTAGTGTTTTTTTGCTCGCTCAACCAACTGCCGCTTGTCGCTTGCGCTGTTCTTTGTCGCCCGTCGCCTGATATCCCTATCGCTTGGCGGTTGCTTCGCCCAGCAAGCCTTCGCCTGGTGTGTTTCCGTTGCCACCTCCTTACTGGATTCCCGTCCTTTGAGCCTACACATTCTGAACCGTTGATCCACAGATGAGACCGAGACATGTGGCTCAAAATTTCTGTTGTTAAACACTAACCCAAAATTATTATTAATTAAAAGCACATGCATATAAAGTTTTAAGATTAATAAATTTCCCGAGTCCGAGAATCTTTTCTACTGGCAAAAATAAAAATCTTTACATGTTAACGAGATCAAGTAGGCACGTGTATGATCACCACATAAGGCGTTTTACCCGGTTCCTTAAGTTGACTTTCCCTCGGAAACTCTGCTCTCTCTCTCTTAAATTTTGGTTTCTTTCCTTTCTCCCCATATTTCCATCCCCCAAATCAACGTTGGTTAGAAGAGAGCTGGACACTCGCCAAGTGTGGAGAGACCCCCAAGCAATTTGAACTAATCGGGGTACATTGAATATTTCTGTTACAGTAGATGCGATCACACATGCAACCCTGCTTAATCCGATAGAATTATCTACACCTATTGGTTTTAATAGTACTCCTTATAAGCCTGTGTTGTCTTAGTTTTTATCTGATTCGTGGTTAAAGTAATTGATGCGATATCTAACTGAAAAAGTTACCGTATTGGACTCAGACGCAGTCAAACCAGTTGAACGGGACTTGTACATTATTGGAGCGGTCAAATTATACGAGAGTGAGTATCAATCGACCGTAAGACCACTAGTCGATCGAATGTTCAATTAATAGTAGACGAACCGTTTCCAACCTCTCCAAAACGAATTTACTATCCCATTTATGGCAACGCGCGGATCAAGAGGTCGCATGCAGCACAATCAACGCCCATACGTATTTCTTTCTTCCATTTTTCTCTTTCTTTATTGTAGTGCATACATAAGGGGTTATTTTTAAGGGAGATAGCTTATATTGAATTTGAACCTGAAAAATTTTGACGAGTTTTTTCTCCTCTCTGATTACAGTGTGGCGAGATTTACCTAAATGTTTCCTTCATCGGTGGTTTTTTGTCGTATCCAATCGCAGTTTCATTCAACCTTGTATTTGTCTACGGTGGTGTATTGGTTGCATCCGTAACGATCGAAATAGGGCTCGTGTATCCTTCAGTGGTGGTTCATTCTGTATCCGATGTTGTCACGTCGATATATTTATTTCTCTTTCACGTGATCCCTCGTATCAATTTTCCATCGTGGTTTAGTGTTTGAATCAGACATTTTTCCAACCCCATTCTCGTTCAACTTGCCTTGAACAAGAAGTTGAAGAGTTACGACAACAAGTTCAATAGCTTCTTGAAGAAAGAAGAAGCTCCTAATAGTACTCTCCTCGACCAGTCGAATTTGATCATCGGAGCCCTTTCGTTGAAGACCTGCTCGTCCAATCATAGGGATCATAGGAGTATTAGAGAAGTAGTCATAGGGATCGATGACCTGCTCGTCCAGTCAACGTAATAGTGGACATTTAAAAGGTTGAAGGCAAGTTGGATTCAAAAGAGTTCCCCAATTGGCTTCGGTCGATTGAGAGGATATTCAATTATAAAGACATTCTAAAGGATTGACATGTGAAGATAGTGGCACTCTAACACCGTAAATACGCGACTTTATGGTGGGAGAACCTGAACATTCAACATTGACGGGAAGGAAAGGCAAAGATCGGTTCATGGAATAAAACGAAGTGAAAAAAATGAGGAAACACTTTCTTTTTTAGTGCTATCGATATGACATATTCCTCGGACTAAATGCGTTGCAATAATCTACAAGTGTGTCGAAATATACTCATGAATTCAAGAAGATGATGTTGCAGAATGACTTGATTGAACCATCTGAACAAACCACTATCAGATATATGAGGGGTTGAAGTCTCACATTGTGAATGTAGTCAAACTTCAGCTGTACTAGAGTTTTGCCAATGTATGAAACCTTGCCCACATGCTTGAGAAATGGTATGCAAGGAGAATGCTTGCGAAGTCGATGATGAGACCGACTCCTTTCACTGAAGGGAATTCTTCCTCGAGAACCTTTACAATGACAGCAACAAGGACAAGACCAAGATTGACAGTTGAACCAAGCAACGATAGTGCGCATAAATGTTTGAAATGACAAGGACTTGGGTACAACATGGCTGCGGAATGTTCTAGTTGACGGATAATCATTATCAATGACCTTTTAGATGAAGAACATATGAATCATCTATAGGAAAACATGTATGGGACGTTAAAGAGGAGTATCTAGGGGAGCCCGATGAAGGAGAATTGTAGTAATTCAAAAGTCCCTCAATACGAATGTCCTTATAAATCTACCAACACGAAAGTGACGTGGGGTCGGTACGAAATATGTTATGAGTTTAATGAGAAGGATGAAACGACGGGTGAACTAGGGAAGGATGAAATGTAGAAACACCACTGTGAACAAGAACGAGGGCTATGGACCACTCGGTAGATATAGACACACCACTATCTTAACAGCACACTCTACTCAAAATGCACTTGGAATCCACCAAATGAGGAAGAAGGTTGAAGGACACAAGAGTTAGAAAAAGGATTAAGGTTTCAATTCTGAATAATCTTTTCACTCTTACAATGGCACCCCTTATACAGGGGTTGTCAAGACAAAAAACATAAATGTGCTACAATGAAGGAAATACATGCAAGAACAAATATATTAACTAGCCATAACTTGCTCATTGAGAATGTGTCGGTAGAAAAAAATAGTGACTTATGATGTGTGCCTATGGATGCTTGCCATTTATTGTTAGGAAGGTCGTGACAATACGATCGATGAGTGATCAGTGATAGATTCAAAAATACTCATTTAATCGCTCTCGTTTAGAAGAAGTTCACCCTTCTAAATCTGACTGTTCCACAGTCGACTAAATTTGCACCAACGTTGACAACTTATCAACAAAAAGAGAAAGAACTCAGCTCGAATTTTGTCGAGTTGACTCAATCAATACATAGAGAATATATGGTATTTATGTTTGAGGAAGAAATAGAATAAGCATCAACTATACCTCCTCAAGTTCAATCACTGCTTCAAGATTTTGAAGACATGCTTCCTGAAGATACGCATGGAAGACTCCCTCCCTTGAGAGGCAAACAACATCATATCGTTCTCATTCCTGGAGTTTTATTACCAAACCAACCTGCTTATCGATGCAACCCAGATAAGGTCAAGGAACTTTACTAGCAAGTCGACGAACTAACGCAAATGGGATTTGTTAGAGAAAGCATCAGTTCATGATCAGTTCTAGCCATTCTAGTCCCCAATAAAGATGGCCCATGGCGGATTTGTATCAATAAACAAGCAATCACCACCAAGTACATACTTTCCATCCCTCCACTAGATTCAATGCTTGATAAACTACATGGATCGACAATATTCTCGAAGATAGATTTACACATCGGCAACCATCAAATTAGAATGAGATAAATGAGATGAATCAAAATCAACATTAAAGTTTTTTGGCTTCTCGAACGCGTCGAGTACTTTTATGTGAGATCGAATACACAAAGCTAGAGCATTACAGTCGTGGCAGTCAAGGCAGTTGAACATGAGACTTGTACATTGTTGGAGTGGTCAAGTTAGATTAGAATCGATCGAGTGAGTTACTGTAATTGTAACACCATTTGTGACACAACTATTAACTAGTAGGCAAGTCATTTTCTTGCTCTCCAATACGAATTCACTATACCATTTATGGTGATGCATGGATCAAGAGGCTGTATGCAACTCAATCAGCATCAAGACACAATTATTTCAATAATTTTTCTCTTCCGTCATTGTAGTGCCTATATAAGGAGTTGTTTTGTAAACGTCAGGGAAATACCTTATCTTGAATTTGAAATCCAGAAAAAATCACACTCGAGTCTTTTCTCTTCTCTTAACATTTGATGTATTTTAAATGTGGCGAGTATTATCCAAATGTTCGCTTCATCGATGGTTCTAGGCTAAATCCTATCGTAGTATTGTTCAACCATCGTGTTCGTCTATAATGGTGTGTTGGCAACAAGGCGTAGTACATGAGTATTCTCTTATTGTCCATCGACTATGCCTTTTGGCCTGATCTTAGGCTCTGACGCACCCTCGAAGGATGAACCTTGCGAAGGAGCTCTTTGCTGCTTTGTATGATTATCAATTCCATAAAAAGTTATTCTATGTATCCGTAATGATTCGAGTAGGGATCGTGCATCCTTGGGGGTGGTTAGTCTCATATCCAAGATTACCATGTTGATATCTTTATTTTGTTTTCATGTGATCCCGTCTCAATTTGCCATCGTGATTCGATGTTCGAATCGAACCTTTTCTTACACATTTCGCATTAGTAATTCCAAGAACCCAACCACATGAACATTAGGTTGGATGAGGAATTGATAAAACCCATGAAAATCAAATTAAATCATTCAGTTTAAATCTCATTGATTGCTCTCTTTTAATGTCTTTTATGCATATGTACTAATGCAGATGATCATCTTTCATTCACCTTTTACCTGGAAACACTGGATTGCCCTTTCTCATTTCTCGGAGGAAATTGCGAATCTATTAGATTTCTAACAGCTTATATTACAAATATCAGACGTACTTCCCATGTGGAAAGCTTTATGAAAGTGAATCTGATAGGGTTATTAAGCTGCCAACTTTTAACTTTTATTTAAGGCACTCAAAAAGTTATTTAGTGTGATGCTAGCATAATGTGGATAGCCCTGGTAAGTTTGCCGGTTGGTGATACCGAGCATATTAATTTGATTGCAATTTCAGATTCTTGTATATTTTATCTACTCGACATAATTCACTTATAGTCAATTATTTGCAATAGAGAGTAAATCATACTTCTTCGTAACCATATTGCACCCTTTTTTTATCAATTGTTGTCATATTCTAATTTTCTACATCATATTATGGGACATGTTGTAGGGTTATACTTGAGCTTGGAAACATGATCATCGTAAACTGTGAACACTAACATCACCATCAAATCTCTTGTCCTACATCCACTTCAAAGTCTTGATCATTTCCTTTTCAATGTAATTCCATTTGTTGGGACATCATGATTGCATGGTAATGCTCCATGATATATGTGGATAGCCATCAAGAACTCTAGAGGAATGAACACCTAAATGATTTATATCCAAATAAGTTATAATGTGAAATGGAAAACTTATATGGAATTATTAACTCAATTCTTTTGCTACGAGGAATATCTGAGCCATTGTCTACACATTTAAGAGAACTCGTCCCAAAGGACACCTAAATACCCCAAAAACAACCAACCAAGACCCTTCTACAGATGTTGGTTTAACACAACTCTTGTCTGGCAGGCTTAAATCTTCTTTTACTTTCACAACATCAAAGCAGTCTATGAACTCGTTATTGCTTTAACATGGTATCCATGCTATCTTATAAATCAAGGCCATCTATGACCATAATAAAGACCATGGGTGAGCTGGAAAAGACTAGTTATATTCATTTTAAATTTTTTATACAGGTTGCCTGCTTTTGAGACCTATTAGCTTATGTTTTGGTGTTATCCCTGTGATATTAAAATAGTTGTGTGATAGGCATACCATGTTTGAAAATGCATATGTGAGGGCTTCAATTCCTTTTGGTGTGGTGGAAAACATTCTTCTCATATCACTTTTTTTCTGGAGGTGGAAATAAATATTGATCACTTCATTAAGTGGTCCTACTAATTAAAATATATCATCTTTGTGTTTCTTTATGAACTTGGCTTTACCAACCTTTGTTGTTTTGGCAGGTATTTGCATGATGTGATCTTCATCACTAGCTTTGTCCAAATTTAATCCATCATTTTTAGAAAATTTTTTAGTACACATATCTATTGGTAAGAATGGAACTGTGCAACCTAGTTTTTCTTTCTTTTTGTTTGAAACGTAGGATTGTTTATTTATTTATTTTTTGAAAAGCAGCTTGGTTTTAGTTAGCATGCTAACACTGTTTATGTCAGTTGTATGGATCTCCATGAAACCTAGTTATTTTACTTTCTATTTTTTTTATTCTTGTCAGAAAACAAGTGGGTGTCTTTGTTTTATCGAATTTCCGGATCTATGGACTTCAATGATTTCCATGTAAAATTCATAATGGTTCTATCATGGATCATCCATGCACTATATCATTAGCAGAATGCCTTTGGTTTCTTGGGAAGTATTATGAAATTTGAAATTTTGATGTTTCAAAAAGGATTAACTGTACATTCTTGCTCTTAGTTTTGTCAAAATTCATTTCATGAGGCCGGCCATATATGTGGTGTGGCTTTGGCATTTCTCTACCATCTTAATCCTTGTGGACATCTCCACATCAGGACAGTAATGATCGAGCTAAGAGTGCCCGATAGGCCGTCTTTCTTGCTAACTTGCATTTTTCTCTCTATTAGAGTCCCTGGTTTTGGTGCATACAAGTCCTTTGGCTTCATCAATGGATTCTTGGGATTGGTGCGTACAAGTCCTCTAAGGTACCCGTGTTTACTTTCAATAAATAAACTTTGTAGTGTTGAGGCATATCTAATTAGTCAATTATGTGCCGTGTAGGATGGCGAGGAGGATGGGAATGTCTAGAAAGAAGCGACAGAAGATGGAGAAGGCGGCAACAAGAGGAAAATCACGAAGGCCTGAAGTAGATGAAAATGAACTCCTACTATGAGGATTCCGTAAAGTTTTATCTTGGATTTTATGAATGGGAGCATTCCATTGTTGAAGATGAAAACATGATGGTACAGCTTGTTGGATCGTTTATGTACACTAAGAGGGGGGTGAATTAGTGTTTATCACTTTTTCGCCCTTTCTCGGTGTAAGCGGAAGCGTACTGTATCACAGCAGAGCGTTTCTCAGAATGAGAAATACCTTACTGTAACTGTTACGATTTTGTCGAGTAGGTTTTCGTACGAGTGTTGCGCGATCGTAATAGACACAGTGATTTATAGTGGTTCGGCCTTAATTGACCTACGTCCACTTTCCACCAACAAGGTGATTCCACTATATAAAATAATGGGTGCAAAAAGCCCTTGCACTAGGCGTATGTTCCTCTCACAAAGTGAGATTTAGAATCCCGTACAATAGATGATCACTCCTGGCAACGGTCAGCTCCTCACACAGTGGACGTCTTCTCGTTTCCAGCAGAATGATGCTTATCCTCAGCAGTTGGTAGCTCAATGGATTCCACACAGCTCGTTGTCGCTTAATATAAACCTGACTTATCAAAGAACACAGACAACGTTATGTTAGAGTATAAATCCTCACAGATAATTCCTTACAGTGAAGAATAGCTTCTCAGAGAGCAGCTCGTTTCTGTTTCACAGCGAAGGATTGCTTCAGCACTTGTTTGCTCAGAAGAGGATTTCCACACAGATCTTGTCTCTCCTTAAGATAAGCCTGCACTTGCTTAAGAGACAACCACAAAGTTGAACCACAAAGATCACGAAGATAGGAACCACAAAGATCACAAAGAAAACCACAAAGCCACTTAGAAGGTATCCGTCCTACACTCAGTTCGGACGTGCACGGTTACCACAGCCGTGACTCACTGCACTGCACACCCAGTGCCTAGGGTGGAATTTTCCGATCCGTTGGCTTCCACGCAACCTGCTTTACTAACCCTCTGTATCAGGCGTTCAAGACTTCTGCACAGCACCCCTGTGCTCGGGAGGAACTCTTTCCACTCCGGCGGCGTTCCCAACTCCTGCTCTACCCTGCAGGCACGAGACTTCTGGCGCGCACCCGCAAGTGCGTGTCTAACTGCTCAAACTCCGTAGGCTCGAGACTTCCCTGCGAAAAGACACGACAAGAACGGCTTCTTGCCGATGGGTCAGCAACCGGTTACTGAATTCAGAGCAGGTATTCACTTAGCTTCCCTCAGACGATTCGCCGGCTGCTCGTTGAACGCACCGAGGACACACAGTCCCTCTCAGACGATTCAAGGGATCTGACCTCAGCCCCTTGACACTCTCACACGCAGCTTGCAAGAGAAAGAACCAGGAGACACTTAGCACCTTCCGCTCTCCGTCGACGCACAAAGCTCACACAGACCACACAGACCACACAGAAACACAAAGGCAGGTTTTCTGTCGTCTCTGGTCAGGTTATAAAGAAGAAGGAGGACGGAAATCGTCTAGGCAATCAACAAGATTTATTGCCAAAACTGGCAGCGAGGACACAGCAACGGTCTGCTCAACGTTTGCTGTGTTATAAAAGGAAAGACACAAACGGTAACTTCCTTTACATATATTAATCAGATAAATGATTTCCAAACATAATTATCTGATCATAATCTTATCTTAACAATTACGATTAACAAAGATATTCAATCTGATAATATCTCCTACTACAGCGTATCGTTGCTGTAGAATATCAGAAAGATATTTTGTTTCCAAAAGTAAAACTTGGAAAGCTAATCTTAATATATTTAGTTGCCTAAGTACCTAAGATAAGGTCATAAGGTTACATTAAACGAACCTAGACGTTCAGACAAATAATCTGAAATAGATTAAAATAAATCTTAAAATAAATCGTGGTTATTAAAAATATGTTTTCATATTTTCAATGTACATGCGTAAAATCACAGTAACAGCTTACTGTAACGCAGCAATATATAACAGCTACTAGCTGTGGTTCAGCAACGTATTGCTCAAGCTCATCACTAAGAATGAACACATAACTTGTGAAACATTAATACTGACCACCAGTAACATGTCGCTTATCACCAGTAACATGTCACTTAAGTTCATCATCAAAACCAGGTCAACATTCTCCCCCTTTTTGATGATGACAAAATATGGACTTAGGGATCGAGCTTGTGTCAACTCCCCCTTAAATCCTGCTTGTATCAACTCCCCCTGAACTTATTCTTCTCCCCCTTTTTGTCATATCAAAAAAGAAAAAGAAAAGAGGATAACAAAGGATAGTTTTATTACTAGTGCAGCAAGAATATGCTAGCACCCAAAAGACAAAGTTAGCAGCCAACAGTTGCTGCGATGCATCAAAACGAAACAGTTATTAAACCAGTTCAGAAATAGAAGAGCATAGCTCATTCTAGAACAACAAAACAGACACCTAAAGATAAAGGAGAGTAGCTCAATCCTAAACGGAGAGCATGGCTCAATCCTCAGCATTATCAATCAAGGTCTGGACCATATTTTCCAGGCGGGTCAGCCTCTCAGCAAATCCATCCAGCCTCTCAAGAATGGAGCGTCTGGTGTAGCTTAATTCCTCACAGAGGACTTTCTGAAGCTTGGAAGTAGAAGGGGACTCATCCTTGGATGAAGAAGCTGCCTTCTCACGTTCAGCATAGCGTTGCTTGCCAAGTGCTGCTGTGGACTTGCTACGGACAGAAGCAGCGATCTGTCGCTTTGTTGGTTTCTTGACAAAAACACCATCCACATACTGGTAGCCCATACTTGCTACAGAGTTAGCTCCAATAACCTGAGTACTCCAGGTGTCCATTTGATTCACAGGAACAATCTGCTCCCCATAGAACTGCAGCAATGCAGTGATAACATGCGCAAATGGAAGTGCCCTGTTCTCGTCCTGAACACAAGATGCCATATGGCCAAATATCACACTTCCCAAGTTTACAGGAATACCTCTTTTAAGATGAACCATCAGATTCCAATCTCTTGGCATGACAGTGTCGATGCTGCCAATCCGAGGGGCCAAGCAAGACATTACTGCCTTGTGAAACATCCGGTTGCTGAAACTCAGCCCGGTGTTCTGCAGATATCCGCTGACAGCAACCACCTCACCATCGTTGATGGTCTGATAAGCTTCCAGCTTTCCTTCACTGATCACCCTCAGGTTGTTAACAAGATCAGATTCAAAGAGGCGGCAGACATCAAACACAGAGAAAACAAAGGTTTTCTCATCTACCAACACCTTGATGAATTTAATGAGAGAATCTTCCTTATGAAAGGTAATATTGGCATAGAATTCCTTGACCTTTGAGATGGAACTGATGCCATCATATTCACAAAAGGATCGCCAGGTCAACCTTTCAAACATCTCAGCAAAGCAGAGCTCATGTTGAGTAAACCAATCAAAGTCTACACGCTTACATGCAGCAATGTTGCGCTTGGTCATGTTTCTATTCGGCATAGTATCATCAGCAAGAATCCGATTTAATTCAGCCAGAGAAACATACTGATCAACCGTAGGAATAAAAACAGAGGAATCTGCATTTCTCACTTTCTTGTGAATAGGAGAGCCAGAATGCATACCATCCCTTATACCAGCATAGGGTCGCTTCATCCTGGTGCAAGAGCCAACATCAAGAGAAGAGCGAATCGGAGGATTCTGAACTGAGCCGATCACCTCCACATTCTCATCCTCATCAGGAGTCTCTTCAGCCAAAGAGTCCTGTTCATCAGCGCTCTGGAAATCCTCAGGATCCTCAGCGCTTTTCTTGCCTTTTTCGGCTTGAGTCTCCTCATCAGAAGCAGGGGAGTTTGCTGCTTTGGGAGACGCAGAAGTAGACTTGGTAACCGCCTCCGGTGGAGCGGTTTCCTCCTCAACAACGAGGGTTTTCTCCGTAGCACCCTCAGGTTCGCCAAAAGTGGTGGCATCACCAGTCGAAGCCACATTGTCCTTGGCAGGAACCGCAGCAGGTGTCTCCTTGGTCTCAGTGACCACCGGAGCAGGGGTTTGCATCATCGAGGGCTCCCCCTCAGTAACTGACGGAGGCGCCACAACAGGTAGTTGCTGGGCAGAAGCAGCCACAGCCTGTGACCGTTTCTTGGGAGTTCCCTTGCCCTTTCCAGATTTCGCAGATTTGGGTGCCATTGTAGGAGGATCACAAGGAAGAAAGAAGAAGGAAGAAGATCGAGGTTGAAGAAGAAACGAGGGAGTTTTAGGGATTTGAAAAGAAACCGTAGGTGGTTTTTTGGTTTTATAGAATATTTAAAAGATAAAGAAGGAAATAAAAGATATAGAAGTTTTGGTTGGCACCCCACGAATATTTCATTATTTTTAGGAATTTTATATTTCTATCGAGAATTTCTCAAGAATGATAATATCATCTTAGAGATTGAGATTACATATCCCTAATTCACTTCGTAAATATTCAAACCTCTCTTTGTCAAGTGGTTTAGTAAGGATATCAGCAAGCTGTTGCTCAGTATTTACATACTGAATATCAACCTTACCGCTTTGTACATTATCACGTAGAAAATGGTGTCTCAACTCAATATGCTTAGATCTTGAGTGATAGACAGGATTTCGTGATAAATTAATTGCACTTGTGTTATCACACATTATTGGAATAGAATCAAAATGAAGATCATAATCTTCGAGTTGTTGTCGCATCCATAGTAACTGCGCACAGCAACTAGCTGCTGATACGTATTCAGCCTCTGCTGTGGATAAAGCGACAGTTGTCTGCTTCTTAGAGAACCAGGAAATAAGCATATTTCCCAATAGTTGGCAAGTACCAGACGTGCTTTTCCTATCAATACGACATCCAGCATAGTCAGCATCTGAATATCCTCTAGGATCCAGCAACGATTCTCTTGGATACCACAGACCTAAGCTAACAGTTCCTGCGAGGTATCGAAAGATCCTCTTAACTGCAGCAAGGTGTGACTCTTTTGGAGCAGACTGATATCTAGCGCATAAGCATACGCTGAACATAATATCTGGTCGTGAAGCAGTAAGATATAGCAATGATCCTATCATACTTCTGTATAGCTTGGAATCAATTTCCTTTCCTCTTTCGTCTTTATCAATTTTGGTATTACTACCAATTGGAGTTGACAAAGGTTTAGCATTCTCAAGATCAAATTTCTTGAGCAACTGTTTGCTGTACTTTTCTTGATGGATGAAAATTCCATCTTCCGTTTGTTTAATTTGAAGTTCGAGGAAGAAAGTAAGTTCTCCCATGAGACTCATTTCAAATTCTCCTTTTATTAGATTAGAGAATTCATTACATAATTTTTCATTAGTTGAACCAAATATAATGTCATCGACATATATTTGAGCAACTAAAAGATCAGCATCCTGTTTCTTAAAAAACAATGTTGTATCAATTTTTCCACGCCTATATCCCTTTGCTATAAGAAAGGAACTAAGCTTTTCGTACCATGCTCGCGGAGCTTGCTTAAGCCCATACAAAGCTTTAGAGAGCTTATAAACATGATTATGATACTTTGGATCGGTGAATCCAGGAGGTTGTTCAACATAGACTTCCTCTTTTATATCACCATTTAGGAATGCACTTTTCACATCCATTTGAAATAACTTAAAGTTATTATAGCAAGCATACGCTAGGAGTAAGCGTATTGCTTCTAGACGCGCCACTGGGGCGAACGTTTCATCATAATCGATGCCTTCTTCTTGTGAGTAACCTTTTGCTACAAGTCTAGCTTTGTTTCTTACAACATTTCCAGACTCGTCAAGTTTATTTCGATAAACCCATTTTGTTCCAATAATGGAACGATCATTGGGTCTAGGTACTAAACTCCAAACTTTGTTTCTCTCAAATTGGTTCAATTCCTCTTGCATAGCAAGAATCCAATTAGGATCATCAAGCGCATCATCAATGCCTTGAGGTTCATCTTGAGAGATAAAAGCAGAGTGTTCACAGTACAAACTTGCTGTATTGCGGGTTCGCACTCCTGTGTGCAAAGAACCTATTACTTGATCAATAGGATGTCTTTTCTTATATAACGAAGGAACCCGATTCTCAATTTGCATATCCTGGAAATCACCAGAAGCATTTTCAGTATGTGCAGCAGGAACTTGCTGTACATCTGCTACAGTGTTTCCGTTTCGGATTATTGTCAGCAATCATTTGCTGGGAGGTTTCATTTGATGTTGTTGTTGAGGATAGTGCTACTGCTTCCACAGCAACTTCCTCCTGTGTAGGAGAGTCATCAATTTTAACATTGATAGACTCTTCAACAGTTAGAGTTCTTTTATTAAAAACTCTATATGCTTTGCTCGTTAGGGAGTATCCTAAGAATATGCCCTCATCAGATCGAGCATCAAACTTTCCAACACCATCTTTAATGGGTCTCAAGATATAACACTTACTTCCAAATGGATGAAAGTATGAGATATTAGGCTTTCTGCCTTTATATAACTCATAAGGCGTTTTACCTAAAGAGTGCCTCAAATGAATACGATTTGAGATGTAGCATACTGTGCTTACAGCTTCAGCCCAAAGATTTTTAGCAACCTCACTTTCCAGCAACATAGTTCTCGCCATGTCTTGTAAGGTTTGATTCTTTCGCTCTACAACTCCATTTTGCTGTGGAGTATATGGAGCAGAGAAATTATGGTTAATACCATATTCTTCACAAAAAGAAGTAAAGTCATGGTTTTCAAATTCGGTACCATGATCCGTTCTTATGCTTCTTAGAGAAACACCTTTCTCATTTTGAAGTTGTTTGACTAAAGTTTCAAAGATTGCAAACGCATCACTTTTGTGAGCTAAGAATTTAACCCAAGTGAATCTGGAAAAGTCATCTACCACAACTAATCCATAACGCTTACCTCCAAGACTTTGAGTCCTTGTTGGACCAAATAAGTCCATATGAAGTAAATCAAGCGGAGCTTTGCTTGAAATCATATTTTTACTTTTAAAGGATACCTTTGTTTGTTTGCCAATAGAACAAGCTTTGCAAACCTGATCATTGTCAAACTTGATTTTAGGCAATCCCTTAATGATGTCCTTTTTGACAAGTTTGGACAGCAAGTCGTAGTTAGCATGTCCCAACTTTCTATGCCACAGAGTAGCTTCGTCCTTAACGGACAAGAGACAATTTTCTCCAGCGGAGATGTTCTTAAAGGACAGGATATAGATGTTTTTCTTGCGTTCACCAACGAAGCAAGTGACACCATCCCGTGAAACGTTACAAGTTCTCTCATTGAAAGAAACATTGTAACCTTTATCGCACAATTGGCTGATACTAATCAAATTGTGTTGGAGGCCTTTCACATAAAGAACTCCTTCAATGGTTAGGGAGTTAGAACAGCAAATGGTTCCTGTTCCTTTAACCATCCCTTTTCCATTATCACCAAAAGTGACAGCACCACCATCCTGGAAAACCAGTGTGGAGAATAAGGAGACATCTCCTGACATATGCCTCGAACAGCCACTATCCAAGTACCATACATGGTCCTTAGTGATGGACTTGAAGCATCCCTGAAATAGAGAAAGAATTTAAGTAAGTCGTTGCTTCCATTTAACAATAGAACCATCAACTTTAGATGTAATGCCAAGCATGTCATTTCGCCGCACATGGCAATTTTTAATGAAATGATCCGGCTTTCTACAATAGTAACAAAGCCTAGGTAACCTTTGAATAATAAAATGAGATTCGCCATTCCTAACATGAGGGGGAACATATTTCCCATGTCGTGAATGTTTCTCATTTCCAGAATCATGCTTCTCATGCATACATAATTCTGTTTTGTTGTTTACAGCATCAAGTTGCTGCTGCAGCTCCTCAATCATTAATTTGGATTGAGAAAGTTTCTTTATCGCTTTCTTAGCCTTTGCTGATAACTCTTCCTTTAGAGAATCGTTCTCAGCACTCAAGAATTTATTCTCCTTCTTAAGAGCCTTATTGTTTGCGGATAAAGAGTCAATTTTATCATAAAGTTCGGAGAAAAGATTCTCAATATCTTCAGCAGACAGATCAGAAGGTGAGAAAGCATTTACCTTCTCAGTATCAGCATCAATTTGCGCCATATAGCAGATGTTTGCTGTTTCGTCATCCTGATCTGATTCTTCGTCACTATCACTCCAAGATGCCATCATGGCATTTTTCTTATATTTTGAAGGCTTGCCCTTCTCATTCAAAAGTGGGCAATCTGGTCTCAAGTGACCAGGTTTATTGCACTCAAAGCACACACCGCCTTTACTTTGGTGTGATTTTGTATTCTTCTTTTTAATCTCTCGCTTTCCCTTAAAGCGATTTTTGCGAAGATATCTTTTGAATTTCTTTGCCATCAAGGAAACTTCATCCTCAGAATCAGATGAAGATTCATCCTCAGATTCATCGGACATTTCGGTACTTCCCTTGAATGCAACAGCATTGATCTTCTTATCATCAGCAACCTTGTTCTCATTTTCGTATGCAACGAGAGAACCAAGCAACTGTTGAAGACATAAGTTTGTCAAATCTTTAGCTTCTTCAATTGCCGTCTTCTTGGCTTCCCAAGTTTTAGGCAATGAGCGAAGTATCTTTCTGACCAACTCAGAATTAGAAATTGTTTTGCCAAGTGATTCCATGGCATTAGTAATTTCGGTGAGTCTATCAAACATTTGATTTATTGACTCATCCTTTTTCATCTTGAATGCTTCGTATTGAGTTACTAAAGCATTTATTTTGGATTCCTTGACTTGTTCTGTTCCTTCATAGATCAAAGCAAGTCTATCCCACATTTCTTTCGCTGTCTTACAAGTAGAGTCGCGATTGAACTCATTTCCAGCAAGAGCACACACTAAGTAGTGCTTTGCTTTAGTGTTCAGCGAGATAATTCTCTTTCTTTCAAATTCATGTCGAGTGTCGCTGGGATTTGATGGAGGAATTACAAGATCTCCTTCCATTATAATCTGCCAGCAATCGGCATCTTTTGCTCCTATGAACAACTCCATTCTCATCTTCCAATATGAGAAATGTTGTCCAGCGAAGAGCGGTGGACGTTCGGTCGAATGACCATCAGTCAAGAGCATCGACACTCTGTTCAGTACTCAGCAGCACCTTACTGTGCTTTAATGTAAGACTTTCAGCAACAAGCTGTTTGATTCAGCAACAAGCTGTTTTGGTTCAGCAACAAGCTGTTTTGATTCAGCAACAGAGTTCTGTACTAGCAATCACACAGAAAGCTTTCCAGCAAACCCGCTCTGATACCAATTGTTTGATCGTTTATGTACACTAAGAGGGGGGTGAATTAGTGTTTATCACTTTTTCGCCCTTTCTCGGTGTAAGCGGAAGCGTACTGTATCACAGCAGAGCGTTTCTCAGAATGAGAAATACCTTACTGTAACTGTTACGATTTTGTCGAGTAGGTTTTCGTACGAGTGTTGCGCGATCGTAATGGACACAGTGATTTATAGTGGTTCGGCCTTAATTGACCTACGTCCACTTTCCACCAACAAGGTGATTCCACTATATAAAATAATGGGTGCAAAAAGCCCTTGCACTAGGCGTATGTTCCTCTCACAAAGTGAGATTTAGAATCCCGTACAATAGATGATCACTCCTGGCAACGGTCAGCTCCTCACACAGTGGACGTCTTCTCGTTTCCAGCAGAATGATGCTTATCCTCAGCAGTTGGTAGCTCAATGGATTCCACACAGCTCGTTGTCGCTTAATATAAACCTGACTTATCAAAGAACACAGACAACGTTATGTTAGAGTATAAATCCTCACAGATAATTCCTTACAGTGAAGAATAGCTTCTCAGAGAGCAGCTCGTTTCTGTTTCACAGCGAAGGATTGCTTCAGCACTTGTTTGCTCAGAAGAGGATTTCCACACAGATCTTGTCTCTCCTTAAGATAAGCCTGCACTTGCTTAAGAGACAACCACAAAGTTGAACCACAAAGATCACGAAGATAGGAACCACAAAGATCACAAAGAAAACCACAAAGCCACTTAGAAGGTATCCGTCCTACACTCAGTTCGGACGTGCACGGTTACCACAGCCGTGACTCACTGCACTGCACACCCAGTGCCTAGGGTGGAATTTTCCGATCCGTTGGCTTCCACGCAACCTGCTTTACTAACCCTCTGTATCAGGCGTTCAAGACTTCTGCACAGCACCCCTGTGCTCGGGAGGAACTCTTTCCACTCCGGCGGCGTTCCCAACTCCTGCTCTACCCTGCAGGCACGAGACTTCTGGCGCGCACCCGCAAGTGCGTGTCTAACTGCTCAAACTCCGTAGGCTCGAGACTTCCCTGCGAAAAGACACGACAAGAACGGCTTCTTGCCGATGGGTCAGCAACCGGTTACTGAATTCAGAGCAGGTATTCACTTAGCTTCCCTCAGACGATTCGCCGGCTGCTCGTTGAACGCACCGAGGACACACAGTCCCTCTCAGACGATTCAAGGGATCTGACCTCAGCCCCTTGACACTCTCACACGCAGCTTGCAAGAGAAAGAACCAGGAGACACTTAGCACCTTCCGCTCTCCGTCGACGCACAAAGCTCACACAGACCACACAGACCACACAGACGCACAAAGGCAGGTTTTCTGTCGTCCCTGGTCAGGTTATAAAGAAGAAGGAGGACGGAAATCGTCTAGGCAATCAACAAGATTTATTGCCAAAATTGGCAGCGAGGACACAGCAACGGTCTGCTCAACGTTTGCTGTGTTATAAAAGGAAAGACACAAACGGTAACTTCCTTTACATATATTAATCAGATAAATGATTTCCAAACATAATTATCTGATCATAATCTTATCTTAACAATTACGATTAACAAAGATATTCAATCTGATAATATCTCCTACTACAGCGTATCGTTGCTGTAGAATATCAGAAAGATATTTTGTTTCCAAAAGTAAAACTTGGAAAGCTAATCTTAATATATTTAGTTGCCTAAGTACCTAAGATAAGGTCATAAGGTTACATTAAACGAACCTAGACGTTCAGACAAATAATCTGAAATAGATTAAAATAAATCTTAAAATAAATCGTGGTTATTAAAAATATGTTTTCATATTTTCAATGTACATGCGTAAAATCACAGTAACAGCTTACTGTAACGCAGCAATATATAACTGCTACTAGCTGTGGTTCAGCAACGTATTGCTCAAGCTCATCACTAAGAATGAACACATAACTTGTGAAACATTAATACTGACCACCAGTAACATGTCGCTTATCACCAGTAACATGTCACTTAAGTTCATCATCAAAACCAGGTCAACACAGCTTAAATGGCAGCCCTGCGCAGCTGAGCGTCTTAGCAACAACCCAGTGAGATGTGATCATGAAAGCTAGCAGTGTTGTTGGATGTCACTTAGATGTGAATGCCTAGTGAAATCATTTATTTCCACTTCAACCAGTCGGCAAACACATTGAGTCCCGCATAGCAATTATAGACTTAAAAGGAGTTCTTTTTAATAAGTTTGTGCAAGTCATGGATATAAGTAACATGTTATTTACATAATATAAGATATAGTTTAAATTTATTTGTGGCAATAAAATCGAGATACTAACTTGTATATGATAAGAGAATTGGAGAGGCCTATGTTTTCCCACCCTTAAGTCGGTTTTATTCCTGTTCATTTAATTTTTATATAGAATAACACACACATTTATATATTAATGTTATATTGAATTACAAGCAAATAGTTTAGAAATATCCCTTAAGATAAGTTTGGTGTTGTTTTCTGAATCATCTCGCTATAATTTACATTATCAAAATGTCATACTGAAAAGTTAGTCAATAAGTGTAGACATTGAAATTTTATTAATGTCGAAATAATGTCATTCGGCCCAAACCATATATTATATTGGCTGAATATGATTGTCTTTATATTATAAGACATCACGATGTGAAATATTTTGTACTTATATCTTAGTGTAAATATAATACACGGGCCTGAGATTATGAAAAAGTTCAAACCCAACCCATTTATTGTTGGGTTTTAAATTATGGTTCAGCCCATATGCTAGCCCAATAAGCCTAACCCAATTATAAAATGAACTGGGCCTAGCCCATATATCGGCCCATTCATACTTCGGCCCAATCCAAATGTCGGCCAAATATAACCTCAAGCCCATGACACTCTTTGTCCCACATCGGAAAGAGAAATCACCCAAGGCTTCTTCAACTCCTATATAAAGGGAGTCCTTCCCCCTTATTTGGGACACACAAAAATTCTCTCTTCTCTCTTATTCTCTTAAGCCCCATTGGGTTATAAAGAGATTCTAGTTATTTTTTAAGACCCATCAGTGGGTGGTGCGGCGGCGAAGGCCCCTCTGCGGGTGGTGCGGCGGCGAAGGCCCTTCTAGCGGGTATATCTCCGAAGGCCCCTCTTGCGGGTTTATCTCCGAAGGCCCCTCTAGCGGGTATATCTCCGAAGGTCCCTCTTGCGGGTTTATCTCCGAAGGCCCTTCTTGCGGGCCTCGACGACTTCAAGAGTGAGGAGCTCTTTCGATAGCGAAGTTCTCGAGCATCTTTTCCTCACCCGATCGACGCAGTGCTGCCAAGATCAAGGTTCAAGATCAAGTCAGAAGATCAAGATCAAGTCTGAAGATCGAGATCAAGCCTGAAGATCAAGTTCAAGCATTCACGATCCAGATCAAGCTTCTACAACAGCCCTGGTGTTCTTCGCCCATCCTCAGAAGACTCTCCAGATCAAGCTTCTACAACAGCCCAGGTGTTCTTCGCCCTTCCTCAGAAGACTCTCCAGATCAAGCTTCTACAACAGCCCTGGTGTTCTTCGCCCATCCTCAGAAGACTCTCCAGATCAAGCTTCTACAACAGCCCTGGTGTTCTTCGCCCATCCTCGGAAGACTCTCCAGATCAAGCTTCTACAACAGCCCTGGTGTTCTTCGCCAATCCTCAGAAGCCTCTCCAGATCAAGCTTCTACAACAGCCCTGGTGTTCTTCGTCCATCCTTAGAAGACTCTCCAGATCAAGCTTCTACAGCCTTGGTGATCTTCGCCACTTCTGAAGACCCGCCGGATCAAGCTCTACAGCTCCAGCGTCTTCATCAACATATCTCCCTAAAGCTCCAGCAGATATTTGCCAGAGCTTCAGCCCATCCATATTTCGGATATCTTACGAGTATAGAATCAGAGGACTCACGTGCTTTGTCCGTGACTAGAGATTGAACCCGCTATATTTTTCATACGACAATTTGTACGTTGCTTCCGGTTTATATACGGACCGTGAGATTTTTTACGTCAACAAATTTCTGGCACGCCCAGTGGGACCATCTCTACCTCTCATCTCTTTACATCTAAGTATCCAGATGGCTTCAAAGATGATCATGCTGAAGAACTCCGTCAATGCTTTGAATAATCAGCTAGTTGGTTTCCCTTCTCACTCGTCTGAAGGCTCTTCATCGCCTGGTTCCAGAAACTTTACCAAGACCAGACCGATTGCTGATATATATAAGGAGACCGAAGAGATTCTAAGATCCATCTCTCCAAAGTCATCTCCATCATATAAGGCGGTTACTGAAAGAAGCCTTCTCAGCAAGAGTTCCATATCACCAATTCATTTGGGTAATTTCTGCAATAGCTCATCAAGTGTCTCTCCTCTTGAGGATTCTTCATCAGACTGCACTCCGAAATGGAGCTTTGCTGAATCAAGGGCCAAAACGCGCAAGCAAATGGAGGAGATAGAAGACATTCTTCGATCTATTCCATCCTGCAAGGAGATTGCCGAAAAGACGCCACCGAACAAGAGCAATATGTCGCCAATTCCTCTGCCAAGCTTTCATGATAGTTTATCGGAGGACTCCTCACCAAATCAGTCTCGAAGTGTCAGCGAGGCTGATCTAACTGAAAAGTTAGATGAAATTATGCCAGTTATGATGGCTGATACCCCATCATTGGAAGACCAAGTTGCATCTCTTGCCAAAGCAGTTGAAGCGTTGACGAAATCCATGAGGGACAGGGATCAACAACTTGAGTATGTCATAAGCAGGCTCGAGAATAAAGAGTCTAGAGGAACATCTAATGAAGGAGGTTCTCACATAGGCAAGGATAAAGGCAAGAATGTGCTGAACGTGGATGATTCACCGAAGCCTGTATCTATCTCTGTTGATGCTCCAGTCTCAACTAGAGCAATGAAAGAGCTAATACAAGAGGCTCTGAAGGATGAACTTGAGGGAAAGTATGCGACACCTTTGGCATACAATAAGCCGTACAGCCAAAGAATCGAAAACTTGAGCATGCCAATGGGTTATCCACCCTATACTTCCAACAATTTGATGGGAAGGGGAATCCAAGGCAACATGTGGCTCATTTTGTCAAGACTTGCAACAATGCTGGTACAGATGGAGACTTGATGGTCAAACAGTTCGTCCGCTCCTTGAAGGGAAATGCTTTTGACTGGTATATCGACATAAAACCAGGAAGTATTGACAGTTGGGAGCAGTTGGAAAGAGAATTCCTGAACCGCTTTTATAGCATGAGGCGTGTGGTGAGCATGATAGAACTCACTAACACTCGTCAATGGGAAGGCGAGCCCGTCGTTGATTATATACAACGATGGAGAAACCTAAGTCTAAATTGTAGGGATCGCTTATCGGAGGCGACGTCAATAGATATGTGTATTCAAGGAATGCTTTGGAGGATTCGCTATATCCTACAAGGGATCAAACCTCGGTCTTTTGAGGAATTAGCTACAAGAGCACATGATATGGAGTTTAGCTTTGTAGGAGTTGGTGTGGGAGATCTTCCGGTACCCGAGCCATCCAAAGGAACAGGAAGACCAGTTAATAGAACTGGGGGCAAGCCTGCCTTCAAGGATAGCAAGAAACAAGTGCTGGCCACCGATGTTGTTCCTGTCAAGGTCCCGAATGCGAAGGACAAAGAACAATCAAGCACTTCAACCTATGCTCCAGCAACTCCTCAGACAGAGAAGAGGCGACCGACTCTGGAGGAAAGGCAGAATAAGCAATATCCTTTCCCAGATTCAGATGTTGCGGATATATTTAACTTTCTTTTGTCTGTTAAAATGATTGAACTCCCTCTGTCGAAACGCCCACAACAAGCGAGTCGAGCGGGAGATCCAAACTTTTGCAAGTATCACCGTGTTCTGGTCATCCTATTGAGAAGGTTTTGTCTTCAAAGAGAAGGTTGTGGAACTTGCCCGAGATAACAAGATTTACTTAGGGTTGATGGTTTCCTCGAAGCTGGTGGACGTAGCAAGTTCGAACGCTTCCAATATTACCTTCGGGTCGTTTAGCTCTGATGAGATGGCTGCTTTCCTTTGTTCGAAAGTGGAACTAGATGATAGTCAGGACGTTAAGATGTCAAGCTGTGCAATTGGCCATGAGGCGATTCATGATGAGGAAGGTTGGACTTTGGTAACACGTAGAAGGAACCGAAGAAAGACTTTGAAGCCTCAAGAGAAGAAACCTCCTATTCGAGCAAGAGTTTTTGAAAAAGGAAATATGAAGGCAAACTTCAGGGAGGTTGTAGATAAGCGAAAGCCTGATGTTGAAGTAACCTTGAAGAAGCCATCTCCAATCACCGTGTGGGATTTCTTCCCTAAAAAATTTCAAAGGCTTGCGACTTTGTCCAGAAGTTGACACCATATTGACATGGAAAAGGAGCAGTCCAATCTAAAGGTTGGCTTCCCGGAAAGTTCTACAACAATGCTAGTGGAAAAGGTGAAGGAGAATTGTCCGATTATCACGTTTTCTGATGAAGATCTTCTCGTGGGCCACAAGTCACACAATCGACCATTATTTGTGTCTGGATATACATGTGGCACAAAGGTTAATCGCATCCTGATTGACCCAGGTTCGGCAGTCAATATCATTTCATCAAAAACTTTGAAGGATATTGGCTTGGGAGTGGATGATCTCTCAAGTAGTCGGCTGATAATTCAGGGATTTAACCAAGGCGGAGAACGAGCCATAGGAAAAATTTGCCTTTCTCTCACAATAGGTGACATGGAATCTTGCACGACATTCTATGTTATCGATTCAAGGACGACCTATAATATGTTGCTAGGTCGACCATGGATGCACGAATACGGAGTCGTCGCATCAACACTTCACTAATGCTTTAAGTTTATTAAGGATGGAGTGTCGTGTACAATATGGGTGGATGCTAAACCCTTCACGGAGGAGGAATCATACTTTGCTGATGCCAAGTTTTACTTTAATAAGGGTACTGATGCTGAAGAAAAAGTCACGAAGCTTGTACCGGTTGTAAAGGATATCACGAAAAAGTCGAACGTAGAAGTTTCACCTATCCAATAAGAGATAACTTCAGTTAATCCGATAGTTAAAAATGAAACGACGGATTATAAGTCTAAACAGAATGTGCCAATTCTGCGATATGTCCCAAGAGCCTTCCGGAAAGCCGGGGAACCACCTTTCGTGAGTAGCCACGCTGAAGAAATAGTGGTGCCAAAGGAACTCAACTGGCCAGTGACGAAAATGACGACAATTGCTCAAACGAGTACGCCTCTAAAAGGTTTTATCAGGCCTAAACAGGGGGCAATCATCTATCCAGATTCATTGCCTGACAGGCGCACCAACGGATTTGATCCAAATGCATTCAGGCTAATCTCTGCGGCCGGTTACACAGAAGACTTGAAGGCGCTTGGGGCTGCTTCAAAAGAGGCCAATCCAGGAGGTGATACTCAAAAGTCAAACCTTGGTCTTGGGTATGATACACCTAAGCCCGTCGATCAAGCGTTGAAGAAGGCTTCAACTCAATACATTGAGGCTGATGATAAAACTACAGCCAAATCGACGAGAACTTCGGTATTCGATCGACTTGGAGCCCCATCCGAACGAAAATCAGTATTTGATAGACTTGGTGCTCCGGAGGAAAAGACTGTTTCTCATAGACCGGCACAACTAAGGTTAGGCGACACTCTAAGAAGTCGAATGGTGTGGAAGAGAGTGGACAAGAGGAAAGACGTTCCAATCATAATTGAAGACACAAATGACCTCCGTAGTAAAATTCCTTCCCGGATGAAGCGTCGAACTGTTGTGGAGGTGACCACTGGAGAGGTGTTGAAAATGACCATGAAGACGTGGATAACTACAAATGGCAACGATGAGCTATCTCAAGATAGCGTTGAAGATGATGTTGCTTCTTATCATGTCACGATTTCAGAGGCTAATGAAAACGCATCTCACAAAGAAGATTGTGCGGAAGATGCTCCTGAAGTATTCGAAGATGGGAAGAAGTCTACTATTGATGAACTAAAGGAAGTTTGCCTTGGAGAAGAAGGGGATCACCGTCCTACTTTCCTCAGTGCGAGTTTAACCCCTGAAGAAGAAGAATTATATATCCAACTGTTGAAGGAATACAAAGATGTCTTCGCATGGAGTTATAAAGAAATGCCCGGCCTTGACCCTAAGATTGCAGTTCACAAGTTAGCTGTGAAGCATGGGGTTCGGCCCATGAAGCAAGCTCAACGACGTTTTCGTCTGGAGTTGATTCCCCTAATAGAAGCCGAAGTCAATAAACTTATCGAAGCTGGATTCATTCGAGAGGTGAAGTACCCAACATGGATCTCAAATATCGTACCCGTCAAGAAAAAGAACGGTCAACTTCGCGTTTGTGTTGACTTCCGCGACCTCAATAATTCATGTCCGAAGGATGATTTTCCTCTTTCGATCACCGAGACAATGGTAGATGCTACCACTGGCTATGAAGCCCTCAGTTTTATGGATGGATCGTCGGGATACAATCAAATCTGAATGGATCCGAAGGATGAGGAAATAACAGCTTTTCGTACACCAAAAGGAATATATTGTTATAAGGTGATGCCTTTTGGGTTGAAGAATGCGGGAGCAACTTATCAACGGGCCATGCAACGGATCTTTGATGATATTCTCCACAGGAATGTAGAGTGTTACGTGGATGATCTGGTTGTCAAATCCAGACAAAGGCGCGAACATATTGATGACCTTAGAAAAGTATTTGACAGATTGCGCAAATATCAACTGAAGATGAACCCATTGAAGTGCGCCTTCGGGGTCACTTCGGAAAAGTTCCTTGGATTTATCGTTCGACATCGAGGCATTGAAGTCGATCAATCAAAGATAGATGCGATTATGAAGATGCCAGGACCAAGGAATATACATGAGTCGAAGAGCCTTCAAGGGAAACTTGCATACATTAGAAGGTTTATATCAAACTTGGCCGGACGATGCCATCCCTTTCATAGATTGATGAAGAAGGGTACTCCTTTTGAGTGGGACGAAGCATGTGAAAATGCATTCAACAGCATAAAAGCTTATTTGTCAAAGCCACCAGTCCTTAATGCACCTATCCAAGGAAGACCACTCATACTTTATATAGCGGCGCAAGAAGCTTCTTTAGGAGTTCTACTAGCCCAAGAGAATGATGATGGAAAGGAGAACGCTCTATACTACTTGAGCAGAACGTTAACTGGTGCGGAGCTGAAGTATTCTCCAATTGAGAAGACATGCCTCGCATTAATGTTCGCTATACAAAAGTTGTGACATTATTTGCAGGCACATTCTGTTCGCTTCATATCACGGGCAGATCCTCTCAAATACATCATGTCAAAGCCAGTACTATCTGGTCGTCTAGCGAAATGGACACTCATGCTCCAGGAGTTCGAGATTTCGTATGTGCCCCAAAAAGCTGTTAAAGGGCAAGCCTTGGCTGATTTCTTAGCAGATCATCCTATACCAGATAATTGGAAGATTTCGGAGGAACTACCCAACGAAGAGGTGATGTTGGTAGATACTCCACACCCATGGAAGATGTTCTTTGATGGATCGGCTACCCAAAGGGGTGCAGGAGCTGGAGTTGTCTTCGTCACATCTGATGGAGATATCATCCCATATGCATACACCCTTACACAATTATGCTCAAACAACATGGTTGAATATCAAGCCCTCATATTAGGGTTAGAAATGGCTATGGATAACAAAGTGCATAGCTTGAGGGTATATGGGGACTCCGAGCTTGTGATTAATCAATTTCTATCTACATATGAAGTTCGCAAGCCAGAGCTTTTTCCATATCATGACTATGCAGTTAAGCTCGCGGGATGGTTCCAGGATTTTAAAATAAGTCATATACCAAGAAGGGAAAATGCGCAAGCAGATGCCTTGGCAAGACTCGCTTCTTCACTTACTTCAGTGGACAAACAGGTTAGTATTCGACTATGTTAAGCTTGGGTGGATCCTCCCACCTTTAATGAGGAGAAAGAGGAAGTTAATATCATCCCTGTCTATAATGTGGAAGACAAAGACTGGAGACAACCACTAATTGACTTTCTTGAGCATGGAAAGTTGCCTGATGATCCTCGACAAAGGGTAGATGTTAGGAGACGAGCACCTCGGTTCATATATTTCAAGAATACTCTTTATCGTCGATCATTTGAAGGAGTGTTCTTACGGTGTCTTGGAGAAGGAGAAGCCACGAAAGCAGTAAAAGAAGCGCATTCTGGAGTATGTGGAGCTCATCAATCTGGTCCTAAACTTCACTTCTAATTGAAGAGAATGGGTTATTATTGGCCGACAATGGTAAAAGATTGTATGGAATATGCAAAAAAGTGTCGAGCATGTCAATTTCACGCTAACTTCATCCATCAATCACCCGAGCCACTTCATCCAACTATAGCATCTTGGCCGTTTGAAGCCTGGGGGCTAGTTGTCGTAGGGCCCATCACACCCAAATCATCAGGCGGTCACTCATATATTCTTGCAGCAACTGACTATTTTTCAAAATGGGCAGAAGCTGCACCTTTTCGGGAAGTGAAGAAGGAAACAGTGATCACCTTCATCAAGAATAATATTATTTTTCGTTATGGTGTGCCTCGCCATATAATCACAGATAATGGCCGGAATTTCTCTAATAAGGCCATGGATAAATTTTGCGAGCAATTTGGTTTCAAGCAATATAACTCTTTCATGTATTCTGCAGCCGCAAACGGGTTGGCAGAGGCGTTCAATAAAACGCTATGCAATCTTCTAAAGAAGGTGGTCGATAAAGCTAGAAAAGATTGGCATGAACGAGTCGGGGAAGCTCTATGGGCGTATCGCACGACGTATAGAACTGCGACTCAAATGACACCATACTCGTTGGTCTATGGTGTTGAAGCGGTCCTTCCACTTGAACGACAAATACCGTCGCTACGAATAGCTATACAAGAGGGACTTTGTCAAGAGGATAATGCACGGTTACGCTTATAGGAACTGGAAGCTTTGGATGAGAAACGTCTTGAAGCCCAGCAACGGATTGAATGCTATCAGGCAAGGATGTCGAAGTCTTTTAACAAGAGAGTGCGACCTCGCTCCTTTCAAGTAGGTGACCTTGTTTTGGCGGTGCGAAGACCCATAATCGTCACGCATAAGACCGGAAGCAAATTCACATCAAAGTGGGATGGCCCATACGTCGTCCAAGAAGCTTACACGGGGGCGCCTACAAAATAGTTGATCAAGATGGAGTACGAGTTGGACCAATCAATGGGAAGTTCCTGAAGCGATACTACGCCTGAAGAATAATGCTCCATGTCGCACGAGCCTAAACTGCACGACATAAAAAAAAAACAAAACAAAAAAACAAAAAAACAAAACAAAATGTAATACTCCTGGCCCGCACGAGTATAAACTGTGAACGGCTCAATAAAACAAAAAATGTAATACTCCTGGCCCGCACGAGTATAAACTGTGAACGGCTCAATAAAACAAAAAATGTAATACTCCTGGCCCGCACGAGTATAAACTGTGAACGGCTCAATAAAACAAAAAATGTAATACTCCTGGCCCGCACGAGTATAAACTGTGAACGGCTTGATAAAAAGATAATGTGATACTCCTGGCCCGCACGAGTATAAACTGTGAACGGCTTAAAAATATATATTAAAGTCGTGGTTCTATGAGATGAACAACTTCAAAAAGAAAGGACTTTTATTTGAAAAAAATGATAGTCCTACAAAGAAGGAAAGTCCTATTCTAGAAATCAAGCTTCCCAGGTAAATTGGACAAACTCTTCACGAGTCATCTTCAGCTACTCTCGAAGTTCATTGAAGGACAAACGATCTTCATCACGGACTATCCAGGCATTCTTCAAAGCAAACATGGCCCCTTCAAATTTGATATGTCATCATCTGCCTTCTTAGCGATAGCAACAGTCTACTCAAGAGGATCCTCTAAGGTCGCTTTAGCCTCAATACAGTCAGACAATTGTTGTCAGAGTTCTTCAATCTGGGCTTTAACGGCGGCTAGTTATTCTTCTGTTGTTGTCCCTTCAACAGTGGGTAATAGATCTGAATATTTTGTCGATCCTTGCATATATTCTTCCACCGAGGCATAGATAGGAGCCCATTCCAACTTTCATTGATGAGATCGAGAATATTCTCCAACTCCTCACTAAGTGTGTGACCCTGACTAAACGGAGTTTTGAAAATCTTCTCCTTGGTGTCTTCCTATATATAAGCTCGAGAAGCCAGAGCTGGGTCACTCAAGTCAGGGTCGACAGAAGCGTCATCAACTTCTTTATTCCCTTCGAATTGAGCAATCCTCTCTGGAATTAGAGCTGCCATTGATGATTATCCAGCAACTCCCGAAAATACCCTTCCCAACAAGATTCGCCAAATGTAAGCGAAGGTTTTGGCTCGGCATAGGACATCGTAGATGGAGACACTAAAGACCAAGCCTTGAGGCGATAAGAATCATATGGAATCTCAAGCGATCAGTGTTGAATATCAAGCTTAATGTGCGGGGCACAATGGCCCATTTTGGATGGAAGACAGGGTAACTTCAGCGTATCTTCTTCTTGTGAGTTCTCTTCCTTCGCAAGACACAGATACCATTGTCTCCTTGAAATAAACCATGGTTTCGATTTGTGAAATACACATCATGTGTCATACGGATCCCACGCCAATATTTACGTGCTTTAATTCTAATCTCTCTGCAATATATATACGCATACGAGATACAAATTAAAGTGGGGGCATTTGTAGACATTGAAATTTTATTAATGTCGAAATAATGTCATTCGGCCCAAACCATATATTATATTGGCTGAATATGATTGTCTTTATATTATAAGACATCACGATGTGAAATATTTTGCACTTATATCTTAGTGTAAATATAATACACGGGCCTGAGATAATAAAAAAGTTCAAGCCCAACCCATTTATTATTGGGTTTTAAATTGTGGTTCAGCCCATATGCTAGCCCAATATGCCTAACCCAATTATAAAATGAACTGGGCCTAGCCCATATATCGGCCCATTCATACTTCGGCCCAATCCAAATGTCGGCCCAATATAACCTCAAGCCCATGACACTCTTTGTCCCACATCGGAAAGAGAAATCACCCAAGGCTTCTTCAACTCCTATATAAAGGGAGTCCCTCCCCCTTATTTGGGACACACAAAAATTCTCTCTTCTCTCTTATTCTCTTAAGCCCCATTGGGTTATAAAGAGATTCTAGTTATTTTTGAAGACCCATCAGTGGGTGGTGCGGCGGCGAAGGCCCCTCTAGCGGGTGTATCTCCGAAGGCCCCTCTTGCGGGTTTATCTCCGAAGGCTCCTCTGTAGGCCTCGACGACTTCAAGAGTGAGGAGCTCCTTCGATAACGAAGTTCTCGAGCATCTTTTCCTCACCCGATCGACGCAGTGCTGCCAAGATCAAGGTTGAAGATCAAGTCTGAAGATCAAGATCAAGTCTGAAGATCGAGATCAAGCCTGAAGATCAAGTTCAAGCATTCAAGATCCAGATCAAGCTTCTATAACAGCCCTGGTGTTCTTCGCCCATCCTCAGAAGACTCTCCAGATCAAGCTTCTACAACAGCCATGGTGTTCTTCGCCCATCCTCAGAAGACTCTCCAGATCAAGCTTCTACAACAACCCTGGTGTTCTTCGCCCATCCTCAGAAGACTCTCCAGAACAAGCTTCTACAACAGCCCTGGTGTTCTTCGCCAATCCTCAGAAGACTCTCCAGATCAAGCTTCTACAACAGCCCTGGTGTTCTTCGCCCATCCTTAGAAGACTCTCCAAATCAAGCTTCTACAGCCTTGGTGATCTTCGCCACTTCTGAAGACCCGCCGGATCAAGCTCTGCAGCTCCAGCGTCTTCATCAACATATCTCCCTAAAGCTCCAGCAGATATTTGCCAGAGCTTCAGCCCATCCATATTTCGGATATTTTACGAGTATAGAATCAGAGGACTCACGTGCTTTGTCCGTGACTAGAGATTGAACCCGCTATATTTTTCATACGACAATTTGTACGTTGTTTCTGGTTTATATACGGACCGTGAGATTTTTTACGTCAACAATAAGTTCAATGTTATAAACAAAATTAGAAATTATTACTGATATTAAAAAGTTGATAGAAACTAAAAATGGAAAAGAATGCAGTTAAAATAGACAAACTTGACATAATCATTCCCCGTAGCAAAAGAAGAAAATATATAATATATATACAATGTGGGGGGGTGCGCGTGCAATTTTTAGCACACACGAATACTTCAATCGTATTGGGATGAAGTCGGATGACTAAAACACTTCAATTCTCGAATGTTAATCGAAATTGGAATCGTGAGAACATCTTTCACAATTAATTTTAGTGTTGCAAACTTGACATATCTACTTCTAACTAACAATATCAAAGTTTGATATATGTAGAAGGTCAATCTTTTCCAAATAGTAATCCGGTTCAAACTTCAGTCCCTTATATTAGAGTTCATATTGACATGCAAGTTATAATCTTTCAAAGATATGGGAAACATTGAAATTAATTGAACACATACATTTACGACATTATTTGATTTCTCAAAAGTTCACTTCTACATCTTGTGAACGAGTTTTTTTTCTCATAGTCTTATAATAAAGCATAACAGTAAATTTGAGTTCTGAAAACTCGCGTTGTCAACCTCATAAATTGATTTAAAGAAAAAAATATTCAAAGCCGTCATTTAAAATACATAATTCACACTTAAAATACTGAGTTATATTCTAATACATAAAAATTTTCTCAAATATATTAAGGCAATTTGCAGAATTTCACCTCATTCACGTACTTCATTAAAGTAACTTCTATCTCACAAGTACACATGAAATATAAATAGGAAGTATAATATTTTGTCTTGGAGGATAATTCCATCAAAGCAAAAAATAACTTCGAATTCTCACCAATGTCCTTCGCTAATTCCCATTCCAAATCATTAGGCTTGACCTTGTATAATGACTCTATTTGTACCTTGTACAATTTCAAAACATAAAAAGTATTGAAACAAGTCAAATTCTATATTATCTTATAGTCAAAGCGTAACTTTTTCATACTTGAAATTTTAATGCTGTGACTTCAAATGTTTCTTCTCATTTTTCTGAGTTGTCTTATTAACACTCTCACGAATTTGATAAACCGCTACTAATCCATCTTTAATAATAAAATTAATGTTATGTGCAAAACATCACATGTGAAATTCATAATTGTGCAACAGAAGTATGTTTTCATCCAACCTCTCTAGTGGCATGCGAATGATGTCATGAATAGACCAAATATCTACTTTTGTAGTTGTCAATATTTGATCAAGTTTCTAATATAAAAAGCTTTTAAATTAGAGGTTTCGTTGCATATGGGCAGGTCACATATGCAAACCTACAATGTCACAATTATGAATATTAATATTAAGATAATATTAAAATGCATGTATTTAACATAACATACATACATTATATTATTTTGACTTTTTATATAGTTATTGATTAAATGTCTAGTAATTCTCATGAATATTTTCTATTTCATGTCTTTATATTTGTGGTAATTTGAATCTTTTCATGAAACATGATTGAATGACGTATAAACCTTATACGAGACTTTAAGATTGACCACCCCATGAAGGGACGGACCGGCAACACAAGGCAATCAAATGATTTAGTTATTAAGCTTGGTTTATTTGTTTCTTATATGCGGGACATCTAGGCAGTGATCTCAATTCGGTGGTCGTTAACATTCGATGAAGATTTGATAAAACATGCGAGCGAAAGATTGGCATGATTGGTAAACTTTAGGATTGATTTTCACTAATCAACTTTTTCCAGTTGATGATAACAAAAAAAAAGGCATCATGTTAAAGGCATGGCCCATTATTGCAACGCATACTCTTGGGGTTGGTCATATTCAGAACTTGGCAGGTGCTTTGGCAAGTTCTCCATTTGGTGGCCCGTGCTTGCATCTGCATCGGTTCTGGTCATTGGCCTTTCCATCTTCCAGGATGTACCCCTCTTTAGTCTCAGCAACGGCCGGTGCTGGGGTTGGTGCAGGATTTGGAGCGTCATCGAGGTTAAGTCCCGTGTAATGTACTGAACCTGATGGCCCTCTGCTCTCATAGCTGTTTGCCAACTTCCCTTCCATCTTATCCTCATGCAAGGTCGCATGTGGCCCCTCGAGCGGCACCCAATTGGCCACATCAGGATCATTGTTGACCATGGAAGGCTCCTCCACAGCAGCTTTCCAGGTCCGAGGGCGTACATCATTGGCGATAGCAGCGGCAAGGATCGCTGCCATCATGACAGACAGGAGAACGTGCTTGGGAGACATTTTTTATGTTTTGTTGTTGAGATATGGAGAAATGAGATCGATTTTTTGGGTACATTTTATAGTGGGGTTGCCCCAATGAATATAATACACTTGGCACATGATCCTGAAAGGTTTAAAAAATAATGTAATTACATAAACATTAAACGCAATCATCTCACTCAAAACATAAATAAGAAATTGTCATGTAATGGAATTACTCGCAAATAGCTTGTCATCGTAAGCTCCCCTTGTATGTTTGGATATGAAAAATAAATAAATAAACAAATAAAAAGCATCTTCTTGTTTGTAACGATCAAATGACTTGATTGAAACCACATTCCGTCAGTTATCAATATTGAAAAGGAAGTTTCCTTACCCGCTTGTTTCACGGTCACGAAGTTCTTGCTACACATTTTGAAAATAAAAATTAAAAAAAAAGAGAGCAAAAGATCGTGTTCAGTGTAAAAATTAATAAAAGGGGTCAGATTTTGCTTGAACTACAAATGATATCAATTCAATGGAGATTTGGTTCCCATTAGAAAATGGAATGGATTAGTTGAAAATAATGAGTTTCAGATGCTGCAAAGAAATTGTAGACTAAAAATTGGAAAATAAAATTTATTTATTGAGATGAGGCAATTTATTTCAAGAGAAATGTACTTCATTAAAGCCTTAAAGTTTCGATCCCAGCCTAATGCTTATGATGTGTCAGGAAACTCCCACTGATTTCACTCCACGTCTTGTTTAAGTTAATCGTTGAGTCACGCTAATCTTTACCATCCCATTTTCACATTCACGCATATCTTGCTTGAATAGAAGTTGACATATCTTATATTTGTATAATTTTCCGGTGGGTAGACCCGTAATAGCGGCGTTTCCCATGCTTTTCCGGTGGTAACCCTCTGACAAGGCTCACCATTAATAAGTAAATCCAATGGAACACTAACATCTTATATAATAGAATCTCTACGAAAGCTATGTGTTTTTAGAAGCCACAATTTACCAAAGCTGCAATCAAGTGTCAATATTTCTACATAATTGGTGTGAACATTAAAATCTCAAGATTCGAATTGCCATACTAAAAATAGCGTCCAGTATTAGAATATAAGGATTTTAATATCTAATTATAAACTATCCACGTAAATCCTCGAATTCGGACCTCGAAAAATGAAAGTTGTCAAAGATAATCTTGAACTATAATGGAATATTAGTAGAATTTCGGGATACATGAAGTTAAAGTCGTTAGGACTTTAGCGGCTTGTTTGGAGAAAACCTTGAGAGTTTGGAGAAATCGTCGAGGCTTTGGCAGCTTGATCCGACCGAACTCTGTGGAAGAGCATCGGGGAGATACATGTCCACAGAACTTCGGCGAGTCGGAGGCAGATAATCCTCGATAACTTTCTTGAAAGCATCATCACTTGCCTCCTGTGTATATTGTCTGTGTGGTGAATAAATATAATGGCTTGTTGATGGTTTTATTTATAAAGTTCAAGGGTTGAATTATTATAAGTAGATGATCACCTCACGTTTGGTAGGTTCCTGGCTCAAAATTTGGCTTAATTTCACCTTAAAATGTATTTAGTTTCGGCTTATTGCTCGATGATGACCCAATAAGCCTATACATGGCTTATGACGTACTGATGAGCCAATAAACCTTTGCCTTGTGGCGGAGTAATTACCCATTTACACACAAAGATATGGGTTTTATTTATAACAAATGCATTGTGCTGGTCATTATATCAAGCCCGTGGTCAATCTCATAACCTAAGCAGGTACATATACATCACACCGAAAAGTAACGGATAATACTAAGTCCATCAAGTGATTTGGGGTCAGATAACATATTATAGATATAGATAAAAATTTTAATGTCCACAAAAATCATCATTTTAATTAGCGTATAGGAATGCCAATTAAAGTATTATAAATTCACTCATGTATCTTATATGATCAAAGGACAATTTGATTGATCTGATGAAATATTATCAAAAGGAATGAATGGCCAAGAATTTTAATATCACCATAATCTCAACCTTGCTTTTGCAAGCGCAAGATCTGTCCCAAGATGTTGTCTGTGGCTCTTTTTTCTTCTTCTTAATTCCGGTTGTCAAGCTACAGTAATAAACGAAAATATGGGAATTGACTATTTCTTTTTTTTATTATATCTCGGAAAGTCCATTCTAATAAATAAGAATCGGCATCCCCAGTGTGGCTTGTTGGGTTTTCACTTGACTCGACGAAATCTCGTATCAGAAAAATAGTTTGAAATAAGGTTCCACGTATAAATCAAATACTAAAACACGTTAAGTAAAACTTACCTTATAAATTTTCTTTTGAATAATACGTTAATTCTTGACCTAAAGTCTCAAAAGTGACCCATCTAATCGTATCCACAACCGAGACACGATTACGACGATCTGCTTTTGATGCTAGTTCTCGAAAATCTCACTAAGCATTTCTTCGGAAGCTTTCTTTTCTTTCGGCCTAATGCACCAAGATTTTCTTTGAGAATAATCTCTCTTCTTCAATATCTTTCACTTGATTCGTTACTTCCAAAGACTTTATTTATAAGCTAGGATTCCTTAATGTACAAGGTACCGTCATTTAATTGATATATTACAATCAAATCAACTACTACCATGTACCAAAGCTACGAGCTATATTAACTAATGAAGCTATAATATAATATTTATAATAATAATTATTAAAATATTAGTTGTCTTAAAACTTGTACCAATTTAAATCCAAACCTATGATTTATTACTTTCGATATTTCAAAATATATTTGTAATTCAATAAATTTTAATTCTGAAATTTATATATTTTAATTTTAATATACATAAAACTAAATAATTAATTCCCGCGTCGACGTGTTTTTACGTGCGACCCTCTATATTCTACGTACAAAGGCAATGTACATCCATAAACAGATTAAGGTAACCATTTAGTAGTAGTTTGCAGCCATCAAACGTCGTAAAATATTGGTAATAAACCAAAACCACATTGAACCGATTACTGTTTAATTCGATCTCTTCGTCTCGCCAACGTCCTCGTTAATTCATTGCATTATGGGTCATCACTGATTTAATCATTTTACTTGATTTATGAGATATATGACCTCCACGATCATGTGGTTGAAATCACTAATATGTCGAGCAAGTGGCCCGAATGTCAACTCTTCAATCCAATAGAACGATGAATCCTATATTGACCAAGCACTATCCTCTCTACGCTTCGCTTTATACCCAATAATTATATTACTCACAATCCGATCAAAAACTGTTTTTAACGGCATCGAAGTGCATAACTCCACCCATATAATAGATGAAGGCATCAACTCAGGAGATTGTCTCGCGCATTCCTAAACTTGGACACCCCCAAATACAACTTGGACATCCATCCCGTGGTCTAACTCGACCTAAGTCATACTCAACGTTGATCTAGATGCTCACGTCCCATCCAAGATTAAGGACAATTTTAGATTGACAAATAATCAATATGTGAGACTTTTCCAAAAATTAATTACGAACAAAAAACAATTAATATATCATAATTATTTGCCTTTGTTACTAAATATTCACATATATTGTAACGTTTCTTGACACATATGTGCACACATTAATAATCTCCAACTTATAATACTGCTAAGCTTTATGGACAAGCTCCTCACATGGATCTCATATTTCTACTGAGGTAGGCACTTTGTGAGTGGATCTCTGATATTCTCCCAAGTATATACTTTGCCTACCAAGACATCACCCCAGTGAAAAATTTCTCTAAGGATGTGATATTTTCGTAATACATGCTTGGATCGCTGATGAGATCTTGGTCTTTTGTTTGCACTATTGCTGCATTGTTGTCACAATATAGCAGAATCAGAACATGACTGCTAGGAACCACCTCAAGTTCCATCATAAAATTCTTGATCCAAACAGCTTCCTTTACTACTTTCAAAGCTGCTATGTATTTAAACTCTGTTGTAGAATCTACAATTGCTTCTTGCTTTAAATTTTTCCAGCATACATTTGCTCCATTTAGACAAAATACATAACCTGTATGTTATTTTAGATCGTCACGAACTGTCTGGAAATTGTCGTCAATATATTTTATAAAACCTAATTCATCATCTCCTCCCTAGACTAAAAGCATTTTTAGTTCTTCTTAGATACTAGATGATAATCTTGACTGCTATCCAATGACCCTCTCCAAGATCACCCTGATATCTACTTGTCATGCTCAAAGCATACGAGACGTCAGGTCTTGTACATATCAAGGCATACATGACAGATCCAATAGCCGAAGCATATGGTATATTATCCATCCTCTAGTTTATGTGGACACTTTGCCTTGGAGAGTTATATACCATATGACATTAACAAGAATCTCTCTTGGAATCTTGCATACAAAATCTCTTTAGTAAATTGTAAATATATGTACTTAATTCTATATCTCAGTGTTTTCTAACACCTAAGATATATGTCGCTTCCCAAAGATCTTTTAATGCAAAATATTTATTCAACCAATTTGTAGTCGATTCTGGGCTGAACTTGCCATTGCCAATAAGAAGTATACCGTCAACATACAATACTAGGAAGATAATATTGCTCCCACTATGCTTCCCGTAAACTCAAGGCTCATTTGGATTCTTGAAGTAGTCGAAATCCTTGACTGCTTCATCAAATTATATGTTCCAGCTAAGAGAAGCTTGTTATAATCCATAAATGGATTGCTTTAGCTTAAATACCGTTTTTGTTTCCTCTGACGTTAAAAAACTCGGAGGTTGTACCATAGACACTTCCTCCTCAACCTTCCTTTTAGAGAAAGTAGTTTTTATATCAATTTGCCAAATCTCATAATTCTTGTAAGCTACATTAGCAAGTAAAATCCAAATAGACTTCAGTATTGCAACTGGCGAAAATGTTTCATCGTAGTCACTCCCTTGATGTTGAGTGAAACCTTTTGCCACTTGCCTTACTTTATAGGTACTAATATTCCCTTCTATGTCGATATTCTTCTTGAAGACCCATTGCATCCAATAGGTTTTATCTTAATAGGTGCATCTTCCAACTCCCATAGATGGTATACATGGAGTCCATTTTATAATTCATGTCTTCATACCATTTCTCGGAATCTATTAAAGCAATAACTTTCTCGTAAGTTAGTGGTTCATCATTCTCAATGAGTGGTATATCCTTTTCTTGAGTTATGGTCAACACATATCTCTCGGGTTCTCGATGTATTCTTGTAGAGTTACGTAGATCTTTGCGTTTCTTGAACATATTATGGTTGTGGAATCACTATTACTCGTGGTACAATCTCATCATCCATCTATTAATCTTCCAACCTGTCTGTAGAGTCTAAAATTTCTTGTAAACTTATTTTACTCCTAGTACCCCTTTTAGAGATAGACTCTCTCTCTCTAAGAAGGTATCATATCGAGCAACAATAACTTTGTGCTCACTTGAAAGATGAAAATAATATTCTTTTGTTTTTTGTGGACAACCTACAAACACACACTTGATGGATCTTACTGTAAGCTTAGAACTTTTGTTCTTCACATAAGCATTGCAACCCCATACCTTGGGATAAGACAAATTTGGTTTCTTATTAACCATAACTCATATGGTTTCTTATCTACAGCTTTGATTGGAACTTGGTTAAGCATATATACTACTGTTTCTGAGACATAACCCCAAAATGATAATAGAAGACTCGCATAACTCATCAATAATCTAACTATATCGATGAATGTGCAATTTCTCCTTTCTAAAACACCATTTCACTCTAGTGTTCGCAAATGTGTGAGTTGTGAAATTATGCCATACTTTTGGAGGTAATCAATGAATTCTTGACTATCATACTCGTCCCCTCGATCACCTCGAAGGATCACAATTGTCAAGTTGAATTTCTATTGCTTTCTTAAACTTTACAAGAGTTTTTTTACTTTTGCCGCATTAAATAGATATATCCATATCTACCAAAATCATCGGTAAAAGTCACGAAGTAGAAGTAAGCTGCTTTGGTCTAAACTGAGAATGGTCCACACACATCGTGGTGTATGAGTTCCAGTAGCTCATTCGCTCTTTCACTAATCTTGTTAGAAGGATTCTTGGTCATCTTACCATGTAAACAAGCTTGGCATTTATCCATGGATTCTAACGGAAATAAATCCATATACCCATCACGAGGAATTGCAATGTGCTTCTCATTTATATGACCAAGTCTACAATGTCAAGTGTAAGTTGGGTTTAAGTCACACGATTTCTACTTCTTATTATCGATGTAATGTTCCGGCTCATGAAAGTTTAAAACATATAAACAATTAATTAACGATCCATTTTCGTAAAAAAACATCATCCATATTAAAGGAATATATCTTGTCGTTAAATTTTAAAACAAAACCCTTGGTATCTAAACTAGACACCGAGATGATGTTCTTAGAAAAATTAGGAACATAACAACAATTTTATAGTTTCAAAATAAGTCCACTGGGCAAACATATTTTATAAGCCCTTACAGTTAATACAACTACTCTTGCTCCATTAGCCACTCGTAAGTCCATCTCGCCCTTGGATAACTGTTTGTATTCACTTAGTCCCTATATGTTCACACAAATATGAGAACTGCATCTTGAATCTAGGATCCACGAGGATGAAATAGAAAAATTACATTTAATCATGAAAATACATAAAGCACCTGCCCCACTGGTATTTTCCCATTGAAAGATATTACAATTCTTCTTTCAGTGGCCTTTCTTATCACAATGAAAGCACGTAACTTCCTTTTCATCAAATTGGGGAATCTGTTGTCCCTTTTTTTACTATGGGGTTTTGACCTAGTTCTCATCAGTTTCTTGACCTTCGGGTTGAACTTCCCTGTGTTCATTCTCGTGTTGGTATTTCTCACGAACATTGCACTTGAAACAATATTATGTTTCACGTTTTTCTCTACAGTCTTGAGCATGGTCATCAAATCCGCAAAACTCTTATCTATATTGTTCATATTGAAGTTCATCACGAACGGAGCAAACGATAGAGGCAGAGAACCTAGAATGGCATCAACAGTCAAATGAGTATACATTTTGGAGCCTAAGCTTGTGAGCTTCTCAATATACCCAATCATCTTGAGTACATGAGGCCTAACAGGGTTCCATTTCTTCACTTCCATCCCAAAAAACGCTCGAGAGATTTCAAATCTCTAAGTCCAGGCACTTTCATGGGGGAGCTCGTGCAAATGGATATCAATCTCCTTGGCGCTCATATTCTCATGTTGCTTCTACAATTCTGGAAACGTTGTAGACATCATGTGACATTGCACATTAATAACTTCTTCCACATAATGGTCATAAATGATTTGATCTGCTTTAGAAGTGTCTACATCGGATGCAATCGATGGCTCATAATCTAGTACATAAAACTTTGTTTCAATACAATCTTGAGTTTTCGATACCAATTCAGGTAGTTTGGCCCCTAGAGGGTATTTTCTTATTCCAATATACTTCGCAGTGAACTGTTATCGACATCTACAACAAATAAAGTATCGATCATTGTTTGTTTTAAAATATTTTTATAAACTCTCACAATTTTATTTAAACATAATAGCCCCCACCATTATGCTCGTGAATTACTTGGTAATAATTCCTAGTGAACCAAAATACTCAATCATATAATATGCAAACAACTGAGTTGTACCTACATACTATATTGATTAAGTAGGCATTGCTTGTCAATCACAAACACATGTGACCCTCGATATTCTTATCTTGGGTTAATATTTTACGAAACCCCGCGCCCATCATATCAATTGACTTTAGCTGAGTTAACAAATGAATTAATTTGAGTTAACTGGACCCATTAATAAATTATGAAAAACTACAATCATATTAACGCAAGCCTACAACTAAGCCATACTGCCTCACGAAATACGTCGCCTATTTTCATTATCATTGATGGAGAGAGGTAAAAGTTAACTTAATATATTTAGGGGTTTTTAATTTAATTGGCTCACAAATATATGTACTATTAATGGGCTGAAGTATTTCATTTTAATTTCAAGCTCATTTTATGGCCGAAGTGATTTTAACTTTCTGAGCCCAAGATTAAGTTGGACTAATCATTTTAACTTACCGGCCAACGCTATTTGAACTTAAGTCTAAAATACTTTTGGACCATTATGGCACTTGTTTCTTGTGGCCTCTCAATATGCTATAACTAACAATTTTATTGTTCCTATTAACTGCGCAAACGAACTCTTGTTCGCAAATCTCATTTCCACTTGTGTTACAATTCTCTTTATTGTGTCCATTTGGGGTTTCATTGTAATAAAACTCGTCAGTCCACATAATATTTGTTACGATTAGTGACAAAAACTATTGCAGTGGGTATGACTATTTTTTTTTTATAAGTAACACGATGTGTAACTTAAGCGAACCCACCTTCTCGGGCTTGCTGTTATTATATGAACAAATCGACCAATCATTTCATAAAATAAGATAAACTTGTATTAACCTTAATCGACCAAAATGTAATAAATTTAATTTGCTTGAATTCTAACTTCAACTAAAGAGTTGCGTTTAATTTCATAATTTTACTATTCGTTGAACTTTGAATACGTTTCATTTCTTTTATACTGATAAAAAATTGATATGAAACCAATGCAAATGTTATGATTATAACGAATTATGTTTTTAAAAAATTACTTGTCTTAGAACTTATACCAACATAAATCTAAAACTAGGATTTATTACTTTCGATATTTCAAAATGTATTTGTAGTCAAACAAATTCTAATTATGGACCTTATATATCTTAGTTATAATATCCATTAGGCTTAAATAATTAATGTCTCTATCGTCATGCTTTTGCGTACGACCCTCTATGTTCTATGTACAAAGACAGAGTACACCCATATACAAACTGAGGTAAGCATTTAACAACAGCTTTCAACCATCATGAGCCAATACCACATTGAATCGATTACCATGTCACTCAATCTCTTCATCTCACCGACATGCCGATTAATTGAGTGTATTATGCGCCATCATTGAATTTATTTAATTGATTTCTAAGATATAAAAAATATTAACTTGAATGATAAACATTCTTCATGGCCATGTGTTTAAAATCACTAATATATCAATCAAGTGGCCGAAATCTCAATTCTCTAGTCCAAGAGAGCGATGGATCCTATATTGACTGCGGATTATCCTTCATACGCTTCTCTTTACACCCAATAACCGTATTACTCACAATTCGACCAAAAACTAATTTCAACAGCATCAAAGTGCATAATTTCATTCATAAAATAGATGAAGGTATCAAGTCAGGAGATCAATTACACTCGCTCAACAAGAGAAGTTAACAAAGACGCTTAACATGTGGTATTCTCTATAAACGTGTCGTGTCTAGTGTACCCTTAAATTTAGACACCCCCAAGTATAACTTGAACATCTATCCCTCAGTCTAACTCGACCTAAGTGATACTCGGCGCCGACTTAGATGTTCATGTCCCCTGTAAACATCTATTATATCAAGGACAGTTTTAGATTAACAAATGATAAATTTATGAGATTTATCGTAAATTAATTACGAGTAGAAAAGTAATTAATATACAATAATTACTTACCTTAACTGTGAACACACTAACAAGCTGTTGTTAGGCTAAATACAACTTGTTGCAATATGGATGGCGATGAATCTGTGCTATAGCAAGCATTTTCTTTTTGGAAGCTTGTTGATATAATCTGGTTTTGATAATGACAAGGGTTAAGTATTATATTGCTAATGTGTTGTTTACGTGTATAAAGGAGTCTTCGAATGTAGAAGCTGGTCTCTTTTATCTGAGCACTACGAAAAGAGTTATGTGAAGGACTGCAACGGAGAAAAAGATTTAGCTATAATAAATGGTGTGCTAAAGACAAGATCTAGTATTGAGTCCACTATCTCTATTGTAGAGATAAATCTTGGTGAAACAGACGCTATAACTCTTCTCATTGGAGTACTTACAATGGTTGTAGAATGACGCTTTTGTGAATGACGATTTCCATATTATAGATTATTTAAATGCGAGCACTAAGGATACATATCCTTATTAAACTTAATCGTAATTCTTATTAAATTAATCGATAAATTAAGTCTATAATCAATTGAAGGGACTTAATCATCAAGTTCATTCCTTATTAGTTTTGGAAAGACATCTTGAATATATTTCCTAAACTAATAAGGAATGAACTTGATAACAAAGTCCTGTATATATTTCATAAACTAAAGAAACTCTCGAATGTGACACGACCAGATCTAGTTAATATCACCCAAATATGGTGAAAGTAAATATGGGAAGAGAACGTTTTCTTTCAAAGAAAACAAACAATTCTCCAAGCCAATTCTATAGATGTAAGGTTTCAATTATGCCGCGTAAACTCAGATTCTATGCAGAATACGTTATTTATTATTGGTTGATTAATCTTAATTATTATAATTTGATGACAATAAGGATATTGCTGTGTGCTTTCGGAAGTTATCCCATAGGATCGAATCGTGGAACAAATTGCAAGAGATCAACTAACCGTTGTGATTGATTGTGAAGCTCCTATCTACGGACAAGCTTGAAAGCTCCTATCACTTACACATATGATCAAGTACCTTAGAACTGGAAATCTTTCCAACAGATCTAGATTATGTAATATAGTAGAACACTACTTCTATCATCAGATCCAATCGAAAAAGTGTTATAAATTTCATTGCACTAATTCAACCTCCCTTCTTAGTGCATTCCTATACCGACGGAACTTAATCATGCCATATATCAAAAGGAAAGGCGTTAACACCGGGTGTGTCAGCTAAACCAGTTAGAGTTTTGCGTATATCCCACTCTTCCCCTCATCAAATTTAGATGTCAAGATGTAAGAGAATAGTTTCGACCATCAGGAAAGCACTGTCCTAGTCTCTAAGCTGAGCAGAAAAACCTTTTGTTTCATCATTATTTCTTGGGCGGGGTCCTACCAATGTCACTGCAGATTCAACGATGTGGATGATAATTGTTATGAGGTCGATTACAGATGCCACATGTGAAGTCCCACATCGGTTGGAGAGGGGAACGAAGCAGTGCTTATATAGGCTGTGGAAACCTCTCCTCATAAGACGCGGGGCCGATGCGTCGGTCGCCAAGAACAAAACCGTGCGGGCGAGGCCCAAAGCGGACAATATCCTGTGGCGGTGGTCTGGGCTGTTACAAGTGGTATCAGAGCCGGGGACCGGACCGAGTGTGCCAGCGAGGACGCTGGGCCCCTAAGGGGGGTGGATTGTGAAGTCCCACATCGGTTGGAGAGGGGAACGAAGCAGTGCTTATATAGGCTGTGGAAACCTCTCCTCATAGGACGCGTTTTGGGGCCGATGCGTCGGTCGCCAAGAACAAAACTGTGCGGGCGAGGCCCAAAGCGGACAATATCCTGTGGCGGTGGTCTGGGCTGTTACACCACACTTCGTGGATGAGAGGATCATAGATCAAATGGCACTTCGTGGATGCCACACTTTGGCGATCACCTTTGAAATACTCTACAGCTGCGTTGTTCCGTGTATTCGACACCAGGATGAGCTTTTAAAAGATGTTCTTCGGGCTGACTGAAGTTTGAACCATTTTGAATTACTCACACTTTACCTTATTGTTATAATTTTTCCATTAAGTGATTACTCGTTAATCAAAGAGGAGTGATGAAGTCATTACAAGGATTTGTCCATTAATATACGAATCATCGTCCGACATGTATTTGTGCGCAAAGGGCCCAGTTATGTCACAGATCTCTTTGATAACAAAGCCTCAATGTAGACTTAGATGCCGATCTCGTCTATCATTTCTTCAGGAATTCCCCTACGATATAGGTCAAGGTCACGACTCTCGTTATTTTTTTATTTAATCATCCATGAAAAGATGTTTACCATTATCATATCGACATGAAAGAAGAATTTCAAGAAAAGAAATTTCGTCATAAATTTAAACATAAAAGAACAAAGCTAATACTTACTCCCATTGCAAGTAAAGTACTGATTACAAGAGTTGAAAATCAATGTTGTGAGGTTTAAAATGATTATCCCGTGTCTCATTCTCATAATAATTAAACTATTTCTACTAATGCTAAAACTAAAAGAACACGCGAAAATTGGATGGAACCACCTTCGCACCATCAAAATATGTGTTGAATTTGGGACGTGTTCGCTCCGAAAGTGACAGCTGGTCAAGCCGGTCTAAACAAGTTGGAAATCTCTGGTGCTACGAGCAACTGGTACTCGAAGGTTCGTTGAAATGTGTGGTTGCCATATGAATGAAGAAAGAGATGAGAAGGCAGCGAAACGACAACCTTAAGTGGAAACACTTACGGATACCGTCGATGATGCCTTCGGAAGGAAATAAGAACGCAGCTGCACAAGATCGCAAGAACGCCAGGATGCTTGAACGCCTAAATGTATGAAGATAAAAAGATTGTATGTCCGTCTGTAGAGAGGTGTGTGTTTTATACAGTGCCTAAGGACGACTATTTATACTATGCTAAACCTACGTGAATACGTAAATGAAATATTGTACATATACTATGCGCCCTTGTTGACAATCTTCATGGTACTTTCCATATGAGCAGCTTTGACAATAATTTCCTTCCATGTCTCGAGATTACCTGAAAACTTCCCATGACAGTCATTGATCGGTTGTATCGCCCACTAGCCTTCGCTGCAGAGTTTTCTCGCTCGTTTAGTTGACTGTTGCTTGATCGCCTTTTTGACCCTTGTCGCCCGATAACCCCGTTGCTTGGTAACCGCTTCGCCGCAAACCTTTGCCTGGTGTGTTTCCACAGCTACCTGCTTGTTGGGCTTCATGTACTTTGGGCCTGCATTGTGGACTGTTGATCCACAGATAGCATCGAGATCTGTGGCCCAAAATTTATGTTACTAAATCGGACAAAACCGTCGGTAATTGATGCCGTGCATTGAAATTAAGTCTTAACTAACTTATCCACTTGTAACCGTCGTTAGCCAAAATTAACCGTACTGTCCTTTGACCTGAACGATACATTGAAATCTGTTTTCGATTCCGGATACCTATAATTAGCTTGTGGACGCGTGAATCCTAGCAACAAACTCCAAAGACTTCTTATTAAAACGCTTTTTAAACCCAACAAACTTCATCAGCCAATAGTTCTTGAACTCAGAATCAGTTTACCGTGGATGTTCTTTTTCACTATTTGGTAATAATGAAACTTTGGCCCATAATTTTTCGACCTCTAGTTCGTTGGGGCTTTTCTTTGCGAACTGCAACCGTGTAATCACCCGACTCAAATAGTCGATTCCTTAGTCTCCAAGGCGTTGCGTCGCAAAGTGTTTCGTATGTTTCGGGATAATTCTATCTTCTTTCCTGTTTTTTCTAAGTTGGTATACGGCCTTATATATGTAATATCTAACTAGACATGTTATAGGAAGCTCAAACCCGCAACTTTACATAAATATTAAATTGGCGATCTTATACGGTCTCGATAAATATTTATAAAACTCGAAAGCCGATGTCTTTTTTCCCTTTATTTGTTTGATTGAAGACGTCCATGAGGGCCTGATTCATTGAAGTGACGTGACTGAATTCCTTTCCCTTGTAGAAATCCCAAATTTTTCCTGTTCATACATGTGCTGGTCACTATTCATACATGTAATTCATATTTATTTACAGACATTATTCGTACAAGTCATATTTTCTATCTGTCAATACATGTAATATATGTTTTTCTATATATGATATGTCATGATACTACCCCTACATGTAATTTTCTTAATTATTACAATTCCCTCCTCGAATTAAAAGTTGAAAGGAGATAAAGTAAGATTTTCTTTAAGTTTTGAAAATCTTTAGACTATTTTGCTACGTACTACAATTCTCCTTTCCCGTCAGGGAAGTTGAAAGGACCTAAATGAAATTTTGTTTTTGTTTTCTACTCATATTCATTCTTGTAATCAATGGCAGAATAAGAGAAAGAAAAGGAAGAAAAGAAAAGCAACTATATCCATAAGTTCCTTTTAGGTAGAAGTTTTTTAATTATTTGTGCACACCGACTGATCGTAGACGCACATTGGTAGCCTTGACTCGTGTCTTAGCCCCGTAAAGCTAAGATTCCCTCAATTGTTTGTAATGCTTTCCTTCAATTAGCTTCCCTTAGTTCAAGAGTTTCTTTTATTTAGAAATTCTTCGGTTTGACCGGGGATATCCCATTAATTAATTTTCTATCTTTAATTTAAAAACAAATTAAAAAAGTAGTCACTAATCCATTAACTAACTTTTTTATTTCATTTTGTTGGGATTATTTGGAAAGCGGAGCTTTCCTATATCATAGGAATGGTTTGCGGAACTACTGTGATATAATAAAGTGCTTCTAGAAATAAGAAATGAGGAAATTTGAAGAGGAAAAATTTTGGCTAACAGCGGAGCCTTATTTCTTTTCTTATTACTAGAATGCTTTCTTGGTTTTTTTCCAATGGCTTGCTTGTCTTTTCATCTACTTACATTATTTGGAGATTGTTTCTCATTTTTGATAGAGTCTTAGGAATGCTCTAGAATAAGCATTTACTCCACTCTAGTTCCTTGGCCATATAATTCTAACAACTTTCTAGACCACTAACATCACCAACTTCCTAAGCCACCTAATTCACTTAACGTATATTACAAATTACCATAACATTTAACACCCCCTCTTAATTTGTAATCTTTAGAGACTTCTTGAATAATTCGAGCTTCTCGAAATTCACGGCCTTTCTTAGAACATCGATAGGTTGGTCTAGGGTATGAAGTGCTAGCACACTTCGAATATTCTCCATTCTGGCTACGTGGGCAAATGTTTTACTGAAATCAACTCCGGGGTGTTGCGAGTAACCCTGTGCTACAGGACGAGCTTTGTGCTTCTGCACACTTTCATCCTCATTGAACTTTGTTTTGAACACCCATTCCACGCTGCATTCTCACTAACATCGCTTGAAATTACAAGATTATTAGGTTTTGGGTCCAACAAACGATAACCTTTAGATTTCTCGTTGTAACCAATAATGATTAGCACTTCTCATCAATCTTCTCTTTCTTCTTCGTCAAAAGAGCATATGCTATACATCCAAATACCTTCAAGTGATCAACCACATGTTTCCTCGCATGTCGTGCTTCGTAAAGCGTTTGGTTCTAAACAACTTTCGTCGGTGATCGATTGAGAATGTAAGCTATTGTGTTCACATTGTCGGCCCACAATGAATTCAGAAGTCCCTTGCCTTTGAGCATACTTCCAGCCATCTCCACAATAGTCATGTTCTTCCTCTCAGCAACGCCATTCTACTAAAGTGAGTATTTCATCGTAAGCTGTCGTTATATGTCTTGCTGCTTGCAATAATTTAGAAACGCAAATGAATTATCCTCCATGATTCATCCTCAAAGTCTTTATTTGATATCGAATTTGCTTCTCTGCATTGGCTTTGAAACTCAAAAAAGTAGTTAAAGCCTCCGATTTATTTTCAAGAAAGTATACCCATATCATACGAGCATAATCATTGACAAATAAGAGAAAGTATCTCATGTTACCAATTGTCGAAGTTTGGGTTGCACCACATATATCAGCATGCACCAACTAAAGAGGGGCGTTAGCTCTCCATGAGGTATTAGGAAAAGGAAGACGATGTCGTTGTTCATTGGATTTTTGGAAGTACTATGACTAGATTCCTCACTCTCAACAACATTAGGCCCTTGTGATTCAAGTGTCCATATCATTAATGCCATAACTGAGCTTCATCAACAACTTCACTCTTTAATGGAACATTCAAAAACAACATTATTCGCCGTCATTCAAGAACATTCAAGAACGATAATCTTCTCATTTTTGTCAACGATCTCATATTGACCATCAATAAAAAAAACCTTATAACTACTCTTCATCATTTGTCCCACACTCAAAAGATTCTACGCAATGTCTGGAGGAAAAAACACACCATTAATCCGCTTTTCTTCAGCATTTGCCGCTTTTCAACAACGATTCTCTATTATTTAATCTTTATCGTTTTGCTATCTTCAAGTTCTAACTGCGAGTTGCAGCCATTGTCGATCTCCACAAAGTTTTCCTTATTTCCTATCACATGTCTGCTACAACCACTATCCATTCATATCTTGTATTGTATTGAAACAAGAATAGAATACTTGCTTCGATTACTCTTTTAAAGTTTTTACCGAATCTTGAGAGACATGTTGTTACGGCTGCTGCTACTTGTCTTTAAAATAACAATCTCGTTCTGAATGATTTGGAAATCGACATCTCTTGCACTTGAGATAACAATCCTTTGATTCATTTCCAACTTTTCTACAAATATAATAACTACTTTTTAAATTTCCAGATCTACTCTAGGAATGTTCTTATCTATTGCAGAACTGGCTTGATGTACGTTCTCTACATCTTCCTCGAGAACGTCCTTCACATCCTTGACCATAAAACTCTACTTTTGTTCACAATACATTCCTTCTACTCCGATTTCTTTTCTAAAACATTTAACTTCATTTGAAAAGCTTGTTCATTGGTAGTTTATTGCTTACTTCGTCTTCTTTCATGGACTTCAAAAGAACCCATTAGATCATTTACAGAAATTTCTCTCGGATTCTTCGTTTATTCGATCACAACAACAACATGCTCAAATTTTCATGGCATGCCTCTCAATACTTTCTCCACAACCTTCTTGTTAGGAACTTCATCCCTGCAACACTTGATTTGATTCATGATTTCCACAACTCTCGAGAAGAAATCTTTCACCGTTTTAGACTCTTTTAGGGCTAAGTTGTCGAAATCCCTCCACAAGCCTTGAAGCTCGATAAAAAATCACTTTCTCCGAGCCTTGAAACTCCATTTTTTAATACGCTCGATGGTTCTTTCGCCTTCTTGAAACCATAAAGCCTCGGATAAATGATCTTACCTACGAATTATTGCAAGATCCGCAACGTCATCGCACTCTTCATCACATCTTCTTTTGCCTTCTTTTCTTGTTCGCATTGGGATGAGCTCGTTCTTTTCGTTTTCTACCACGGTCATGCCACCTTTCTTTGGAACGCACTGAATTGGACTCACCCACGAACTGTCTGAGATGGGGTATATGATTCCTGCATCTAACCACTTTATTATTTCTTTTCTTACCACCTCTTTCATATTTGGGTTGAGCCTCCTCTGTTGCTCGATCGAAGCTTTCTTGTTGTCTTCAAGCCTGATCTTGTGCATGCATAGTGTAGGACTAATTCCCTTAATGTCTGCAATGCTCCATCCAAGAGCTGTTTTGTGTTCTCGAAGCACTTGCAATAGTTCCTCTTCCTGTTCGTTAGATAATGCAGCCGAAATAATAACTGGAAGAGTTTTACCTGAACCTAAAAATGAATACCTCAGGTGCTCCGGTAGCGGTTTAAGTTCTAACTCCGGCGGCTCTTCTATTGATGGTTTTGCAGTAGAGATGGGGCGTTCCAATGGTTCAGCCCGTGGCACATGACGCATATACGCAGCCTGCTCTATCTCAACTTCATCGCTCTTCGTTACAACATCTTCTGGTTCATCCTCTCGTGGCCATTCTTCGATTAGTGCAACCACGTATTTGTCAAACAATTCTCCATACAAGATTTCATCATTCACGTCCATGAAGCTGCATTCATCAATCTCGTTAGGATTACTCATGGCATTACATATGTTAAAAGTTACCTCTTGATCATGGACACGCATGGTAAGTTCGCCCTTTTGTACGTCAATCAAAGTTCGTCCTGTGGCTAAGAAAGGTCTTCCCAATATGATTGGAATTTCTCGATCTTCTTCATAATCTAAAATGACAAAGTCAGCTGGGAAAATAAATTTATCAACCTTTACCAGCACGTTTTCAATTACACCCTTTGGATAAGTGTAAGACCGATCAGCTAGTTGCAAAGTTAAAGATGTCGGTTTTACCTCCCCTATGTTCAACGTCTCAAAGATGGAAAATGGCATCAAATTGATGCTTGCGCCTAAATCACAGAGGGCATAACATGAAAATTTAGTTCCAATGCTACAAGGGATAGTGAACTTACCTGGGTCCTTTAATTTCGGTGGTAGCTTCTTTTTCAAAATGGCACTGCACTCCTCAGTAAGTGCAATTGTCTCATGCTCACCGATTTTTCTCTTCCTTGACAACACCTCTTTCATGAATTTAGCATATTTGGGCATTTGTTCCAAAGCTTCCGCAAATGGAATATTAATCTGCAATTGCTTAAAGACATCTAGAAACTTTCTGAATTGATGCTCGTCAGTAGATTTTTTAAGCCTTTGCGGAAAAGGAATTTTGGGTACAAATGGTGGTTTTAAGGTGTGTACCTTTGTGGTTGCGACATCAGTTGTTCCCTTATCATTTGTCTCGCCTCCTTCTTCGCTTTTTTTCTGTTTGTGGCGTTTCTCTCTAGCTTGTTCCTTCTCCACCTCCATCTTCTCGAAGGCTTCTTCGAAATCTCGACCACTGCGAAGGGTGACGGCGTTGCAATGCTCTCTTTTGGGATTTACCTCAGTGTTGCTTGATAAAGTTTCATAAGGTCTTCTGGTAATAGAACTTGCAATTTGCCCCATTTGCACTTCCAATTGTTTAATGGACGTAGCATGGTCTTTCAGGATCATCTCTTGATGCTTTTGAACCTCCTCTTGTTGTTTCCGAGTTTCCTCCTGACTGGCAAGCAACCGGGTTAGTAATTCATCAACATTAGGCCTATTCTCACCTGCAGGTGGCTGTTTCGTGGTCGTAAAACTAGGAGGCTGATTCATCCTCGGTTGACTTGGTTCTTGTGGCCCTGCATTGTTTCTCCACGAGAAGTTTGGGTGATTTCTCCATCCAGGATTGTAAGTGTTGGAAAACGGGTTGTTCCGTGGATTGGAGCCTACATAATTTACTTCTGGCGCTTCTACCTGGTCCTCGTCTGCCTGCACATCAAAATACATGCTATTAGATATTGGTTTTGGAGTTCGGAGAGCAGCGACTTCCCTGGTGAGCTTCTCAAGCTGAGCGTTTATAGATGTCACTGTATCCATTTGATGTAGCCCGGCGACTCCTCTTGTTGATGTTTTCCGCTGACCGTTGTTGGCGATTTGTTCGAACAACTCCAGAGATTCCTCAGGTGTCTTGTTCATCAAAGTTCCTCCTGCAGCAGAGTCCACTGTGGATTGAAGCGGATCTGCCAAACCATCATAAAAGCTTTGCACGAGCATCCACTTCGGGATCTCATGGTGTGGGCATAGACGTAATAGTTCTTTGAAGCGCTCCCAAGCTTCATACATCGATTCAGTTGAATGTTGACGGAAGGTTGTGATCTTGTTCCTGATCCTTACGGTTCGGCTCGGTGGGAAGTATTTGGCCAAGAATAGCTTCGAAAGATCCTCCCATGATCGGACTGCCTCTCCCGGCAAGGAATAAAGCCATGATCGAGCCTTGTCCAGTAAAGAAAACGGAAACAATCTCATTCGGACTGCCTCGGCTGACACTCCATTGCATCTAAACGTGTCACATAAATCCTCGAAGCGAGTGAGGTGCCAGAGAGGGTCTTCGTTTGTCAAGCCTCCAAAACTAGAGTTCTCAATCATGTGGAGTATGGACGGCTTGATCTCAAAATTCTGAGCCTGAATTGCTGGACGAAGAAATCTGGTGGGCTCATGGGGAGTAGGTTGAGCGAAGTCTCGCATCGTCCTTCTCGGAGCTGGCGGATCAACTTGTTGAATCTGGTTGTTATTTCCATTGTTCGGATTTATGTCTACCATCCTGCTCCGTTGACTCCTTCTCAGTGCTCGAAATGTCCTCTCAATCTCAGGATCAAACGCGAATAAATCTTCGCTATGCGAGCGGCGCATATACCTGAAAAAGAGAGAGAAAAAATTAAACTACTTGGTCAACACAAATTGCTTTCGTTGCAAGTAAAAGATTCTAAAATCTATCCCCGGCAGCGGCGCCAAAAACTTGATCGCAGAATTCGCACACCGCAAGTATACGGATCGCAACAAGTAACATAGTAATTAGTAGAGTTATCGTTCCCACGAGGATAGCAATTAAAATCCTTTAGCATACACAATTGCAATTTTTATGTAGCCAAGCAATAATTAAAAATGAGTTTTTAAATCTGAAAATTAAACTAGCAAGAAATAAATATCAAAGCAAAGAATCGGAATTCAATAGACGGAAAAGCCTAGGATCAAATATCCCCTCCTTGTTTCGTTAAACCCCTTCACTCGTTTATCCCAAATTTATACTAATTCTGCTTACTAACCGGATTCTTATGTCCCTAAGTGCCTCTCCCGAGTTTACAAAGGATTATTCTAAACCACCGTAAACCTATATCCCTATAGCGAATTACGAAGGCCAGAACACATTAAGATTCAATCCTTTATCGGCTACCTAGAAGTATATCTCCCGATACTACTTACTAGCTAATTCGCTCCCGCGATATTAACCAAGGCTATTTCGTTCCCGTTCTCTCCTAAAATTCCTCTCCCGAGTTTAAGTTAGGATAACAAATCAATACAATCTGGTGATCAGGCAAATTGCATGCATTAAGATCAAACGAAATAAATAAACATCCAAAGCACAAATTTGTTCTAAAACGAGTTCAGGAAATTCAACTACGCAATTCGGTTCAACATAATCCTAGCAAAGAAAGTTTAGCCGGACATTGTTTTCGAGACACAATTCAAATAAAACAAAAGCATCCTAAAACAATAAGCTAACTCCTTTCTTCTCCCTCTGGTCGAATCCTGTCTCTTCGTCGGGGCTTCCTCCCTATGTCTCCAGGAACAAAGTCCTTTTATTGTCTTAAAAATAAAACCTAGAGAATCTCTGAAAATCTGGAATAAAATATTTTTTTCTCTTCAATTAGTCCTCCTCCCACGTGTAATCTTCAAGTCTTTCCCTTTGCCAAAATCTTTCTAGACATGTCGAAATCTTCTTGTTTCCATTTTTATCTGAAATAAACCCAAAATTCGGCAGTATCCCAATTCTCGAGAATAATATAAAATAACAAGAAATAATATGAAATAAGCGCAATATTTTACAAATCTAACAAATCCTATGTATGAAATTGACATAAATAACTCTACTTTCATAGAGTTATAATTGTTCTTAACTACTTTACTAGCCAAAAGTTCTTGATCCCTCATAATCATCTTCCTTACTGCCTGGGAGAGATATCTAATTTAAGTAACTATCCTATGTTCCTCTAGAGGTTGTAATCAAGATAGATTTATTAGCTTTCAAATAAGATGACAAGTATATATATATCTTATCATTTACCAACTCGATTTCTCATTATTGACTTAATTATTTAATTTTTGTTCTACCTCTAAAGTCATTTTTTTGAGTCCGATTAACTTAACAAGTCATCTCAATTGTTAATCGAACAATCGCGAGCACTAAACGCAAAATAGAATAAGTAAACAAGGTTATAGACACCTTGAATTCCAAAGCCAAGTAAAAATCCAATTACATAATTGGGTTGTGTCAAAATCCTGGAGAGGAACATTAGTTCCTGTTATCTGGATGAATGCTCCGAAATAAACTTGTATATATCCAAAAGTAATAGTGAAAATTAAAGTTCTATTACAGTTATACTTTTACTTGACGATCGCTCTGCCCTCTTTCGTGAATCACATTGTTCAACCGTGAAAATTAAAGTTGGATTACAACTTCCCTTCTTTCCTTGATTGATGATCGCTCTGCCCTCTTGTAATCACACAGTTGAAACTTTACCATTCGTGAGGCTTGAAACTTTTGCGTGCGCGAAGATTAAATTCCTGACGGCTCTTATATCCGATTCTTTTGTGTGCAATTGCACTAGGTTTTCAGCTCAGAGCTATTTACTCTACATATACCGTTCCCCAAAGTTATAATCCACGTATCCTGTCTCAATATTTCCCGGGACTTAAAAAGAGATTTAACATTCTCCAGCTGAAGGGCTGCTAATCACATCGGGCAATCGAAATGATGCGTGCAAATTTTCCAATAACTACAAATTTAAGTTAACTATGTACACAACAAGCTTAAAATCTGAAATGTCTAGCAACGGCTACGATCGTAACCGTGATAAAATAACTCTAATTTCTTAGGTTAATATTAGGTGATACAAGGACCAAAAATTATTTGTACATTGCATTGTTTGACGATATATTACAAAAATAATAAAATTGATTGACAACAAGGGTGTGAAAAGGTTTCTCATACATTATGAAATTACCATAAGCTTTTTTTTTTCTTTGGTAATGAATTACGATGAACTTTAATCAACTAGCTTGACAACAAGTGTAGAACAAAATCCCATGCATAATTAAACTTTACGAAACTTAACAAAATTAACTAAAAAATAAGTGCACAAAAAGCTTTATTCGTTAAGAAAGTTTGGTCATAATTTTAGTAAACTTATATTCACCAGCTGCTTTGTTTTGATAGGAACAATTGGGCGGAGGGCGGAGTTGGGTGCATTCAGAGAGAGAGATGGATTTTAAATAATATTCTAACGAAAAAGCGATAAGTTTCGCATGATGGTTATACTCCACACACACGTATATATATTTGATTGACCGTTAATTACATGAAAACAGAGACCGGCACCCCGCTTGCGGGAATCCACCACTGTCCTTGGATGAAACGGCTGACCGTGAAGGGCGCGACATCTCTAGGACGGGTGAGTACGTGATAGCCCGGCCACGTCACCCTCCCGATGGTCGAAGCACCTCGGCCGGTGTTCATGTACTCGGCATAATACAACGTGGAGAGTGCAAACCCATCCCTCCACTCACACCAGCCCCTCTGATCTACCACCCCATCCAGATCGCTCTTCCACACGACCGTCCTCGAGTACTCCTTCCACGGCCGACCGAGGTATGTCCGAAAGGAACCCTTAACTGGTGTGAGTTCCGGGGAAGGCAAGATTCGTGAATTCTGGATGGATATTCCAGTGTTCTCATACGCAGTCCCCCTCCCTTGGGCTGTTACCATGTTGGACTGATGGTTCATGGGCCTCCGGATGATTATGTCGCAGTTTTGGATGACCGCAGCTGCGTTACCGAAGATGAAGTCGATGGTGCCATGGATCTGGCAGTTGCGGTAGAACTGTCTCAAGGAATGTGTAAATAGGGTGTCCTGATATGCCTTGAAGCTGCATCTGTAGAAGATTGACCGATCCGAGTTCACTCGTAGAGCCACTGCTTGATGCTTTTGAGGCCCAGCAGTGTTCTCAAATGTCATGTCTCGGGCCCAAAATCCGTCCCCTGATACACCTGCAATGTGCCATATCCTTGATCTATTTCCGTAGCAATTTTACGATTTCTCGGACACTAACACATCAGAATTTTTCACTTACCAAAGGTGGCTGACGAGTAGGTGGTGGAACCGTCGACCACATTCCTGTTGCCGGTGACAACAGTCCTGTCCATTCCGTCTCCGACGAACATTACATCCCTCATGTACCGTGGAATTTCAACATTCTCATGGTACTTGCCGGATTTTACATATACTACAACCCTTCCAGGCCGGTTACTACCCCGCTTGGCGAGGTCTTGCAAAGCTTGGTTGATCGTACGATGACTACCAGATCCATCCTTTGAGACCACGAACTCAGCCTTCGAGGTCTCCGGCTTCCACAACTCTAAACTCCCGTTATATTCAGTCTCGGACACCTCATGAGAGTCTCCTGAGACAAGGACTACTGGGAGATAATTGAAAGTCACGAATGTACCATACATATACCTGTATGAATGCATGCATGACGAATTTACCCTCGAACATGGAGCCTCTCTGCGAAAGCCAGGCGAGCAAATTGATGATTGAAGCATTCAACTTGGCAGCGAACCCTCCGAGCCCTCCACCGCCTTCTCTTTCATCCTGAAGCTCATATAAACAGCTCCTGTGGTTGTCCAGAACACCAGTAACCCACGCTCGGGCGTCGTCATTCCCAATTGTCAACCCTCCATCCTTCAACAGCCGGGCGAGACGCACAGCGCTATCATCGTAGAGATTACGGCAGTCGTTCGCCGCCGTGACCGAAGAAACGTTGCCGTAGTTCTCAGCATAGTAGGCCCTGGCCTCATTCACGGCATCAATCAACTGGGGAAGATGTTGGGAGAAAGCCGAGCAGACGGTTCCGGAGGATGTTATGTCTAAGAGAATGAAGAGGGGAAGAAGATCAATGACTCTTTTTGGCTGCATTCTTTTTATTTTCTTGATATATTCCAAGGGCATGCATGATACAAGACTAATGTTCGATCAAGCTGGTTGATATATACACATTAATGTTGGGTAAGATAGGAATGAATTTATTTTTTTGCGGGGGGGAGGGGGGGCGAGAAGGCGGTAACACTTGGACAGAGGGACACACACAAGTGTCCACACAAGCATGCTTACCTGCCCTCCTCCTAGAGCTTCACCGACCACCTCGTGCTACAATGTGTCTTGAGGTTGATCGAGGGATAAAACTGTTTAACCGCGGCACCACCGTTGGTTTTCTTTTTGTTTTTCCCCCAACCTCATGAACATATTCCATTTGTAACTATGGTAGGACGATGACCAACGACATTTATTTTCTTAAGGCGGTATATTAATTCATTCGACCCTCGGCAATAGCAATTTCCATCTGTATGCTGCAAAAGGTCACTTTCATTCAACGCAGTTAGTCGTTGTCGTTTCTATTCCGCTGGCCTACCCCATTCATCGCAGTTAGCCTCCCACGTCTACACCCATTCATTTTCATTTTGATTCAAATAAACGAGTACATTTTATTTTAAATCAAGTTAAAAATTAAGATATGCATTCTACCAGGTCATTGTTTATGACATCGCTGTTGCACGAGATTAGGATGCCTTTAATAATTATTTCATTCACATTTTTTAAGGATAATCGTCCCAATTTCGTGGAATAACTAACCGATAACGTATAGATTGGTATTATTCTATGTCAAATTAAGTCCAGACGTTTGTATAAAAATATAGGGATTTATCGACAAATAAAACTGATTTCTCTCGTTAACCCACATTTTTGGCAAAATTTATGTTGATTCACCTTCTTATCTTAAGGAAAGGAAGGGAGGTTACTGACGATGAGTTCCATGTATGAACAAATTTCATTCGAATACAAAGGAAACGACAAAACTACCCGAGCACCGAAAGTGTAATTGAAGGAGCAAGTCGCATTTCACGCACAAGGGAAGGGTATGTCTGGAGCCTTAGTGCGAGACGCAGGCCTACGCCTTTCCGTGTAAGATGAGTGCTCATAATTGTAAATGTTTTCAGGTTATAAAGTAAACTACATTCAAATTAAATCTTAATTGAGAACACAAGTTTACATAATATCATTAATATCTCCTAAAAGGAAATACAGAGAAACTAGTCATCGAAATTCAAAGCACCGCCTTCATAATCATCAAAGCGATGTCGCGAATTAACTCCTCTTCATCTTCATTTCATTGGCAAATCCTTGAATTGCTTCATCCACGTCCGAATAAATTTTGTTCTCATCGGATCTCCATTTGAAATCTAATTGAATTTGCAATTAGTTGCGAATTTTGCCTTATATTCCTCTTTGGCAAACAAACTTTTGCGGCTCTCTCCATATAGACCCACAACAATGTATCACTATAAAAATCAAGTCATTTCTAGCATTTTGATCATCTTCAATTTCTCCAATCAACCACTCATTACTAGAATCTATACAATCCAAACTCAAAGCATCAATGATATCTGCCAAATCATATATAGCTTTAAGCATTTAGTTGTACTTGATATATATGACATCAAGTAGCTTACTCAACTCTATTCCTTTTCTTCGTACGATTCTACGAAATTGAATTCATAAATATTAAATAAAAATATTATCTAAATCATCGACTACTAGTTAATAATGTTTCTTAATTGTTCAAAGGTACTCTAGTTACATTCATAGCCACTAGCACTAAATGTTAATGATAGAATTATAATCGCCAGTCGTTGAATATTTGGTGCATCACCAACGAAAAGACTCCCTCATTCCGTAGTCATATGAATATTATAAGTTAAGAATCCCGACATATTATAATAATTCGAGTAACAAAAAAGAATTATTGTTACTGAGCGATTTTTAGAAGTCCTTGATCTTTGTACTAAATGATCCTCGAGTTATCCTTCGTTGTTGTATATTGATATTTCACTTGTGATCATGTCTTGAAGGTCTACATCAGGAACCAACTTGATACGAGTAAGGCACCGGAATAGATGATTCCAATATCGGAACGATTGGGGACGTCACTGTGGGTGCAGAATGGAGTGACGTGGGAATGGTCGGATGGGTAGAAGATGAAGCGGGATGGGTAAATGGATGAGTATGAAAGGATGGTTGAGATCATCCTCCACGGATATAGATACACCATCGTGAAATAAGGCCCGGATAGAACTCGCCTGTCACATGCACCACCGTAAACAAGAACGAGGGCGAGGGACAACGCGGAGGATACAGGCACACCACCACCGATTGATATATTCTAGTCAATCTGCACTTGTAATCCACCAAATGAAGAACGAGGTTAGAAAGAGAATCCACTCCTTCGGATAGAAAGACAAAAGTCTAATATGGGTTTAAAATTCTGAATAATCTGATTCTTTCAACTCTTACAATGCAAGGGCTTATATTAGCTGCCCATGGAAAGACAATAAAGGAAACGAAATAAAAGATGAGGGAAATAAAATAAAGGATAGGATCAGAAGATGAGGAATGGAAATATATTGTTTCCTCCCGACAAGATCTGAAAAGACAATGGAGTAGGATAGTGAAGTAGACGCGAATCTTGGGGTGCAAGTTGTCAGACCTGAGTCATCAGAATGAAACCGTCCTTTGGGCTGCTTGTCGCCGGGTTGCCATTCATCGCCTGCGAGACGCGTCGCTCGGTGCTCCTCGTTCGCCTCGCTTACTCGATGATCAGCAAGTTGAGACCTCTAGTAGGCGACGTTTGTTGAGATGTCGGCGAAGCGACGACCATCCTTGTATCATCCTCCCCTTGTTGAAGAAAGTTTGCCCTCAAATTCGTATGGTCATCGTCTTCGTTGGGAATGAGGTCCTTGACATTGAAAGTGGCGGAGACTCCATACTCTCATGAAAGATCCACCTTGTAGGCGTTGTCATTGATGTACTTGATAATCTTTAAAGAGCCTTCAGCTGGAGACATCAGCTTGTTCTTCGTCTTTGCGGGGAATCGTTCCTTCCTCAGATGAATTCAAATTCCTAGCTGAAAGACATTCGCTCTCTTCCTGTGATTTGCTCTCTCTTGATATCAAAGATTAACTTTCTGAATCTGAGCACGAATATTCTCATGGAGGAATCTCATCTCCTTAGCGCGCTCTTCGACATCTTGGCTGGCTGTCTTCACACTGAGTAATGACATTAGCTCGACGGGAATTATAGGATTGAGGCCATAGACTATCTCAAAGGCCGAGGACTTGGTTGTTGAACTCGGGGCTCTATTGTAGGCGAACTCAGCATGAGCAAGCTTCACATCCCAATCTTTCTGGTCCTTCGAGACCAAGGTTCGAAGAATTGCAGCCATGGTTCGTTTAACAACCTCTGTCTGTCCGTCGGTCTGCGGATGGTACACTGTGCTAAAGACGAGCTTAGTTACCAACTTGTGCCACAACGTCTTCCAAAAGTAGCTTAGGAACTTCACGTCACGATCTGAAACGATCGACTTGGGTACTCCATGCAACCTCAGTACTTCCCGAAAATATAAATCTGCTGCGTTGGTTGCATCATCCGTCTTCTGGCATGGAATGAAGTGTGCCATCTTCGAGAATCTATCGTCCAAAACCATGATTGAATCCTTCCTTTTGCTGCGTCCTGGGCAATCCCAACACAAAATCCATACTCACATATTCCCATGGTTGCACAGGAACTGGAAGTGTAATATACAATACTTGGGGTTGGTCTCGGCTCTTCGCCTGGTGGTAGATAGCACATCTCGAGATAAGACTCCTCACTTACTTCTCCATTTGAGACCAATAGAAATTCTCCTAAAGCATCGACAATGTTTTGTCGACTCCAAAATGCCCAGCAATTCCTCCTCCATGAACCTCTCGAATGAGTGGCTCTCGTGTCGAACTCATGGGAATGCACAACTTAGAGTCGCGAAAGAGAAATCCATTCACCTGGCGGAATCGATCAGTCGCCTGACTGATGCATTGGGCGAAGACTCCTCCAAAATCTCCGTCGCGCTGATATAAATCCTTCAGGTACTCGAAACCAATGAGCTTGGTTTCCATTGCGGATAGCAAAACCATCTTCCACAAAAGGCCATTCGCTACTACGTTCTTCGCTTTGTGTTTATGTTTGAGCACGAAAGTGAAAGGTTGATGGAACTCTACCCATTTTGCATGTCGCCGGCTGAGTTTGTGCTGGCCATTGATGTACTTGAGAGCTTCATGGTCAGTGCGTAACACGAACTCTCCAGGCAATAGGTAGAGGCTCCATGTCTCCAACACTCGAACGATAGCTAGGAACTCCTTGTCGTACGTCGAGTAGTTGAGTTTCGCACCATGGAGCTTCTCGCTAAAGTAAGCGTTGGGTCTCCCTTCTTGCATCAACACGCCTCCTATTCCAACTTCGGATGCATCGCATTCGACTTCGAACATCCTTACAAAGTTAGGTAAGGCGGGAACGGGTGCTTCGCTTAGACATTCTTTCCGTCGCTCAAAACTAGCTTGTGCGGCTGAAGTCCACTCAAACTTCTCTCCTTTCAGACATTTAGTGAGAGGGCTACGATCAAGCTGAAACTTCAAATGAATCTCCTGTACAACGACGCTAAGCCATGGAAGCTACGCACGTCGTAGAAACTCCATGGCACTGGCCACTCTATGATCGCTTCGATCTTTCTTTCATCAACCTTCATTCTTTCACTTGACACTACAAAACCAAGGAACTCTACACTGGGTTGGAAGAACTCTCACTTCTTGAGATTTTCGCACAACTTCTCGTCGCGAAGTGTGTGAAACACTGTGCGAAGGTGCTAAACATGCTCGTCAAGACTGCAGTTGTATATGAGAATGTCATCGAAGTAGACAACCACGAACTTCCCTAGGAATGGTCGTAAGACATGGGTCATCAGTCGCATGAACGTACTGGGCTCGTTAGACAAACCAAAGGGCATTACCAACCATTCGTACAACCCGTACTTGGTTTTGTAGGCCGTTTTCCACTCGTCACCTTCCTTCATTCAGATCTGGTGGTAGCCACATCGCAAGTCTACTTTTGAAAACGCCTGCGCTCCAAGCAACTCATCCAACATATCATCGAGGAATAGGAAAGCGATACTTCACTGTGATCTTGTTGATCGCCCGACTATCCATGCACATTCTCCATGTGCCGTCTTTCTTTGGCACCAATATAGCTGGAACTGAGCAAGGGCTCAAGCTCTCTCGTATCAAACCTTTTTCCTATAACTCATCGACCTGCCTTTGAAGTTCTTTCTCTTCCTCGGGATTACATTGATAAGATGGTCAGTTGGGTAAGGAAGCTCCCGGAACCAAATCAATCTGGTGTTGGATACTTCGCAATAGTGGTAGTTCAACCGGTAGCTCCTCTGGAACACATCCTTAAACTCCTTGATTAAAGCTTTCGTACGTGGATGTTCCAACGATTGATCCTGGGTTGCTTCGACCAGAACCAAAAAGTAAACATCCTCGCTTTCGCTCATCGCCTGAATCAACTCCATTCGCTTGATTATTTGAGCGGGCGACTGGTTGATAGGTGCTTCGCCTGGCTGGGCGGTTAATAGCATCAAAATGATCTTCTTTTCATCGACGCTAATGGAATAGGTATTACGATACCCGTCATGTTGTGCTCGTCGATCGAATTGCCACGATCTTCGTAGGAGCAAATGGCACGCATCCATCGGAATCACATCGCAAATGACTTCATCCTTGTAGCTTTTCCCAATCGAGAAAGGGACTCGCGGTTGTTGCATCACAGGAACATCACTGTCCTTGTTGAGCCATTGCAGGCGATAAGGATGAGGATGTGGGGCCATGGACAACTTGAGCTTTTCTATCACGGTTCTAGAAACCGCGTTGGTGCAACTTCCGCTGTCAACAATCACCAAACAAAATTTATCCATAACGGTACACCTGGTATGAAATATGCACTCACGTTGGTTCTCCTCGCGAACTAGTGTTGCGTTCAAGGCCTTACGGACGACAAGCAACTCTCCTTCGCCCGGATACTCCTCAATATCCTCTTCATCCCAAATCGGATCTGCGTTATCTTCAAACTCCTCTTCTCCATCAGACAACTCCTTGATGACTATATTTTTCCTTGAGGGGCACTTCGACGCCATGTGTCCTGTCCCTTGGCATTTGAAATAATGACGAACAGGATTTCACTCGTTCGTCTTAGCTTTAGATCTAGTAGTCGATGGTGGAGTTTCCTTGACGTAGTCGATGGGGGCTTCGCTTGGAAGCTACTCCCCTTGTTGAAAGACAAAGCCTTCCCAAAATGGCAGGTACTTGATCTCCTCGGTTGCTGCTGCTCAACCTTATGGGCAAGCGCTCGAACATCGTCAAATGACCAACATTGCTGGAGTTCAACCGCGTCAGCCACCTAGGGCTTAAATCCTCAAAGATACCTTGCAATAGTTTGCTCGGGGGCTTCCCGAACATCGCACTGCAGCAAGAGTCTTTCAAACTCCCTTGTGTACACCGACACCGTTGAGTCTTGTTGAAGCGACTACAACTTGAGATAGAGATCTCATTGATAGTGCTCAGACAAAAATCTCTTATTCATAGCCCTTTTCATTTTTTACCACGTCCGGATCTTATCACGTCCACCTCTGCGGTGTTGATGATTAGTGTTCTCCCACCATAGGCTGGCATACTTTTTCAACCGTAACGCTGCCATCTCAACTTTTCGATCCCCGGGCACCTCCTCGTAATCGAAGATGCGTTCGACCGTATGCATCCAATCGATGAATTCCTCAGGGTCAAGGTTTCCCTCGAACTCTGGAATCTGGACACTTATCGTTTGGGCTCTCCTTTCGGGTCGCCAGTTTTCGGATGACGATCCTCGTTGAGAAACATCACGCCATGGATTCTCTTCGTCGTCGTTGTCTAATCGACTGTGGAACGGCGATCCATTATGGGTTCCAAACGATTAAAGTTATTGATAAAGATCAGCAATTTGCTGCTCAAGCCGAGCAATATGTGCTTCGTCAAGAGTCATACCACGTCTGAATTTTCCAGCCATTGACAATTGTGGATTGTACAGCAACCTTACGCGCACGGTAACAACCTTCCGCTATGATACCAAGATAATACACGTAAGGCACCGGAATAGATGATTCCAATTCCGAAACGATGGGGGACGTCACTGTGGGTGCAGAATGGAGTGACGTGGGAATGGTCGGAAGGGAAGAAGATGAAGTGCGATGGTTGAGTGGATGGGTATGAAGGATAGCTTGAGATCAACCTCCACGGATACAGATACACCACCGTGAAAGAAGACTCGGATAGAACTCGCCTGTCACACGGATACAAACACACCACCGTGAACAAGATGAGGGCAAGGCACAACGCGAAGGATACAGGCACACCAACACCGGTTGATACACTCTACTCAATCTGCATTTGGAATCCACCAAACGACGAACGAGGTTTGAAAGAGAATACACTCTTTCGGATAGAAAGACAAAAGTCTAATATGGGTTTAAAAGTATGAATAATCTGATTCTTTCAACTCTTACAATGCAAGGGCTTATAGAGGCTGCTCATGAAAAGACAATAGAGGAAATAAAATAAAAGATAAGGGAAATAAAATAAACGATAAGATCATAAGATAAGGAAGGGAAATATATTATTTTCTCCTGACAAGATCTAAAAAGATAATGGAGCAGGGTAGTGGAACAGGCGCGACTCTTGGGGTGCAATTTGTCAGACCAGAGCCGTCAAAATGAAACTGTCCTTTGGGTTGCTCGTCGTCTGAGAGACGCGTCGCTCGGTGCTCCTTGTCGCCTCGCTTACTCGATGATTAGCAAGTTAAGACCTCTAGTAGGCGACATTTGTTGAGATGTGGGCGAAGCGACGACCATCCTTGTATCACAACTTCTGGATAGAAGGATATAAGTCTTTAATAACTTCAACATCGGAGAGAATGGCTAGGTTTTGATTAAGCTATGCAAGATTTAAAAAGTTTCCGGCAGCATATTGTTAAGAAGGATCGACAACTAATAATCTTGTAAACCTTTGCATATTTGTCTTCCTTACAACTAAAGGGCTTTTGGATTATTTATCCATAACTTCGTAGATATAGTTCATAGTTGCCTTCCTCTCATTATCCACCAACCGAAGAATTGTTTCCAAAGATCCCATTACCTTGAGGGTAAAAACAATATTATTCCCAAAACGCTTCCCTCAAGATCATAGAATAAGCTCGTTTACCTTTCATTGTCTTGTACAAACTTGTTGTTTTTCTATTTCTCGGATTTGAACATCCTCCTCAAGTTTTGCTTCAACAAAATGAAGCATCTATAATGCAAAAAAGAATATTGCGAACGAGTAACACCATATCACAACAATTCCTTCTTCTCCATGAAAGTTCTCATGATGTTCAACGCACTTCCAAGTTTGTATATAAACTCAACCAAAAAAATTGCATGTTCCAAGATTTTCTTAATGCTGGTGATCTTTCCAATAACTTCTACCATCAAATCAATGCAATGAGCGGCACAAGGAGTCCAATATATGTAATTCATCTTTGCTTCAAGTAGTTCTCCTATTAAAGAAAAATAAGACACCATTAAATTCAGTTGGTCAATAACTGTAATATAATCATTATAAACAAATTTAAGATCTTGTCTTATAGGCTAAAACGTAATTAGTTCCATTATATATGATGATCTAAATCACATTTTGCTCACCAACTCTTTTTACGAAGCTATCAAGGAGCTCAAACAATTTCTCTCCCATCTTAGAATAAGCATATGCATTCACATATTCAATGAATATTGTTCCCTTTACTCTATTCCCAAAAAAGTTGATGAAACATCGCTCGTGCATCGGTCTAACTGTCGGACATTAGGAAACAGCCGTATTTGGCCCAAGATTCTTCGTGATCCTTCATGACAGCCTCCATATATTGAAGTTCTTTCTTCAAAGGGTTGGGAGGCTTCAAATTTGGACAATTTCTTCCAAATGTTTCCAACATCCATATAAAGTTGTCTAAATTTACAGCATTGAAGGCAATCCTAGTCTAATAAAAGAATCTGGCAACGTACTTTATTGCTTTCTCTCTAGCTTTTATATCACATGCATCGAATATACTTTGTTGTTTCGTCTTTCTAACTTATGGCTTTTACATCATAACAAGGTCCATAGGACCTTTCGATTATGGCATCTTTCCCTTCAACTTCTTTTGAGGAAGTGATTGGCTCGAGCTTCCTCTATTTTTCTCCTTATCACAGTGTACTTCAATTTTTTCCTCGTCTTCATCTCTAATTACATTACCATCTTTATCACAGGGTAATGTACTTGTGATGTAATAAATACTGCCTTGACAGTCTTCTTTTCGAGCATGTGCTTTGTTAGTTTTTCCTTCACCTTCGATGGACAACTAGCACATGCGTTTGCATTTTGGTTTGCCCCCATTTTGACGTTGGACGAGGTGGGGTGGTTCGGTTGCACAACGACAAAATGTATCATAATGTCGGACTTTGACTGTAAGGATGATAAACAGGAAAATAAAAGATAATACGCGACAACCTTCAAATACAAGCTAAGCCACCATCGAAAGATGAATATGCCCTACCCTGACCGTGTACGGATAAAGCAACAACACCACCGTAATAGACTAGGGCTTTAACGATACCACGACTGGATACATCTACGCACCACCGGTGTAATGAATGCTCTGGTAATCTCACCACACACCGAATTCACCGAGTGATATAAATGCAAAGAGACTCAAAGAGTTTCTAGGTTTCAATTCCTCTCAAGGGTTACAGGGAAGGACTTATATAGGTTGCCCAAAGAAGAGGTAATAACAAAAATAAAATAAAAGAGATGGGAAGAAACTAAACCTACAGAAACTAAATAAAATATGAAGATAATGAAGGAAACATACTATTTCCCCGACGAAGCTTGACAAGATGGGTGGAGCAGGCGCCATCCTTGGGCTGCAAGTTAACAGATCTGAACCGTCAGATTGTAGTCTCTTAGGTGGCCCGTCGCGTCAGCTACCTCTCGCTGGATGAGACTCCCTTCGCCTGACGTTGTCACGTCTTCGCCCATTGCTCGGTTCATCAACTCTTGTAGTGTGAAATCAGCTTGTCGCCCAGTCGACGTAATTCAGTTGAACCTAACACCACGCTTGTCGCTCCGGCCTATCCATCTCGCATCATCCTCTCTTTGATGAAGAAGATTTGTCCTCAAATCAAGGGGATTCATCATCCTCATACGGTGCAAGATCCTACACATTGAAAGTTATTGAGACGTCAGACTCGCCAAGTAAATCGATCTTGTAGGCATTGTTGTTGACCTTCTCAACGACGCGAGAAGGTCCATCAACCCTTGGCGTGAGCTTGTTCTTTTGGCTAGCAGGGAATCTCTCTTTGCCCAGATGAATCCACACCATCGGGGTGAAAGACTTTCTCCCATCGACCTCGATTAGCCTTTGAATTGTACTTCTCATTCTGCTGCTCAATGAGGGCCTTCTGATGCAACTTCAACATCTCTTTAAATCGACGAATTGCGTTCTGGTCGACTAAACCATCCCGGGGTAACGGGAAAACCTCAACTGGTATCATTGGGTTAACCCCATACACTACCTCGAATGGTGATTTCCAAGTTGTTGAATGTGGAGCTCGATTGTAAGCGAACTCAGCTTGAGCGATGTCGATATCCCAATCCTTTTGATTCTTGGACACCATTGTGTGGAGTATTGCTCTCAGAGTTCGATTCACGACCTCAGTTTGCTGTAGGGACTAGTGCTAAACAAGAGCTTCATACCCAACTGATACCATAATGTCTTCTAAAAGTAGCTCAAGAACTTGGCATCTCGATCCGACACGATTGACGCTGCCGCACCGTGTAGTCGAACAAGTTCCCGAACTTTGAGATCTGCAATGTGTGAAGCATCGTCCGTCTTCCTGTAAGAAATAAAATGAACCATCTTTTAGAATCGATCAATGACTACCATAATCGAGTCCTTTTGTCGATGGGTGAACGATAATCCTAGGATGAAAACCATGATCATGTTCTCCCTAGGCCGTTCGACAACTGGTAACGGAGTGTAGAGACCTTGTGATTGGACATGACTCTTCGTTCGCTAGCAAGTAACACATCGTCGAATCATTTGGTGGACGTCCTTAGCCATCTTCAGTCAATAGAAGTGCTCTTGTAGCATCTCAAGAGTTTTCTAGACTCCAAAGTGCCTTGCAACAATTCCCTTATGGAACTCCGTGGGATGCACAGTTGACTCCTCCAAATAGGAATCCGTCGACTAGGTTGTAAGGATCCTACGTTCTTCCCACACAAGCCTTGTATACTTCTCTGTAGTTTACGTTGGTCGAGTACAACTCCTTTTAAAACTCGAACTCGAAGTGCTTCGACTCCATTCTTGCCTCCAAACTCGACTTTCTCGGCAGCATTTGTTACGACGTTCTTCACACCCGACTTACGCTTTAATACAAACGTGAATGACTGAAGAAACTTCACCCCCTTCGCATGTCTTCGAATGAGCTTCATATGTCCCTTGATGTACTTCAATGCTTTGCTGTCAGTGTGAAGGACAAACTCACTCAGTTGTAAGTAGTGGCTTCATGACTCCAAGGCTCGAACAATTAAGTAGAACTCTTTATCGTACATAAGGTAGTGTAGTCGAGCACATCCCAACTTCTCGCTGAAGTAGGTGATTCAACCCTCATATAAAAGCACTCCTCCAATGCCAATTCTAGAGGCATCACACTCAACTTTTAATACCTTCTCGAAATTGGAAAGAGCTAATATGAGTGCTTTGCTTAAGCGGTACTTGAGTTGCTCGAAACTCAACTAGGTTTTCATCGACCATTAGAAGGTAGATCCTTTCAAGCACTCGGTCATAAGGGCTGTGATAGTGTTGAAATCCTTGATGAATCTCCGATAAAATGAGGCAAGTCTATGGAAACTCCGCACGTCGTGAGCTAACTTGGGCGTAGGCCAATCCTGAATAGCCTAAACCTTACTGTCGTCGACTCGAATACATTCTCCCGACATAACAAAGCCTAGAAAGACTAGTCTCGATGTAATGAACTCACGATTCTTGTTGTTTCCATATAATCGCTACCCTCTCAACTTCTCAAACAATTGTTTGAGATGAACTAGGTGCTTTCTTTCACGACGACTATACACAAGAATTTCATCGAAATAGACGACAACATAATTCCCAATGGAAGGACGAAATACTTGATTCATCTGTCGCATAAAGGTGCTGGGTACATTCGAGAATCCTAATGGCATGACTATCCACTCGTAGATACCAAACTTAGTCTTGAAAACAATCTTCCACTCGTCTCCTTCTTTCATTCGAATTTGATGGTAGCCGCTTCTCAAGTTTACCATTGAAAACACGATTGATCCGTGCAATTCATCAAGCATATTATCAAGTCGAGGAATAGGAAACATGTACTTGATGGCTATTTGGTTGATAGCTCAGGTATCGACGCACATTCGTCACGAGCCATTCTTCTTGGGAAGAACAGGGGCTAATACTCTCCCGAACAAATCCACTTTCAATGAGCTCTTCGACCTGACATTGGCACTCTCTCGCCTCGCCTGGGTTGCTTCAATTATGGGACGGTTAGGCAATGACAATCTATGAATGAGGTCGATTTGGTGTTGTATATCCCTCAAAGGTGGATGTCCACCTGGCTTCTCCTTCGGAAACACATCCGCAAACTCTAGAAGGAGCTCTCGAACGTGAGGAGTTCTTCTTCTTCTTTGAACAACATCAGCCTATAGATCCTCATTCCTCTATGAATCGTTAGAGTCCATTCGATACACTTCGAGCTCGAGTCCTGCTCGCTTGAAGTAGTCCAAGGCATCGTCGATAGGGGAAGAAGGGTGATCATCTTCTAGTCAAGAGTGAGGGACTAAGTATTGTTGAATCCCTTAGGTATCGCTCGTCAATCGAATTGCCATGGTGTCCCCAACAACAGGTGACAAGCGTTTATAAGTACTACGTCACACATGGTCGTATCCTAGTAGTTCTTGCTAATACTCAGCGACACCAAAACTCGCTTTGTTACTCTCAAGTCACTGTCCTTGCTCAATCATCGAAGCTTGTATGGTTGTGGATCCTTTGGTCAATAACATCAACTTCTCAACCATGGTGGGGTAGAAGCCACGTTAGTACTGCTCTACTGCATCTGCGATGTGTTGCTTCAACTCTCTCAGGTACCTAGTGATGGTATGCTCTAAAGGTTCACACAATTCACTATGTATCATCAACTTCTCGCACTCGTGAGTGTACTCCACTACAGTCACTATAAGGAGTTTAGGTTGAGGAATCGGTCATGTCGATATCTCTAAGGAAGAAATCACTTCCTCATCTCTCGCTTCATCGTTTCTCATGAGTGAATCTTCTCCTTTCCTTCCCTTTCACGCTAAAGATTAAGGTTCTCCCACCATAAATTCGCGTACATGCTACCGTCACATGACGATTCTCCTTGATTTCCTCATACTCAAATATTCAATCGATCAAATGAAGCCAATTTACGAATTCTTCTGGATCTAGCTTTCCTACAAACTCTGGAATGTCTACTTGGATATAAATAGGTCGAACAGGTTAATGATTCTTGTCACTCCTCCTCGTGTACTTCCGTCACTCAAGTCATCCACAAAGGGGCTGTGTTTCTCCTCTACTTCGATGGGTTGCGGAGAATGCTGTATGGAATTTCTCCTCTCTCCAAGATGCTGTTGCACTTGGTGCCTCAACTCATCTACTTCCTGCTCAAGGTGAGCTGAACGAGCTTCTTCCAACGTCATTCCATGACGGATTCGGTTCGCCTTCTCAAGAAACCATGTGCTCTGATATCAACTGACGCGGGACGAGGAACGATGGTTCGGTTGCTCAGCAACAGAATGAACCACAATGGTGAACAATAACTGTAAGGTTGGAAAACAAAAGATAATGACGCACTAAACGTCGGGATAGAAGCTAAGTCAACAACAAAGGATGCTTGCCCGGACCACGTTTGGATACAACAACAACACCACCGTAGTTGGACTCGGGGTTGAACAGCACCATAATCGAATACAGCTACGCACTACCAATGTAATGAATTGTGGGTGGAGTAGGCATCGTCCTTGGACTGCAAATAATCAGATTTGAATCGTTAGATCATACCCATCTCTTGGGTTGCTCAACTCTTCGGCTATCTCCCACTCGACGAGATTCCCATCGCCTGACAGTTTTGATCCTTCGCCCGTCACTCGATTCATCCACTCTAGTAGTATAAAATCAGCTTGTCGCAAGGTCGACATAATTTAGTCGAACCCAACACCACGCTCGTCGCAACAACCTATCCATCTTGCATCGCATTTGATGTTGTTTTGCTCAATGTACTCCTCTAGTTGTTTCAAATCCACAAAAGTTACAAGTAACTTTATTTGTTATTGTTTGGGTCATTCAAATAATTGTATATACGGTAACTTTATTTGTTATTATTTGGATCCTTTAAATAATTGCATTTCCACCCCGGATCTTTTCTACCCGAAAAAGAGTAGCATATTTCAATCCATCTAGGTGAAGGACGTGGGAACTAACTAAGGACTGGTGTCGCAGGGCCAAGAAGTTAGTTGGGATTTCATGTAATTGTTAACAAAGAGGCATTACATAGAAATAGTTGGGATACGGTGTGACTAAAGTCACTCAACATTCGGAATCTTAGACAGTTGGTTTGAATATTTGTATAAATAGGCTTTTTACATACAATTAAAAGAAGCTCACAGTTCAAATAGAATTTGTGTTGTAATAGCTGTTAGTTGTAGTTACATTATGTAGACATCAAATTTTTGTTTATGATATTAGCATGCCGTGGGCCTTATAATATTAAGCCTAATGGGTATTGTCCAATTTGTATGGACTATAAACCCAATCCCAATCCATAAGAGTGGCCTTGAAAATAAATGGGCTATAAGCCCATGTTCATGAATAATATATATAGCCACAAATTCAACCTGTAAATCATAGCCCCATTGAGTCACAGTTGGGCCATAAGCCCAACCCAAAAAATTAACCTTCACGGCCAAAACTAAGCTCAATCTTCAAGCCTGGCCCCTAACCTGATCTATTGGGAACTTTCTAATATGAGATAATCAACAACCTAATATAAATTGGAACCAAACTCCTATTAATAGAGAAATCCACAAGCTCTTAAGAAAAACACAAGGATACACAAAAGAAACAGACGAGAAGGCTCTCGAGGATTCTCTCCTCCGGCCCGTCGAAGTTATGCTTACATCCGTCGCCCAGTCTACTTCTGCAATGCGCCCTTGAAGTCCTGCCGGATCAATCCCAAAAGCCCCAGTGACTTTACAAAGCTGTCGAAGTGCTGCCCGATCAACCCCATAGGCCCTGACAACTTCAACAACATATCATCCTGAAGTTACGTCAATATTTCGTCAAAACTTAAGATCACCTTCGGCAACTACTGTTCTACAAGGGTTGAATCAGAGGACTAACGTGCATCATCCGTGATTATATATTGAACCTGTTATATTCTCATATGATAATTTGTACGTTGTTTTCAATTGATATTCATGAGATTATAATGTTCACAAATTCAAGCACGCCCAATGGGACATTCTCTACCCTCATCTCTTTACTTTGAGGAATTTACAAGGAGCAAAAGATAATTAACGTCGAGAATATTGTTGTGTATAATCTCGACTTGCTTCTTTTCCTTCATTTTCGTTCGAGGGATCTTCATTTACCGAGTTTCCAAAATGGAACAAGGCTAGGCCCATGGTTGAGTTATATAAATAGACTGAAGTAATGATCAAATTTATATTTCCCAAGGCATCTCCATCTTACAAGGATGTCACTAAAAAGAGCATTCTCAATGTGAGTGGCTCTCCAAAGTTGTCTTAAACTCAACTAGCGGCCAGACTTCACAAACAAGCTAAACAGATGGAAGAAATGCTCAAGTTCATCTCTCCTAAGGCATTCTCATCTTACAAGGACGTCATTGAAAAGAACAGCCTTGATGAGGGTGGCTCTCCAAGGCAGACTTATACCCAATCGATGGCCATTTGCTTAATCCATCTATCCTAAGTCGTCTCCATCAGTTATTGACGACACTTTTTTCGAAAAGGTTATAATATCTCCCATAATGTTAATAAATTTCGATAATATCTCGTCAAACAACTATTCATCATATTCCTCCCCAAAAGTTGATTTGATTAAGGACATTGAAGTTATGCCAATGATGATGGCAGTCGCTCCTTCACTTAAAGATCGGGTCGCAACTCTCACAAAAATAATGGAAGTGATGATGTGTTTCATGAAAGAAAGTGAGCAACAAATGGAATACATCATCAAGAAGTTAGAAAATAAAGACGCCGACAAAACACTCATGGAGGAAAGTTTGCATACCCAAGTTGACAAAAGAAAGGGAGTCATGCATGTTGAAGATTTGGCAAAGCAGGTGTCTGTTGTTGATGATCCAATATCGACAAAAGTAGTGATGTAACTAATAAAAGAGGCAATGAAAGGTGAGATTGAAGGAAAATCCTTGTCATCTTCGACATACAATAAGCCTTACAGTCGGAGGATCAAAGGTCTCAAGATCCTTGTGAATATCAACCCCCATACTTACAGGGGAATGATGGAAAAGGGAATCCATGGCAACACATTGCTCATTTCATAGAAGCCTACAATAATGCGGGCCCCAACGAAGATCGAATGGTTAAGCAGTTTGTTCATTCCGAAAAAGGAAACGCTTTCGACTAGTATATTGACTTCCAACCAGGGACTAAGCTGGGAGTAGTTGTAGAGTGAATTTCTAAATCGTTTTTATATAATTCAACGTGTGGGGAGCATGATCGAGCTGACCAACACTCACCATGGAGAGGAAGAACTTATGGTCGACTACATTCAACGATGGAGAAATCCGAGCCTGAACTACAGTGATCGTTATCAGAAGAGACGTATATCGGCATGTGCATTGAAGGCATGCTCTGGAGGATTCGATATATTTTGCAATGGCTCAATGATGAGTTGGCAACGAAAGCTCACGACATGGATTTTAGCTTTGTTGGAACCAACATGGGTAACATTCCCAATATTTAACCCACCTAGTGAGACATGAAGACTAGGAAATATAACTGGGGCCGAGCTTGCTTTAAGGATGGCAAAAAGCAAGTGATGGCTACCAATATAGCTCCTAAAGGGAATATCCAACAAATAGCCAACCACTAACAGAAACGCGCCCAAGATAGAGATGCAACGTTTGATTCTAGAGAAAAGGCAACGTCCAACTCTGGAGGAGTGAAAAGACAAGAAATATCCATTTTCCTAATGAAGATGTTGTGGAAATATTTGACAATCTGTTGTCTTTCAAGAGGATCAAGCTTCCATAATCAAAGCGACCACAACAAGCAAATCTAGATAAGAATCCCAACTTTTGCAAATACCATCGCGTCTTAAGACATCCTATCTAGAAATATTTTATCTTTAAAGAAAAGATCACAGAGCTTGTACATGACAACATAATTAATCTAGGTTCCTATATTGCACAATTAAATATGATTAATGTTGCAAACAATTATGTTCATATCATATTTGGGACTTAATATGTTGAGGTGGTTGGCTTACCACGTTTAAGGATAATGTAACGGACCAACATGCCAAGTTGTTTGGTTAGCTTTGAAGAAGCATCTATTGAAGAAGTTTGACTTTGGTGACTCACAAAAAAATCGAAAGAAATCTTCTAAGCCTGCTAAGAAGGCACTTCCTGTGCTGGCTAGGATTTCGATGAGGACCCGTATAAAGATGTATTCTAATAAGATGGTCAAAAAGAAGGTTCACATGATGACCAACCTTAGCTATGTTATGGGATTTATTTCCGGAGCATTTGACTTGGCACTCAAAAGGAAGATATTGATGCTCAAAGGTTGACACGTGTAAGATTGAGTCAATCCCCAAGAAGTCGACTGGTGTGAAAGAGAATATAAGATATCCCTATTATTATAGAAGATATAAAGGCTCTTCTATCAATGTCCCTTGTTGAATGAAGCGTCGAATCGTAGTTGAAGTAACTACCGGCGAAGTACTGGGAATGAGCACCGAGACATGGATATCTACCGGTAGCAATGAGTCATGTCACAATGATAACGAAAAGGATGTGGTCAATTACCACCATGTCACAATTTTTGAAATTGATGAAGACACTTTTCCTAAAGAGGATGATGCAAAAGAAGCTCCAGAAGTATGCAAAAACAAGAAGAAGGATATTGTTGGCGAATTGAACAAAGTTGATCTTGGAGAGGATGGGGATCAACTCCTTACATTCCTTAGCACAATTTTAACATCTGAAGAAGATGAGTTGTATGTCTAACTATTAAAGGAATACAAAGACGTCTTCGCCTGGAGCTATAAAGAAATGCACGACCTTGACCCTAAGATAGCAGTCTGTAAGTTAGATGTGATGTGTGGAGTTCATCAAGCAAGCTCAACGATGTTTTTGCCCTGAGGTAATTTCATTGATAGAAACTGAAGTTAACAAGCTCATCGAAGCCTGGTTTATTCATGAAGTGAAGTATCCAACATGGATTGTGAATATTGTACCTGATAGGAAGAAAAATGGTCAACTTAGAGTTTGCATTAATTTTCGTGACCTCAACAATGTATGCCCTAAGGATGTTTTTCTTCTTTCGATCACCGTGATAATGGGATATACAACCACTGGCTATGAAGCCCTCAGTTTTATGGATGGATCATTGGGATATAGCCAAAGGGTTGAAAAATGCGGGAGCTATACCAAAGAGCTATGCAACGGATCTTCGATGATATGCTCCATAAAAATGTTGAATACTATGTGGATTATCTTGTTGTAAAGTCCAAGGAGAGGGAGGATCGCGTCCAAGACTTAAAAGACAGTATTCGATGGGTTACAGAAATATCAGTTGAAGATGAATCCTCTAAGGTGTGACTTTGGATTACATCCGGAAAGTTACTCGAATTTGTAGTGCGACATCGAGGTATCAAGGTTGATCATTTTCCTCGAAGTATCTAGAAGATCAACAACGGATCTAGCGTTACCAGGCAATGATGTTGAAATCGTTTAATAAGAAAGTGCGACATCACTCCTTCCACAATGGTGACCTCGTCTTGGCTATGAGAAAACCCATAATTGTTACGCATAAGACCGGAAGTAAATTCATATCTAACTGTCCATCGTAGTATAAGAATCTTACGCTGCGGGATTCTTTGTGACCAATAACTTATTGACCACACGTTCAACAGGAAGGTCTTGGGGATTCTTCGTGACCAATGACTCAAATTATCATGATTCTCATCTAACTAATCACATGGTGGAGCAAAGAAACCAATAAGGGAATGATAGACTATTAATTACATTTTGTTGCATACATAGTCTTTATTTTCTACAATACACAAATGCTTGCAACCAAATACGTTCTTCTTCCTAAAATGAATCATGGCTCAAACTAATCTTGATAAATAAAGGGACAAGTAAATTGAAATATCCAATAGTGTCCCATATGTACCGGGATACCGAGTGAATATCCGACAGTACTTCCATGTGTACCGAAATGCCGAGAGAATATCCGACCGCATCCCATGTGTGCGGGGAAGCCGAGAGAATATCCCACAACGTCCCATGTGTACGGGGAGATGGGAGGATTATTCGGCAATGATCCCATATGTACGGGGAGACCGAGGGAATATCTAGCAGCGATCCCATGTTTACGGGAAGAGCGATCTCGTGTGTATGGAGAAGCCGAAGGAATATTCAATATGTATCCCATGTGTTTGGGGAGATCGAGGGAATATCCAGCTGCGATCCCATTTATACGAGGAGGCCGAGGGATTATCCAGCAGTGATCCCATGTGTGCGAGTGACCGAAGAAATATCCGACAATGATCCACCACTTGTACAGGGAGGCCGAGGGATAATCAACTATCGTGGAACCTATTCAACAACTCTTCTATGTATATATATAGAAGAGAGCAATTAAAGACACTTCGGGATATCCAATTCTTAAATTCCAAATGTCTTTGTAATTTTATATTCTCGTGTTACAACCTTCACTCTCTTGATTCTCTCAATGGAAACTTTCGCGATCAGGAATATCTCAGTCACAAAAAAAGTGAGTTTAATGAGCCAAGTTAAAACGAAAGAGCACACTCCCAATATTGTAGATTGAGACAAGTTGAGCCCAAGGACTCGTTCGAAGATTCTTTTCCCAACAGAAGCTCAAAAAAATTATGTTAAAAAAATCTGTCATCTTGATAGATTAAACAAAAATTATTTGGAGTTATCGTTAAAATAAAGATCCTGGGACATATATCATCTTGATTTTCAACATGGAGGGAAAGAAAGTTCTCCGAAATCAAATATTGGAATGACGACAAAGCGAATACTCAAAGACAAAAGGATTGTTACGCTTACTAGTCGTTTGAGAGAAGAACGAAGAACTTGCTGAACTATGACTTGTGTATCCATGGCTAATCTGAATTCAAGTCGTGAGAGGTGGACTGCAACCCTAGCTCATCAGAATCACAATTGTTTGCCTTAATTGGTCATGTGGCGAAAGAAACAGTTAGTATGTTGCTAGAAAAGCAAAAAATTAGACTGGAGGGAAACGTGACAGGGGAAACAGGGAAGGAGCAGCTCAACTGCATCATAGCAGAAGGATCGGAGGGGTTACAACATTGGGCCCTAGAGAATGAAAAGCTACGGGATGGATCTGAAGTCGACAAAGCCGCAGCTACCGTTATTGTAGTGAGTCAAACATAGGAGGATAATAGGCAGCGAGAGGAGAAGCAATGTGTGTTGCGTCCAATTGAAAAGGAGAGAAGAGACAGGGACCCAATTGAAGAATGAAAGGAAAAATAGAGATCAACTAAGGAACGAAATTGGCATTTGAAATAATATAATCTGGGGAGAAAAATTCCTTGAGAGAGAAAAGCAAAAAAGGAGGTTGAATGGAAAGAATATGTGATGTCGGTTGTGGTTGTCTAAGGGGTGGTTAGTGTAATTGAGTGTGGTTTTAGTGGCGTGCATTTTGGATGCACAACGTAGCGTAAGCTGTGCATCTTGGATGCACAACTTGGACGCGCGGATTGGGACAATGGAAAACAAGGGAAGAGGATTAGCGAGGGATGCATCGGAGGAGGCAGAACTCAACGTCTAGGAGCATGAGGTAGCACTTGCACAGGTGAGAGAATCACTTAACAGGCTAAGGTGGAATTGCTACAATTTGACGGGAGTCAAGTCCATAATGGATTTTTAGATGCGAGCGTTTCTTTGAAGTTGATGATACTCTGGCAGAATTAAAGGTGAGTGTAACATCAATCCATCAAGCAGGATTAATAATTGAATGTCACTAAGCCTTCCAAAGTAACAGAGAGTCAACAGCAGCTATCAGCTGAGAAGAATACTCTATGACCATGTTGTTGCGCTTTGGTGCTACTGAGTTAGCACGCCCTATAGTAATGCTAATGTAGTTACGAGAGGGAAGGTGTAAGTGAAAATATGTGGAGTTCGAATCTATAGTGACAAGGTGGATTTATCAATTGAGGATGAGGTGGCTCTGTTTTCAAAGGCCTTAAGAGGATAAACTGGAAGTTAATCATTGTCTTGAATTCTAGAATGTTACAGCAAGCCATTGTCTTTGGAAAAAACACTATCAAATGAGGTGGAGTGGAACTAAGTAAGAGGAAAGGATGTTTTCAGAAGGGGGCAAGGGGGAACCGTGGCAAGGACAGAGAGGAGCATCCGCTCTACCGGTAAATAGAGCCCTACTGTAATACCCCATATTTTCACCATTTAGTTTGTGAATGTAAATGGGGTTGTACCATGGTATGAATGTGTAACGAAAAGGGAAAATTCGTGAAATGGTATGATTGAGTTCGGAAAAATGAATGGACGGTTTGAATACATAAGAATGGAATGATGCGAACGATACTAAAAAATGATGTCCAATACCCAAGGACTCTTCCAAGAGCAACATGGACAGCCTCCTAAGTGAAGGAGTAATGTTTGAAAGTATACGGGCGAACGACGGATTGACAATTTCGTTGTCGTGATGATAAGCTTGGAGTTGTTGCGGTTAAGACGTACTTAACGTTATGGTTGAGAACCGAATCGATTATGGCAAGAAATTCAATGATTGTTCAGCCCCAAATGTGGATGAAAAGTGAATAACATGAAGCGGAGAAAGGGTGATCGATGTACGCAAAAGGGCTGCCCAAATACTCGACGACGTCGCTCGTGGACAGCCCACTTTCGTGCGGATTAATGACTGAAATTTGGCCGGAAATCCTACAAGCTTAGAAGCACGACTAAGCTGGTTAAATAAGACCAAATAGTGATTAATGAGTTGGTTTAATTAAGGTTAACAAAGCTGGATTATTAGTACTAATTAAGCGTGAAACTAATGCTAATCAAGCCCAAGGCTTCTTCCACAAGCCATGCATGGTGGGGCCTACTTGTCATCATTATGGGACACTAATAAGAAGCCTAAGGAGGCTGGAAAAAAGGGAAGAAAGTGTTGGTACACGTCCATAAGAAGAAGTGGAAGAAGAAGAAGAAAGAAGGAAAGAAGAAGAAGAAGAAAGGAGAAAAGAGGGAAACGGCCGGAGCAAGTGCATCTGCGAAAGGGGAAGGAAGAAGGGCAACTATCGTGGATCCTTGGACGAGCAGAACTCGGCGCCGCACAAGCTTGAGGTTAAGGGTCAAGAAAGGACAGCCTTCGAGGGAGGAGATCGTTCGTCGGAGGAAGGAACTCGCTAAATTGTGCGCGGGAGTGAACGGAAGGTATGCTCCATGACCCTTCTCCGATTTTCCTTATGTTTTAGCACTATAATGTTGAGGTTTCGCTGCTGTAAATATGGTGACTTCTGAGCTGAATGGGGGTCGGGTGGGGGCGGCCGAACCTTGGGAATGAAAAGGGAAGCCGCCTCGGACCCCTCTCGGTTAGCGAACGTAGTTGTGGTCCGTGAATCGTCGCTACGACGGAATGCTCGGTTGGCTGAATGTAAGGACGACCTTGGTGGTTGAAACTCGGTCCTTCGGGGCTGGAAAATGATGGAATAAAGAATGAGAAGAAGGAGGCAGTCGGACCCATAGCGGTTGCACCCCATTTCCGCACTCTACGAGCGGAACCGCGAGACATGTCTCGGAAACGGATCAGCCATGGGGTTGGAATGCATGGACTGAATTGGAGTCCCTTGCTGGCCTAGAGAGGCTTATTCCTCGTGTGATTTGAGACACGGAAGTAATGCCCGGGGGTGGATGGGAGGCGAGACCGAACAAGACAATGTTCGGTTGAAACGAGCAAGTGAAATGGCGATGTTGCGGACAAGTCGTGGGCTGAGGAGGATAAGGAGGCCCAGGATATTGAGAAACGTTGGTGAGATGAGTTTGTGGCTGAAAAGAAGAAGAACTGGGTGGGGGTGGAATATGTGGCTGAGGAGGGGGTAGCTGTACTGAGGACTGATGGTCAGTAGGTGGGACGGGGGAATTAGTTCTGTAGAAGCAGGTAATAGCTGTGTGGCCAATTTAAAAACAAATCTGACAGCGGGGCTTTGCTCTTGGAAATTGTGGCCTACCACCCTAATGAGGGATATTTTCAGAAGGTCAAAAAGGTGGTTTTCCAAGCAGACCAGTTTGAGAGTTGAAGGAAGAAAAGGGTCGATGTGTGGAGGGCTGCCAATGTGGTCTGCTCTGAGGTCGAGGAAGAGAAGTGGGTCTGCTATGTGGGAAGGCAGGGTAATTTTCGTAAGGCCGCACATCAGGAAAGCGCAGTGAAGAGAGATTTACCTGAGGAAGAGTGCTATCCGACACAACCGCCATTCCAGCCTCGTGTCAAAGTTAAGAAGAAGGCTGTGTACCTCTTCGAGCTTCGACTGGTCTGTCCTACTATAAATTGCTGTAACTACCGCGTCGTACCCCGCTGGCAGCCCTTCCATTAAGTACCATAGGTAATCTCGATACCGGACTGGCTCTCCGATGGCACTCAGCTGATCCGATAGTGATTTTAAGCCATTCAGGTACTGCTGCATAGTACGCCCATCCTTCTTTAGTTGCTGCATCTGCAGCCGTAAGTTGAGAATTCGAGAAGGTGACGTAGACTCATAACGATTCCGAAGAACTTCCCACACTTCGCATGCACTTTTGCAGCAGACCACCTGGCTTAGCGGTTTGGATGTCAGTGAGGAGATCAGGAGGCTCATGACTGCCTTATCCGTGCGCTGCCAGCTTTTGTATTCTGGATTTACTACCAGTCCACCGTCATCAAGAAATTGAGCTGGTAGAGTTGTGCTTCCATAAATATAGTCTTCGAAACCTGAAGCAATTATAGCAGCAAGTATCTGGCCCTTCCAAAGGACGTAGTTACCTTCATCTAACTTCACCAAGGCCGTGAAGACTCCAGCAGGTATTGAACTGTGAAAACCTGCAGCCGCTGTCAACCCAGAAGCTCCAGAACCAGGAATCTGCCCAGAAGAGAACTGGGGTGTCGTGGGTTCAAGTAGTCGCTCGGCCATGTTATATTAGAACAGGAGAAGGTCAGGATCGTCTCGTAACTGGCTTTAAGCTCTCGAGAGCTCTGATACCATGTGGAAGTTATCAGAGTCTGAAGAAGCTCAAGGAAGGAAGCAAAATCTGTAGAAAGAAGGCAGGGAGAACGAAGAAGAAGATGGCAAGGAAGAAGAAGAAGAAGAAGGCTAGGAAACGACAAAACCAATTAAGAGAACCTTTCTGTTTTTACTATCAACACTGAGGAAAACATAATACATCAATTTAGCAGTACTGTGCGCTGCTGATTTATAGCCCGCATTATGTTACAACAGCCACTTCCTCTAATTACAACTTTATCCTCCAACCTGACGATGATCTTCTAGAATAAAGCCAGCACACATGGTCTTGGCCTGTTTATTCGGGCTATTCTCCAGGGCTGGGCTCCATACTGCCATATTCCAACAATTCTAATGCTTATAAAAGTTTGTTATGCCGGTCGTGAGTTCAGATGAGACCAGATGCTCACCAGAGTCTGCTACGGTACACAATCTCAAACTCTAATTTCTTAAATTGGTATTCTTGTTGCACATTAAGCATACGGTGGTTAGACAATCTCTTGCTTAGGGAGAGAGAGGAAGAGTTGCCAATTTTCTGGCAACATCTCGATGCTCTGCTTATTCATAGGGCTGCTGCCTTTAAGGCATAGCTTTATAATTTTGGGAATAGTTCCATGAATGACCACAATAGAAGAGGTCCATTTGGCTTCATAGATGCTAGTCACAGGAACTTTTGCTTCGCATCGACTGGCCACACTTCGATTTTCCTAGGTGAAACCATGATCAGATGTAGGTGGCACTTGTCGTCTTGTATTGGCCTGAAGATGGAACCTACAACTCTGTTTCATTTATAATGGAAAGATAGGGAGGTCAACTATGTAGGACAAATAGCATGCCTTGGGAATTGATTTGGGAGAAATATTTCATAAGCAAACATGTGTGACAACATCAAACTGTTTAATATGTCTGTTTGTGCCAATATTTTTTTCAATACATACCCTGTAGTAATTACAGTTTTAAAAAGAAGAAACGAATATATATCTTCCCATATGTTGGAAAAATTGGCACATTTTGCTCGAAGCCAGGAATGAGCTTTTGCTGCCATGACACGATCTTAGACCTTAAATTCTCTCGTAAATGTAATATATATCATCTGCCTTTGCCGGGATTTGCGGGGTTGTCGCTCATACACCGCTGCTGAGGATTTGAGCTTTGGAACCTCTCATGATTCTCAGCCTCTTGCAGGAAACCATGAACATCCTGCACCAGAAGGTAAATATTAATGATTTGGACTCAAGCAGAATGTTAACATATCCGGAATAGCAGGAAGTTGGCGAGATGTGGAGAGAGAAAGAGGGCACGGTACATACTCCCAAGGGACGTCTCCGACTAGCATCCAATCGCCGTCCTTGTCCTCGTAAGTTGGCGAGTAGTCAGATCCCTTGTATCCCTCCCTCTCCGAATACTGGCCTGTGAGATAAAAGACAGATTGTGTGAGCTGAGTGCACTCAGGATCGGAGGGCAAGGAGGCTATGGCACAGCAGATCTTACCAATAGTGAGCTCGAACATGTTTTCCAGGGCCTTGAGGAGATCCTGGTACCCATTGTAGAGCTTGAGATCGACTTTCCTTAGATATGGAGCCCCATCCAGGCTGACCTTGACAAAGATCCCAGGCGGGGCAACATCTCCCTCCGCTTTCTTAGGCTGAACAAGGTTGTTCCTCCTGTAAGACCTGATCGGCGGCCATCCCACAATTTGTGCCCTACACATCCCACCCAGTTCAGCTCAGAAACATTTTTACAATCAATTGTCCCTATACATGAAAAGCAAGATCCACAAGGCTCTAGTCCGAAGAAGAAGAGGAAAAATAGACTGACTTGGTGGTGACTGGAGGGGACTCGTGGTCGAGGGAGCTGCAGCTCCCCTTAGAGGAACCGCAATAGTCACTCGATTCCGATTCTGGGAAGGATCTCTTGTTGTTTACGCAGCCGACGCGGTGACCGGCATCCTGGGTGCCCGACAAACCGAGCTGGAGCCTAAGCTCGGTCTCCTCGATCTGCAACGAACCCTTGAGGCTAGCCCCGACTGATTCCATCAACCAAAAATTTAAAACAATTCCACAGAACAGAGGTAAGGAATGCGTGAATGGGGGAAGGGGGTGGTGGTGTTTTTGTAGTTTGGGAGTGATTTGGGCGGGTGGAGTGGAAAGTGGGAAGGGGGGACAAAGACACACGGAGGAGAGTGGGGCGTAAGTAACTAAATTATGTTGTCGGTTGTGGGAGGGACACCCGTTACTAATTACAACATCGCCTTGCCTCCACTTTGTTTTCCTGCCATCGAAACTAAGTAAAAACATAATAAATATCATAATTTTATGACACAAATGATAAATCTAATAAATATAAAGTATGTTTCGTATGTCGTGTTTTTTCTTAGTATTAATATTACAAAATTATAGTTAATAACATTAATAATTAAATTTTTACTATTTATAGGTGACTAAAAGGGGGACGGGGGACATCCCATTGTAATAGTTTTTTACCCTTTTTTAGTATATTGTACTAATTAAAATTAGAACCGTTTGTAATTACTACAATTGTACTAATTTTGATTAGTACAATGTACAAAACGGGAGTTTCGTACCAATTAGTGCACTTGTAATTACTACAATTGTACTAACTAAAGTTAGTACAGTGTATAAACCCTATACTAGTACAATGTTTGTACACTTTACTAACTTTAGTTAGTACAATTGTAGTAATTACAAGTGCACTAATTGGTACGAAACTCCCATTTGTACATTGTACTAATCAAAATTAGTATAATTATAATAATTATAGTATTACAAACGATACTAATTTTAATGAGTACAATGCACTAAAAAATGATCAGAACTAGTACAATGGGGACATCTCACGCGGGGACGCTAGCTGCTTCCCTAAAAGGGCCGTTAACAAGACACTAAATATAAAGTACACTTCGCTCGACCCGTCGGGGGGACAACACTTTTTCTTGTCCACATGGGGGAGTGTCTAATCCTTGTTATTGGGAAGCGGCTAATGGTACGTGCACGTAACGGTTACGTAGTTTACTAATTAATACTAAAGAAAATTAATAAATTTTACTAAAAGTTGACCGTTACTAACGAAGTCAACGCAAAATTAGTAAAAAATGTAGTAAAATTTACTAAAATCCGGTCAACTTTTAGTAAAGTCAACGCAAACTTAGTAAAAAAGTATGAAAATTTTACTACTTTTTCACTGTTCATAGCAGTTCAAGTTTACTAATTTTGCGCTGACTTTACTAAAACATTTCCGTTAGTAACGTCAACGCAGAATTAGTAAAAAAACTAGTAAAATTTACTCCTTTTTTTACAAATTTTGCATTGACTTTACTAAAATTGTTCGTATTTTAGTAAAGTCAAACCAGTTTTAGTAAAAAAAGGAGTAAAATTTACTACATTTTTTACTAATTCTGTATTGACCTTACTAACGGAAATGTTTTAGTAAAGTCCGCGCAAAATTAGTAAAAAACGTAGTAAATTTTACTACTTTTTACTGTACGAATTATGCCGATAATTAGTAAATTATGCCGATAATTAGTAAATTTTACTACTTTTTAGTCTTCCACTTAGTAAATTTTACTAATTTTGATATGTTTTTACTAAAAAAGGTAGTAAACTGTTACTAAAAAAGAAGGTGTTTACTAATGAATTTACTAATTTGAACAGTGTTTCCGAACCTAACTCCGAACATATTTTTGATGTGAAATTACCGGTTTACCCCCGTTACAGGGGAGAAATTAGGTTCGTTAATAGGTTCGGATTTCACTTATTAGTGGTAAAACGGTAATTTCACTACATAAATAGGTTCGTAATAGGTTCGAAAACACTGTTCAAATTAGTAAATTCGTTCGTAAACACCTTAATTTTTTAGTAAAAGTTTACTACTTTTTTTTAGTAAAAATATGTCAAAATTAGTAAAATTTACTAAATGGAAGAGTTTTTTACTAAAAAAGATACCAGAATAAGTAAACAATTACTAATTATCAGCTTAATTCGTACAGTAAAAAGTAGTAAAATTTACTGCTTTTTTTACTAATTTTACGCTGACTTTACTAAAACTTTTCCGTTAGTAACGTCAACGCAAAATTAGTAAAAAAAGGTAGTAAAATTTACTCCTTTTTTTTACTAATTTTGCGTTGAATTTACTAAAATACGAACAATTTTAGTAACGTCAATGCAAAATTAGTAGAAAAAGTAGTAAATTTTACTACATTTTCTACTAATTTTGCGTTGACGTTACTAACGGAAAAGTTTTAGTAAAGTCAGCGTAAAATTAGTAAACTTGAACTGCTGTGAACAGTACAAAAGTAGTAAAATTTCTATACTTTTTTACTAATTTTGCGTTGACTTTACTAAAAGAAGACCGGATTTTAGTAAATTTTACTACATTTTTTACTAAATTTGCGTTGACTTTGTTAGTAACGGTCAACTTTTAGTAAAATTTACTAAAAAAAATTAGTATTAATTAGTAAACTACGTAACCGTTACGTGCGTTAGCCGCTTCCTTGTTATTGCCTTTTCTGGGGGCGTATAATGTAAGTATTTCTCAATCAACTATTAAGTGTTCTCTGTTTTTATTTTAAATTATTTAACCATCGTGTGTTTTGATATTTTAATTGCTTAATTATGTGAGGTAATTATTAAGATTCTATTGCTTGTATAGAAAAATTGTTTGAGGTAGACTTGACCCTCGTTAACACTCATCGTAAAAATATGAACATTTTAAACAAAATTAAGATAGAGACTAGTACAAAGTTAATCTGAATAGAGGTGTCATATCAAACTGGCCGGGCTCTTTTATTTTATGAAATTGTAGAAATTGAAATTTTATGTTATTTCTGCGCTCACAGAAATCATTAAAAATTCACGTGCGATTCAAACTTTTACGCATAATTTAATAAAAACCAAAGTTAAACCATTATGCCGATTCTTATCACTGTGAATGAGGATGCGATTTTTTTATTTTTAAAAACAAAAGCCGTGTGATTGAGAGGAGTTTGGCAAAATTTATATATATTTAATGTGGGAAACTTTAGGCCCTAGCATAATTGCCAGTGGCACATTATTGGTATCGATCATATATCATTACTAAGTCACTACTTTTGAAAAAAAAAGACATACAAAGGTTTAGTGTTATGTACAAGCAAACCGCATCCTTGGGGGATGTGCTTCTCCCTTCAGGAACAATTAAATTGAACATGCAAAAAAAAAATCAATTAATTGAAGCAAAGAGCTTTTTTTTTTCTTGTTCCACTTCTTTTCAATATTTTTAACTAATTAATTTTTAATATTTCAGGCATGGGAGTTTGGGAAAATTTTCTATTAATTAAGAACAGCTTTCTAATACGTCAAAGGAGGAGGGGTTCACTTTTTCTCTATTGTTACGTTTTATTTATTTAATTTTTTTTAAAAAGGATTACTTGTGCTTTAATTCTGTGTTGGGTTCACATTAGCGTCTTTTCATTATGAAATTATAATTTAAAGAAAAGGATTTAAAAAGAGAGCATAAGGGACATGGGCGCGGCGCGTGTATTTTGTCTGGGAAAATCATTGCATTTGGGTGGGGGAGACAAAACCAACCCAAAGCTGTCTGTCTGTTGGTCCTTGCAACATATTATTAGCAGGACACCACCCCCCAAAGCTAAACTCCCACAACAACAACAAATAACCGGATTCATCGATAAATCGGGGTCAAGTCGCCATCCCAGAAGCCCACACCCAGCTTAAAATGAGAGAAAGACACTTGAGGCCACTAGGCCCCCCTCTCTCATTTCCCAAGTCCAGAGAGTTCCGATTCGTCGTAGTCCTCCACCCACCGGATCCTGCCCACAACTTCTGTCATTGCAATGCTGCGGCAGCGCTACATTTTCCATAGTTATGCAGTTGGACAGGGTTTGTCCGCTGGCTATGTGGCGGCTGGTGCTGTTGAGTTTCATCTATAGAGTCGATCGCTGCCGGACAAGGGTCATGTGCTCGGGTCGACATTGATGGTCTGGGTACTGTAGTAATCGTGATCTCAGCTTTGATTCCAACATTATTCACCCGCTCTTGTTCTCGTCAACACAAAACCGACTATGTCGCTCGAGCAATACGATTCAATCATACTTCTTTGATCCTTATACGCATGGCCCCCATTGAATTTAGGGGCATTGGACGTATGTGCAGATCAACCGAAAGAGCATATCCGGAAAGAAGAAGTTATGCTAAGAATTTACTCGGAATTTGAGGGGGGAATGTACAAGTTGTTGACCTTTGAACACTGAGGGATTACTCAAGTGTCAGTGTCTGCAACACTTAGTAATATATGTAAATAATTATTAACAAAATCATGTATTTACTATTTATTAATTACTTTTCTGCTAATAATTAATTTATGGTGAAATACTATGGATTGATTAATCGGGATGTCAACGAGATGAACATATTGAATTACACAGTAATCGGTTCAATGTCGTTTTGGTTTATGTTTTATATTCTATTATGTTGGATGACTGAAAATTGTTCCTAGTTGATTACCTCAATCTCTATATGAATATGTACACAGCCTTCTTACATAGAACTTAGATAATCGCACTCAAAAGCACGTTGACACATACATTATTTAATTCTAATGAATATTAGAATTAAAATATAAAAGTTTCATAGTTAAATTTTGTTATATTACAGATGTATTCTAAAATATTGAAAGCATAAAATCCTAGCCTTAGTTTTAAGTTGATCGAATATGTCTTGATCATGGACTATAATAACATAATATAATTATTTCTAAAAAGGTGATATAATCGGCCGAAGAAAGAAAGAAAGGCGAGGGTTCCAAGAGCAATGTCATCGGAGAACTACAAGGGGCTATAGCACTGAAGAGTGAGTTCGAATCGTCTGTATTGTTGTGTATGCGTGGATGGCGGCGCTAGAGGAGTCACGTTTAGAGCGTTAGAAGACGGACGCGTCGAAAGATTCGATTTACAAAGTACGAGTTATTTAACGTGTTTTTTTTTAATTTATACGTATCACATAAATCTAGGACCGTATTTCGAATAATTTTTTTTCAAAATGAGCTTCCGTTGCTTTTGGTGGAAACCTGGCATCAAGAAGAAAAGAAACCAGGTTTCAATCTCGCCGCATTGCTTTTCCAATCCCCCATCTAGCAAAGTAACTTACAAAGTGGACGAACAGTTGGAGAACTTCATTATGCAAGAACAACCCGAGAAGATACCGAGTCTCCTCCTCTTTTATCCTCTTGACCAATGCAAAACACCAAAAAGTAGAAGGTCGCTACAAAAATCTTTAACATGTCTAAAATGGTAAGAAAAACGTTGGAAATGGCTAACAGCCCCGCTTGGATAGAAGGGGAATAGAAATGAATAGGAAGAAAAATACGTTCTTCAAAACATTTTACAACTTTGTTTATGGACGAAAAACGTTGCGATATATCGGGGACTAAGTGTTGAATAAAAATGTGGTCCCAATAAAGTAAATAAACAGAAAAACAATTAGAATTTCACTAAGTTTAAGGGAAAGAACTTACAGCCATTGCATAACACTTAAAACGATTACGGATAGTCAAGTTGATAATCAAGCAGCCCTTCAGAATCGTAGAATTATTGTTTGGTGCTTACAATTAATCAGGGACGACTCATTTATAGACAAACTTAAATAACCGTCGACTAAAACATATTAAAAACGTGCTAATTACTACACTCAAAATTGCCATCCTAGCGTCCGCGATAGTGTCAAAGTGCTTCAACAGCAGCAATAACTGCTGCGACGACACCCATCGATGGCACCTGCTTCTATGCCAGCCGTCGATGGAGCTGCTTCTACGTCAGTCATCGATAGAGCTGCTTTTACGCAGCCGTCGATGGAGCTGCTTCTACGCCAGCCATCGACGGAGCTACTTCTTCGTCAGCAGTCGATGGAGCTGATTCTACGCCAACCGTCGATGATGCTACTTCTACGCCAGCTGTCGATGCTGTTCAGGATCTCCATCAATGAACCATGGAGTTCGATGGCATTTCTCTCTAGGCTTGCCGAACACATAGTCTTGTCGATGTTAGGCTCGACCTTGCCCAAAATGTCGTTTTATCTTATAAACATTTAGCCCCCTTCCAAATCAAAGATTAGCTATGTTTGACGGTCCATAACTACTACCTTTCAAGGAGAGAGCCTCGGCATTAGAGGGCGGCCCCACCTTTGGGATGAGAGCAACCCCCTCCGCTTCTTCGACGTGGCGAAGAGTGGGCTTCTTGATGATGCTTTGGTCGAGGCTGCGATCGATATTGCAGGGGAGGTCGATAATGTGGTGATCTTCGACCTTAGAGAGTTTCCCCTTCCAAGGGGCGAGGGCGGCCACCTCGGCCCCTTCTCCCCCTTTGGTCAGAGGAAATTCATTTGGGTCACACGTTTTGGCAAAATCAAGCGTCACAATGTGAAATTCCAAATGAAAACTTGCCAAATCACGACTCATACTTTCTAAGCGCTTCGATGATATACATTAGAGGGTAATTTTACATGTTCGTTGAATTCGAAATCTGGGAGAGCCATTTCCATGGCCTCCACCGAATCTTGGTCGGACGATCGAACAAACCCGTTGTGGAATAAGGTATACGCGTCCTGGTTCATTCCACGCTCACCGCACCAAAAACTTGTTGACATTTCGCATATTCACACGAAACTCGTTTTTGACTCCCATTGTGGTCGCAAAAAACGTGTTTGCGGACGAAACACATTGCGATATATCGAGGACTAAGTGCTGAATAGAAATGTGGTCGCCAATAAATTAAATGAACAGAAGAACAATCATAATTTCACTAAGTGTAATGGAAAGAACTAACAGCCATTGCACAAAACTTAGAACGATTACGATAGTCAAGTTAACAATCAAGCAGCACTTCGGGGTCATAGAATGATTGTCTGGTGTTTACAATTGACCAGTGACGACTTATTTATAGACAAACCTGAATAACCGTCGACTAAAACAAACAACGTGCTAATTAATACACTTAAAATTGTCATCCTAGCGTCCGCGACAACGTCAAAGTGCTTCTACGGCAGCAACAACTGCTGCAACGACAGTCATCGATGGCATCTGCTTCTACGCCAGCCGTCGATGCAGCTGCTTCTTCGTCAGCTGTCGATGGAGTTGTTTCTATGCCAGTCGTCGATGAAACTGCTTTTACGCCAGCCGTCGATGGAGCTACTTCTACACCAGCCGTCGATGGAGCTGATTCTACGCCAACCGTCGATGATGCTGCTTCTACTCCAGCCGTCGATGCTGTCTAGAATGTCCATCGACGAACCATGGAGTTTTCCATCATTGATGGCATTTCTCTCTAGGCTTGCTGTTACACATGGTCTTATCGATGTTAGGCTCGACTTACCCAAAATGTCATTTTACCTTGTAAACAAACTTTTCTTCATTTCCATCCATCTCTTTCCTCTCCCTCCTATCCAAGCACATGCTTTTAAGCTACTAAATTCAACCAATCAAAACCACTTCTACCGCACATACTACAAGTGATGCCCCTGTCAGTCGAATACATGAGCTGTCTTATGCGCCTGTTACACAAGGGAAAGATGAGATGCGGTGGAGGCAAGATGGTCACAAGTTGGGCTTCATTAGTTAGTGGGCTTAGCTCATATTATTAATTTTATCAATCCATGGCCAAGGCCTGTTTTGTGTTGCATATAAAAGGCTGGTTAGTTAGTTGTAACAACCTGACGGTTTTATAATTCTCTTCCCCCCAAAGGTCGTAAGTGGACAATCTTACCGATGCTTTTCTCGGTTTTATTTTGTTATACATTTCCTTGGAATATTGCCTGTTTCAATTGTTTAACATTAGTTCTGTGATGCCTTAAATCTTTTATTTCGGTTCTTGAGACTGGAATAATGATGGAATGCAACCATGAGTGTGCAGAGAAAGAAACAACCGCTTTTCCCTTGCAAACTAGGCCGTTACACGCGTTTCTAGTCAGTGACATGGCGGGCCGCCGTTGAAAGTCTTGTGACATTTCTTTGGTACCGTAAATGTTCGTGGCGACCCACTACATCTTCTTCGGATCCATGCAAGACCTTATACCCCACTCGGTCCGGGTAAATCGGGCTCATTGTGTGTAGTAAGTACCTTGATCAGTAAATGGATATTTGGTTCGGTTCCTCGAAATCCTTGGAAATGACAGAGAAAGGACACAACATAGATTATAACTAATTTCGTATATCGATTGAAATAGCTTTAAATAATCATCTTCTCGAGTTCAAGTTTAATGGATTTGAACGGAAACGATTTTTGAGTGAATAGAAAATTGAAATTAGTACATCCAATTTTTCACAACCCAACAACTAAATACTAATATGAAATTGTTAACAGAATGATAAGGATACAACTACCAAAATAGAGCTAGACCGTAATGGAGTGGAAAGAAATGTTATGCGAGTTGAAGGGAATGAGAACAAGGTTTCTTGCTTCAGAATATTAGCGAGAGGGTGATTTGCAAAATAATAAATTGACGAAAGTTATTTCTAATAGGGAATTGAAGGAAAATGATAACTCTATTCTTATCGGATACAGATTCACCGCCAGCAAGTTTCAAGGGCTTGACTCATCGACTGATGGATACAACTACACCTCTGTCATCAACAAAATCGGAGGAGACTTAAATGCACACACATATACATATTCACCATTATGATACTAACATGAGGGTAAGGGATAATGCGGATAATACAATATACCATCACTGGTTAACACACTCAACTTATTCACACTTAACATCCACTAAGTGAAGATATATGTTGAAAGAAAATTCATTCACTTCGAAAGATAGAATCTTCAGGATTAAAATGTCTGATAATAATGCTTGTCCTTCTTTTCTTGCAATATTACAACTATATATAGGGCTTAGTTCGACCTTATAATTGACCAATGCATGTATATAAATAAATGTCGAAATCTAATTGTAAAATAGTAAAGATAGTGGTTGGGAAGACTATAGCGTGAGTGCAAATGTAACATTGCATCACATTGGCTTTCCAGATTCATTGATCAAATTATCCTATCGACATGATCTACTCGAATAGTGTCGCTCTCCTTAGTTCTCATCACAGCCTCTTGACTTTTCTTCTCAACTCGATCTATCGCTCGTCTAGCTACATCACGATTCATGGTTCACTTGATTAGTCGATGGTAAGCAAAATGACTCATACTCGATTCACGTCAAGTTGGGGTAGCTCGAGCTTGTCCGTCTTTGTATCGTCCTCCCCTATTAAAAAGAATTTGTCCTCAAATCCACATCGTCCTCGTATGGGGTTAGACCCTGCATGTAGCGAATATGCCATAGTCTCCCGAAAGATTAATCTTGTACGCATTGTTGTTAACTCACTTGGTGATTTTGAATGGTCATTCGGCTCGAAGCATGAACTAGATGTATATAAATCTAGTCTACAAGTTGAAAAAGCTTCGCTCTTCATCCTCAATTTGTCTTAATTTGGTCACACTGAGCTCGAATCTTCTCATGCAACAACTTCATCTCTTCGACGTGCTTCTCAACATCTCGACTGATCTCTTTGTGATCATACAGTCTCATGAGATCGACCAAAATCAAAAGATTTATTGCACATACCACCTCGAAGGGTGATGACTTGGTAATAAAATTGGGCGCTTTGTTGTAAGTGAACTCGCCATAAGCGATCTTGATATCTCAATCCTTTTAAATTTTCGATACTAACGTTCAAAGGATAGTTGCCATTGTTATACGGACAACCTTAGTCTGACCATCAGTTTGTGATGATAGGCATAACAAAATACAAGTTTTGTTTCAAACATATGCCACAATCTCTTCCTAAAGTAATTCAAGAACTTGATATTTTGATTGGACAAAATGGTATTCGGAACCCATGTAACCATAATACTTCTCGAAAGTAAAGACCAACAACGTGAGTATCGTCGTTAGTCTTGTGGCATGGAATAAAATGAACTATCTTTGAAGATCGGTTGACCACAACTATGATATAATCCTTAGTAATTTGTGTCATGGCAATCTTAATATGAAATCTGTACTAACATGTTCCCACAGTCGTGCTAGAATGGGTAGAGGGGTTTAGAGTCCTTGGGGTTGAACTTGACTATTTGTTTGCTGGAATACAACACAACGCAATGTACGTGCACTATCGGGCCCTCATGAGCGTGTGTGGTTTGGATGACACGATGATTGAGGTCTGCTCCTTTGATGCCTTTTGGTTGGGACCTAAGCTCGGGAGGTGACGTACTGTGGAAGAGGCTGGGATGGATCCTCCAAAGTTTCACACTCGCACATGATGGTGTTTGCTCCAAAATTTATCTCTGGTTATGGGAGTTAGATCTGATTCAGGCTATGGGCCTAAACTTATGTCCATTTATATATAGTTACGTCACACTTCACCTAAAATCAATATTTAAATAAAAGGGGCGGGGAAGAGTAGCGACCGAAGGCTAGTGACAAGTGGACTTAGAATATTTGGGGAGACCCGCACCTTCCTTTTTGTACCCAATGTTCGTCGGATGACATTTCATCGACTAAGGCATCGTCGGTTTGGGCTACTCTCTTCCACTGCGGTTGAACCCCTGTGCCATCCATGCTTGAATAGTATTTGAGATCACGTTACTTACGAGGCATCGTATGGTCCCCTAAAGTCGATCCTTCGTGATGTTGGACGAGGTCACAAATTCTATGTTATCCGTTTTTAATCCAATTCCTTGTCTGCACGATATTTTGAAACAATTAAGACTTTATACTTTGGGAAAGACCAAATACTTTTCAAAATGTTCGCTTGTCCAGGGTACAAACTACCACAACTGTAAAATTAATCAATATAACACACACAACTTCAACAGAGACGATGGAAATAATAAATATGACTTTAAGTCATTCATGTGAATAAAGCCATCATAGTAAAAAATTAAAAGTAATAAATAATAAAAAAATGAGTAAGTTAAAGATGGACATCTGACCTCAACTAATACAAGCGAAAAGGAAAAGAAGACAAACATGGGAAGATGACTTACCACTCTGATGCTGAAATGAAAACCGAGGACAATTATCGTCGGCCATTGTACAACAATGATATTAGTGTTAGTAGTCAAGAGTAACTCCTCCGGGCACAAAAATGAAAAAAATAACAAAAAAAAGACAAAGAAATAGGCCAAAGAATCCCCTGACAGTTTAATCAATGGATCGCAAAATTAGTTAAAGACACTAATTCGGTATGTAATACTTTCATCTAACAATTCGAGCTTTTAGGACAATTGCCGTCGGCTATTGTACAACCAAAATGAGACGAAGGGCGATGGATGATAGAGGATGAGCGGTTGAAGGTTGCCATGGCAGGGGAAGCGTGCCACTTGGAGCCCAAATGGTACAAGGGTTCATGGTTGGGAATAAAGGAAAGCATGTCGTCATACTTTTCTAATCAGACCGAGGCGAGGTTGCTAGAGGCCCAATCGATCTTGGATCAAGGTGATTGGACAGGGTGGCCACGGATCTGGCCTATTAGGGCATCATGGCTAAAAGAGGTTGCTTATCATTCCTTCCCAGCGAAGAGGGGATGACTGGGGTGCTCAGAAAATGACCTTCTAGCGAAGATGCTTGAGTCGGGACGTAGACGAGGCTAGGATTGCTACCTTAGCACGGACGAGGGGGGTGGAGCCCGTGCGATTAGTTGTTTCAATGACCAGCACAAGTAAGAAACGATACTAGAGTAAAAGGCATATTTCTCGTGATGCTCATGCGTGTCACGGAAAGTTGGATGCCCGATTTTGTCGAAGACTAATGCGGGCGATTAACCGGGTCCGAGAAGATGTTGGGAAAATTGTAGGTTTATGAAGAGATTGGGTGTAGCTCTTTTATGGTTGCTCGAAGACAACTTTCTTTACATGCCAGAGTAAGTCTGGTTGCGGCTAGGCTTCATGGTCATACTCGCAACTTTCTGGATTGAAGTGGGTCGAACCTAGAAATTCGGGTAATGTGCACCACAACTCTCTTAATTGTCTGTTAGTATGGTTTTGATGATATCATACAAAAGGTAAGCTTTTGCTGTGTAGAAGGTAAGCTTATACTACTCTATAGAGGGTTAACGTACAAGTCACTCAGGCTATAATACACTCTCCCTATACGTAAGTCATCCACTACTTTTGTCTAACAAATGATCCTATCTTATACCAAATAGAAATACATATTTATAGAAGGTACAGTAGCTAACGGAAGGCTCTGCGAAATAAGGAAACAAAATGTCAACCAAATACTACATTTCCTTGTTGTAAGAGATAATTTGTATCACTTAAGGATCAATCAAGCCATCAGGTCATGATTGTCTTCACAATCCTAAGAGATAGGGATTGTAGAAGATTCAGACAGAGAAGATCCGATAAGCTTCTGTAAATGAAAATCAGATAATATTGATTTCCATAATTGGCTGGCAGAGCTTCTTGATACAGAGACGTGTGGGGTACGTCCATATTCAGATGGGTTGTCCTTTACCATGATTAAAAAATAATCTCAACATATTTAGATGCAAGAGGAAGGATTAATTAACTGTTGGATAGTTTCAGATCAATCGGCAAAATCTTGCATCAGTGCTTTCCATATAAATCGTAATCAAAATGATTTAAAAAATATTTTAATTAACATAATATACCATAGGAATATATTTAAATAATCAGATGATTAATTAGATAATTCGTGGTATTGATTAGATGCCCAGGTACAAGCTAGACCGGACGTGAGTGAGGCTACGACGGATCTGGCTGCACTGTGGCATGGTGGACGTGCATCGGGCTTAGGGAGAAGTCGGGGTTTATACGTACCAGGGCAGTGAGTAGGAGAAGGGCCGCGTTTGGAGGAATCTGGTGAAGTACTGGTAACGGTTGTTTTGTAAATTGTTTGCTCATGTGTGCAGAAAGCAGGTGTCCAGGGTGTATGCTCTGCCGGGCATGAGTGAAGACACGAAGGATCTGGCAGCATTGTGGGGTGGCGGACGTGCTTCAGGCTTAGGGAGAAGTAGGGGTGCATATGTGCGAGGGCAGTGAACAGAAGAATGACCACGTCTGGGAGATTCACGGTGATGCACTGACATTTGTGCTTATGCAGAAGGGAAATACCTGTTGTAGGCTTTGGAGAAGCCACATGAGTGTTGTCTGCTGCTGGAAGTCTTGATGAGGAGCCAAGCATCGGGGAAGCCTTGGTAATGAGCCAAGGAGGTCGTGGAACCGCCAGAGGGAAAATCCACCCTGTGACAAAGGGTTGTCTACATTACCTTCTATACTACAAAAGTGTCTTAATAACTTCTACTAGTACATTCTTTGTAGAAAAGCCGAAGAGCTATCTAGAATACCCTCTGCAGGAGTGTTTTATTTCTTCTGTCAGTCTTGTATTCGCTATAAGTGTTCAATAGACAATTCCATCCCATAAGGGTGAAGAGTGGAGTAGGCAACTGTCGAACCACTATAAACCTTTTGTGTCTCATTTACTTTCTGCCGGTTATATCACTCAGCATTCAGCGAAAACCCAAATAGAAAAGCAAATTAACTGACACAGTGCGAATGTATGAGAAGAGACTCCAAAGGTCCTTCATCAAACATCTTATGCTACAGAAATCAATCAGGTCCTGGAGTTGTTTCCTTCTATCCAGTTCTCACGGATCATCTCTTAGTAATGCAGAAATCTATAAGGTTCTCTGACAATCTTCTGCTACTACAAGTATCTTTCAGATCTTGGAGTAGTCCTTGCTGATCATGCTTAAGGTGGTCGGATCTGTAGAATATTGATAGTATAAGCATCAACCTTCTGCATCAACATTCTAGTACTACGGAAACCTTCTCAGGACTGCATAGACACATTCTAGATCAGAATTTGGCTGGTCGTTTTCTCATCAAGCAGTTCACTTTGGGATCTACTGTGTACAAAGATTCTGTAACCTACAGAAACCTAATCTTCTGCTGCTGGGTTTTTTTAGTTGTAAAAAGGCTAAAAAGGCCATTACAATAATTGACCCCCCGCTTAGTGCCATTGTTACACCAACAATTGGTATGAGAGCCCAACTCAACGTATGCCTAATAGCTACTTGAGGAACAGTGTTCACTCGACAGAAGCTTTTAGCTCTTCGAGTTTCTACATAAAGTCTGCAAAAGCTCTATGCTCTGCCAGAACTTAACAATGGCTGACTTTGGTAGACGACCACAATTTGGTAATCCTCCCAAATTCGATGACAAAAACTTCTCCAACTGGATAACCTTAATGAGATCTTACATGAAAGCGATTGATGTGGATATGTGGAACAGTGTTAAAAATGATCTACCCTCTACTCCAATCAAAAACCGACTAGACTCACAAGGACGTCATACTAGAGAATTTCAGAGACTTACGAGACTCAACTCAATGGCAAACTATCTGCTATTTAATGCGATGTCGCCAAGTGAGTTTGCAAAAGTTTTTATGTGCAATACTGCACAAGAAATCATGGAGAAGCTTGTCATCATGTATGTTAGGACGATTCAAATCTGTGAAACAAAGATGAACATTTCGGTTCATCAATATGATAATTCTCTATGAAAAGTATGAGACTGTCCAACAGATGTATGAGAGGCTAACCCTTCTGGTAAATGCCCAAGAACATCTAGGGAAGTCATTCACAAATGGAGAATTGGTGAGAAAGGATAAGCGCACCTTGCCCAGATCTTGGGAAGCCAAGAAAATGGCTATAGAGGAAGCAAGGGATCTCACTACTCTCCATCTGGAACAACTTATGAGTTCCTTGATGTCTTATGAGATTGAAAAATCATCTCGCCCGGGCATCAAACTCGTCTCTATGGATTTTAAAGCTACAAGAGAAACAACAGAAGCTTATGTTGATGATATAGAAGTTGAAGCTGAAACAGATGATGACTTGCGATGATTGCAAAGCGACTTCTCAAGTTCGCCATCAAATGCCGGTTCAACAAGAACAAAGGCGAAAGGAATAGACATTCTAAGCAACCAGAACTAAGGTGCTTTGAATGCAATAAGAAAGGTCATATAAAGACCGATTGTCCTCTTCTTCAGGACAATGAATGACCTTCTGCTCCCAATAAGGGTAAGAGCGCTATGCTTGCTTGGGAAGAAAGTGATCAGTCTAATGACGAGCAAGAACAAGCACTTGTCTATTCTACAACTCGCACAGAATTAAATCACACAATAGAAGAATTGCTTTGTCTAAGGACATAAGCTAAGGAAAATGAGTTGTATCTGGGCAGTGGTTGCCCTAAGCACATAATTGGTGATCCCTCAAAATTTTCCAACCTCACACTGTAGAACGGAGGTTCTGTAAGTTTTGGAGACAACATTAAAGGTTCTGAAATTGGAACTGGAATTGTTGGTACTCCAGAAACCATGGTTATTGAAGAGGTTCTTCTGGTAACAGAACTGAAGCATAACCTGCTGAGCATCAACCAGTTATGTTGTAAAGGGTATATTATTACCTTTGATAAAGATTCTTGTCCTTGTATGCTAGACAATAAAGTTCACTTTATTGGCAAACATAGAAGTATATTTATTCTTTATCACCTAACAGTTTCTGTAATACAGAAAACTGCCTTCTGTCTGTCAAGGATGAGAGTTATCTTTGGCGTAGAAAGTTAGGTCATACCAACTTTCGGTTGCTATTCAAGGTTGCTTCAATGAATTTGGTGAAAGGACTTCCTAACATCTAATTTGAGCATGAAAGCTTCCGTGAAGCTTGTTCTCTTGGTATGCAAACCAAAAACTCATTCAAGCCTAAGAATGATGTTTCTACAACTATGGTGTTGATCACACTTTTTCTGCTCCTTATACTCCTCAACAAATTGATGTTGCAAAAAGGAAAAACAGAACTCTAATGGACATGGCAAGAACCATGATCTGTGAGAGTAAGGTTCCAAAGACTCTTTGGGCAGAAGCTCTGAATACTACGTGTTACATATCCAATAGTGTACTTATTAGACCCAAGTTTGATAAAACTCCCTATGAACTTCTCAGAGGGAGAAAAACAAACATTTCCTACTTTCATCCATTTGGAAGTGTTTGCTACGTATTGAGACCTTCTAAGGATAACTTAGGGAAGTTTGATGCTAAGTCGGATGAGGGAATTTTTCTAGCATATTCTACGACTAGCAAAGCTTATCGAGCCCTAAATAAAAAGACATCTAAAATTGAAGGGTCTATCAACGTTAAAATTGATGACTCATTCAACAAAACAAAAGATACTGTAGAACCTGTAGTGTCTCTGGAACCCGCAGATACGGACGAACATACTTCTTCCCCAAATTTCAGCAATGGTTTTGAGGGGTTTAGCGTTGATCCGTCTAAAGAAGCTTCTACCTCGAATATGGACAATCAATATTCATAATTAAATGTTCCACCCTTATACAAACGACGTCTTCCTATTGACCAAGTTATAGGAGACATCAACAAAGGCATTCAGACACGGCGTTCTATCAATGACTTCTACCAACATTCTGCGTTCTTGTCTCAAATCGAGCCAGATGGCATTGATGAAGCTCTTAGTGATTCAATTTGGATTCTTGCAATGCAAGAAGAGCTAAATCAATTTGAGAGGAACAAAGTATGGACACTTGTCCCATGACCTGAAGACCGTAGCGTGATCGGAATGAAATAGGACTTCAGAAACAAACTAAATGAGTCAGGCGATGTTATCCAAAACAAAGCTAGAATCATTGCGAAAGGATGCTCCCAAGAAGAGGGAATAGACTTCGACGAGACGTTTGCTCCTGTAGCACGTCTAGAGGCTATAAGACTTCTACAACAACTTTAAGTTATATCAAATAGATGTGAAGAGTGCCTTCTTTAATGGTGAAATTAAGGAGGAGGTATACATTGAGCAACCTCATGGATTCGAGGATTCAAAGCACAGAAAACACGTCTATAAGCTCTCAAATGCATTATATGGGCTTAAACAAGCACCAAGAACCTGATATGAGAAGCTTAGCTCATTTCTACTTGAAATGGGCTACAGAAGAGGTCGAGTAGATACAACACTCTTCCTCAAAAACAAAAACAATCATCTTATGGTGGTCCAGATCTATGTTGATGACATAAACTTCGGATCAACCGATGTTAAGCTCTGCAAAGAGTTTGAAGAACTCATGACAAGTGAGTTCGTAATGAGCATGATGGGAGAACTTACGTTCTTTCTCGGATTACAAATTCATCAAACTACAAAAAGTGCCTTTTTACATCAAGAAAAAGTACACGAAGCAGCTTCTGAAACAATTTGGCCTAAATGACACAAACCCTTGTTGACTCCTATGGCCACAAGCACTAGGATAGACAAAAATGAAAATGGTTCTGAAGTAGATAGTAAGCTCTAGAGGAGCATGATTGGCTCCCTTCTATACCTTACAACTTCTAGACCCGACAAACAGTTTAGCGAATGTCTTTATGCAAGATTTCAATCTGCACCCAAAGAATCTCATATGACTGTTGTCAAGAGAATCTTCAGATAGTTGCAAGGTTCTGCTAACATCGGATTGTGGTATCCCAAATGATCAGATTTGATCTCAGATCTTATGCTCTCAAGACTACAAGGACTTTGCTATTTCCTATGTAGTGTCTTAGCTTTAACACCGCATAGTATACTGAGAGGCACAACCTTTCTGAGGCTGTATATCTTGTCTCAGCAGGATTCGAAAGTCGAGATAAATAGAATATGACTCTTTCTCTCCTATTCATCCTCTTGTACCAACAGTGCACCTACTGTGGTAGCAGTAGCAGCCACATACAGGACAAAAGGTTTCCCGAGTTGAGGAGAAGTCAGAATTGGAGGTTTCATCAAATAACTTTTCATGTTCATCCGTCCAAGTGTACTTATTCTTCCCTCTCTGGAGTGCGGAGGAAGCTTCAACCTTTCCTGCCAGATTCCCAATAAACCTTCGTAGATAATTTACTCGCCCGAGGAAAGCTTGTAACTCCTTTTGTTTCTTCGGGGATTGCAATTCTTGTATTGCTTTGATTTTCCCCGGATCGATCTGAATCCCTTTTTAGTGTACTAAAAATCCAAGGAATTGTTCAGCTTGTACTCCGAACGCACACTTCAAATGATGTTTTCTCAGCTAAGGGAAAGACGCTCGAAGGTCCTCGACATGTAAATGTTTTTCTGTTGACTTTACTACTATGTCATCGATGTAAACCTCCACAGTGTTTCCTATCAAGGGGTCGAAGATTGCATTCATACCCCTTTCGTGGCTCCAGCATTTTTTTACTCCAAATGGCATTACTACCCACTCGAATATGCCAATTGGGCATCTGAAGGCTGTTTTATAGACGTCATCTTCTACAATGAAGATTTGGTTATATCCTGAATAACCGTCCATGAATAACATAATGACGTTCCCTGCCGTTTTGTCAATTAACTCGTTAGCAATTGGCATAGGATACTCATCCTTAGGAGTTGCTTTATTTAAGTCTCAAAAGTCTATACAGACTCGGATTTTACCATTTTTCTTTACTACAGGTACAATACTCGAGATCCATTCCATGTACCTAGATGTTCTGATATGATCGGCTTGAAAAAGTTTTAATACTTCTTCGTACACAAGATTACTCACTTTGCCAACCATCCTTCGAGGAGCTTGCTGGATAGGTTTGATGTTTTCTCGAATTGGGAGTTTATGTTCTACTAAATGCCTATTGAGTCCTGGCATCCCTATATAATCCCACGTGAAGCAGTCTTGGAACTCGTATTACAGTTCTCTTAGAGATGCTGATAATTCGTTGTCTAGTATTGAACTCATGTAGGTGAGACGAGGATTTTCATCAGAACCAAGGTTAGCACTAATCAAAGGGTTTGAAGTTGAAAACAATGTCTCTCGACTGTAGCCATCGAGTTGCAAAGAACAAACACCTAGTGATGGCCTAGATTGAATGGAAAAAGTGCTGGTGCGATGCATCTCACTTTTTGGAAATTGGAAAGAATAAAAGGATATGTTTCTTTGTACACATCAACTAGGTCCTCGATTTCCTCAATCTCCATACGTGCCTTCGCGCAGGAGTCTATCGAGTCCCAATTACGCGGTTTTCGAGGAGTCTATCGAGTCCCAATATCGAGTCCCAACTAGAATTTTGGCCTTGGGCCGGTTTCGCATTATTACCTTATTCTCGAGCTGTTTGTCTGGCACGATACTCCACATCAGTGAATTTCACGCCTCCAACTCTGATTCCAGCTTGCGTTAGTACGATTTCACCAGACCAAGTGTTGGGTATTCCTTCTTCAGGCACCAGCCTGTCCGGATTGTTTAGAAGTTCTTCATCATGCGATTCTTCTACGATAAATCTAAACTGTGGGTGAAGCCTCTCTCTCGAGGAGCGTCATCATCTTCAACCCTTCCCCAGCCCCATGAGACTATGGGTGGTTCCTCTCTCGGGGTCTCGGATTGGTGAATGACGACCTTCTCGTCCTCTGGTTTCAACAACCTGTCTCCCTGATCGACCTTGTTCTCGAATTTCTTCTCCTCGGGCTCTGCAATGGAACACAGAGGCTTAATTTCAGAAGAACGAAAATTTTTGTCAGCTCGTATGAGCTCTATCTCATCATCAAGCCATATCATCAACTCTTTGTGTAGAGTCGATGGTATAGCAGAAGCTTTATGCAGCTAGTCCCATGGGAGCGTTAAAAGCCGATGTCATTCCTAGCACAAAGAAAGAGGTCTCCATCTCGTGGCTTCCAACTCGGAGATTTACTGAGAACACTCCCATGGACTCGAATTTCCTTCCATTGAATGTTGTGATTGACATCCTCGTGTCTGTCAATTGCCACCTTTCTTTTCACATCGTTAAGAATGTTTCGAAGGGAAGGATGTTAATTGTGGCTCCATTGTCTACCAGCACTTTATTCAACCTTACTCCATCGAACTCCGCTGTGATGAACATGGAGTGGATGTGCTGCCTCATCGTGTGAGTAGGTTTCTCGAACCAATGGAGTGGAGACCCTTTCAGAAACCTTATGGTCGATTTAGGGACCTTTCTTACTACACCGTTAGTGAGTGTAGCCTTTTTACCTTCTTTCGAGAAGCAGCCAGGCAACTCGACCACATTACAGGAAAACACCATAGGATCTTCAACTCCCTGATGTCCTTCGGGTGTTCCTACTAGTAAAGGCGTATAATCGACGTGATCATCGTAAGCAGTGCCTTCTTCTCCTTCATCCTCTACTTGTGGAGTCGTTTCTCGAGGTTCATCCGTTTCTTTCGGTGAAATACTTCTGCCATTCTTAGCTTCCCTTTGGGTCCGTTTTAGGTCCCTTTGCGTGCTGCTTTCGGAATTATTATTTTCTTGCAGCCTAAAGCCACTCTGATTATAGATTCCTCGAGGTCTCTCCTACAATTCGCCCGAAACTTTTAACAGGGCGTTTGACGTAAACAAAATCTCTCTTTATAGGGTCGTAGCCCCCGAACTTCCTGTACATTAGTTACAAGCATCACAGCATCGATAAAGTTGGTGGCGAAATTATCTATGTTCTCATTCTTGAGTTTGATCTTGATCTCTTCATTTGTGACATCTGAACGAGTTTCAGGAAGTATACCAAACAACATTTAGTGCACATATGTGGAATGAGGAACCTGTTCGAAGCGATTTGTTTGCACTTGTCACAGAGCATCCCTTCCTCGAGAAAGCGAGCAATCTGTGGAGCTTATTGCATCAGTTTTGGATTAATCTGATCCACTTCCTTCCCTTTCTCTTATGGTGCAGCACTTTCATTTTTTATCGATACCAGATCAGAGTCATCAAGCCTCTCAGGATCGGACTTGCCTCGGACATTTCTTCCGATCTTGCCTCGACCGTTCAGCCGCTCATGCACCGGAGGTTTATTAGCTTGTTCTCCTTCCTCGAGTTGTCTCTATCGAGGCTCGCGGCCAGCCGATCCAGATGAAGAACTGCCCGAAGGATGCCTCTGGGCGAAGCGGGAGTATGATGGTCCCATTCCCATAGCCACTTCCTCAAACTGAGTTAGGTCATACCACATGCTCTCCTTGTTGATCTGCAGATACCTGCGAAAGTTGTGACATTTGTTTGTGGTATGGGAAGTGTCCATATGCCAATGGCAGTGCTCCTCTTGAATTTCTCGAGCTGGACAATTCACCACCCGCCTCTTAACTAGGTGCCTGAAGAGCCTATTAGCTATAGTAGTTTCTCCAGACACCCTGATTCCCTGCGATGCATAAGTATGAGTCTCGCGATAGAAAGCAGATGCATCATCATCAACTCACTTAGAACACTTATTTTCATTTTCGAGAGAATACATATGTATTATGGGCTCTTCGCCAAAAGGATTCTCATCTATCGCACTCGACTCATTCACTTAAGCAAACTTCAGTTCCTTTGACTCAATTAAGTTTTGGATCAAGTTCTTAAAATGTACACACTCCTAAGTTGAGTGAGTTAATGTCCCATGCTATTTACAATACTTTTTCCACTTCTCTCGATCGTTTTGCGGTAACTTATGACCAGGCCTGAGTTTTATACGCCCCTTTTGGTATAGCCAGTCAAAAATTTGATCGATCTGCTCTATGTCGAAAGAGAATTTTCTCTCTTCTTCAGATTTTAGAGAACCTCGAGCCTTAGAATTTTTATTTACTAGAGGCGCACAAACTGTTGGTTCTCTATTCACAAATTCGGCTAGATCAATTTCCGCCCACTCGGCCTGACAGTTTCTTGAAGAAAGAAACTCTTCTAATAAAAGGTTGTGATGATAGTCAGTGGCTCGCCTCGAGAGCTCATAGAAGTCTCGAAAGCATTCTCTTTGAAGCTTCTTCCTTATTTCTAAAGTCAAAGCACTCTGTACAATCTCAAGTTGATCTCTTTCAGCTAAAATTGTTGTACACTTTAACAAGTTCTTCCTAAACTTCGTTAGGAATGAAGAGGGACTTTCGCCAGGAAGCTGTTTCATTTTCAAGATTTCTCCTATATTAACCATTGAATCTAGCCTATCAAAATCTCTCAGAAACTGGGTTTGCATTTCGACCCAACTTGATATAGAGTTAGGGAGGAGCTACGAATACCAACTAAAAGCATCTCCCGTCAGAGAATTAGGGAACAATTTTAGTTTTAACATGTCGTTGCTTGACATTTCTCCCATTTGATAAGTGAACCTAGCTATGTGCTCTACGGGAGTCATCTCACCTTATCCTGAGAACAAGGTAAAACTCGGAATCTTGTACCCCCGAGGTACATCTATCCTCTATTCTATGTAATCAGGAATTGGACTCCTATACAGGCCCACCTCTTCGGTTCTCGCACCTGGCACCATTTGATCTATTACTCGAGCGATTTGACCACTCAAGCCTAGGGAGTTCTTTCTCCCTAGGCTTGTAATAAAAACTCTCAGTTTCCTTTCGTTGACTTACAGGAGGAAAAACTTGATAAATATTTCGCTCGAGGTCCATGCCTGTAGGATTTACATTCACATTCTTGTCAGGTATTGGGCTTCTCGAACCGGCATTGACATTCTCATTGGGTACTGGGCTTCTCGAGCTACCTACACCTACTTCAATAGAAACCCTAGAATATGGCTACTCCTTATGCGGGCTTCCGCCATCGACTTTTTGTTTTCCAGCAACTCTAGCGTCTGCCATAAACGGCCTTTCCCCTACAACATCTTTCTCTTTAAACCTATAATCCTTAAGGGAGTTAAAGGCATATAATAGTTCTTGGACTTTTTGATCCATTTGTACTTGAATTTCTCTATAATTTTCAGCCATATCAAATCTCAGTCTAATCACAACATCACTAAATTCTTGTTTGCTTATAAAATCATCAGGCAAATATTCTCTCCAAGGATTATGAGTGGGCCATGTAGGAAGCACCTCCTAATCCTTGTTTTCATCCTCAGTGGGATCCACTTCTCTGGGATCCTTATGATTTTCATTTGCATAACTAGTACGAGCCATTTCTTGAAGGCTTTTCGTGGATTTTTCGTTTTCTGACTCCCACTGTGGTCGCCAAAAACGTGTTGGCGCGGAAAAGTTGTTCCTCGCAACACGTGTCGAATTTTACAGTGAATGTGGACACAGCAAAGAGAAAGCAAACGCAATTCCGGAATTTAATACGACGGTACTGAATTTACAGCGATTGGGGTTGTACATTGCAAAGTGAATGAATACAAACATAACAAGTAGGCAAGACACCGGAGCTTAATGCGACGATATCGAGCTTACAGCATTACACTTAAAGACATGACTTGAACGGAGAATAACAAGAAAGGCCTTGTGACACTTCACGATGGTCGGGGGGTGGACGGAAGACGGTCAAGGCAAACTCCTTTCGTAGAATTCACCCTTGTGGAGCGGTGATGACGTCAACGGCGCCAGACAGGTTCAACAGCAGCGATGGTGGAGCGCGACACCGGAAAGGATCAACGGCGTCACGGGCAGAGTCGAAGTGGTGGCAGGTCAACGGCACCGGGCGGGGCGGGATCAACAGCACCGATGGTGGACCGCAACACCGGACATAACCAACGGCGCTGAGGGTTGGTGGAAAACGTCAACAACACCGGACAGAATCAACACTGCTGAGGTTGAAGGATAAAGGACCGATAAAAAGTAAAGGCTAAAAGACTTGAGTCTGTGTTTGAATTGTTGTGTGTGTTGTTGTTGTTTGTTGTGATCCTTTTATAGCTCAGGATCTTTTGGTTGTGGTTAATCAGCAGGTTCAAAAACTTCTCAGAACGTGTGCACGATCTATTTCCTATTTTGTAGGGGACATGGACAACGTATCTTAGTTATCTTCTTCGAGTTTGCCACGTGTCCTTTTCCTTGATCATGGCTTAGTTGTACGCTTGAGAACGCTCCTGGATCGTGGCTCAGTGAAGCTCTCGTGCATGATTAGTCTTACTTCTCCAGCTCATCAGGTGCTTCTTGAGCAGACTGTTCTCGAGCGCTTGAGTGCTGCTTCTCGAGCAAAATGTCTGTCCGTGCTTGAGCGGCTTCTCGAGTATCACATTTCCTAGACTTCGTTGTTTGGCCCACTAGGGACAAAACCCAAAATTTCATATGTGTCAACAGCGCCACAACCTCAAATTAATTATTTAGATGAAAGGCAGCGTGGGAGGATGATGACCGCGGACCTATGCACCTGCACCCATGATATGTTACGAGTGGACTTAGAATTCGGGGAGGTCAGCACATCCCCTCAATTACCTCAAACCCGTGGAGATGGTTGTGCATCGGTGCGGGCCGTTAGTTAGGGTCACTTTAAGTAAAGTATTTCTACTGCGGTCCCTCGCGCACCACAATCTTGTGCGATGGGCCACACGAACCTGTAAACCCAATAACGAAGCAGGTTAAAGGGTTGGAATTTGAATGATGTAATATCAAGGAAAAATATCAAACGCTAATCAAATGGCCCTAAAATGCTTGAAAATTTATAGAACTATTTTTAACCCAATAAAGATGTATGCCGTAAAATTTCGGCTCAAATCCAAAATAGCATAAAATTAATTCATGTTGGGATAAGCTAAAAACCTAATATGATTGTAGATTGACCAATTGAATATCCATAACTCATTATTAATAAGCCCAAATGGGACAAAATTTCCATCAAAAGAAGTCCAACTTAACGATGAACATTTTTGTAAAATTTCAAATTTAATGTACTTCCAGAAATAAATGACAATAAATTCATTAAACCCAATCTGCTGAACCAAGCCTACATACAGATCAAAATCTGTTTTGAGCATAAAGAAAACTCAGAATCTGATAAAATAAAGTTTTGGACAACCCTAATTATGTATGGAACAATATGTTAAAAATTGAGAATGTTTAGACTTGTACCGAAAACAATATGAAATTTGAAGTGCAAAAGGGTTATAGAAACTGGGCTGATACTCCGTCCATCTTTGAAAAATCATGTCTTTAGACTACAAATACAATTTTGATGCGTAATATATGGTTAGAAAGCTCATAAAATCTAAAATAAAAGAAAAATAATATCTCATGGGTGGGCATGGTAAGAGACTCAATCATAGTCCCTTTAAAGTATAATTAGTTATCAACATACCATATAATATAAAACAGCTCATACTTATCAAAAAAAAAAAAAAAACAGCTCACACTCAACTATAGACCACGTCAAAATAACTTAGATGAGCTTAACCAGAAAAAGAGGATATCATGTTAATTGTCACCGCCTCCTTTAGAAAAGAAAGCACTTTATAATAAAATAAACTAAGGACAACAAATAAAAGTTCAAAATAAGAAAATTTTCAACCGCACCCACGAACACGAATATGATCCATTATCATAATGCGTCTTAATAGATAAGTACGAATATGATAAGGCATAACGAAAATCAAATTTCTTTATAGAGAGGGACTAACGAATAGATATAAACTGGGCACGAACCCAAATAGGATCAAATCACATATATATATAATAAATCATATTTATGACTCGCTGGTCTAATATTCTTAAGCTAAAACAAGTTAATTTGTGTCCTTGATGAGTGCCGGTGATATCTACCATTGGGGATAATCGTCACCAGGAATCGCGATGACGACAAGTTGATGATACGGACAGCCAAGGAGTGATTCTTTGTTTAGTTGGAGACCATTTTGTTCGTGTGCGAAACCGTTGCGATATATCGAGGACTCAAAGTTTTGAAAGAAAATGTGGTCGCCAATAAAAGAAAAAGAAGAACGAATAAAGATTCACTAAGTGTAAAAAAAAGACTTACAGCCATCGTACAACAACACTGCAAATGATTACGAACAGATAAGTTGACAATTAAGCAGCCCTTCAGGGTCATGGAATGATTGTCGTGTATTTACAATTGACCAGGGCTGACTTATTTATAGACACTAACTAATAACTGCCAACCGACGCATATTTAACACATGCTAATTGTCGTAAAGATACCTACTACTTATCTACTTAGACAATTCTATCATCGATACTTCACGAGCTATGGCTTCGGATCTTCTTATCCGTCATCGATACTAAAAGCATTCAGCAAAGCTTTACCTTCGAGCATCCCTTCTAGCGAACTACACTCCCTCGACTTGCTCCTGACTCCAACGTCGATCCTTGCCCTAGCACGACGATCGAATGTCTTGCAAAGGGCGTCGATCCTGGAATCTATCAAAGTCCATCGCCGAAGTCCAAAATGTCGTTTGCCATGTAAACACATTCTCAAAATGCCGCCATCCATACTCCAATGCGTACATGATTAATGGCTTATGATGCCCTATTCCAATGATGTTATAACATGTTTGTCACCCGATGGGACATCCATTTTATTTATGTGGTTACATATCATACATCAAAGCAACCACAAGTCAAAGGCCTTTTTATCTAACGTCATGGCATTTCATTGTTTTGTGTATGCTAGTTTTTTATCACAATTATTGCTTACGTAACATCAACGATGCAAATTAATTGTTATAGGCTTTGCTGAAAGCAGTCGAACCACACAAACTAATCAAATGGCTTTGTTCCGACACCACCTCGCTGAAATTCTATATAATATGACTTCATCTCGTGGTCTCAAGAGACACCTAGTGGTAAGGGCAATTAGGATTCGACCAGGAGATTTTAAGTTCGAATCCCAACGACCGTGTCCTGAGGTATTATCAAGCCCTAGCCGTGGTAGGATTGACTTACCCGATCATCGTGGTTGTAGTATCTTGGGACAGTTGTAAAGGATATAGTAGGCGCAAGTTAGACAAAGCTTTAGGAACGGGGAACACTTTCCACCAGTGCTATGTTTGTTTTGCATCGCCATGGTGAGGTTTTCACCCTATTCCTCACCGGCACAATCCCAGACGACGAGCACCACCTCAGTCCCGCCATCATCGCCTCCCTCCTTTCCTGCCTCCGCCAAGCCACTTCCCTCTCTACCTCCGGATCGGTCCTCATTACCACAGCCTCTGGGAAGTTCTTCTGCAACGGCTTTGACCTCAAGTACGCCAGATCCACCCCTTCTCCTTCAAGACAAGTCGAAAAGATGGTCGACTCAGTCAAAGATGTCGTGGTGGCTCTCCTCAACCTCCCAATGCTGACTATAGCTGCAGTCAATGGTCATGCTTCTGGAGCAGGGCTTGTCCTAGCGCTCTTGCATGACTACGTGATAGTCAACGGCTGCCATGGGTACATGTATATGAGCGAGATCGACCTTGGGCTACGACTGCCAGATTTCGCCATTGCGATCCTCCGTGAAAAGGTTGGGTCTGAGCGAAGGAGGGGCTTGCGGGAGCTGGTGTTGTGGGGAAGGCGCATGAAAGGGGAAGAGGCGTTGGCCTTAGGGGTGGTGGATGAGGCATTGATGGAGGGCGGGGAGGAGGAGATCCAGAGGAGGGCCAAGGAGATGGCCATGGAGTTGGGAAAGAAGAACTGGGACGGTCGGGTGTATGCCGAGCTAAGGAAAGGGTTGTTTAAGGAGGTTTGGGTGGTGTTGGGTCTGGAGAGGACGGCGGCCGTAGTCGCAGGAACTCAGATGGTTTCAAGGTGCAGAATATGAATACTTATCTGAACTGCCTGTGAAAAGTTTACTTCAAAAAAATAACAGTACGAGTTCATTTTAATTAGCAAGAAATGTTTTGTGTCTCTCAAATTCTCTATTTTATTGTGTCTTTAAGATTGTTGAGAAATAAAATTATGAATGTGTTTTTGGGGGTAAAAATATCGGTCAAATCAAATAAAAGAAGCTATAGAAGGCAAATTTAAGTAAAATCTCCCCTTCGTTATAAAATGATATTAACATTATTTTCTTTATTTTCATATCAGAATAGTTATATCAAGGAAAAGTAAAATATAGTTTTTAAGGACACCAAAAATCAGAAACGAATGTATATTACTTCAAGAATAAATATGCATAAACTAAAAATAAATATATGAAATAATTCGTTTCCTAACAATATACTTATCGGGGGAAGGCTAATTAGCCGTCCGCGGATGGACTCGTCAAGACGCACTTACTGTGTCGTATAATTGTATAAAATAGTAATTTACTATTTACATTTTACAAATTTCGTTTATAATAGTTCGAAATATTTTGTAATGAATCGTATAAATGTATGGGTTTTTATGAAATTTTCTTAACGGGCTTCGTACGATTATACGAAATCAAACCGTTAGTATTTCGTAAATTACGATAAATTATTCTTTATGAAATATTTTTCTTAATCGGCGTTTTTTCTCATAATGTGTTCGTATTAATGTACATGTTTTTTAAGAAAATTTCCTAAATGTACTTCGTACATTTATATGAAACAAAAGAGTTTTTGTTTCGTAATTTACGAAGTAGTGTCGTCGTTTCGTAAATTACATCTTCTTTACGAAAATTTGTCGATAGGCTTCATACAAATGTACAAGCTATTTACGAAGCTCTTTGATTCTTTATAAATAAACTCCGTACAAATGCATGAAATTTTTTCGTACTTTACGAAATACTTACATTGTTTCATATCCTAACTCCGAACCTAAATAGTTGAGAAAGACATGTTCATCATTTTGGCAATTATTAGTTTTTTTTAATTACGAGTTCACTTTTTCCATTTTTGCATTTAATAGGTTTTGCTTAAAAAAAATTTGGGGTTGACTAAGTTCCCATTTAGGTTCGGAACTAGGCTAGAAAACGCCGCATACGACACTATTTCGTACTTTACAAAAAGTTATGGTTTGGTTTTGTACAATTATACGAAGCTCGCTAAGAAAATTTCGTAAAAAGTTCTCACATTTGTATAAACCTATTACGAAAAAATATGGCCCATTACGAAAAGTATTTCGTAAACGTTAGTTTTTCATAATTTACGAAACATTAAATGTTACATTTCGTACAATTATATGAAGCTCATTTAGAAAATTTCTTAAAACCCCGTATATTCGTACGAACCCTCTATGAAATATTTAGGCCCATAACAAAAATAATTTCCTCAAATGTGAAATAGTTTATTACTGTTTCGTACAATTGTACGAAACAACATGTCCGTCTTCGTAATCAGACCGGTGCATCCGCCCACGGTCTTTTAGTCGCGGCCAAACTTATCACATCAACAAGTACATTTTCATGCAGTTACCCTTAAACACATTTTATTAAATCAAAGCAGAAGCCATTACCTCAAAAACGAAACATTATTGGAGTAAAATAAACGCATCCAAATTTAATGAAGTCGTTGTAATTCTGTAATGTTCTATTATTTATGATATGGCGAGGAGTGTAGCCGTCATTCCTGCTTGATTTGTTTTATAGCTCATCGAATTTTAATTAATGGGGTGAGGTAAATTGAAATCCCTTCGTTAACAGAGAATGACCCGCCCAGCTCGGTCGTAGTGGAAACAAAATTTACAATACTGAAACTTAAATAAGAATTTTGTTTTCATCCCACGTCATTAATTTAATATCAATTCTTAATCACATTCATTAATTTTTAGTTTTCGTCTAAATGATCACTCCCTCATTTATTTAGACTCTGCACACTCGCCAGATGAATAGTGGATTACTGCATTAAGTTCATAAGCACCATTTTTTTTTGTTAGATTTGCGAACAACAGTGGATTCATGTCAAAAAAATCAAGTAACCAGATGACCAGAACTTTTGCTTTATTTCTGTGTTCCGTCTCGGTTAAGATTTAAGATTCTACACACAAGATATATAATATATATATATATATATATATTTGGAAAATAATGTATATATCTTCTTTGTTGACGTTCCACTTTAGCAACAGAAATTATGGCCCACAGATCTCGATGCTATCTATGGATCGGTCCAGACTACCGACGCAAAGTACATGAGGTCCAGTAAGGAGGTAGCTGTGGAAACACAATGAACGCTTGCGGGCGAAGCAGTTATCAAGCGACGGGACTACCAGACGACAAGGATCAACAAAGCGATCAAGCGACCGTCAACTGGGCGAGCGAAGAAACTCTGCAGTGAAGGCCAGTGGGCGATACGATCAGTCAGTGGGTGTCATGGAAAGATTTCGGGCAATCTCGAGACATGGAGGGAAATTGTTGCCAAAGCTGCTCAAATGGAAAAGAGATATTCAATGAAGACCGGCAACAAAGACACATAATATATGTACAATATCTCATTTCTGTAAATACGTAACTCTAGCCTAGTATAAAGGGTCGTTTTTAGGCATTGTACACACATCTCTCTACAGACGGATATATAGTTTATTTATCTTCGAGCATCAGGCGTTCAAGCATGCCAGCGTTCTTGCGATCTTCTGCTCCTGCGATCTTGTTCCATCCGAAGGCATCGTCGATGGCATCCTAAGTGTTCTGCTTAAGGGTGTCGTTCTGCTGACTTCTCCTCTCTTTCTTCATTCTTACGACAGTCACACATTTCAATGAACCTTCGAGTACCAGATGCTCGAAATGCCAGATATTTTCGATGTGTTTGGATCTGACTTGTCCAGCGGTCACTTCCGGAGCGAACACGCCTTTGGCAAACAGAGTGGGAGGATAGGCCAATAATGCCGAAAACCATAACTGGTGCCAATTCGAGCAACTTCGACAGTAGTTTTTGACACGTTAATTTTGGCTTCGTCCTCAATGGGCCGGAGAAGTGAAACTCTATATGAGCACTACTCGAGGAGTGCCTCCCGAACAGGGGGCCCAAGATTAACACCACTCGAGAAGTACTTCTCGAGCACATTACAGATAACCCGTACAGCTCGAGACCCAAGCAGGCTCCCACTACCCGAGAGGACTCCCATCAATCCACGTCCAGTTACGTCAATGGAGCAGGACAATGGGCAAACCTAGAGAAGCTAAACAAAGCATAACGTGCATGGTTCCTACAAAAAAGGGATGCAATCGTGTGTACGATCTGGGAGGCTCACCTTTAGCTATAATCGTAACCGCAAGATTCTGGGAACATAAAAGGTAGAAAGAACAAAGGAAAAGAGGATCAATTCAACACAAACCCTGATTTTGTCTAAGTTGGACAACCGCCTTTGCTCTCTTCCCCACGTCTCGAACTCCAGCGTCCCAAAACCGCTTTCACTTCACTACATCCGACCATTGATCCACTAAGGTAGATTCCACTAAAGGGATCTGTTGTAGCCATTGTTCGTATGGAATACCCCGTCGTTGTTTTCAAGCTCCCTTTTGTTGTATTTCAATTCGTATCATGTCTATATGTGTTGTCCTGTAATTCAATATTGTTTAATTAATTCAAGCATTGTTTTCCCTTTCAATTTTCATTCATTTACTTTACGACGAGCACAATTTCTCTGTAAAATTCGGTACGCTTTGTGGGGAACACAATTCCACGCCAACACGTTCTTGGCGACCATAATGGGAGCCAATTATTAAGAATTCACAAAGCCTCTTGAAACATGCCTCGTGCAAAAAAAAAATACTACTGAGGACCCAGAAAAAATAGGGTAACTGTTCGCATCGGAAACAGATCACGTTGGGAATATTTGGCACGAACGCTCATAGGGGTTCGGATGTGGTCGCCAGTAAATGAAAATAGATGAAATATATTAGTCAATGATACTCAAACATTGTCTCACAAACGAATCAAAAGCTTACAGCCACGAAAAACAATAAAGATGATGAAGCGGTTGGTGGTGACGACATGGACTTGTGGATGGCGTCGTAGACTTGCGGACTGGAATGGTGGAATTTGGCTTCTGGAGAGGTGATGGGCGGATTGTGGTCGAAGGTAGTGGTGGATCTGGATGCCTGGTAGTGGAGTGATGGCGAAGCTTTGGTGTCGAGGCTACAGTTGCCCTCCAAGACGATAGAGTGAAGGCAGAGATTGGCTATTAGAGCTATGGTTGCTCACTCTGATAGTAGAAGTGAAGACCAAGAACCTAGCAAATTCACCCAGGTCAGGGTTTGGATGCTTGTTAACTAAAACTAAAGGTTGACGATTAATGCAAAATATGGTTTGATTGTCGTTTCTGACTAAGGAAAATCTTCTCCCTTTTATACTAAATCTTGATATGCCTGGGATGTTTGACAAGTTCTGAGAGTATCTTCCCAAGTCGTGGTCCTCCTAATTGACTTCCGAAAATCTCGGTAACAAATTGATCCTGGTAGACATGGCGTTTACCCACGTCGTCTATCAGTTTGGGCTCTAGCTTCTCTTTCTTATATTAAATCAGATAAATGGAGACGTGTCCCCAGATTTTCTCCACATGAAGATCGTTAAAAATCATGGGAATGTGGCCCCGTAATCTTTTTCCGAAAATCTCGGAGTCAAGATCTTTTCTGATCTTCGTAGACTCTGACCCCGACGGTCCTTCGTAGACTTAGTACTTCCCTAGCGGGCTCACATAACGGTGGGCTAGTAAACACTCTTAATGACCCATGGAGCTATGGGCTTCTTGTAAAATGGGCCCAAAACTCCTTGTTATTGTCTTGGTAGACTTGATATGGGTCAGCATAAGTTTGTTCATAAAATGGCCTGAATTTATGGGCTCATCACAATTAGGCCCGAGATTTTTGCCATGCCAACATAAGCCCACCTCTTAGGGTGAGACGTTCTTAGCTGAGAGTCTTAACCAAGATTGTAAAGTGGCTTGGATTACAGACAAAGAAGAATAAAAAGAATGAAAGACGTTATAGATTCGAGTCCTAACACGAAGCGGTGTGATCCTATGGTATATGCCAAACTCTATATCCTCGTGTGGGTTTGAAATCCATGTCAAGGTACACGATTTTGTTGAGACTATGGGCCCATGGTATTCGCCAGTGTTGCGGGAATTCAAAATCCTTGTCTAGTTGGGCGAGACGCTGCCGATTTAAATGTATGTCGTGTTGCAAACCGCCCGGATCAAAGGACAAGTGGCACCATAATAACGGGTTGGCCACTAATGTTTCTCCAGGCGCCCATGGTTCATGCTCCGAAAGTTCGAGGTCGTTCTCTACGATATTAACCTCTGTTTGGAAAGTATGAAACGTATGAATTGTAATTTCATTCTTTAATGGTTGGACGTCGATTATGGGCACAAAATTTGGCATAATTTGTTCTACCACTTGCACCCCAACATATTTGAGGGTTGGCGGACCAAACTGCTCAACTCTATCAACCTCTGGCGACGGGTTTCTTATGATATCTACCTCAATAGGAGATTTCGTTATGGGCACCTATTCCTCCACGGGGTTTTTGGTACGATCTCTGTTACGGGTGGTCCGAGAGTGGGGACATACCCCTCGACGGAAAATTTCATATAAAAACTCTCTCTTCATCGATATGAATGTGCATTGTTGGAGTAGCGATTCGCATACCATTTACTTTATAGTCCTTGTCTATGAAGTTTTCTAGTTGTGTCGGGACAAAAGAGCTGGGCTGCCTGACTCTATTGGCTCTATGAGCATACTCGTCACGAGTCCATTCCCAGTCTATGCATTCAGAGTATGAATTTTCGTAAGGCTACATGTCTTTCCTATGGTCATCTAGTACAAATTGTTTCACCAATGATTTTGCTCTATAGACAGATTTGTCTTCATGTGGTTTTGCATAGAAACTTTCTCTACGGGTCTGCTCCAGTCTATTGGGACCCAGTGGCCGACAAAAAGAAGGTCTAGTAGGAGCCACTTTTCTGCCATAGACATCTGCATCGCACTGAGTGGTATTTCCCCATATATCATCCTCTTGGAAAGACACATTACGTTTCCCAATAGCCGTGCACCGAGCATCTCTCATAAAAGAATTATCTTTATCAATAGGATCGCCCAGTTTTGGGCTAGATGTTGTCTTGAGGAGACTTCTTATCATTTCTCACATTTCCATATTTTCCTCTCGCATCTCCATATTTTCCACATTTCAGCCATATTTCTTTTCACATTGAGCGTATTTTCCTCTCGTTCCATACTTTTCTTTTGCATTTCTATATTTTTCTTTTGCAATTCTATAATTCCTTTGGTAAGCTCTATATTTTCAATTAGTCGAGAAGTAGAAACTTGGCTACCTTGAGCCGTATTTCCTTTAATTAAGGATCCTATCACACCCTGATCCTCTTCATCTAATGAAGGAGGTGGAGGATCCTGCGTGTTTGAACTCCCGATGTACCTTGCCATTCTAAATGATCAATTTCTTTCTACTCCAACTGTGGTCGCCAAAAACGTGTTCGCGTTGGAAACGGATCACGTTGGGAATATTTGTCACGTACACTCACAGGGGTTCAGATGTGGTCGCCAATAAAATAGATGAAATATATTAATCAACGATGCTCAAACAATGTCTTACAAACGAATCAAAAGCTTACAGCCATGAAAAACAACAAAGATGATGAAGTGGTTGGTGGTGACGCCGTAGACTTGCTGATAGCGTCATAGACTTGCAGACTTGAATGGTGGAATTTGGCTTCTGGAGAGGTGATGGGCGGATTGTGGTCGAAGGTAGTGGTGGATCTGGATGCCTAGTGGTGGAGTGATAGCGGAGCTTTCACCAAGACGATAGAGTGAAGGCGGAGATTGGCTATCAGAGCTATGGTTGCTCACTCTGATGGTGGAAGTGAAGACCAAGAACCCTGTGTAAGTACCCATGGACAGGTGCTAGGCAAGGCAAGCCAAGGACGGTTCCTTGGGCATGGCTCGTGAGCGAGGCACGAGCAAATTGGTCATCGACGACAAAGGGAAGCTAGATTGTCGCTTACTTGGGTCATACGCATGCTGGGGCAGGTCTGACATGACCAGGAGGCTGCGGCAAGCGACTCTGGAACTTCCTCTGACAATGTGACAAGCGACTCTGGAACTTCCTCTGACGCTGCGGCAGGCGACTCTGGAGCTTCCTTTGTCGCGGCGACCCTGGAGCTTCCTCTGACGGATCAGGTGGAAGCAGACGACCCTTGGGCTGCCTAGAGTGGGCGACCCTTGATATACTCTTGCTGGTTGCATGATGTACATGTGTAGATAGCATACATGCCCCATGACCCATATAAATAAGAGATGTAAGTGGCGTGGGCACGACACATTGAAAAGATTGAGTTTTGGAAATACAATCTGTGCCTGTGCCATATCCTTGTGTTCCTTGTGTTCTTGGTGAGTGAGCCCATGTCCTTGCGAGCGTCTTTGAGTGCAGGGGTGAGCGATGCACGAGAATACGTGAGCAAACACTTGAGCGAGTGGGGGTGGGACTAAGGGGAATCCGAACGAGAGAGCTGGTCGTGCTCCAGGGGAAGTTACGACGCCGCCAGGGTCGAAAAATTTCTGGGTGTGTTTCGTCCCTGTGACAGTTGGTACCCGAGCTTGGTTCACCGATGACGAGGCCAACGAACACTGAAAGGATTGAGCGCCTCGAAGTACTAGTGGGGGATGTTCCTGCTGGTGATGTTCCACCTCTGGTGACACAACTTGGCCAGATCCGTGAGGAGCTAACGTTGCTTAATAACAAGGTGTCCTTAATCAGCGGCCCATATGGGGAAACCTTGGAGGGTATCTAGGCGGACTATACCCAAATGGTGGGGAAGCTGAATGATCGGCTGGAGGAGCTGGGCAATGAGATTGCCATCCTCAAAGCTGCTATGGCAGCGTTATCCCACGGTGGCGAGGGGCGAACTAAGGTACGGGTTCCGGAGCCTCAATCTTTCGATGGGTGTCGCGATACGAAGGTCCTGCAAAACTTTCTATGGGACATGGAGCAGTACTTCCTTGCAACGAAGGTCCCCGAGGTGGAAAGGGTATCTATCGCGGTAATGTACCTAACCGGAGATGCCAAGCTCGGGTGGCGGACACGGGTACAGGACGAGTTGAGTGCTAATCGTCCAAAGATAGAAACATGTGAAGCCTTAAAGAAGGAGTTGGTGGACCAATTCCTTCCGGGGAACACAATCTGAGCTGCGAGGGAGGCCTTGAAACAACTGAAGCACACAAGTTCAGTGCGCGAGTATGTGAAACAGTTCTCATCTGTAATGTTGGTGATCACGGATATGTCCGAGGCTGACAAGCGATTCAACTTCATGTCTGGTCTTCAATTGTGGGCACAACTTGAGCTGAGGCGGCAGGGCGTTCGTGATCTGGCTATGGCCGTTGCTGCTGCCAACGCACTTGTTGATTTCCGGGCAAGTGGTGGGAACGACTCGAAAGGAAAAAATGCTGGTTCTGCGAAAGGTGCGTCGTAGGAAAATAGAAAGGGTAAAAAGGGTGCATCAGGTGATGGCGATGGTGGATGGGGGCATCACACATTTTCGTGGTGGATCGTGTTGTGGGAAGACTGGGGATGGTGGTCAACGAGCATTTGTGTCGCATTAAGGCGGTAAACTCTCGGAGCCAGCCTATTGGCGGAATGACGAAGAGCGTGAAAGTTACCCTCGGCTTATGGGAAGGATCCCTTGATTTCATGGTAGTTCTTCTTGACAACTTTGATGTTATTTTGGGGAACAACTTCTTTGTGGATGCTCAGGTTACGGTAATGCCACATTTGAGTGGGCTGTTCATTGGGGACACGTCCCACCCATGCTTCGTTCAAGGACAATACTTAGAAGGGAAAGCCAGTGATGGGAAATCGGAGATGGTATCGGCAATGCAGCTGGCTAAGGGTTGGAAAAAAAGGGCGAGATGATCTACCTTGCGGCGGTATTTGAAGTGGAGGAGGCCACGTCTACGGAGATCTCCTAGGTTGTTGAGCCTATCCTAGATGAATTCAAAGATGTCATGCCAGCCGAGCTACCAAAGGGTCTTCCTCCTAGGCGGGCGATAGACCACAAAATCGATCTCCTCCCTGGTACTGTTCCCCCTGCTAAGGCTGCTTACCGAATGGCACCGAAAGAGCCGGTGGAGCTAAGAGTTCAATTGGATGAATTACTCAAGTCATGAAAACAGCCATCCAAGGCACCTTTCGGAGCTCCTGTCTTGTTCCAGACGAAGCATGATGGCACTTGCGGCTTTGCGTGGATTACCGGGGAATGAACAAAGCTATCGTAAAGAATAACTACCCAGTACCGTTGGTGGCAGATTTGTTCGATCGGTTGTCGACGCTTGCTTACTTCTCTAAGTTGGATCTGCGGTCAAGATATTGGCAAATCCGCTACAGAGGGGGAAACGATCACAGCCATCTCCTCCTTTCATACGGAAATCCTTGACAAGGTTCGTGACCTAGTCAAAGCTGACCCTACTTACGTAAAGTTGGTTGAGCAGGTCAAAGCCAGGAACGTGCGAAGGTACTGGCTAGAGGATGACTGGCTGTACCGTGAGGGCCAGCGTCTCTACGTCCCTATCGGCGGGGGACTGCGAGAGTGGATCCTGCGAGAATCCCATGACTCATTGTGGGCGGGTTACCCGGGGCGGGAACGGATGATTGCCCTAGTGAAGAAATGCTACATGTGGCCCCGACTTGAGGAGGATTGCGAAGCTTACGTGTGGTCTTGCCTGGTGTGCAAACAGGACAAGACTGAGCGACGGAGGGAGGGGGTTTGCTCCAACAGTTGCCGATTCCAGAGAAGCCTTGGGTGTCGGTTTCGATGGATTTCATTTCAGGATTCCCGAAGGTGGACAGGCTATCCTCAATCATGGTGGTGGTCGATCGCTTCTCCAAGTACGGCATCTTTGTAACTGCTCCCCATGCTTGCACGGTAGAAGTTGCGGCCGAGCTGTTCCATAAGAATGTGGTAAAGCATTTTCGGCTGCCGACAGACATTGTAAGTGATCGTGATGGTTCATGGGCCGGCTCTAGACACAACTCTTTGGCTTCTTGGGTTCGGAGCTGAAGTTCTCCAGGGCTAATCACCCACAAAGCGACGGCCAGACGGAGCGAGCAAATGCTTTGTTGGAGGAATACCTTTGGCACTACGTGATAGCAAGTCAGAAAAACTGAGTTCATTTACTTGATACTGCTCAGTTTTGCTATAACCTACACAGGTCGTCCGCGACGGGTTTTAGCACATCCGAGCTTGCCATTGGATACCAGCCGTTCACGCCACAAGAGGTAGCAGTGCAACGATCTGGTGGCCCCTGTCCAGCTGCCTATCGAATCGCCCGGGACAAACATGAGATGCTTAGTGAGGCACGAGACAGCTTGGAGAAAGCAGCCCGACGCATGAACAAGTATGCTAATCATCGTCGGAGGGTGGTTGAGTTTAATGTGTGCGACAAGGTCCTGCTTAAGCTCCCCTCGCAGATTTGGAAGAAAATCAATAGCAAGCGAGTCCATCGCGGATTGATTCAAAGGTACGACGGTCCCTTTGAAGTTGTCAAACGTGTGGGTGCGGTGGCCTATACGTTAAAGCTGCCTGAGAGGATGAAGATTCATCCGACGTTCCACGTGAGCTTTTTGAAGTCAATCCATGACGATGATCGTATCGAAGGGAGAGTCCAAGCAAAACGGGCACCTCCGACTGTGCCGGTACAGCATGAGCTTCAGGTGGAGCGCATTCTAGATCATCACGTCTTGGGGCAAAGCAAGAAGAATCGTTGAACGGAGTACCTTGTCCAATAGAGGGGCAAGGAGGTGGCGTAGGCTACTTGGGAGAAGGCCAACACCTTGTGGCAATTCGAGGATGAACTACAAGCGTACCTCAGCAAGGCGTCGACGAGGGCGTCAACTTCCTCTGGTGGGGGAGGTTTGTAAGCGCCCATGGACGGGTGCTAGGCAAGGCACGCCCAGGACAGTTCCTTGGGCATGGCTCGTGAGGGAAGCACGAGCAAATTGGTCATCGGCGACAAAGGGAAGCTAGATTGTTGCTTGCTTGGGTCATACGCATGCTGGGGCAGGTCTGAAATGACTAGGAGGTTGCGGCAGGCGACTCTGGAACTTCCTCTAACATTGCGGCAGGCGACTCTGGAGCTTCCTGGAGCATCAGAGGAAGCTCTGACGCGGCGACCCTGGAGCTTCCTCTGACGGATCAGGTGGAAACAGTGACCCTTGGGCTGCCTAGAGTGGGCGACCCTTGATATACTATTTCTGGTTGCATGATGTGCATGTGTAGATAACATGCATGCCCCATGACCCCTATAAATAAGAGATGTAAGGGGCGTGGGCAAGACACATTGAAAAGATTGAGTTTTGGAAATACAATCTGTGCCTTGGCCATGTCCTTGTATTCTTTGTGTTCTTGGTGAGCGAGTCCTTGTCGTTGAGTGCGAGCATGAGCGATACACGAGAGTACGCAAGCAAACACTTGAGCAAGTGGGGGCGGGACTAAGGGGAATCCGAACGAGAGGGCTGTTTGTGCTCCCGGGGAAGTTACGACGACGCGAGGGTCGAAAAATTTCTGGGTATGTTTCGTTCCAGTGACACCCTGCAAATTCACCTAGGGCGGGGTCTGGACGCCTGTTAACTAAAACTAAAGGTTAACGATCAATGCAAAATATGTCTGAGTTTGATTGTCCTGTCTGATTAAGGAGGATCTTCTCCCTTTTACACTAAATCTTGATATGCATGGGATGTGGTAGACATGGCGTTTACCCATGTATGATTTCTACCAAGATCAATTTTAACAAGTTCTCAGAGAACGTGACACCAAGTCTACCAAGATCAATTTATTCTCCTACAGATTTCTTAACCAGACTAGAGTTTGGCAGTGCTATAAGAGAAATAAAATTGGAGTTAGTAGAGAGTCATAGAGAAATAAATGTACGAATGGATGAAAAGCATCAGGAACTGATAGATATCATAAGTTTCCTTAAAGGCGATAGGTCTGAGAAAAAGAATGAACCCTTAGGAGAAAAGTCATTAATGGGAGATGCTTGAGTTACTTGAAAGCAGAAGGTTAATGGGATTCCTTGCAACGATCGCACTGAACCGCATCCTGGGAATTCTAATGGAGTGTTCGGAGTTGGTGTGGGTAGTTCAAAAAGCTCAATGCTTGAGTCTGATAAGAATGTAAATCCAACGTTCGTAGATCTCGACCATAATGTATTGTCAGCTTATTCGCCACTAGGGCGATGAAAGGAAACTGAGAGTTTTTACTATAAACCTAAGGAAAGTGAGGTTAACCCAAAAGTAGGTACTAACCCTGTTCCAGACTTAAGCGGCAAATTGCTCAAGTTATACCTCAAATGGTCTCAGGTGCAAAGACTGAAGAAGTGTGCCTGTATAGGAGTCAAATTCCTGACTATATAGAACGAGGAATACCTTGAGGATATAGGATTCCCAGCTTTACCTTGTTCTTGGGAGAAGATGAAAAAATGACTCATGTAGAACATATAACTATATTTACTCATCATATGGGGGAAATGTCAAAAAATGACATGTTGAAGCACAAATTATTTCCAAATTCCCTAACTAGAGATGCTTTTGGCTAGTATTCGAGAATTCTCCCGAATTCCATTCTAAATTGGGTCAAGATATAGACCTAGTTCCTCAAAGCAATTGATAAACTAGATTTAGTGACTTCTCTAGCAGAGATCATGAGAATGAAACAGCTACCGGAAGAAAGTCCTGCTTTATTTCTAGTAAAATTTGGGAGAAATCTACTGAAATGTGCAACAGCCTTATCTGAACAAGATCAACTCGAGAGAGCACAGAACGGTTTGTCAATAGAGACAAGGAAGAAACTTCAGGGAGAGCGTTTTCGAGATTTCCATGATCTCTCGAGGCGGGCAACTTAGTATCATAATCTCTTGTTAGAAGAGTTTCATTCAGTTGGAATTTGTTAAGTAGAAACTTGGGCGGAGATTGATGTAGTTGAATTCATAAAAGGGGAACCAACTATATGTGAGCCCTTAGCAAAGAAAATTTCCGAAGCTTGAGTTTATCAAAAATCTGATGACGAAAGGAAGTTCTCTTTTGATATAGATCAGATGGGTAAAATATTTGATTGGTTGTACTAGAAGGGGCGCATAAAACTTAGTCCTGGGCATAAATCGCCGTAGAATGATCAAGAAAACGCAAGTATTATAAATGGCATGGAACATTTACTCATATAACTCAAGAGTATATACATTTTAGAAATCTGATTCAAGACTTGATTGAGTCAAAGGAGTTACATTTCGCCGAAGTAAATGAGTCGAGTGTTGTAGATGACAATCCTTTCAGTGAAGAACTCATAACCATATATTTTCTCTTGAGTCTAAAAATAAGTGTGCCAAGTGTGATACTGATGAATATACCTCTATATTTTATCTCGAGACTGATGTTCGTGATGTGTCTCAGGGAATCAAGGTGTCAGGAGAGACTACTGTTGCCAATGGGCTTTTTAAACGCCTAGTTCCAGTTCGAGAAATCGTTGAGGGACATTGTCATTGGCATTTAGATTCTACCCACACTATGGACAAGTGTCGCAACTTTCGCAGGTATTTGCAAATGACGAAAGACAGCCTATGGTGTGATATTAACCCAGCTCGAGGAGGTGGCAATGGGAATGGTGATGTCAAACTCCCGCTTTGCCTCCCGAAATATACTTTAGGGAGCTCTTCGTCTAGGTCTTCCGAGTGTGAATACCGACAAAGACATTATGATGAGGGTGATCAGGTCGGCAAGTCAAGTGTGAGCGAACACATGGATGATCATGAGAAGACTGGGTGTGGCGTTCGAGAAAGGGCGCTAGACAACCATCCAAGGAAGGATGTCTCAGCTTCTGAATTTGCCAAGGTCCACAGATTGCTCCTTTTTTCGAGGAAGGGATGTTCTGTGAGAAGTGCAAGCTGGTTGCCTAGAACAAGTTTCTGATCCCACATATGTGTACCAAGTGTTGTGTGGTGTACTTCTTGAAGTTGGTTCTGATGTCAACGAATGAGGAGATTGAGATCAAGCTGAAAAGCAAGATCGAAGGTAATCTTACTACAAACTTTATTGATGCTATGGTAATTGAGCCTAACATGTAGGAAATTCAAGGTTATGATCCTGAAAAGAGAGACTTTGTTGATACAAAATGCCCTGTTAAAAATCTTAGGAGAATTGTAGGAAAGCCTTTGAAAGACCCACAATCAGAATGGCAACAAGTTTGTAGAAAAAGCAGTGATCCCAAAGTCAGTGCGCAAAAGAATTCTAAGCCGTACTCAGAGGGAAATCAAAAAGAGCAAAAGTGTTTTGCCAAGAGAGGCAAGTGAGCCTCAAGATGGGGGACAACAAGCAGAAGGCAAGGAAAAGGAAGTCTATGATGAGTTGGTTGATGGGATATTAGATATTGAATAGTTATATATGACCTAAAACTATCTAAGACCCTAATAATACTATGAATTTCAATAAGGATTCCAATAGACGTCTTTGGTTTTGGATTCCAAAGAATTCAACTTCAAAAAGAGATAGAGGCAAGTGAGCCTCAAGATGGCGTATAACAAGCAGAAGATGAGGAAGAGGAAGACTATGATGAGTATGTAGATTACACGCCGATACAAGAGGGATCCCCTTATGAACACCATGAAAGTGAAAATCCCACAGTGGCTTATAGTGTGGTCGAGTTACCCGCCTGTTTCTCGAGAGAAGGTAAGAGAGTTATGCTCACTAATAGCACAGTGCGTAAGGTTTCTAGGTCAAACCCTAAGTACCCAAAGGGATGGGGTAACATATTCATTTCATGTATATCACTGTGGATTTCGATGGAGTAAGGATGAATAAGGTGTTAGTCGACAACGGAGCTACGGTCAACATCCTTCCCTTTGTAAGTTTTATTGTAATGGGTAAAGAAAGGTGGTAGCTGACAGACACAAGGATGTCAATCACTGCCTTTAATATGAAGAGGTCAGAATACATGGGAGTGTTCTCGGTAAGCCTCCAGGTCGGGAGACACAAGATGGAGACGACTTTTTTCGTGTTGGGCATTCCCACGGCTTTCAACGCTCTCTTGAGACGAGATTGGCTCCATAATGAAGCTGTCATACCTTCAACTCTGCATAAAGAGTTGATGATATGGCTTGATGATGAAATAGAACTTGTGCGTGCTGATAAGAACCATTGTTCTTGTGAAACTAAGTCTCTATAATTCATTGCAGATCTTAAGAGGGAGAAGCAAAAGAAGAATGATCACGAGAATCAGTCGTTGAACCCTGAAGTCGAGAAGGTCATAGTCGCTCAGCCTCCCATAATCCCAACTGCATGGGGAAATGAAGAAGATGACACTCCTCGAGCTAGAGGTTTCACTCCACTGTTCAGATTTATTGTAGAAGCTCCTAGAGATGAAGAGCTTGTGGATAACCTAGGAATGTTCGTGCCCGGAGAATGGATCCCCATAACTCGGATGGGCGAGTGGTATCAAAGAATGCCGGAAGGAGACGTCTTCTTGACCCAAGCTGGAATTAGGATTGGAGATATGGAACTCGAGATCGAGAATCGCCTGGACAAAATGAGGAAAGAAACCAATATCAAGATGGTGACGTAGAGTCGGGGCTAGATAGACTCCCGCGAGAGGGCACTTATGAAAATTGAGGAAGAAGAAGGAGAAGATCTTGTCGATGTGCACCAAGAGTGGCGTCCCTTAGGGTGTTTAGGTTGTGATGAAAAAGTGTGTGTTGTCATTTTCTTTCAGTTTTAGGCCATTTCTAGGTGTTTTTACCTTGCAACTCGACAATCATAGTCGAGACACTTTGATTAGTATTAATCTTCCAAGATAATAAATTAGCGTTTACCATAAGAGAGTTGTTATGCGAATTTCGAGACTGTTTCGCTTGGAATTACTCGGAAATGCCACAACTGGATAGATGCCTGGTGAAACATAAACTCCCGATTCGAGAAAACTTTAAACCCGTACAGCAAGTAAGTAAACTCGTGTGTGAAGAAGTAAGAAAGCTTTTTCAAGCCAGATATATTAGGACATTTAGATATAGGGAATGGATCTCGAGCATTGTCACTGTAGTGAAGAAAAATGGTAAGATTCGAGTGTTCATAGATTTTTGAGATCTAAACAAAGCAACTCCAAAAGATGAGTATCATATGCCATCACCTGATGAATTAATTGATAAGAGAACATAAAATGTCATTATGTCATTCATAAATGGCAACTCGGGATATAATCAAATCTTCATCGTTGAGGAGGATATTTATAAAACGGCTTTCCGATGTCCAATTGGTATCTTTGAGTGGGTAGTAACGCCATTTAGATAAAAAATGCCGGAGCCACATATCAGAGGGCTATGAATGCTATTTTTCACTCTTTAGTAGGAAAGACGGTAGAAGTTTATATTGACGACATAGTTGTAAAGTCGAAAATGAATTATTTACATATTGAGGATCTCCGAGCTGCATTTCTCCAAATGAGAAAACAACAATTGAGATTAAATCCATTGAAGTGCGCATTTCGAGTCCAAGCTGGACAATTTCTTGAATTTCTAGTACATCAGAAAGGGATTCAAATTGATCCAGGTAAAATCAAAGCAATACAAGAATTACAACCCCCGAGAAGTAAGAAGGAGTTCTAGGCTTTTCTTGGGGGAATTAATTATTTGATGAGATTCATTGAGAATCTGGCAGGAAAAGTAGAGGCTTTCACAACATTATTGAGAGGAAAAATAGATATGTTTGGACTGATAAATATGAACAAGCATTCGAGAAGATCTAGGGGTATTTAACAAAGCCTCAAGTTTTAGCGTCACCCCAACTCGGGAAGCCTTTTATTTTATACGTGGCGGCAATTCACCACGATAGGTGCGGTCCTTGCTCAAGAAGATGACCAGAAGAAAGAAAGAGCCTTTTTTTTTATTTCTCTCGACTTTTGAATCCAATTAAGACATAGTACACAGCTCCGAAAAGATTGTCTGTCAGCATATTACGTAGTAACTAAGTTGAGACACTACATAGGGAGTAACAAAGTATATGTGGTCTTAAAGGAACAAGTTCTGAAAACATTCTTCGAGAGTTCTCTACTTACTGGAAGAGATAGTAAGTGGAGTCTAGTACTCTTTATGTATGACTTGCAATTCAGACATCAAAAGGACGACAAAGGACAAGTCCTTGCAGATTTCTTAGCAGCACTGAAGAATTGATGAAATACCTAACTCTAAGTCAACAATTGATTAAAAAGTTTCAACAAGTTATCTTGTAGCATGTAAGACGACAGGATAATGTAATGGCTAATTCGTTGGCTCAATTGGCATCCAGCTATAAATTGAATGATGTGTTACAGAGACAACTAAGGGGAGAAATCCCCGAGATAAGCTTACCTACCGTTAAGAAAGAATAGGGCGAGACCACTTCGAATTATAAGGTAGATGTTATGAAGGCAGATGAAGATTGGTGGATATCATACATCAAATTCTTGGAGAATCCCAATTCACAAGTTGAGTGAAAAATTATGCTGGCAGTCAGACAATATGTACTCTTAGGTGGCCTATTATACAAGAAAACTACATAAGGTGTTTTGTTGAAGGTGTGTCGTCATGGATGAAGCTACACCAATCATGTTAGAGATACATGAAGGGTTGTGTGCAACTCCCCAGTCAGGAGTAAAGATGCACTGGACGATTCAGAGACATGGATTTTATTGGTCGTCTATAAACAAAAATTGCATTGAGATGGCTAAGGGTTGTAGAAAGTGTTAGAAGTTTGGACCCATAACTCGAGCACCAGTGATGGAATTAAATCCTGTCACATAGTAATGGTCATTTAAGTCTTGGGTGTCAGATATAATTGGAGAGATTAGATCTCACTCGAGTAAAGGAGACGCCTACATATTGGTAGCCACATATTTTTTTTACCAAGTGAGTAGAAGTCAAAGATTATTAGAAAATCGATCAAAAAGAGTTAACCGTGTTCATTAAGGTGAATATCATGTTTTGTTTGGGACTCCCACACAACGTAGTAGTGGACAATGGAACCGCGTTTAACTAACAACAAATGCAGCAATTCGCGAAAGAATTCAGTTTTGTCATAAACAACTCCTCATCATATTATCCATAGTCTAATGGACAAATAGAAACTACAAATAAGATTATTAACAATGTAGCCCAGAAAATGATTGAGAATAACCCTAGGAGATGACATGAAATACTCCTCGAGACATTATGGGGTTTGAGAGTCACCAAAAGAGATAGTATTGGGGAGGCACCTTACAACTTGGTGTATGTGCAAGATGCCATTGTACCCACTGAGATAAAATATAAGCCTTTTCGAGTTAATCAAGCGGAATAAATAACAAATCGAGAAGACAATCCTCGAGAACTTGAGTATCACGAGGACCTGCGTGCAAGAGCAACAAACATAATGGAAGTTCAAAAAGGGAGAATAATGAGGTATTATAACAAGAAGGTCCATTCCAAAAGCTTCACGGACGGGGAGTGGTCACCTAACTGAGAAGGTTCGTTCAAGGTTAAAGAAGTGTTCCCAAATAACGTGTATCATTTACCTGACCTCGAAGGTCGTCCACATGAGTTGAAAATTAATGGGAAATATTTAAAATCTTACAAACCAACTATTTAGTAAACTCACAAATACGTCTTAAAGATGAGATTTTTGAGTTTGTGGATGCAGTTGGAAGAGTAAGGCAGTTCTTTAGAAATAAAGTCTATTATAGATTGCAATCCTCAATACAGAGGAGAGAGTAATGTTTAGGAAAGAGATACATGATATATGATCCATAAGCATTTTGGTAATTGCATCAAAGGCGTCACCTATCGTTTGGTTCGCATGTTTTTCTAGTCGAATCAGTCCGCCCTGTTAGCCATGATAGTAAATAGGCACTTCTCCTCGTGAGTCATCTAGTCATGGGACTCAGTTCTACCAGCACCCGGGCTGAAATTTGGAATATTAATCTCATTCTCTACTCCTCTAGTGGAAAGCCAAAGCAAAGAAAAGAGTCGCCACGAGTTCCTCGGTCTCCATGGATCATCTGATAAGCCAACTCCCTAGTGCCTGACTAGGGGTCTCCTTCTCTCTCCAAGATCAATGGACGAAGAGGCGTGTTGCGATACGTCGAGACAGTGAAAATTGGGAGAAGAGTGTTCTCGAGTTTATTCCCTCTTCCCCAGGGTGGAGTGTAAGAAAATGAGAAATTGGGAGAAGTCTCTCAATGAACACTCGCTCACATGGCTCGAATGAAGCCTCTGAGCCGCGAAACCCTGGAAAGGAGGCAGCCAATAGCCTAAGGTTGTGAACCTAGGCTTTCAAGAAACTAAATGTTGTGAACATGGGCCTTGAAAACAAAGAAACGGGAGAAGAACGACATCTCGACAAGACATGTTTCAATGTGAAGCTATGTGTTTTTCACAAGGAAATCGAGTCTATTTAAAACCCATTAAGAGTCATGCAAGACCCATGAATAAACTGTATAGAATCTTAGAAATCGTTGCTTTATAGAGAATCTTAGAAGCCTTATTTTACAGTAATAAAATTGTTTGAAGGAAAAGAGAGTAAATGTTGCAGCGAAACGTCTCGAAAAAGTGGAAAGCGTTGCAGGAAAGGAAGATTAGTAGTATTCAAGGCATTGAATGTCATTAAAGACAAAAGAATATCATTATGGCTTAGGCTAGGAATCAATGAAATGCTAAATAAGTTCTAAGCGTTGTTCTTCTCGAATCTTGTCTTTCTTCAATACAGCCTCCGCTAATACGGCTTCTCGCCTTAAAGTTTCATTTGGCTCTACAACAGCCGACTTCATAACTCGAGTCTTTTCGAGTTTAGATATGGATTTCAAGAGAGCTTTCTCCTACTTGGCAAGTTTCTTCATCTTCTCTAGAACAGCATTGAGACAATGACTTTTACGTCCAATCTTCGCATTCAAGAAGTTGAGCTCATGTTGGACTTGAGCTTCTGCCAACTCTTATTGAGCCTCAACCTGTAAAGCCTTGTGTCTAGTATCTTGGTCATGCTCATAGTCGAGCAAGGTTGTAGGCAACAATTTGGTTCGCCGTCGCTAGAGGAGAAAGGCCAATTCTTTTCAGTGCAACTCTGTATTGTTCGAAACTGTCCTCCGTGTAGATGATGGCAGTGCAGAGGAAGTCAATTATGAACTGGAAGTCCACTTGAAATTGTTGAACATCATCCAATAGTTCTTCATTAGCCACTTCCTCAGGAATGAAGCTGTCGTCCTTACGTTCTTCATTAACACCATCATCAGGAAAACTTGTTGTTGGAGTCTGAAGATTAAGGCTCTGCTAAAGGAATATGTGAACAGTTAGAAATGAAAAACTTTGAGACTTGAGGTTTGGAGGAAAAACATTTGACTTACACCAGATGGAACATCCTCTTGCGAATTGTCTTTAGAAGGCAGCTCTGTTGTGCCTGTTGCTTTATCCGTGACAACAGGAGGAACGGTAAGAGGCTCCATTTCCATCTCGACGTTGTCATGGTTTGTCTCATCGTCCCTGATGGTGAGGTATCTAGAGTTCCCATTGGTGCACCATCTCAAGTTACCCCAATGTCCTCGTGAGACAAAACACCTCGAGTTTCCAAAGCAGCTCTAGTAGACAAGGAAACTTCTTGAGTTTCGTCCTTAGTTGCTCTAATGTGTAGATCAACCCTTTCATTTTTGGGAGTACAGAATCTAAAAAAAATGAACTTAAGAAATGAGAAATGGGAAAAAGGTGAGAAAATACCTCATCATCAGGAACACGAGGAGGAGCCTTGGCTAATGATACCTCAGGATGAGATAAGGTAGACGTGTTCGCCTTAGAACCTTAGTCTAAGACTTGAATAATAGGCTCCTCGAGAACTGGCATTACCTGTCTCCTGAGGCTGCATTTCTGCCGCGTCAGAAGAGGTGCTCTCTCATGATCTATATCCTCACTTTGTTGTTTAGATCTACGATCCTCTCGAGCTTTAGATCGTTCTTCCCTAAGGTTTTCTTCTTCAAAAGACTTCAATGTTCGAACTTTGCACTTCTTCTTCGGCTCTAAAGGCTTCTGATTAGAAATTACCCTGAGCAAGATTCCAGTCTCAATCTTAACCATAGCTACAAAACAAATAGATTCAAGTTAATAATAACGATTATATAAGTTTTAATTTTGTAGCTTCCTTTTTGGGTCGAGACCGGGTACATAAAGATCATCCAAGTTACCGTCCAAGATAGTAATGAAACCTCGCAACTCAAACCACGTCATGACCCAGTAGACTAGGAAAAGTTCGGATGCATGAATCACATCGTTCCTCGGGAAAAGGAACTTGACCGAAGACAAGGAAGTTCGAGATAACGCTTCATATGCTTCCCCTAAAATGTCTGGTCGTAGTCTTCCCGTGGATAAAACTGTCGTATGACCTCACAAAAGGAACGCTGACATCTTGAAGATGTATAGCTAGGGGTTATACATCTCAAATGTAAACTTATCTCCTGGACAAACTCCCACTAAGTCTCGAGATGTCAAGGCACTATCCCAGTAAGACCACTCAAGGAAGTTGTCTCGAGCTATATAGAACTTATTGGGAGGATATGGTTCTGTTCGCGTGGCAAAACACGTCGCGATATATCGGGGACTCAAAGTGTTGAATGAAATGTGGTTGCCAATTAACAAAGACACAAAGAACAATCACAATTCAGTAAGCATAAAGAGAAAAACCTACAGCCATCTTACAACAACACTTAAAACAATTGCGAACAGATATGTTGACAACCAAGCACCCCTTTGGGGTCATAGAATGATTGTCGTGTGTTTACAATTGACTAAGGCTGACTTATTTATAGACACTAACTAATAACTGTCGATCGACGCACATTTAACACGTGCTAATTGTCCTAAAGCTAACTATTATTCAACTGCTAAGACGACTCCATCATTGACGCTCGTGAGCAATGGCTTCGGGTCTTGACGTCCGACGTCGATACTGAAGACATCTGATGAAGCCTTATCTTCGAACATCCTTTCTGTCGAACTGCACTCCCTCGGCTTGTTCTTGACCGATCCATGCCTTAACAGCCGCCTTCGACATGACAATCGAATATCTTTCAAGGAACGTCGATCTTAGCATCTATTAAAGCCCATCGCAGAGAACCCAAAATGTCGTTTGCCATGTAAACAGGTTCCTATTCCTGTTTCTTCTCGGGATTAGCCACTCACTCATCAAGAGAGATATAGTCATAGGAGACCACGTCCTCGAGTCACTGCACATGCGAAAAGCTATTTCGAGTCCAAAACACCTCTCGCCCTTTAGTATTGATTTGCCAAAGGAAGTCAGCCGAGGAAACCAGACATGTGCCCATAAATGAAGTAACCATATTGGACCCCCCGACGGATGGTTCGGGAAACCTTGTCTTTCACAAGAACAGAAGCACTCCGAAGGCTTCTAGACAACAGTTGGAGAAGGAAAGGAGCGAAGACTACAGTCCCATCAGTCTGGACCAAAAAAGTGTTGATCCAGGACATGTAGATAACAGCTTGCTTCCCAAGACTACAAAATATATACTTGCTAAGCCATTCGAGATAAAAGTCAAATTCTTGTTTTGCTTCCCATTTGGTAGTTTTCCCTCTGACAGCGTGGAATAGCTCCATATGAATGTTGACCGTGTTGTGGATCTTATGATTGTTGTATAAAAGCTTATCTTCCACTGCTTTATGAAGATATGCATTAATACCCGATGCAAACAACCCGTCAACAAGCAGATATCTTATATAGTTCGGTCATCGGTCCCTCGGGAAGGAAGAAAACATTCAACCTTGAATTCCACAAAGGGATCAAACTAAAGCAGACCTTGGGAAGTAGAATCTCATCCTCCTCGAGATTGCTACCAAATCTTTTAAACCCAAACAACGCAACTTTTCATCAAACATGTCTTCCCACATGTCAAACCACTTCTCAGTGGAAGCATCGGTCGGAGGAAACCCTATATGCTCTTTCGAATTGAGCCAGTTGACTGGGGCAAAAAATTCAGAACGACAACAAGGGAACCAACGTCATGCTCGTTGGTTTGGTCAGGAGATAGGTTTGAGGAATTTCATGCTCGTTGAGGGCACTCAACGGCACCAAGGGAACCAACGTCATGAGCGGGGGATCACAATCTGGAATGAGGATGACCACCTATTGATCACAAGACCATAGTACTGGCCGAATCGAACATGGTCGGACATCTTCGTGGGTGCCATTGCTTGAATACCTTGCTCCGAGGAAGAAAGTTTCGAACTTTTGGGAAAGTGAGAACTAAGGAGTAAACTGTGTTAGATCAAACGATCGAGCTTTGATAGGGGAGCGTTTTCTGGAAGACGAAAAAAAATGAGAGTTTCTAAAAGAGATTCTTTTTAGACAAGTTTTGTCTAAGTACAGTGATAAGACGTGACAATAGGAAATTTTGGATCTCTGTATTAATGACTTAAGGACAAAGATGTTTATGGTTGAACAAACATAAAGTTTCTCACATTATGTTTAACAAAGGGGGAGGATTAATGTTGACACATAAATTTTGGCTTCGTCCTTAATGGGCCGAGGAGGTAAAACTCTGTATGAGCACTACTCGAGAGGTGCCTCCCGAACAGGGGCCCAAGAAGTACTTCTTGAGCACGTCACAGATAACCCCATATAGCTCGAGACCCGAGCAGTTTCCCACTAATCGAGAGCCGGTAATATCTTGAGGGGACTCTCATTAAACCACGTCCGATTACTTTAATGGAGCACGACACGTGGCAAACCCAAAGAGGCCGACCAAAGCACAATGTGCATGGCTCCTATAAAATAGGGATTCAATCGTCTGCACGATCTGAGAGGATCACATTTACCTATAATCGTAACCGCAAGATTCTGAGAACATAAATGGCAGAAAGAACAAAGAAAAAGGGGACGATCAATTAAACACAAACCTAGATTTGTCTAAGTTGGTCAACCACCTATCCTCTCTTCACCAGCGTCCTAAAAGCATCCTGAAACCACCTTCACTCCACTACATCTGACCATTCCTCCACCAAGATAGACTCCTCTAAAGGGATATGTTGTAGTCGTCGTTCATTTGGAGCACCCCGTCGTTGTTTTGAAGCTCCTTTTTGCTGTATTTCAATTCGCATCATGTCTGTAAGTGTTGTCATGTAATTCAGTACTGTTTAATTAATTCAAGCATTGTTTTCCCTTTAAATTTGCTTTCATTTACTTAATGACGACCACAGTTTCTCTGTAAAATTCAATACGTGTTGCGGGGAACACACAGTAGCGAATCCGACAAAGAAAAAAGCAATGATGGCTGCAATAATCCAAAACCAAATATGGCTCGGGAACTGTCTGCTATTATGAGTACCCTCCAACTCTTAATGGAGAGGGTCACTGTAATCGATAAGAAGCACGACGCCTTTAAGGAAAAAATCGCCTCTAAGATGGACGTTGTTGTCCAGAACCTGGAGGCCATATTGGGGGTACCCATATGCAACCCTAGTAAAGGGAAGGGAAAATCGGCCACCAAACGTCACTTCGATGATGAAACCAATTGGGCATCCACAGCCGAAGGAAAGAAAAAGGTTGGGGAACATTCCTATTTTCTCCACAAGCTCTTAAGGGACTGTCCACAATAATTCTCTACCTGTGACCAACGAGGGTTGAAGGACTACACGACGAGATCATGAGGCTGGGTATCAACCTCCATTCCAAAGGAGGAAATTCTTATAAACAGGAGGAGAACTTTCAGATTCGTTGTCCTGAAGAAAATCGACACTCTAAGTACCTTCCTCAGCCCATGCGCGGAAGAGGGATGGCAGTACAAGAGATTATCGATGGCGCAACCTGGTCTCATGCCTGAAATAAGGGATTACGTAACCCAGCTAGTTGAATAGGTGATTCCCAGAGCAAACGATATGAACAAATTTGAGATCTATCGTGCTCCTTACCCTAACAACATCGACCGAGATTATCCTTTTCCAAGGGGTTACCGCATGCCTGAATTTGCCTGTTTCTCTGGCAAAGAATGTATTGTTAGTGTGTACACTTATGTGCCATGACACGTTATTGCATTAGTGGATAAATAATTAATAGAAGTGAGTATTTTTCATTGATTATTTTACTTTTCTGCACGTAAAATTATTTATTATAAAGTCCCACAGATTAATAAGCGTGTTAATCTGAAATAGTCTATGATCGGATAGATGTTTAGAGAGGGCATAGACATCATGACCATCACTGAGAATAACTGAAGTCATGAGAGACCAAGGGATAGTAGTATATCTAAGTTATACTTCTGGGTACCCCAAGATTTGATACCACGTATTGAACATCATTGGTCAATCCTCTTTATGGACGAGTACAACTGATCTTTGAACTTGAGACTTTCATTAATTCTATACGCGGAGTTTGTGCGCTTTGACGTCGTTAAAAGAAGTCCTTAACAGGATTGTGAGTAATACGATTGTTGGGTGTTTGACAAAGCGTAGAGAGAATAATGTTAAATCAATATAGGATTCCTCGATGTTTTGGATTAGAGAGTTGACATCTAGGCCACTTGATAGATATATTAGTGACTCTAAAATCCATGGCCATGGTAGGAATGTTTTGCATTCAAACGACTCTGTTATATTTTGTTAATCAAGCAAAACAATTAATTCGGTGATAATGTAGTTTGGACTGAATTAATTAGGATGTCGGTTAGATGAAGAAATTGAGTTACAAAGTAATCTATTCATACTGGTAGATGATTTATGATCATCATCCAAACACGTTGGATGACTAAAAATTATTACTAGATGGTTACCTTAGTTTGTGTATGGAGTTACACTGTCTTCGTGTATACGACCAGCGGGGTCGCCTGGATAACACGTCGACACGAACCTTATAGTTACTATTTTAGTGGATACTAAAATTATTCATTTAATATTTCAGAAATAGGATTAATTGGATTGTTGATTATTCTAAAATATTGGAAGGAAAATTTACACCAAGATGGACTATGGATTTATTTCGATCGTTTTATTTTAAAAAGGGATATAAAATAAATATTTAATATTTATTTAGATATTATATCCTAGAAATAATATTTCTTTTTAATTATATTAATGTGTGAATGTCGTTCCGCTGGTTGAATTCTTACCATTGGCATTAGAGCCCGTTCATGGTTGAATTCTATAATTTTTGATAAACCAATTTCTAGTTTTTAATTGAAATTTATATATTGAGTTAATCTGTATAAATTCTACATCTCAATGATGAGATTGGATTTAATCTCAAAGTGAGATTATCACGCTGAACTGTGAGCTGTTATTATTAATAATTATTTTTCAAATAATAGTGAAATGTTCCTAAAGACTCGTGACTATTCCAGAATTAGAACTATTATAATATCTTATTTATTTGATTAGAAATGAATTGCCAAATGGGCAATTATTTAAATTTGTAAATATAGTCACATTGCTTATGATGAATTATTAGAAAAAAAAAACTTCGGCTAGAGTGGAATTCAAAATAAAGATGTTATAAGTGAATTCGGATAATAAAATTTGGAAACCAAATTATAATTATTTACTAATTAAATTATATAAATAAATTACATTATTTATGAAAGGTTTTCAAATTTGCGGGCGGCTGGAAAGGAATTTAATATATAATAATTGACAGATTAATTTTATTAGATTCATGATTTTGGCCATGTCATTTTAAATATCTTATCTGCCAAATATGATTAGAAGGTATTAAAAATCATTAATAATTTTAAAATCCTACGTAGGGCAGAATGTCCTTAAGATATGCAGTCAATATGTTTTATAACAAAGTACGAATTTAAAATTAATTGACCTCGAGCAATATTTGCTCAAATAAAATATTAACCCAAGAAATAAGATTTTAAGTAATTTTGAAATAGACCCGGCATTAATTATCAGATCAATAATTAATTTTAAAAGTTATAAACATGAAAGTAATAGTAATAAAATAAAGTGCCGGGCGAGAGACAAATATGTCCGATGAAAATTATAATGGTGAGACAATACTAAAAAACAATCAAATACCCTAATTATTAAGTCAATCATTATTAAATAAAGGCCATCCACTAATGTTTATTATAATAGTTAGATTTTTCCCATGAGTCGGTACAGCTTAACTATGGGTTTATGATAGAACATTGGTAATTTATTATAAATGATTAATGGGTTGACTTAACTCAATTTAGTTAGCTTATTTAGCTTAGCTAAGGTCAGCTGTTTTGGGGGACATCTATTGAGATTAAGAGTAATTAGACTCAACGTGAGAAATACCAGAAGTCACATAGATAATTTTGATTGGCAAGTTAAGGCATACTTGTTTCGTGTGGTGTGTTCGTACAGCTCAGCTGTATGCATACTTCATGTTTCGAAATTTCGATCCCACTAGGAATTATAATCAACAGAAGGGGCCATTGTTTTTTAATAAAATAGTGAGAGCTATATTAAAGTCCTTTATTAATTAAATTCCACAAATACTGAAACTCTGTTTTAAATTATTTTGTAGATGGCAAACACAATCACCCTTTCACTACGAAGCATTCTCGCGGAAAGATAATATCCTCATCGGTTCCAGCTACCTGAATTGGTATAGGAAACTAAAAATTGTCCTAAGGCACGAGAAAAAAATTTATGTGCTGGAGGATCAACACTTAAAGAATCTGCGCCTGATGCTTCTGAGGATGATCAGTCTTACTACGTTCAATGCTTGAAGGATGCACTTGATGTTCAGTGCATCATGTTGTCCTCTATGTCTCCCGAGTTACAGAGGCAGCATGAGAACAAAAGTGCTAGGGTGATTGATCATCACTTACGTGAGCTCTTCCAAGAGAGTGCCAGAGTTGAGAGGTCGAGCATTATTTCAAATAATGCTGGTGGAAGGAAATCCAGGTTGGCTACATGTACTCAAGATGGTAAGGTACATTGAGAGGCTTGAGAACTTGGGTTCCAAGTTGGACCAGGACTTAGCTGTTGACCTGGTTTTGTCCTCACTCGCTCCATCATTTTCTCATATTGTGTTGAACTTCAACTGAATAGTATGGAGAAGAGTTTGACTAATCTGATAGCAATACTGAAAACTGTTGAGAAGGACATGAAGGTGAATCCTTCACTTCGAGTAGTGAGGGTTAGAAAGACCAACAAGCGTCCTGACATTGGGAAATTTAATCCCAAGGCCAAAGCAGTTAAGAGCGTCGGACCGCCAGTTCAAAAGAAGCTTAAGAAAGGGCAGTAGGTACCCCAGTCGGATCAGAAGGAGGCAATATGCTTTCATTGTGGCAAAAAAAGCCATTGGAAGAAGAATCGCTTCCAACTCATGAAGAAGAATGCTCGTAGAGCGGATGCTTCAAGTTTCTTTGTGATTCAATGCAATCTTTTGTTTCTTCATCATGGGTCATAGACTCCGGAAGTAATTCTAACATTTATACGAACTTGCAGGGTCTAAGTAATTGCAGACGGCTGTCCAAGGGCGAGATGGACCTACGAGTGGCGAATGGAGTTAGAGTTCCTGCATTAGCTGTAGGGACGTACTTAATAAAGTTGCCAGTTGATTTGATTTAAATTTGGAGAACTGTTATTTCGTTCCTAGTTTTTCCAAGAACATCATTTCGGTGTCGACTTTAGATGTCAAGGGATTTGTATTTGAATTCAAGGACAAGTTGTGTTCCTTTTATTTGGATGAAATGTTCGATGGAGATGCTTCATTGAATAAGGGTTTGTATGTTTTGAATTTGGATGAGCCGATTTACTGCATTGAAATGAAGAAACAGGAAACGCGTGACTCAAACTTAACATATCTCTGGCACTGTACACTTGGTCATGTAAACGAGAAAAGCATTGCAAGGTTACTAAGTAATGGGTATTTAGACTCTTTTGAGTTAGAGCCCATACATAAATGTGAAGCGTGTTTACAAGGAAAAATGACTAAAAAGCCTTTTACCAAGATAGGTGAAAGGGCTAAGGAACTGCTAGAACTCATATATAGTGATGTGTGTGGCCATTGCCGGTTCAGGCCAGAGGAGGGTATACATATTTCGTAACTTTCACCGACGATTTAAGTAGATATGGATATGTCTACTTAATGAGGCACAAGTCTGAAACTCTGGAAAGGATTAAAGAATTTAAGAACGAGGTTGAAATCATCGAGGCCTGAGGATAAAAGCCTTTCGGAGTGATCGAGGTGGCGAATATCTTAGCCAAGAGTTCATTGATTACCTAAAAGAGTGTGGGATTGTTTCACAACTCACACCTACTAGAACACCGGAGTGGAATGGTGTTTTAGAAAGAAGGAACCGCACACTCATGGACATGGTTAGATCATTGACGAGCATGGAAGTCTTCCACTGTCATTTGGGATTATGCCTTAGAAACAACAGCATGCATGCTTAACCGAGTCCCAACCAAATCAGTAGATAAGACTCCTTACGAATTATGGTTTGGGAAGAAACTAAACTTGTCTTATCTTAAGATATGGGGCAATGATGCTTATGTGAAGTATGACAATTCTGATAAGCCTGCGGCAAGATCCACTAAGTGTTTGTTTGTAGGTTATCCCAAGGAAACAAAGGGATACTACTTTTATCTCCCAAGCGAGCACAAAGTTATCGTTGCTCGATATGCTACTTCCTTGGAAAGAGGTAGTAAAGTCTGTCTTGAAGAAATTTCGGACTCTAGAAAAGGGTTGGAAAAGGAACATTTGGATAGAGAATCGGTACCACTACTACAAGTGATTCCAATTTCTGAAACTACTAAAGGAACGCAAGATCAAAATAAGTCGACAAGAGTACACCAAGAGGCTGACATATATGGTTAGCTGGTAACCCAACATGGGGAAGTACTGCTCATCAAGGATGATGAACCGTCGACTTATGAGGAAGCAATCGCTTCAAATGATTCCGAGAAATGTCTAGAAGCCATGAAATCAGAGACGGACTCCATGTATACCAACCAAGTTTGGGAGTTGGTTGATGCGCCAGTTATTGTAAAACCCATACGGTGCAAATGAATCTTCAAGAAGAAGATTGACATGGACGGGAATATAAGTACCCATGAAGCAAGGCTTGTGGCCAAGGGTTTCACTCAACGTCAAGGAATTGATTATGATGAAACATTTTCACCTGTTGCAACGCTTAAGTCCACTAGAATTCTGCTTGCGATAGCAGCTTACCAGGATTATGAGATCTGGCAGATGGATGAAAAATCACTTTTCTGAATGGAAAGTTATAGGAGGAAGTATTTATGGTACAACCTCCCGGTTTCATTGCATCCAAAAAAACAGATAAAGTATGTAAGCTCAAGAGGTCCATTTACGGGCTAAAGCAAGCATATCGGGGTTGGAATCTGCGATTTGATGAAACGGTCAAAGAATTTGGCTATGTTAAAAATCCAAAGGAACCTTGCGTTTACAAGAAGGTTAGTGGGAGCAAGATTTCATTCCTAGTACTCTATGTTGATAATATAATTCTAATAGGCAATGATATCCTTAGCCTAGAGTCTACCAAGACTTGGCTGGGAGAGTGTTTCTCTGTGAAAGATCTTGGGAAAGCGACTTATGTCTTAGGTATTAGATTATACCGAGAAAGACAAAATAGGTTGATGAGTTTGAGTCGAAATATGTATATTGACAAGGTGCTGGAAAGATTCAGCATGCAAGATTCTAAGAGAGATCTTGTCAATGTCACATGGTGTACATCTTTTCAAATGTATGTGTCCGAAGACACAGGAGGAGAGAGGTAGGATGGGCAAGATACCTCATGCATCGTCTATAGGGTCCATTATGCATGCCATGATTTGCACTCGACTCGATGTTTCGTATTCTTTGAGCTTGACATGTAGATATCAGTCAAATTCTGGATAAGGTTATTGGACATGTTCTTAATTTATGGAGGAGATGAGATGTTAGTTGTCCGAGGATATACTGATGCTATTTTCCGATAGATCGGGAAGATTTGAAATCGCAGTAGGGTTATGTGTTTTGCTTGAATAATGCAGCTGTATGTTGGAGGAGTTCCAAGTAGGAGACGTTTGCATATTCTACAGCTGAGTCCGAGTACATTGTATTGTCCGAGGCGGCAAAGGAAGCTGTGTGACACAAGAACTTCATAGCGGAGCTTGAAGTGCTTTCGAGCATTGTTGACCCAGTGACATTGTACTGTGAAAACAATGCAGCCATAGCACAGGACAAGGAGCCGAGGTCTCACCAACGATCCAAGCACGTATTCCGGAAATATCACACCCACAGAGAGATTGTTCAAAAGGGTGACTTGGTAGTTAGCACAGTTGATACGAGTGATAATATCGCTGACCCACTGACAAAGGCCTTACCTCTGCAGAAACATGAGACCCATGTGAGGAGCCTAGGACTTCGAGTCCATAGTGCTTGGCAATAGTGCAAGTAGGAGATTGTTAGTGTGTGCACTTATGTGACAAGTTCCTTTATTGTATTTGTGGATAAATAATTAATAAAGATGAGTATTTGTCATTGATTATTTTACTTTTCTACAGGTAAAATTATTTATGATAAAGTCCCACAAATTAATGAGCAGATTAATCTGAAATAGTTCGTGATCGGATAGATGTTTAGAGATGACATGGACATCTAAATCAATGCTGAGTTTAACTGATGTCAAGATAGATCGAGGGATAGTATATCTAAGTTATATTTAGGGGTACCCTAAGATTACAAATATTGGACACGACCCTTTTAAGAGGATACATATATTGAACATTATTGGTCAATCCTCTTTATGGACGAGTGTAACTGATCTTTTGACATGAAAATTTCATTTATTGTATGCGTAGAGTTTATCAGCTTTGACGTCGTTGAAAGCCCTCGAATTAACCGGATTGTGAGTAATACGATTGTTGGGTGTTTGACAAAGCGTAGAGAAAAAAAGTTGAGTCAACATAAGATTCCTCGCTCGTTTTTATCAGAGAGTTGACATCTAGGCCACTTGATAGAGATATTAGTGACTTTAAAATCCATGGCCATGGTAGAAATGTTTTATATTCAAGGGAGTCTATTATATTTTTGTAATCAAGTAAAACAATTAATTCGGTGATGATATCTATTGTGTCGAATTAATTGGCATGTCGGTTAGATGAAGAGATAGAATTACACGGCAATCGGTTCATAATGGTTGGTCATTTATGATAATTATCCTAACACGTCGGATGACTAAAAACTGTTGCTAGACGGTTAACTTCGTTTTTGTATGGATTTACACTGCCTTCGTGTATACGACCTTTAGGGTCACACGCATAGCACGTCGACACTAACCTAATAGTAGTTATTATAGTGGATACTAAAATTAATCATTTAATATTTCAGAATTAGAATTAATTGGATTATTAATTTATTCTAAAATATCGGAAGGAAAATTTGGACTAAGATGGACTATGGATTTATTCTAGTCGATTTATATTAAAAAGGATATAAAATAAATATTTAATATTATTTAGATATTATATCCGAGGTATTTTAGTGGCAACATGTGCTTTTAGAGGGATGCAGGAGGTTCTTTTAGCCATCTACTCGGCAAGTTCCATGGTACTTGAGGAACTGCATTGCAACTAAAGGGGAACGACAAACTACCTCTTGTCTGGCTGTCCTCTTTCTTGGCAAACTAAGTGGTAGCATGAGGACATTACAACTAGTCTCATTCGCCTCGGGTGGAGTCTCAGACTGGACTGGGTTGTAGTCACTCAGCGTATTAAATGCACCGTGGCGCGTCGTATTCTTCTCTCTCTCTCCGCCTTTTGGTCATCTCAGTAGGTAACTAGGGTTGTGCTTCTGTACCCACCTTCCGCCATGTATCCGCCGCTGGGATGACAGGAACGCGGATGCAGCGTGAGTGTTTGAGATGTTGGAGGCGATTATTCATATGAACAAACTCCCTCTTATGTGGGTCGTAACCCCTTCGAAAGCACTCCATGATAGGAGGATCCAGATGGTAGGTTGACTCGGAGTCGGGTAAATCACCTGATGGGGGGTTGACCGTCTGTACTTTGATCTTCCCCTCGGATGCCATGCCGGCCAGTAGCAGGAAGTACTGGTTACCATGAGATCTTGATGATTTTAGGCTTAAAAATTTTATTTTTATTGCTTTTGCTGTGCCCGAATTCTAGCATGTATTTCTCTTGTCGAACATATCGCCCGCTTCACTCACCAAATTGGAGAAGCTGGCACAAATGGGTTTTGGAAACTCTGGTTTTGTTTCCTAGCTCCCTCAGAGGAACAACCTTTACGTGATATATGAACCTTTCCCCGAATTTGGTGAGAAACTGGGAGAAAATACAAATGCAATTCACGCTGCCATTCGCTCAGGCTGATCCAACCGTGACACAGCAAGACCTCACCCATATGAAGCAACAACTTGGAGAATCTGTGGCAATCTTCCTTAACGGACTTCGGAAGATAAGGCTGAGATGTAAAACTTCTGCATCTAAAACCGAACTCATAGCAATAGCTCATGATTCTCTCCTTTTCCGGCATAGGAAAAGGCAAGAGGGAGAATTGTTCAAGGATTGCAACGAGTTGGCCAGAAGGGCCATCCGATATGAGAACCTTCTCAGAGGGAAAAGTCGGGTGAAAAGGAGTCTAATTATAGGACTCTTGGTGACTTACCATGCGGAGCCGATAGTATATGTCGACGTCACAGAATATGGCAAGCGGCAATGCCCGACCTGCGAAGAATTGACCAAGAAAAAGTTCCGAGTCAAAGCCTCTCCAAAAACATGGGATGAAAGGAAGTATTCCTTCAACGAGTCGAAGGCAGATGAAATCTTCGAGTTCATGCTTCAAAATGGGTGGATTTGACTGAAAACGAGCCATCGACTCCCTCGCACTGGCATGAAGAAGTACAAAAACTTCTACAAATGGCACAAGTCATTTACTCACACCATTAGGGACTGCATCACGTTTAGGAACATGATGCAGGACTTAAAAGAATCAAAGGAGTTGCGCTTCCCTGACTCGGGGGAACAGGCGTTGACAGAGTCACACCCTTGTGGTGACTTAATTGAAATAAACGCGTTTGATCTCAACTGCCTAATTGTCTCCCCTTCATTGATGTAGAGAGACCGAGATCAGTCGATCGAAACTGGCGAAACAATCATCGCCAATATGTTGTGCAATCGGCTCGTGAGCAAGGGAACACTTCAATGCCCTGCTGATCTCAAGAGCATGCAACTTGATCGTTGTCGCTGGCACATGGATGCATCGCACACCATTGATCGGTGCCACACCTTAAGGATGTACCTGCTGAACGAAAGGAAAACAGATTGGTATGTCCTTAACCGCCTTGAGGAGATGGCTATGGGGATCAACAGTGGTATAAGGGTGCATCAACCCCCGGAAAGACAACAATAACGGAAAGGCACTCCACCAACTAGAGCGAACGAGCTCCAAACTCTCAAGTAATTCCTGAGACGGGGAACGGCGGGCAAAAGCGAAAACACCCAAAACGAGTCTCGCACAAAGAAACTCCCCAAGCAACGTGTTGTTGACCGTCTTGGACCTCAACAGGCCATAGAGAATACAGAGCAACAAGATCGTTCCCGAGGCGACAAAGTATAAGAGAAGGAACCTCACTAGCCCGATTTCTGACAGCTGACATGCTTTAATATTTTCGATCAATAATTAAACACATACCCGGAAAGCATGCCTCTGAATTTCGGTAAACCAAATAACTTTAGCGAACGATCAAGAGCCCAACGTGTGACTCCTCTAGCGGTATCCATGCGCACGTGATCACGAACACCTCTCGACGATCCCTTTGGTGCTAGTCTTTTAGATCGCCTGGAAATGTTTTTATTTTGGAAGCAAAGGAAAAACTTTCGAGGTTTTGTATTTCTCACGCCAACTCGCCCTCTATTCCGATTTCCTTTTTATTCGACGCTATCAGACCGTCATATCCCTAAAAGACGATTAAACAAAAGGTAACGTAAATTGATTAAGAAGATTTTCAATTAATATCTACATTTAATCGACGTTCAATAATGTGGCGATGCGCCATGTCCTTATTGATAATGGAGCAACTATCAATGTGCTTCCCCTTGAAGCATATAAGCACTTGGGGGATGGCATTGCCAAACTGGAAAGGACTGACGTAAGTGTCAGTGGATTTAACGGGATTACCTCCTCATGCCTTGGCGTGGTGCCCGTCCTACTCCGTGTGGGCACAGGCCGGTGATATACCCTCAACTCTTTACCAAGGACTTCTACATGGGGAAAACACGGTTTAGAGGTGATCATGGGGTAAGTGAGCAAGAATGCTAACATGTCTTATGTATGTGCGAAGCAGGTTATGAATTCCCGGTGTCATACAATGGACTGCCCTTAACAGCACCTCAGCAGCCAGTCGTTCCAACCAGATGGGGCGACGAGCGACAGCCCGAAGCCGATGAAGACCTGACCCCGCTTGAGAAACATATGCGTGAAGCAGGGTTGCAAGGCAATAGCGACGCTCATCAGACGGAGACGGATTTGGAGCCCTAACTCCTAGACTCGCCTTCGTCCAATGGAGAATGACACGCTCGATCCACTATCGAACGTCCTAGAAAGACTAGGTAGCTGTAGGGCGTCCAGAATAAATGAAGCACAATGTAATTGTTTCCCTAGGCATGGCAAGACATGTCAAATATTTATTTGATGAATAAAGAAGTCCCTAATACTTTTGTCGTCCCATGTGATCCATTAAGCGAAATCAACTTGGGAACCACGGAAACACCACATATCACCTTTCTCAGCTCACTACTAATCAGAACTGACGCAGGCGACGTTAGCAAAGTCCTCCACACCGATAAAGATTATTTCGCCTGGTATTACACAGTGATGCCTGGCCTTGACCGAAACTTGGTCGAGCATCGACCCCCGACATACAATAACTTTAAGCCCGTGAAACAAACTTCAAGAAGGATGTCACGGGAAGTAGCCCAGATGGTCTACGATGACATTAAGAAGTTGTTCAAAGTCGGTTATATAAGAACGGCTAAATACGTAGACTAGATCCCTAGCATAGTTCTTGTCATTAAAAAGAATGGCAAGATTAGGGTATGCATAGATTTTCGCAACTTGAACAAAGCGATAGCTAAAAGACGAGTATCCAATGCCCATTACCGACGACCTTATAGGCAAATCGGCAGCGCATGAAATAATGTCCTTCATTGACGGATATTCCAGATACAACAAAATCTTCATCACCGAAGAAGACATGCATAAGGCATCATTCAGATGTCTCCTCGGGAGATTCGAATGGGTTGTCTTGCCCTTTGGTTGAAGAATGCCGCAACCACTTATCAGAGAGCGATGAACCTCATCTTTGGCCACTTGATTGTGAATACAGTGGAGCTGACGACCTTATAAACAAATCAGCAGCGCATGAATTAATGTCCTTCATGGACGGATATTCCAGATATAACCAAATCTTCATCACCGAAGAAGACATGCATAAGACATCATTCAGAGGTCTCATCGGGATATTCGAATGGGTTGTGATTCCCTTTGGATTGAAGAATGTCAGAGCCACTTATCATAGAGCGATGAACCTCATCTTTGGCCCATTGATAGTGAATATAGTGGAGGTGTACAGTGACAATGTGCTGGTAAAGACCAAGCGAAGTCAGGACCATCAAGCTCATCTAAGCGAAGCATTTGAAAAGATGTGACCGCATAACCTAAAGCTCAACCCCTCAAAATGCACTTTTGGAGTCCAAAAGGGGCAGTTTCTTGGATTCCTAGTACACTAACGAGGGATTGAAGTTGACTCCCTTAAAACTCGCATTATCCGGAAGCTACCTCCTTTCCAAAGCAAGAAGGAGCTCCAAGCCTTTCTCAGAAGGGTTAACTATATGCGTCGCTTCGTAGGCAACATAGCATCTAAACTAGCGCCTTCTCAACAATCATAAGAGGAGAAGGGAATGGGCAAATAACTTGGACCGCACAGCATGAGCGAGCTTTCCAGGAAATAAAGAACTATCTAACGAATCGTCTTATGCTAGCGCCACCAGATACGAAGGTGTCATAAATCCTTTATGTGGCTACATCACAATCTAGTATCGTAACTATGTTGGCACAAGACCAAGGCGGGGTCGAAAGAGCTATGTATTACCTCTCCTGACTCCCCACAGAGACAGAGCAGCGGTACACCCCAACCGAGAATATATGTCTGGTTGTTTATTACTCTGGGATTAAACTCATACATTACATTGGGTCCGACGATGTATATGTCGTTTCTAAGACACCTATGGCTAAGGTGTTCTTCGATAACCCCCTTCTTACGGGAAGGATTGGCAAATGAAATTTAGTGCTCTCTGCCTACAATCTATACCACAAGCCTCATACTTCAGTAAAAGGTCGTGCCTTGGCTGAATTCATCACCCACTATGGTGAAGGCAACATCGACTCTCCACATGAGGAAGATAACTTACATGGACACTGGTCCATTTAGTCTGATTGATCCTCTATTAGATTCGGAGCTGGCATAGGGGTCTTCATCAAGACTCTTTGTGGTGCCGCGGCGAAGTCACCAACAACGTAGCATAGTAAGGCCTTGATTTTGCCTTTGCAGCTTGCCTTAGACTGGAAACTTGAAAGCATAAAGCTATATGGTGATTTTTATTTGATAATCCAGCAGCTCTTGGGCAAAAGTGAATGCCACGCCCCCACCTGGGCTGATATCTAAGCATAGCGAAAGAACTCTTCGCGAAGATAGCTGCAGCCGAGGTCATACACGTGAAAAGAGAAGGGAATCAAGAGGCCAACCATCTGGCTCAACTGGCCTCTGAATTGGTAAATGACTCCGATTCACGTAATGATAGCACAACCTTGTTCATAAGCAAACGTCCAGAATTGAATGATGATGATGGAGTGAAGGACAAAAGGCCTACACGGCGAACCTATTCGAACAGAAAGAGGACTGGCGAGAGCCAATACGACAATTCATCGAGAATCCTAATGCAAAAGTCGAAAGGAGAATTCGAGTGATTGTTAGCCCCTACGTGCTCCTCGACAAAGTCCTCTATAGGAAAACCAATGAAGATGCCATGTTAAGGTACATCGACATAGACAACGCCATCCCAATCATGATGGAAACACATGAGGGACTGTGTGGAGCTCGTCAAGCGGGAATCAAGATGAGTTGGCTGATCAAACGATACAGATTTTACTGGCCGTCAATGGTCAAGAATTGCATTGAAATGGCTCGAGCCTGTTCGGCTTGCCAGCGATGCGAACCTATTAAGTGCATCCCTGCTACGGACATGAACGTCACAGTGAAACCATGGCCCTTCAAGACATGGGAGATGGTCGTCTTGGGAGAAATCCATCCTCTCTCAAGCAGAAGAGATGCGTACATGCTTGTCGCCATGGACTATTTCACCGAATGGGTTAGGGTGGCAACTTACAAGTCCATTAATTAGAAAGATGTAATGGAGTTCGTTAAGAACACCATCATTTACTGATGCGAGATTCCCAGAGTTTCGTGGTAAACAATGCAAAGATGTTCAACGGTGAGCTCATTGACGAGCTTGCGGAGGACTTCGGGTTTAAGATACTTAACTCATCCCCGTATTTCAAATAGTCAAATAAGTAAGCGGCAGCTTCCAACAAACTCATAAAACGAGTTATACAGAGAATGATTGGGCACAACCCATGCACATGGCATACCCTGCTTTAGGAGACGCTATTAGCGCTCAGGGTCGCAAAAAGAGAAAGCATAGGGAGACTTGGTCTGGAAGTTGTAACTTCCAGAAGGTGCGCGCGATTACTTCCATGAAAAGTGGGCACTGAACTAGGAGGGCCCCTTCCAAATAATTGAGACCCACCTCGTAAACTAATATTGCCTAGGGGGCACGACGGGCCAGTGCAGGATCTCAAGATCAATGGCAAGTAATTGAAAAGATACAGACTAGCGATATGGGAGGTGCACAAACAAACTATTTTAAAACGCTTTCCCAAGATCTGGAGACAAATACAGGTGTGAAGGTTTAGTCAATAGGCTGATAGGACAACAAATGTTTGGCTCGGCTCAGGGTTCTGACCATAACGACCTCCTTCGCCTCTACTTCACTAACACTATCCCACTCACTCTCGCATCGTTCGTGGTCTGAACTGATGGCTGCTGGCTCTGTCGCCTATGCCATCTTGGCAGCATCGAGAGCTTGGTAGTTCGTCTCCAATCGACTGACCACAGAATCCTTCTCATCTTGGAGGCGACGTATGGTGGCGTCCAACTCTTCGAGATTTTGCGAAAGTTGGACCCCAGCGAGAGACAACTCTTCCACGCGGGTAGCAGAAGGAGGAGGAACGGACCACACGCGTGCCCTCTCTTCCGGCCGTGCCTTGACCTCAAAGTCCTCCTGCCTTTCATCCCACGAGCGCCAGATGGACTTTCGGAAGAACGAAAACATGGCATACAACTCGCGCAAGTTACAACCTACTCACCCCAGCTCGTCCATCGTGGCGACAAAGTCGTCCTCAATGTTTATCCTACGCTGAAGGATGGTAACAAAGGAGGCAAGGAGAGAACGCAAATGTTGCCACGAACACACCTTTGTTTCACATGAATCAACACACAGAGGCATAACCATGCACGGAGCAAAGCCGGCGTTCCTTACCAAAGTTGCCTGTACTCAGGAACCCTAGGGGGCTTCCCTTTGCATACTCAAAGGGCCTTGGGTGACAGAAACATGGTCAGACAATGGATTCCCTGTTTCACCACTTGACGACAGAATAGGCGCGCCGGTCACAACTTTGTTGGGGGGCTCCTTTGCCTCAGTAGGGCCTGAGACTGGGGCGTCATGACCTTGATCGCTCATCCATGCAGCGGTAGAGATGTCACTCGGAGACCCCTCGCTGGCAAAGATCTCTACTATGGAAGGAAGAACGGCGATACCTGCAGCAAGATGGCATTGTTCAAACAAACCTTCACCACAAGATAGGCCAATACTAGTAAATTGAGTACTCGAGGCTTCTACAGAGGCAACGACGTCACCAAAGCCTCGTGGCAACAGTGAATGAGAGGCAAACACACGGGATGGTCTACGGGGCACCCTTCTCTTCAAACGGGCCTCCTGTGAGGATGAACCGGTAGGGGCAACCTTAACCTCGGGAGACTTCACCTTTATCTTCTTGATGCCTGCCATGGGAAGAGACAACCTGTTAGCGACACACAATGAAACGGCGGGTTACAACCCATCAAGCCATGCACATACCAGAAGAGGACGAGTCGTTGTCTGATGACCGTTTCTTCGGGATCTTCTTATTGGGACAGTGGAGATTCCTCTGAGGAATCGGATAACCCCCGCTAAAGAGTTTTCCATCATCCTCCAGACCTAAAATCAGGTCCTGGAGAAGATGGGGATCCGAACGCCAGATATCTTCTCCTGAGGATCGGCCATGGGAAGGACCGGCAACTGGAGACGTTCGACTAAACCAAGGTCGATAGGAGACGCGACTATGCGCGTGGCAAGTGGCTGGTTCCTGGACACGAAAGAGGGAACCGTCATGGACTGATTAAAGCCCAGCTGACGGGCACATAGCTGCGGATTGTAGACCTCGAAAATCAGTCCGACAGAGTCTATACCGATTAAGTCTCGAGCAAAGAACGCCGGCTGAAGGGTGTCCACGCTCCTCAAACGAAACTCCTCCCGTCTGGAAGAGAAAGGACGCCAAGAAGACATTGTGCCTGCGCAACCCTCTGATTGACCATCCATCGGAGCCTGGACATACCTGGCAATGCTGAATGATGACTGGTACTCGGACGCACAGGCGGAGACGACATCGGTTCGCTCAAGCATTGGACGAGGGAAGCTGGTGAAACCCGGGAAGTATAGGGCAATCTAGAGGTAGCTGATTTGGAAGTTTGTGATTTGGAAGCTAATTCGGACATCAATATTTATAGTGGGGTCACGAGGAATATAAAATCTCTTATAGGAGATATTATGACAGAAACCTTGGGATTTCGATAGACGTCCCAAATATCTCAACTGATACACTTCGGGGATATCAACGGTTGTGGATTAATGCTCACCTACACACGTTACGAGGGTGCAAGGGAATAATTACTTCGTCTTTTTCAAGGAGGCTAATTACAGTTCCTGACTCAATCTCCTTGAGGGGGCTTATATATTTAGCAATAGAAATTCTGGGCCACGGATCTCGATGTTATATATGGATCAACGGTCCAGAATGCAGGCCCAAAGTACATGAGGCCCAGTAAGGAGGTAGCCGTGGAAACACATCAGGTGAAGGCTTTCGAGCGAAGCAGTTACCAAGCGACAGGGCTACCAGGTGAAAACTAAACTCGCATTATTAATTTTCTTTTTGGATTAATTGCATTATCGATAAGTTAATAAGTAAAGTGATTTCATCCAATAATATAATTTGAAAATCTTTTAAGTAAGAGCTGGCTCATTGAGCAGCATTAAGTTAGATATTTTAAAAGGTTTCTATTAAGTTCTGCAATTTTAACTTGAAATGTTTGAAAATGTTATAACTTCACCCATTTGTATTTAAAATGTTTATAAATAACAATATAATAATAAAAATATAATTTTTAACTCTTTAACATGTCGAAATAAGTGAGACATAAGTTATTAAAAGAATTCATGAGCTTAGTCACCGTAAAAGATTGAGAACCCATCTAATCACAAAAATTGATAGGAGAACTAAAAAGATTTCCCCGAATGTTTAAATAACAATGTGGAAATATGATATTGGCATTTTGTGCAAGGAAGATATGAGTACCGAAAAAATAAAATAAAAATGTGGGGAAATGAATAAAAATTAAAATGTGGAATGACAAAGATTTCGAGGAAGTGTATTCCTGATATATTTTATATTTCATCTTTAATAAGGAAGGAAAACTGACAGCAAGGAGGTGAAACAAAATAATGGTGTAAGAAGTGAAATTGTCAAACAGGCGTGGGGCAAAAGAATCTAATACAGAAAAACCCAAAAGGGTATCTAAGTACCAAAACGGGGTTGCTTGCACATAGATTCCAAAGAACAAACTTGGGATTGGTAATGCTTGTCTGCCTGCTGCAAAAATTTGCTAATGTCCTAAAGAAAAACACTTGCCTCACTTTCAGATAAGACCGGTTCTAAGAAGCCTTAGCTTTTGGTGTTTTCTTCTTGTGCTGCCTTCTCGGAATCGAGTTCTTCATTCCTATGAAGAACAGAAGTGCTCCGAAGAATGCCATGTTCTGTTGAGTACGATGCTGAGTTCAGTTTCGACATACCAGGGCAGATTAAGGGAGATTCCACGAAAGGATTAGAGATATACTTACCCTCGTGAAATCGATGAGGAGGGATTCAAACTTGGGTTTGCTGGGATCATAGTTGTAGAAGTCGTACAAAATTGGAGTCGTTAACGCCAACTGGAGAAGCTGTTGATGTCATGGGAAAGTGAGTACAATATCAGATAGGACGAAATAAGGAGGGAGAGAAATGAGAAACTCACAAGCAGGTAAGCACCAAACTGGGAGCCGAAGAGAAACAAGATGCCCCCGAGGCCCTTCAAACCAATAATGGCTGGTACAACCTTCCTAATCTGCATTATGAAATTTTATGTTAGGACCCTTGTAGGGGTAAACATTTCCCAAGGATATGAGCATATGATTCTAAAGGATACAGTTAAAACTCACATCGATGTGTGGAATCACCACCCCTAGTTTAGCAGACAGATCCTTTAGCACGCGGTTTAATTTGGGACGCAGCTCCTTGGCCGCAGGACCGCCATCAACACCAAACTCATTGTACCTGCAAATTTTTCATGGAGGACAAGGGCAAGAAACAAAAACAACTCAGAAGCTATCTACAGATGTTTTACAGTCATTTTACCTAGTACATAACGTGTGTAACAGCAACACACATGTATAAAATCTGATTTGAGGCATCCACTTCATTTAAAATTCATAATAAATCCCTCATAATGATTCTGCACAAGTATGTCATGATAAAATAGTTGTGAATGTGAATACATCCAACAAAATCTTACTCTGAGCCAGCCTCAATGGTTAAAAAACACATTACACCCCCTTCAAGCCTTCTTCTCAAAGGTTACAATTTCAGAACCAACAAAACAAACATCCGACGAAATTTCTCACACTCCCCCAAAAATTATACACATTCCACAAATCCTTCTCATACAATAAATAAACTCGACCATAATGAATATGAAAGAGTAAGAACATTGTCCAAGACCCAAGAGGGACAACACAAGCGAATTATGCATACAAACGGCAGACACACAAATAATTAAGAAAAAAAATGAAGGCTGAAATAATAACTTCTTTCAAGGGCATGGAATCCCAGTTTAATTGGTATGATAAAACTTCAGTCAACGTCCATTCATCGATAATTGCAATATTTTTATTTATTTTTCACGAAAACAATGGTGCTCCAATCCTCGCTGATTGAAGCATCACGTTACCACCTAATCATTTATCATCATAAAGCAGCCTAGAATGAAACTTGATCTAACGTGAGAAATTTGAGAGGCATCTGGATATCACAGGTAGATAAACAGGAAAACCATATGACACATCCGCAAGGAGAACTATCAGACAAAAACAAAAAGATTCCCAAATAAAACAAGAAAAACCAGCCCCCAAATTTTAAGGCTTGCAAATAACCCAAAGCTTTTTGGTAATTCCTCCCGAATGCCTGTGATGAAGTTCACTGACTTATCCAATGGCTGCATAAACAGCAACGCAAACAACCCACCCTGCCAAGATAATACACAGGGAAAGCAAAGATCTAAACAGCCAGGCAACAGAAAGAACGAGCACTTAAAAGCAAACCCACTCCCACCTGGTGGCGTACAAATCGAAGCATAATTCATGGAACGCCCCAAAGGCACAAACTGTTAGACCGTCCAGCCTCAAGCATCCGACATCCTTCCTCGAGCCTAAACATCTTTTAGATCTACAAATTCTTACCACAGCAACAGCACAACGAAATAGCCAAAACTACCACACCCCCAGAAGCGTACACAAACCGAATCGTAGAAAAAAAAAATCAGAAAAGTCGGAACGAATCCTGAGGCAACCAAGCAGCAATCTAAATCAGAGGGATGAAGGGGTAAAGAAGGAAAACATGGATCGGAGGATTACATCTGCCAGGCAGAGAGCATGAAGAAGGAAGCGAAGAGGAGCCTCCCGAAGAATGAGAAGAAACCCATTGCTTTTCCCCTTCCTTTTTTCTTCACAACAACAAGAGAGAGAGAGCAGGGAACCTCGGAGGCCTCTCTTCCTTTGGCAGGCGAAAGGAAGAAGAAAACGCGGAGGGGGGTATTCAACACGGATAGATCGATGAAAAGAGATTGAAAGGGAGGGACAGAGAGGTGGTGTTTTGTTGGTCAGTCCTGTTTTTTCAAGACTAATTGGGTTTGAGGTTGTGGGTCAACGTCAACGCTCGCCACGCAAATTCCGAGACATCGCTGCATTCTCCTCCCTCTATTTTCTTTCTATTAGAAAGGGTTGAGATACTATATTTAAATGTAAAATAATAATAAATAATAATTTAGGTGATTAGTTTTATAATAGCTTTTTATAGTTCATAATTTTGTGAAAAAAGTAAATCATAATACGGATTAACTGACCAAAAATAAATAACTCTCTCCTTTTTTTCAGATATACTTAATTTAAAATTCATAACGTTGATTTGGATTTGACATCACCTATAAAACTATATTTGGGGCATTAAATCTGCGTTTTCTATAAAATTGGATTTGTCGAATGTAAAAACAAAAGAAAGAAAAATCGTCTTCCTAAACAAATTATTGAGTTTGAGCATATATTAAATCCTAAAACATCCCCATCCTTTATTTTTTAGGCAAGTGAAACTTAAATTCATTATGATGTCCGATTACTTCACATAAAAGCTGACAACAATGGTGACTTTTATCTGTTTTTATTTCTCCACAAGTAACTTAAAATTCAATTTTGTATAAGCAAGCACAAAAGGAGTTATGTTATCTACTTAGACTACTTACTAAATTGATTTAATGCACATCAGTGTTTAACACCGATTATTTTCAAGTAATTCATTGTTTCATTGGGTGGGTGACTCTTATGAAGTTATAGATTAGTTGGGAGAGTGTGTTCGCTCCGGAAGTGACCGCGGACAAGCCGGATCCAAACATGTCGGAAATCTCTGGCATTACGAGCAACTGGTGCCCGGATGATTCGTTAAATGTGTGGTCGCCGTATGAAATGTAAGAAAAACAGGAAGACAGCGGACGGACAGCCTTAAGCGGTAGCACTTACTAATGCCATCAGCGATGCCTTCGAAAGTGAATAAGAATGCAGGAGCCCAAAGAGAGCTTGAACACTGGAATGCTTGAAAAGATAAATTGACAATATGTCCGTCTGTAGAGAGGTGTCCTATACAATGCCTAAGAATAAGTATTTATACTAAGCTAGACCTACGTATATACGGTAAAAAAATATTGCACATATATTACGCTTCCTTTGCTGCCGGTCTCCATAGAATATTTCCTTTCCACATGAGTCATCTTGGCAACAATCTCCATCTGAATCTTGAGATCTTCTAAAGCCTTCCTTAACAGCTAAGTTGATCGATCGTGTCGCCCATTAGCCTTCGCCGTAGAGTTTCCTCGCTTGCTCAGCCAACTGTCGTTTGTCGCTTGCGCCGCTCCTTGTCGCCCGTCGCCTAGTATCCCTGTCGCTTGGTGGCTGCTTCGCCCAGCAAGCCTTCGCCTGGTGTGTTTCCGTTGCCACCCCCTTACTGGATTCCCATCCCTCGGGCCTGTATTCTAGACCGTTGATCCACAGATAAGACCGAGACTTGTGGCCTAGAATTTCTGTTGTTAAACATATAAGCCCCCCTCAAGGCAGACTGAGTGATCTATCTCGCCTTGAAAACAACCAAGTCATCATTCCCCTGCAACTCAATAACGTGTACAGGCGAGTAATAAATCATTGGCCGTCGATATCCCTTCAGCGTATCAGTTGAGATTTCCTAGGGTAACTGTTGAAATCCCCGAAATCTCTGCCATGATATTTCCTGTCACGATTCTTTGCCCTTCATGATTTCTCTATAAAAGGCAGCACTCGTTTCGTCTTCCGAATTGCAAACTCTGCTTCTGAAAGCAACCAAGCCATGAATCTCTTTCTTTCCTCTCAAACACTTGCCCAGGGACTATGTCCATCACCTTAGCTTGCTTGAGAGCCTATGTTCATCAGCTTAGGAGGATAGTCTCCTTCCCTCTCGGCGATTCCATCTAAAATGACCACTTTCCTCTTTCTGGAAGGGGAGAGTGCCTGGACAGCACACATGAATGGGTGCTAGGCAAGGCATGCCCAGGACGGTTCATTGGGTATGGCTCGTGAGGGAGGCATGAGCAAACTAGTCATCGGCGACAAAGGGAAGCTGGATTGTCGCTTACTTGGGTCATACGCATGCTGGGCCAGGTCTGACATGACCAGGAGGGTGCGACAGGCGACTCTGGAAGTTCCTCTGGCGCTGCGGTAGGCGACTCTGGAGCTTCCTCTGACGTGGCGACCTGGAGCTTCCTCTGACGGATCAGGTGAAAGCAGACGACCTTAGGGCTGCCTAAAGTGGGTGACCCTTAATATAATTTTGCTGCTTGTATGATGTACATGTGTAGATAATATATGCATGCCCCATGCCCCCTATAAATAAGAGATGTAAGAGGCATGGATAAGATACATTATAAGATTGAGTTTGGAAATATAATCTATGCCTTGGCCATATCCTTGTGTTCCTTGTGTTCTTGGTGAGTGAGTCATTGTCTTTGCAAGCGTCGTTGAGTGCGAGCGTGAGCGATACACGTGAGTACGTGAGCAAACACTTGAGCGAGTATGGATGGGACTAAGAGGAATCCGAAAGAGAGGGCTGGTCGTGCTTCCGGGGAAGTTACGACGTCGCCAGGGTCGAGAAATTTCTGGGCGGGTTTCGTCCCTGTGACAGTTGCTATCCAAGCTTGGCTCACCAATGGCGAGGCCAACGAACACTGAAAGGATTGAGCGCCTCGAAGAGTAGGTAGGGTAAGTTCCTGTTGGTGATGTTCCACCTCTGGTGACACAACTTGGCCAAATCCGTGAGGAGCTGACGTTGCTGAATAACAAGGTATCCTCAATCAGTGGCCCTTTGGGGGAAACCTTGGAGGGTGTCCGGGCGAACTATACCCAAATGGTGGGGAAGCTGAACAATCGACAGGAGGAGTTGGGCAATGAGATTGCCATCCTCAAAGCTGTTATGGCTGCGTTGTCCCACGGTGGTGAGGGGCGAACTAAGGTACGGGTTCCGGAGCCTCAATCTTTTGATGGGTGTCGCGATGCGAAGGTCCTTCAAAACTTCCTATGGGACGTGGAGCAGTACTTCCTTGCGGCGAAGGTTCCCGGGGCGAAAAGGGTATCGATCGCGGCAATGTACCTAACCAGAGATGCCAAGCTCTTGTGGCGGACACGGGTACAGGACGAATTGAGTGCTAGTCGTCCAAAGATAGAAACATGGAAAGTGTTAAAGAAATAGTTGGTGGACCAATTCCTTCCGGGGAACACAATCCGGGCAGCGAGGGAGGCAATGAAACAACTCAGGCACACAGGTTCGATGCGCGAGTACGTGAAGCAGTTCTCATCGTTAATATTGGTGATCACAGATATGTCGAAGGCCGACAAGTTGTTCAACTTCATGTCCGGCCATCAATTATGGGCACAACTTGAGCTAAGGCGGCAGGGCGTTCGTGATCTTAGTACGGCCGTTGTTGCTGCCGACGCACTTGTTGATTTCCGGGCAAGTGGTGGGAACGACTCGAAGGGAATGAATTCTGGTTCTACGAATGGTCCATCGCAGGAAAACAAAAAGGATAAAATGGGTGCTAAGGCCAAGGGTAAATCGTCGGGCGGGGGAGGGCAGACCTCCGGAGCATCGGGCAGCTCTGGCGGTGAAGCGAAGAAGGTTCCTAAAACCTACCAAGGCTGTTTCATATGCAACAGACCCCATAGAGCGAGGGATTGCCCAAAGAAAGAGAGACTGAATGTCATGCTCTCCGAGGAGGAAGCTGCCCTTACTCGTGTTGCGCCACTTCAACTACTCCGTGTCCTACAAACTCGAAAGGAAGGTGTCGGCACGCCACTTCAACTACTCAGTGTCCTACGAACTCGAAAGGAAGGTGTCGGTAAAGGACTAATATACATTCCTTTGTCTATCAATGAGCATCAGGTGATGGCGGATACGGGTGCAACACACAGTTCTGTAACCGATCGTGTTGTGGGGAGACTCGGGATGGTGGTCAACGAACATTTGTGTCGCATTAAGGCGGTAAACTCTCGGAGCCAGCCCGTTGGTGGAATGGCGAAGAGCATGAAAGTTACCCTCTGCTTATGGGAAGGATCCCTTAATTTCATGGTAGTTCCTCTTGACGACTTTGATGTTATTTTGGGGAACAACTTCTTTGTGGATGCCCAAATTGCGGTGATGCCACATTTGAGTGGGCCGTTAATTGGGGACACGTCACATCCATGCTTTGTTCAAGGGCAATACTTAGAAGGGAAAGCCAGTGATGGGAAATCGAAGATGGTGTCGGCAATGCAGTTGGCTAAGGGCTGGAAAATGGGCGAGATGATCTACCTTGCCGCGGTATTCGAAGTGGAGGAGGCCACGTCCACGGAGATCCCCCAGGTTATTGAGTCTGTCCTAGATGAATTCAAAGATGTCATGCCAGCCGAGCTACCAAAGGGTCTTCCTCCTAGGCGGGCGGTGGACCACAAAATCAATCTCCTCCCTGGTACCGTTCCCCCTGCTTAAGCTCCTTACCGGATGGCACCGAAAGAGTTGGCGGAGCTAAGAGTTCAATTGAGTGAATTGCTCGAGTCAGGAAAAATCCAGCCATCCATGGCACCTTTCGGAGCTCCTCCCCTGTTCCAAACGAAGCATGATGGCACTTTGCGGCTTTGCGGATTACCGAGGGCTAAGCAAAGTTACCGTGAATAATAAGTACCCAGTATCGTTGGTCAGATTTGTTCGGTCGGTTGTCGAAGGCTGCCTACTTCTCTAACTTGGATCTGCGGTCGGGATATTGGCAAGTCCGCATTGCAGAGGGGGATGAGCCCAAAACTATGATGGTGATGAGGTATGGGTCGTTTGAGTTCTTGGTGATGCCTCGGGGGTCATTTCGGCCGAAAAAAGGCCCGACCCAGAATTGAAATTAAACACCTTGGGGTCTTAAATGGGTTATTATGAGGTGTTTAGTATGGATTAGATTTTGGAGGTGTCACCAGGTTATTATGGGGTCGGTGAGTGGGCGATGACCTTTAGTTTGTAAGATAATCGCGATCGAATGCAGTAGCTGTGGGGGCGTGTGAGGGTCGATGCAGATTGAGCTGGGGTCGACGGCCGCGAACCCTAGAGGCGATGGCAGCTGCCAAGGGGATGGCCAGGGGGCGATAATCATTGACCCCCTTCCGCCCAAGGGGCGTCCAAGGCGCTCAAGGGAGGACCGCCCACTCTAAGGGCGAGGCTTAGCTGGCCCCGGAACCATCCCCAACGTCGGATTTAACGACTTGGAAAAGGGCGGTTCACGCTTGAATCTTGGCCCTTGGATCGTGTGGAGTAAGACAAGGGAACACATTCCCACTAATTAAGGAAAAGGGGGTTTGATTATGTTGATTGCATGAATAAGGGAGGGAAAAGACTAAGTAAAATGTTAATATATTCTTTTCCCAATGGGGGTTTTGGACCTTCTTCTTCTTCCCCTTCCCCATCCAAAGCTCCTCCACACACAAGGACACACATTCACCTACACTTGGACTCGTAGAAAAGAGAGGGAGGCGACGGAGGAGAATGGGGAGAGACAGCCGGAGTAAGCGATCCGCGGAGGAGGAAGAGAAAGAGGTCGGCATCGTAGATCCCCGTACGAGGAGAGCTCGACGCCGCGCCAGCCTAAGGTTGAGGGCCGCGGGTACGCTACCTTCAAGGGCGGAGGTCGCGCAGCAAAGGCGAGAGCTCACCCGGTTTTGCGCGGAGGTGACCGGAAGGTATACCTCTTACCTCTTCTCCGATTTCTTTTCGTTTTGCACCCTTGTTGTTGGGAGGTTTGCTGCTGTGTTTTGGGGGTTGAAATGTGGTGATTTAGAGGGGATTTAGGGGGTGGCCGACCTTGGGAGGAAGGGGAAGCCACCCCGGATCCTTCTCACTCGATGTTGTGGTATTGGTTTACAAAACGTCTCGGTGACGGAACATTAGGATGGGATACTGGCAAGAGGACCCGGAAAGGTCGGAACTCAGCCCCTTGGGGCTGAAAGAGTGCGGGGAATTAACAAGGCAAAGGGGAGCGTGGATCCCGTAGTGGTCACGCTCCTCACCGCGCTCTAAGAGCGGAACCGCGAGATGTACGTCTCGGAATTAAATCGGCCTTGGGGCTGGAATGCGTGACCAGAATAGTGTCCAATGCGGGCCTAAAGAGGCTTGCTTCTCGTGCGATTGAAGGCACAGAATACATGCTCGGGGGTGGTTTGGAGGTGAGACCGATGTGGACGTTTTGGTTATGGTTGGGCTGTCCATGTGGGACGTCTAAGTGGGGGTTAGGAAGCTAAATTCCTACCCCTGTGAAAGTTGAGTGGACGGTCGTGATAGGCTGGAACGATGCCGAAAGAGGCTGCTATGGAATGCCGAATGTGTAGCAAATGAATGCAGTAGAGGTGCTACCATGCGCACGAAGATGCGATGGTCCAAATTTGAGGAATTCTTCTTATCGTGGCTGTGATTTAGAGTTGCCTTAACAAGTTTTAGCCTTTTGCTGGTCTTAGAACATCCGCATCTATGCGCGCCATATAGGAGCATAGTATTAAGAAAATTTGTCGAATTCGAGATCGCAATGTCATCGTATTGTATCAAACTTTCACAAGTATTAAGTGAAGGAAATTTTTTTTTAAGATTCGTAAATCCGACGATCCTTTCAAGTGGAATAAGAGCTAAGGTTGCTTACGTCACAAGGAACATGAAGAGGATTTCAACTCATAGTAGAAAGCGTTCAGGCCAATTACGATGTTGCGCCGACTTGAGGAGGATGCACGTCGAGTATACACGATGACCTCTTTTCGTAAGGTTAATTCTGAGATACAAAAAGAATCAAGATTTTACGTAGAAAATTTACTCGACGGGAACATCGCGAGGGTATACATTCTTTCATGTTATGACGGTGAGCATAGTTGCGTGCAAGTATCATCTGCCAAGAATGCTGTCCAACTCAGTTGCAGCTGCTTACATTTTGAGACCTTTGGTTTCCCGTGTTCGCACCTATTCCACGTTGCGGAAATAGAAAGATTGATGTCCATACAAATTCATCTGGTGAAGAAAAGGTGGACAAAGACGGCTAAAAATATAAACTATGAAGCATATCCAGGTGAAGAAAAGGTGGACAAACATCTGTTGATCGCAGCTAATTCTCAACAGATTTTACAGAAATCTTTCCTTTTTTGAGGTGATCCAATAGCTCTGGCCGGACTGTTTCCATGTGTCCACTAAATGGGACACCCACTTTGGTAGCTAGTACGCCAATTAAGGCCTCAACATCAGTAGACAGCAAGGGTTGTTCAACACCATCGATTAACAAGATCCCTCTTCACTGGATCGAACAACCTTAAACAGAACTTCAAGGCGTTGTGATTCACATGCCTACTTGACAAATGAAGCAGACCATCAAATCATAGGTCTGTCAAGGCTTGCCTCTTCGCCTCTTGAATGTGTTGAGGACTGAAAATAGTTTCTTCGAACTACATCGGGTATAAAGGTAATCCTGTAACAATACAACCAAGGGAAGCTCAATCCAACTATGACAATTACTGAAAGCATTCAGTAAAGAAGGTTGTGTTATTTTCCTGGGCAACACGAACTGGCTTAAACTTTTTCTTTTTCGAAGTACCAGGTGTATTGCCTCCGTACATGCGTCTGTCTGACCTTCACTTACTACCTTAGACTTTTTCTTTATCGAAGTATCAGGTGAATTGCCTCCTGTACATGCGTCTGCGTCATTTCCACAACCAATATCAAAATCTCGTTCAATCTCAGGATACATCAACAAATAAATAACCAACACCATCAAAACTTACACTACAATCTGCAAACCAAGAAGCCTAACCAACTGACCACCGTCTACCCAAAGCCAAACCATCCCATACCCATACCGAAACCCAAAACCAAATCCTAACAATATACAGTGGATCGGAGAAGAGAAACTAGGGTTCGTGGGATCTCGGGTAGGATGAATAAGACTTGACACGAGGGATTTACCCAGTACCAGACACCTAAACCCAACTCCAGTAGACCATGCATAGGACTAAACCCAGAAATCGTAACTTTGAGTGGATCGAAGGAGACGATTTAGGGTGCCGGTAAAAGGAACACGATTTAGGGTTGTGGGTTCTCGGGCAGTAAAAGGAAGACGATGAACAAAAAGGGGATCGTACGTGATGTCATTATGTCAACCGGGAAGGGGGTCGCTGACGGAGATGACGGGTAGAGGAAGGGGATCGGAGGGGACGACGGAGACCACGGGAGGAGGAAGGTGGATCAGATGGGACGATGGAACCAAGTACAAGATTAGTAATTATGTTTGTAATATATTTTGTAAATTGGAACGGGGGGCAAATTCGTCATTTCACAATGACCACAGGTTAGTAATTAGGTTTGGGATTCACTGTTTGGATTAGTAAATTACTAAAATATTTTGTAATACTTTACCAAATTTTATTAAAATTCCATGTAGAAATCAGTATAAAATTATTCATTTTTAGTAATTTCCAAACACTTTTATTAAGTTAAACATTATTTTACTAATTTTCAAAACAAATTAGTAAAATATTATGAATTTTATTCAAAAGCCTATCGGACCATTTACTAAACTTTGAACTTTTACTAAGCAAAATTAGTACTTTTTACTAAAAAATGAACAGTAAATTTTTACTAAAAATTACTAAAAAAAGTAATAAATCGAATGATAATATTACTAAAAACTTTCGTAAACATTTACTAAAGTTGAACAGTAACTTTTTCGTAAAAGTTATTAAAAATAGGATGATTTCTCCGATCTTTTTAGTAAAAAAAATACTAAAACTCATCTAGAAATTACTGGATTGAATTACTAAATGTAAATTATGAAAATTTACTAAATGTGAACAGTGAAAAATTAATAGACTTTACTAAATTTTTTACTAATTCTATTGTGCTTGTTACTAAAAAAGTGTTTCTAGTAAAGTTTACTAAAAAAAGTCGAATATAGTAAAAGCACGTAACGGTTACGTGCACGTACCGTTAGCCGATTCCACGTATTTTTCATTAAAAATTCAAATGAAGAGAAGGAAATGGGAGTTGGGTTTGGGGTTTGGTTCAGAGACGACAAAAGAGGAACAAACTCCACGAGAACATCTACTTTGACAACCTAGAGAAAGAAAAAAGCAAAAAGAAAATGGCACCAAAAGCAAAAACAAAAATATAAACCCATATACCCGCCACTTCCTTATTCCTAATCGATAATATAAAATCCCGGACAAACTCACCCCCAACCTCAATACATTTCAAAATCCGACCAATCGAACGTAAAACGTTCATCGACGACCACCTCCTCCTCAAGCATCGGTCCCTCGGGACTACTCTGGGCAAACCTTTCAAGAAATTAGGAAATAGCCTCCAGGACGATCCCGAGGAGGCGACTCCGAGGACAAGCCAGTTATTCAAAGAAGGAAACTACCCACATAACCTCCCGAAAAACTCACATAAAAACTCATGAAATCCCTACCGCAAAACTCAGCAAGAAGCAGAAAACAGAAATCAAAGGGAAAACAAAAAGAAGAAAAGAATTTATGCAGGAACGGCGTCTTGAACACAATCAACTTGAACAAGACGCTTACCACACGGATCTCTCATCAATCAAGCACGCAACCCAGATCTGAAAACTAAAGAGTCAATCACACTCAAATTCGCTGATTTCAACGAGAGAAAAACATATGAGAGTAATAACTCGTCACGGCAAGCACATAAATGAGAAAATAAGTCCAGATCGGAGATTCATTACCTTGTGACAACGACGACAATGAGCCAGGAGATTTCTAGTGGGGCAGTTGGGGCGTGAGTTGTCTGTGAAAGGAAAAGAGTCCCGCCCTTCTTCGAAGCAGAAAGTGTAAAGTTTTTAAAGTAACAGGGGTGAATTCGTAAAAAGAGTTACTAATCAGCTTAAATGAAGCTCTTTCCGTGACCCACCGGTGACCAGAATGAATTCGAGTTGGAACGGGCTTTCTAGAGAAAAAAATTCATACCAAACAGAGTAATGGCCGAATGAAAAAAATTTCATTCCATTTCAGCCCAAACTCCTTAAACTAAACGAACTGGGGGTAAATTAATATTATATGTTCGATTAAGAATTTTTAACGCTTTTTCATAACCTTACAACAAAAGACGTTTTATGTATAACAAATTCTTTCCTTCAGACTTCTGTAGTTACGCAACGTGTGAGATGGACTTCGAAATAAATTCGGAGAACACAAATGTGTTTATAATTAGAGACTACCTACGTTTACTCTCATCCAAAGCTTGGATGATTTCTACTATTTGAGAACAAGATAATGTTACAGGAGGTGATACAAGATCTACCTACTACATTACAAACCGATAGGTTATGTACTAGGACAACTATCTGTAGCACAACCGATAGGTTCTGTACTAAAAAAAGTGACAGATTTGCATGTGTGAACGTGACTAACGTTTGCACAGGTTAACATGACTAACAATGATAACCGTTTGTGGATGTTTCCCTCTCGGACGGTGTCATCGTCTGCACAGCAACCTGTGACTTCCATTCGAGAGTTTTCATGCTGGTTGCGTCTCTATCTACACAACACCCAAGTGCGGCTTCCTTCGGGACTTTTTACTCCGGCGGCATTCCCACCTACACAGTAACCCGCTGTGACTTTCATGGCCCAGTCAAGACAACGACTTGAGAACACCTCTGCCCAAGGTTCTCTGCACACACATAACGCAGTCACCTCTCTACTCTTGGAGTATTAACCCTTCGCTCCAGCTCACTGCACATCAGCACGCCAGTAACCCGTTGCACGTCACCACCAACGACTCCGCAGCCTCCAACCATAGTCCCTCGAGTCCACCAGAGCACTTTCCAAGAGGCTTCACCAAGGATACAACAATATCCACCTCTCGTTCTTCCCGGTGTGTGACTAACGACGATTCTCACGAGATTATTGTCTCTCCACGACTCTTACATATTGTCTGTTCACGACTCCTACCTTTTACAATGATAGAAAACATAATAATATCCAGAAAACCAGAGACAGAAACTTTACTTGCAAAATAAGCTTATGTAAATAAAGAAAAATAAAAATATTGTTTCCCTAACTATACAAGTGGCGTCATTCATAGGTAATTATACATTGGGGATAAATCAGATCATCTCGAATCCGATTCAATTGATTTTCCTTGGAATATTGCGTTAAAGAAGGTTTTGTGCTGAATAGATCAGCAACCTTATATAGTTGGAAAGAAAATAAATTTAATTTTCAACTTGAGAAATGTTGTAATGGGATAGCGTATATATTTGCTGGGAACAATCCAAAATTGATTTCATATCAATTGGATTTGTTAATCCCAAGATATATCACTATAGAAGGTTCGGCCTTGTGAGACCAACAATCTTTTATTGATGGAAATAATCAATTATTTATTTTCAATTTGGATTTGTTTTCCATAGACAAGTTAATCATTGAATCGAGACGTAATTCATACAATTTGTATGCTTGTTTGATGTTTCTTATTAAAATTATATGCTCATAGAAAGTTAATATGAAATTTCCATATTTAACAATATAATTTCCAAAAATCTATTGTTTTTAACTTTTTATGGTTATCTTACCGGATAAGAATTTTATATTAATTCAAATAATATTCCAAGAAACATTCTTCATTTGAATTAATAAGATAATTAAAATAATTAATAATTAATTAACAATCAATTAATTATTAAAATATCTAGTTATGTAAATATTTTTAATAGCATAATTTGATCTCAAAGGATAATTAGAGGATGTAGAAAATATTTTCGTGAAACTTTTCCTATTTTAGGATATTTAACTAGAGAAGGTTATTGTCGTCAGGCTTTTGTAATGGTCAGCCCAACTTCTATAAGGTCATAGTAGGTCGACCTGTTGAGCGACTAATCATCAAAATCATATCAACAATTTCCCCATTTTTAATGGTGAGAAAACATTCATCCACAAGAGATATGTTAATGCAAACTCCCCCTAAGGTAGAAAACATAAGAGTTTGACACTTTATAAAAGTTTCAACAAGCTTTGCTAAGCTTGAACAGATTACAAGGGTAAGGCTCCTATATATTTAACCCGACAGTAGCATGTGCTTCTACTCTCCTAGCAATAATGAGTTGTACTCAAATTTTGCATGCCCTATATAAGGTTGATATACCACATAATGGACTAACCTTTTATATCGCAAAATATTCAAGAATTCTTAAAGTTTTTTGAGAATTAGCTGGGCTATATATCTTTAAATCTTCCCCTTAACCGTTACTTCTTATTTCTCACAATATATCCATAATATCTCCCCCTTTTTGTTATATCACAAAAAGTAGAAGGAAGAAATTGAGAAAAATAGCTCTTTAGAAGGTAAACCATAATTGCAAATCGTAGAAATAGTTCATTCAGAAACAGGGTACACGTGTTTATATGACCCATTACATCAAAACCATAACAAGACAATTAGACTCCAATAGGATCTGGTCTTAGGTACTTATAAGAAGAACAATAGAATGCGTTACTCCATAAGAGGTGCTTCGAGATTGTCAAACAGGAGCTTCTCCTGGCATGTAACAATGTGAGAGATTCGCAATAAGCTCTTTGAGAAATTGAATCTCTTCAGTTTAAATAAGAACTTGACATTGCAAATCCAAATCATCTTACTGCATAAGATTAAAGACCGCATTAGTAATAACTTCCTATAGAATCTCCTCTTGTGTAGGAGGTTCCTCAGAAACAGGGGTTTCCTTGTGTTGTTCAGCCCGTGCTCTCTTTGAGGTCTCCTTGGTCTCGAAGATCGAGTCCTTGGTGATTTCTAGGTGCTCAGATACATTTTCCTCGTCATCCATGGAGATGACGGGGATGGCTGGACGATTCTCAGCTTGTGGAGGCGCGATAGTGATAGAGAAGGAACGACGATTGCCGAACTTGCTCCTGAGTGTCATCAAGCAAAAACAGACAAGAGAAATTGATCGATTTGGAGAAGGAATGATGAAATTCTACCTCGGATTTTTCTCAAGGAGAGAGAGGTAATATAGAAAAAATTAGTTTAGAAAATATAAATAATATATTTTATTTCTTAATGATTGAATGACAATATAGTCTCAATACAATCATACTTTCCCATTTATAAACAAGATCATCGATTCTTGTTTAGTTAGAGAAAATGAAAGGAATCAGATTCTTGAAGATTTACCTTCTGTTTTGAGCTTCTACAGAGGTTAAAATAAATAATCCTTAGAGAATTTGCTAGAAAATATAAAATATCACTTAAGATTTTCTTATGATATGTTTTCATATCACTTCACACCTCTTTAATGGCATCAACATTACATTAGCCTCGTATTTCTCCTCCTACATTTCCTAGAGAAACTCTTTAACCATCGAAACACATGATAATCTTTCGCTATTTGCCACCATAACTCCTCGTCCTAGAATAAAACGCGCCCTGCAATCAATCTATTAAGCCATATTTAAGTCCAAAAACTTGTGCGTGCTTCTTGAATCCATCAGTACAGTTAATTTTTTCTTCTTGTAGTTTCCCACCACCTTCATAGTTTGATGTTTCAGGGACATGGATATTCCACGCAAAGCATTCAGAGACAAAACATGCTCCACTTCTGCTATTGCTAGGTTTTCCTCTATCATCTCCATTTCTCCTTCTGTTTCTTCCTTCTCAACATCTAACACAATGGAATAGAGCTACTTGTTGTTACACTTATGGTTGAAGGTGTATTTCTCATCACAGTAGAAACACAACCTTTTAAGCTTTTTATCATCCTTTTTTGTAGTAGATAACCTCTTATGCGGTTGTTGATAAGGTAGAAGTGTCACTCCCACAGCATTAGATCCTCTTCCACCACCTTTAGTTTATCTATTCTCAGTGACCATCTCGGTAGGTGTAAGGATCGCCGATTTTACGAATTTTTTAAAAAATTTCATTTCGCATTGGTAGTAAAGGTTCGGTACAAACATATTTACAATTCGTCCTTTACTTGGTTCCTTCGCTTACAACTCTGACTCTATGATGGACGGATGTGTGAGGAACTCCTAGAACCTGCGAGAGACTAAAAACATTATAATATAGCCTAAGTATGCAGCCACGGCAAGAAGAATACCCCATACTTGGATCGTCACCACTTCAGGCGCACTACGGCACCACTACCGCATCACTTCGTTACACGAATGACTCCCTATAGCCAGATAGCAGTAACCATTCCATTCCTGACCATGAGGCCTGGATACTTGACTCCAGAGCTACTCATCACGTAACTCCTATAACTTTTTCCCTTCATAATCTATCCCCATATACAGGTACAGCTTCTATTCTTGTCGGTAATGGTGCTCATGTCAAAATTCAGAATACTGGTGATGTGTCTCTGTTCTCTTCCTCTGGCTTGATTGAGTTGCTTCATACTCTTCACACTCCCTCTCTTTCTCGAAATATCATTAGTGTTTCAAAATTATGTCAAGACAACAATGTGGTTGCTGAATTTCACTCTAACTCCTTCTTTGTCAAGGACGACTATCGGGTGCGTCCTTCTTCAGGGTCGGATGAATCGGGGCCTGTACACTCTTCCCACTCAGCCTCAATTGCACCCAGTACCTCAGAGGCATCTCAGCAATAACTTCGTTCCATCAATTCCTCCTAGTTTCCTCCTAGTGCTGTCTCTTCACCACAAATTGTCTTGACAGTCTCCAAGTCATCCGGGCACAAATCCTCTGCTGGTTTATCTGCTCTTTGGCACTCTAGATAGGACACCCTAGCTCTGAAGTTTTATCTCCAGTCTTACAGCACTGTAAACACTCAGCCATTACAGACTTGCCTCTACTCTGTCATGCTTGTGCTACTAGCAAACATCACAGGCTTCCATTTCCTTTATCTTCTTCGCGTACTGCAAAACCTTTTCAGTTGATTCACACCGATCTTTGGGGGCCTTCCCCTGTTCCATCTATCACTGGGGACAGATACTTTTTGCTACTTGTGGATGATGCCACCAGATTTTCTTGGATATACTTTATTCGAGATAAATCTCAAGCTTTGTCCGGTTTTTGACAATTTCAAGCCATGATACAAACACAATTCCAAGCTTCCATTACTGCTGTTCGCTCTGACTGGGGGGGAGAATTTCGTACACTCCATTCCTACCTCTTACAACTTGGTATTGACCACCAAATTTCCTGTCCATACACGCCACAACAAAATGGCCGGGTTGAGAGGAAAAACCGTCATGTCGTTGAGGTGGGGTTGTCTCTTCTTACTCATGCAAGCGTCCCTTTGACTTTCTGGGTATATGCATTTCATGAGGCAGTGTCGTTGATTAATATCCTCCCCTCCAAACTCCTTAATTTTTCCTCTCCACTAGAAACACTTACACACTCCACACCTGACTATGAATCCCTTCGCGTGTTTGGCTGTTCCTGTTACCCTTTGCTACATCCTTACAACACACACAAACTCGAACCTCAGTCTGTTAACTGTGTTCTTTTAGGGAGAAGTGCATCTCATAAAGGCTACATTTGTTTTGATAAACGTACTGGTCACATATATGTTTGTAGGGAAGTCCTCTTTAATGAAGATGTTTTTCCTTTCCAAGTCAGTCCAGAATCCTCTTCTTCGATCTCTGCGTCTCCTCCGTGTCTCCCGGTCATTCTTCCTCTTTCACCCCTTCCGGCATTCCCGTTATTTTCTTCATTAGATTCCTCTACTTTCTCTGCTGTTCCACAGCATTCCTCTTCAACTACAGAACACTCTATTTCGTCTGTGTCCCCATCTCTGTCTGACAGAATTGTCTCCAGTAACTCTGATCGTTCATCTGCACCATTACCGACATCTAATAGTAGTGGTCACCAGGTACCTACTACACTAAATGTTCACCCAATGTTGACCAGATCTAAGGCGGGCATCACCAAACCAAAGCTTTATCTTTTAGATCACTCACCTTCCCTGTCCTTCTCCTCTGCACCCAGTTTTTCATCATCCTTCAAATCCTCTTCCCTACCCTCTGAGCCATCTTCTTTTCGTGAGGCTATCACTTCGCCCATCTAGAGAGAGGCCATGAGAGAGGAGTTTGAGGCATTGATGCGAAACGGTACATGGCAGCTTGTTCCAGCTACTCAGAATCGGAGAATTGTTGGCTGTAAGTGGGTCTACAAGGTGAAACTGACTTCCACTGGAACCTTAGAACGGTGCAAGGCTCGATTGGTGGCCAATGGATTTCATCAGTCCCCCGGAGTTGATTATACGGACACTTTTAGTCCGGTTGTAAAGCACCAGACGATTCGAGTGGTACTCTGCCTTGCAGTAACATATGGCAGGCCTCTACGACAGCTTGATGTTCGTAACGCCTTCCTCAATGGGGATCTCCAGGAAACAGTACTAATGGCACAGCCACCAGGATTTGAAGATCCAGAATTTCCCAATCATGTGTGTCTACTGCAGAAGGCTATTTATGGACTGAAACAGAGCCCAAGGGCATGGTATTTGAAGTTAAGCAATTGTCTGCAATTTTTGGGGTTCACAAACTCAAAGGCGGATGCTTCATTGTTTTACCAACATACCAGTTCTAGGGCTATCATTGTGCTGGTTTATGTCGACGATATCATTGTGACAGGTTCGAATCGTGATGGTATTACAGTCCTACTGAATCGTCTCAACAAAGAGTTTGCACTCAAGGATTTAGGCGAACTCTCCTATTTTCTAGGCTTACAGGTTACTCGTAATGATGAAGGTCTACATTTATGCCAAGATAAGTATATAAAGGAGCTGCTGGAGAAAGCACATCTGTCCGAGAGCAGATCAGTTCCGACTCCTATGTCAACTACAGGAACTTTGTCTAAGTATGATGGTGAAGTGTTGGCTGATCCTACAGAGTATCGAAGCCTAGTTGGTTCTTTACAATATTGCACTAATACCCGGCCGGACGTATGCTTCGCAGTAAACAAGGTGTGTCAGTTTCTGCACTGCCCCACCACCTCTCATTTCCAAGCTGTTAAACGAATTCTCCGTTATCTGAGGGGAACGACCACGTATGGCCTTACTATTACAGTTGCTGATGATTGTAACATCTCCTATTTCACCGATGCTGATTGGGCGAGCTGCCGGATGACAGGAAGAGTACGAGTGCTTATTGTACTTTTCTAGGACCAAACTTAATATCTTGGGTTTCTCACAAACAGAAAGTGGTGTCGAGATCCAGCACGGAGGCAGAATTTCGGGCCTTAGCTGATGGGGTTGCAGAGGTAATGTGGGTTAAGACCCTACTGATGGAGCTGAAGGGAGATCAGAGTTCCTCAGTCGCTTCTCTACCTCCGGTTCTTTACTGCGATAATTTAAGTACAGTACAAATTGCAGCAAATCCGGTTCTACATGCTCGCATGAAACATGTAGAAATAGACTTTCATTTTGTGCGAGAAAAGGTGCTTGCTGGAGAGCTTCAAGTGTTGCACGTTAGTTCGGAGGATCAACTCGCAGATCCTCTAACCAAGGTAATTCCGATTCAAAGGTTTCTAAACGCTCGGAGCAAACTGACAGTGGCTGTAAAACGAGGTTTAACTGGTGATGGAAATATGGTCATGGGAGAAGAAATATCTGGAGTGAAGAATGCAGAAACAGACGAGAATACGGAAGGAAAAGAAGGAGGAAAGAAGGAGAAGCTGAAAGAAGAAGGGAGGCTGAAAGAAGAAGGGAGTTATTTTTGATGGGAAGTGTTGGACTATGGCAGTATGGAGCCCAGCCCTGGAGAATAGCTCGAATAAACAGGCCAAGGCCATGCGTGTGCTGGCTTTATTCTAGAAGATCATCGTCAGGTTGGAGGATAAAGTTGTAATTAGAGGAAGTGGCCGTTGTAACAGAATGCGGGCTATAAATCAGCAGCGCACAGTACTGCTAAATTGATGTATTCTGTTTTCCTCAGTGTTGATAGTAAAAATAGAAAGGTTCTGTTAATTGGTTTTGTCGTTTCCTAGCCTTCTTCTTCTTCTTCTTCCTTGCCATCTTCTTCTTCGTTCTGCCTGCCTTCTTTCTGCAGATTTTGCTTCCTTCCTTGAGCTTCTCCAGACTCTGATAACTTCCACAAGAATGGTTGTGACCGCAACGGAGGAATCGGGAACAACTGATTTGAAAACCACTGCTCCATCTATATCCACGAGAAAGACTCCCAGTGTTCATCTATGATCTAAATAAACTTGTGGCTCATCAGCATCCGAAACCGGGATGTCATTGCTTTTCGTGTCAGTATCGACCCATGTATCTGAACCCTGGTCATAAATCACACTATGTATTACATGGTGATTTGTGATAGATGTATTATATGAAGATTTGTCATGTTTTGAAGCTACCGGGGCCTTACAACCCTAAACTCTGTAGCGTGAACACTTTATCTAATCTATGACCTCCCTATCTACCAAAAAAAAACCATGTAAGTATTCATTGTGGTCATTGCTATGATCATCTATGATGTCAGGAGATGCCAAACTTTTCACCATGCTTGAGTCCAGGACAACTGCCCTGCATGTGATATTACGAAATGATTTTATCACAGAAAATCATATAAAACCCATGGGATTAAGAGGGACAAACCAGTGGACGCTTGATATAATCCCATGCTAGAAAGGGCGGACTGTCTATACATCCTGATCCACTCGTAATAAACACAGCTGATCGTTTCAATAATGTATACACAAATCAAATCTCATAATATGATATTCAACATTTTGGTTGGAACTGCTTCTGTGAAAAGATTAAGAATGTCAATCTTTTTCTCAGTTTTTTGTAACTTTTTTTCTACTGGAACAGTCGGCATGAGTACATGAGCAAAATTGGAGATAACAAAGGTGCCAAGATAATTTATTTATTTCCCCTAATAGAAGCATTGTGGCCAAGAATCGAGGATAAAACGATAAAAAAATCACCAACCATCAAAGCAACCAGAAAACGCAAATCTGGTGGCATGATTTAGGGAGAGAAAATATCAACCTGCACATTGAGGGTCGCAAGGTTAAAGCCCTCCGGACTGAAACCATATGTTTTCTGAACACTAAACAATGCATCATGCGTTCGATAACAAGATCCATATCCCCGGCCAAAACCTTCCAGAACAAATGGAAAGTGTTTGCATTTTACGCTAGAAATGTATTAATTGAGAAATGCCCCTGCAGTTTTCAGACCATATTAAATACCAGAAGGCCAGGCCAGAATGCCTGCAGACTGTTAAATAAGTGTCATAGAATGGCACCTGAATCCATATTTACCTCTACATGCCTTCAATATAATTTATTAAGCATTCATGTGGTTCCTCTGGAACAAAACTGGAATGAGAATAATGTAACGACTAATGAGTCAAATCATTGCCATAATCTTCTTACCAAGGGTCATTGTGAAGATTGCATGGCAGCACCATAAGCTTCTCGAAAAATATGTCAGTATTCTTCATCTCCAAATAACAAATATGTCAGAAATGCATGTCTAACACTTCAGCCCAAAAAAGACTCCCCAAAAGAAAATTGTCAAGAAAAGTGGGTTCGGTGATACGGGGACGGCAAGGAATAGATGAATCCAGTACCGAAATGAATGGGGACGTCACTGAAAAGGGTGCGAAATGGAGTGGCACTGGAATAGACGGAAGGGGTGTAGGGTAGGCGGCTGAATGATGAAAATGAAGGGTTGAGATCAACCTCCACAGATACAGATGCACCGCTGTAAAAGAAGACTCGGATAGACTTGTTTGAACGAGGATACAGATATACCTCCACGAATAAGACGAGGGTGAGGAACAACGTGGAGGAATCAGAAACACCACCACTATCTTGCATTCATGTTCGTCCATGAATGCGGCCATGTATGCATTATTTTATATTCAATGTCTTGCATTTAAGTTCTTGTTCAGCTAATCCCTATATAATGGGAGTCCTTGTAAGCATTTGAGAGAACTTATTATTATCAGATTATAAACCCTTTGTAAGACTTTGTCTTCTGCCCGAAATGAGTGGATTCTCCTTCAACCTCGTTCTTCATTTGGTGGATTCCAAGTGCGGACTGAGTCGAGCGTTCAACCGGTGGTGGTGTTTCTGTATCCTCCGCGTTGTTCCTCATCCTCGTCTTGTTCGTGGTGGTGTCTCGGTATCCACGGCTAAACGAGTCTATCCAAGTCTTCTTTCACGGTGGTGCATATGTATCCGTGGAGGCTGATCTCAACCCTTCTTTTTCATCATTCAGCCGCCTACCCTACACACCTTCTGTCCATTCCAGCGTTACTCCATTCCGCACCCTTTTCAGTGACGTATCCATTCGTTTTCGGTATTGGAATAATCTATTCTTTTCCGTCCCTGTATCAACTTTCCATGCACATTCGCCAAGTGTCATCCTTATTCGACACAAATATGGCTGGGACTGAATAAGGGTTCAAACTCTCTCGAACCATACTCTTCTTGACTAACTCATCAACCTGTCTCTGCAGCCCCTTAGCTTCCTCTGGATTGCATCAATAAGCTGGTCGATTAGATAGATACGCTTCTGGAACCAAGTCAATCTGGTGTTGAATGCTTCGCATAGGTGGTAGTTCGACTAACAGCTCCTCCGAAGACACATCCTTGAATTCCTCGAGTATGGATACGGTTAGGGGATGGCTCGCTGCTTGACCTTGGGTTGCTTCGACAAGAACCACAAAATAAGCCTTCTCACCTTCGTGAATTGCTCGAGCCAATTGTACCACATTGAGAAGCTGATCGGTAGATCGATTCTGTGGTGCTATCATAGGCCGAGTGGTGAGGGGCATCAAGGTGACCTTCTTTTCGTCGATGCTAATGGAATAGGTATTGCGATAACCGTCATGTTGCGCGCGTCGATCAAACTGCCATGGTTTTCCTAGGAGCAAGTGCCACGCGTCCATTGGAATAACATCGCAAACGACTTCATTCTTGTATCGTTTCCTAATAGAAAATAGAACCCGCGCTCTCTTGGTCACTCGAACATCACTCTCCTTATTAAGCCATTGTAGTCGATAGGGATGAGGATGAGCTTCGATAGGGAACTCAAGCCTTTCGACCATCATCCTCGACACGGCGTTAGTGCAGCTTCCACTATTCACAATCACCAAACAAACTTTTCCTTCGACTGTGCACCTAGTGTGGAAAATATTTTCCCTTTGATTCTCCTCTCTAGTGGGTATCACGCTTAAGGCTTTTCGGACAACCAAAAACTCTCCTTCGCCTGGGTATTCTTCAATCTCCTCTGCATCCCAAATAGGATCAACGTTATCATCGAACTCTTTTTCCCCATCGGAGAACTCTCTAATGACAACGTTTCTCCTCTCGGACACTCAGAAGCCATGTGTCATATTCCTTGGCACTTGAAACATCGTCGATTGATATCTCGCTCGTTCGACTTGACTTTAGGTCTAGTAGTCGATGGTGGAGTTTTTCTTGACGTCTTCGACGGTGGCTTGGCTTGGGAGTTACTCCCCTTGTTGAAAGTCGGAACCTTCACGAATGGGCGGGTACTCGATCTCCTCACTTGCTGCTCTCAACCTTGTGGGCAAGCGCTCTAATTCTAATATTGTTGAAGTTCGACTGCATCCGCGATATGAGGCTTAAGACCTCGAAGATACCTGACAACGGTTTGCTCTTGGGCTTCTTAGTGCACCAAGAGTCTCTCGAACTCCCTCTTATACTCCGATAGACTTGAAACTTGCTGAAGCTACTACAGTTTGAGGTAGAGATCTCGTCGATAATGCTCCGGCAGAAACCTCTCAGTCATAGTCCTCTTCATTTTCGACCACGTACGAATTTTGTCACGTCTTTCTTTTTTACGCTGCTGGTTGGTGTTCTCCACCATAAACTTGCGTACTTCTACAACTTTAACGCAGCCAATTTAATCTTTCGTTCCTCGGGCACCTCTTCATAGTCAAAGGTGTGCTTACCGTGCGCATCCAATCGATGAACTCCTCGGGGTTCAAGTTTCCTTCGAACTGGGAATATGAACCCTTATCGTCAAGGCTCTTCTCCCCTGCCTACGATACCCCGGTGAAGATTCTCGTTGAGAGTCCTCATGCCATGGGTTCTCCTCATCATCGCTGTCTAATCAACTGCGGGAAGTCGATGCATGATGAGTTCTCAACGACTATAGTTGTTGCTGAAGATTGGCGATTTGCTGCTCAAGTCAAGCAATGTGTGCTTCGTCTAGAGTCATACCGCATTGGAATCTCCGGCCAATGACAATCGTGCGCTCTGATACCAAGATGTTACGAGGACGACAAATAATAGATGATCCTAATACCGAAATGAATGGGGACGTCACTGAAAAGGGTGCGGAATGGAGTAACGCTGGAATGGACGAAATGGGTATAGGGTAGGCGGCTGAATGATGAAAATGAAGATTTGAGATCACCCTCCATGGAGACAGATGCACCACCGTGAAAGAAGACTCGGATAGACTCATTTGACCGCTACAGAGACACCACCATGAACGTGACAAGGGTGAGGAACAACACGGAGGATATAGAAACACCACCACCGGTTGAACGCTCAACTCAATCTACACTTGAAATCCACCAAATGAAGAACGAGGTTGAAGGAGAATCTACTCACTTCAAATAGAAGACAAATGTCTAACAAAGGGGTTTTTCAATTCCAGATAATATCTTCTATCCAAATGCAAGGCAATGAATCTAGATAAGATGCATACATGGCCAGATTCATGAATGAACCATAAATGGCTTATTGAGAATGACACAAACTTAAATGCAGACGCATTAGTGAGTAGACGCATGAATGGAGAAAAGGTAAACGATTCAGCTTCTCCAGTCGACTCTTCGATTTCGCGACTTTTAAACTTCACCGCTGTCATTCAATGTGGAGTTGCTTCTGCTTCGAGACTACGCTTGCTTCGACGGATACTTCCTTCGACGGGGTCTCGATCTTGTCCATACTTCGACGTATCCTGCTTCGACATTGTGTAAGTTAGTTGATGATAAGCAAGCTGACAGCTCTAGTTAATGATGCGTCGATGATCCTTGTATTATTCGGCCAAAAACATCACTATACAGTCATGTTTCTTGTCACATAGGAAGTAGTAAGCTTATCATAGTCTCATGCTAATCTAATATTGTACCTAAATAATCTAGAGAATGGATCTTCAAAATTGGGCCTTCAAAATATTGCATCTCAGCCTGTATAAGCATCACAAGCACTTGCTAAAACATTTTTCACACCTGTAAACACTGTTTAAACTACATATAAGGTTTTCGCTTTAAATGAAACATTCGTTAGCAACTCCGGTAAAAATTCAATCCGTAGTAATACTAAATGACCTATATTAATTACCTTTAATGGTCTCCTCTCCACATCCATAAAGTGTGAAATCAAAACTCTTTGTAAATACTAAATATAATATAAAAGGATAAGTAAGCGTACATATACGTCCATGCTATCCTAACCCGCACTAACCAAATGCTCGGTGCAGACTTGAGCACTAGCATCCTTCAGTTGCAATGCGATTGAGAAACTATTATAGTGAAGTAGATGGATTGAACTACCATTTTTTATCATAAATAAATAAAATATAACCATCAGAACAAGCCATGACAAAATTAGTTCCCATATAAGCAGCTTTCTTTCTAGGGGGAATTGTTTCCTTCATAAGGAAAAATCTGATATAACTTCATATTCTTCTTGGGTTTTTTTTTTTTGGGGGGGGGGGCTCTATCGAAAAGAACTGTTGCCCTAGCAATAAGTACATCTCTTTTATGAAAAAGACGTATTTTGAAACCTAAATTTGAAAACCCTCTCCAGCAGCACCAACAATTTCTAGGAAGTCTTACCGAACCCAAAATATATAAAATGAAAGTATGCAAAAATCCACAAAGTAAATTTACCTTCAGAAGGTACTCAGAAGGAGTCAATACTTGTTCTGATTCCAGCATTCTAGGATAAACAACCCCACACAAACAGACATGAATGAGAGAAAGAAACATAGACAATACACAAGAACAATATGCTCTGAAAATGGTGGAATGAAATAAACAAACTATGCAAAAAATAGGCAGTAATTCAGTTCAGTACATTCTGGATACATACCTTTTGACTCCATTCAACAATGAATACATTAATATGAGCACCAAGTAAGTCATGCCTTGACCTGCATGCCGAAGGACCACAACTGCATTTTTTGTTACTTCCTAAAAAACTGCCCATCCACAAAAAAAAGGGAAGCATAAGGCTGTAGGTTCACTTCAGGAGAGAAATGCATACAAATCGAAGAGAGAAACAATTTAGTGGAAATCAGCGATTGATCCTCTAACAAGCAAGAATAAACTGTAATATTCAGGTCCCAATTCAGAAGAGAATTCAGCACAATGTTGTTACGAATAGGAGATTAATCACAATACTGATGAAAACATTTATTTGCTAACTAATAGAGTAGTTGACGATCATACTCTTGCAATGACATATAAGGCCCAACAAAGAATCATGGAATATCAAGATTCCAAATCCCTGATATTCCATGATTCTTTGTTGGGCATTATATGTCTTTGCAAGAGTATGACAGTCAGCTACTCTATTAACATGAATTGTATCTTCTGAACGGAGACTAGAATCTTGGATTTGGGAGAATATGATAGGAAAAATTAGAGTAACATGAAAAGTATTAGCCTTGCTTTCATGCTCATCAACACCATAAAGAAGATTAACAGAACCAAACAGTACGCCTACACAAATAAAAGAAGCAGTATATGGCACCAAATCATGTAGTATTTTCAAATGCAAAGCTAATGTTCAATTCCCTTGACAGAGAATTTAAACAGTAAAATATTTTGAAGCATTTATCAAAAGTTGTCATAAAATTGAAAAACCAATGACATTGCAAGTCATAATAGAATTGTTTCTGACAGGGACCAATTTTCGAGCAGGTGGGTGTCAAATACTGGTAAAAGTTTCCGTGCCAGACCCTCAGCCAGGTGAAGCAACTGATCCTCCTCATAGGAGGGAATCCTCATTCCCTGCTGTCAATTGCTAATTAAATCTACAGAAAATAGACAGAAAACAGAGGCAGCTGCAATTGTCATAACATAACATACATTGCAGTATACATGCCGTGGCTCTGCAAATAAAATGACATGCCAACACAAACAGACTCAGACAGCCTTATCATCTGAGGAAAATAAGAAATTTAAATAAAATTAAGACCTAAGCATAGCCGGTTGAGGCTTCGTTAAAGTCATTATGGTTTAATAGCCCTCACACACTCTTCAATGCTGCACAGATGATATGTTTTGAAGAGGGAGAACCGAAATAAAGAGAAATGCATCCTCACATGGAAATCAGCTCCTACAACCAAGTGAGTGGATATTATAGCCACAAGATTCAAACCTAAGGTAAGGAAATCAACGGAACTGATGTGGTCAGAAATCAAAATTCAGTTAAAGAAACTTACCAAAAAAATGAAAACATATCAACTAAAAAAATATAAAACAGGAGGAAGAAAAAAATGAGTCACAATATTAAACTGCAGATTTTTACCAATCCGTTCAACAGAAGTGGTGAACCGCTCACGAACGCCGAGCAAAGCCAGTGTGTCGAATGAATCAATATGGTTGGTAGTGATAATTACATGGATGAGACAAATAAGAAATGGTTGACCCCTAGTCATCAAAGAAAAAAGAAAAGTCGAAGCCCTGGACCACTAGTGTCAAGGCATAACTTCCAAGAGTTTCTTCCCCTTCACATGACAACGCTCTTAGCTCATCTTTGGGAAATGCATATTCCATGTACCCATTAAACGCATGATAGAACATCTCCCGCAACTGTGCATCACAAAGATAACAAAAATTTCAAGGTCCATCACTCCAATGATAAGTCTAATCTTTCCAGACTATCCTGGGTGCTTTGTTCAGTAAAACAATATAGTCTCGGTACTAAATCTAACATAAACACTCAAAGTAGACCACCAAAATACACCCAAAAGAGCGCACTTAATCAAACTGCCATCCCTTCTCAAACAACCTATTGACAGATCAAGTTGTATCACCAATAATCTCCATGCCGAAAATGCAGGGGGCGCAACGCACTTAGCCACTCATCTCAGTCAAGAGGGCGTGGTAATCGCCCTATCCAATCCAATTCCGCCAAATGCTAACGGGAGAAAAGGGAAGAAAGCGGGAACGCACCTCGTCTCGCAGCAAGAGGGCTTATCGAGGGGTAACAGTGTCGGAGATAACCCGGCGGGGAAGAACAGAGGAGGAAATCAGCAAAAATAGGAACAGAAAAGAGCCCGCTCCATCATCTCCGGTTCTGAAACCTTGGAGATCACGGGTTCTGCGGATCAAACTCACATCGAGAAACCCAGAATCGAGGAGTGATGCACAATATTTCGTTCTCTCTTTAAAATATGTCTTTAATTATTATTTTCCGTTAGGATATTTTTTTTTATTTGATTTTAGGCAGAACCTAGATAAGTACGTATTGTATTCGATTTAGATCGTCAGACTTTTGAGTCAATCAACCCTCTCTTCTAAGGTGGACTTTCGCGATGTCCCTCATGGTGGTGTTGTGTTAGTATTAGGATGGAGTATTTCTACCGCGATTGTGAATTTTGTATCAGATTGTTTCTCAGCCTACAATCACTTTTACCCAAGTTCGTGATTTTTTTTTAATTTCATCATGCACCTTTCGACCATATCCTGTCATATTTCCCGCATTGACCTGTTGTTGAGATTTGTTACTTATTAACGTTAATTTACAGAATAATTTGTAAAATAGGTCGATCAAATATAAAATTCATCAACTAATGTTAATTCAAAGTTCGCTTTGTCATTGGACTCCGAGTTGTAAACTCATAGTTCGTTTTAACATTGAACTCTGAGTTCTAAACTCCGAGTTTGGTTTAAGGGATATAAAATCTGAATTTCAAACTCAAATTTTGAGCTGACCAAAACCATCAGACGTCATTGAGTTTATTTTTTCAATTGCCATAAACTTTGAGTTTCAAACTCAGAGTTTCATCCGACGTCTACTCTTTTGAAGCACGGAGAGGCGTTCTTTAAGTGTCATAGACTCTGAGCTTCAAACTTAGAGTTCGTCCGGCCCCTTTTAAATTTTGAATTTGTAACTAATAGTTATTTGAAAAATGAACTATAACTTCTAAACTCAAAATTATTGACATTAATTGACGAATTTTAAGTTTGACTGATCTATTTCGCAAAATAACCAAGGAACTATCCTCTCCCCTTGTGTTTACATAGTAAAGCCATTTTGGGCTTCAATGGCGAGGCCCATCATTGTACGATCGAAGGAGCACGGTCGAAGTTCAAGTAGATCACGTCGAAGTACGGACTAGGTATGTCGAAGTACGGATGAGGCGTGTCGAAGTACGGACGAGGTGAAGATCGATCGAGACCCTATTAAAACAGGTGACGCTCGAAGGAAGAGTCCTAGTATACGTTCCAACACTTGGCCATTTTTCAGAGGAACTTCATCAGGACTTGGTCGAAATTGGTAGTGTACAGTTAATCTCAATAAAGCATGCGCTAAATGTGTCTAGCAGTTGTGTTAGCGGTCATGTTAGCGATTTCTTTAGTAGTTATTGTTTGAATGGGATTTAGTTTCATTTAAATATGTGGTCAGTCTATTGTGAAAAGACACAACAACCATTCAAAGACCTCGAAGGGCTACTTGGTTGTCTTTCTACATTTCGCTCTCCAGAAATGGAAGTAAGTGTTAATGCAATCTCTTCTTTGTTCTTTAAACTACTGTTTTTCTAAAAGACTGGCGACCATATTTATTTTAACACTGGTTTAGTTCCTAACAATTCCTGACGTGTTCAGTCCGCTCGATCACGCACATTTCGGCGTGAACACGTTTTGGACGACCAAAGTGGGAGTCGAAAATAAGTTTCGTGTGAAAACGCGGAATGCCAAGAACGCAGAGCATAGCGAGAATGGCTGCGAGTCAGTGGTTCTAAGATAAATACAGCAGGTGATCAGATCAACCTTGTTGGTAATTCCCAGCTAGGGTAACAAGATGTCCAGGAAAATCTGCAGAATTCGCTTCTGTCGCGATCTGACCATCAGAATTCTCAAGGAACCGTCAATATTGATGCAATTCTGAGTATGCAGATGCGGATCCAGGAAAATCTGTTGGATATGCAGAAGCAAGTCTAGGGCTTAATCGAAAGAATTGATGAATACTCTTCGGCTACTTTGGCTAGAAGACCGTCATTTTTGGAAGGAAAGCGCAGGGTTGGTTTTGATTTAAACTTGGATCAAGGAAATTTTCAACCGAGTGACGAGTATCATGTTGGAACGAGTAGGCTTAGGGGTCCTACAGGAAGTTAAAGGGCCCTATACTCCAGTTTCGCATGGCCAACACTTTGGACAGAACTTCGATGGTGATAATGAGGGTGAATATAGGCCAACTGTTTATGTGCCACCCCATCGTCGACGTGAGAGTTTCTATACTCGATCAGCAGTTGAAGATCCTAAAGGAATTCCCACTATAGATATTCCAATGAGGAGAAATCTTTGCGAAGAACTTCCTACAGAACGTCGTGCTACTGATGGGGACAGTCAGACTTTCGATAGGGAGAGACACCAAATCGAGAGGGAAAGGGCCTTCGAAAGAGATGTTCCTAGGCCCCCCGTGATGCGTCCCGAACCCACAGTGTCCATGTGGTAACCGTGACTGAAAAGATGAAGGATCTCGTAGAAGATTCCATCTATGAGTTGATGGGTTTTCTAGAAGCCCATGAAGAACGGGTTAGCAAGTACACAGTCCTATTGGAGCCAGCATTTCAATCAAAGTTGAATGGTTTTGAGCAGAAGCAGGAGCGTTCTAAAAACAACAACATGTCATATGGCAGAGACGCAACAACAGATCTCGTGGCGAAGGCAGATGCTATGCAGAAGGATGACCAGAAGGTCAGCACAGAATCGGTCATAGATAAGTAGAAGTTGGATGCCTCATCTCCAGAAAACATAACCATGAAACAAAAGATTGTCATCTTCGATTCAAGAGATGCAATTCCCACCTCACTGAGATCGTTATTATTGGTACAAAGATAAAAAGTAGAAGCAGGAACAGAAACATGAGGATAGAGGCTCGTTTATTTCTAAGAAACATTCAACTTCGCTTAAAAGGCTTACTCCACCGGGGCTGTGTACATGATGACCCGTTTCTCATGGGCTTCTAGAGAATCCATCCACTCGTAGATGGAAACTTATGTGAGATCCTTCATCTCTTTAAACACGGTTACCGCATGTCCAAACTTTTGTGGCAAGTTTCTAAGGATTTTCGCCACGACTTTTCGTTCCGAGACAACTTCTCTGCAACTCTTCAATTGATTGAGATTCTCCAAAATTCTTGGGATGTAGTCTTTTGACTATTTCTACATTTTTCATGGCGAGATATGGAAGTCTCTTCAGTGATTTTATAGAGATCACCTTCTGTGACCCCTTGAACTCCTTCTTTAAGACCTTTCACGCTTCATTCTCCTTCTTCAGGCAGAATATCCTTGGGTAGACGGATTTACTCACGGATTATTGCAGAAATCGTAGAACGATGGCATTTCTCATGATGTTCTTTTTGTACGCTTTCTGCTCATCTTCTGTGGGGTTAATGGCACCCTCTACGGAAGTATTGTCACCTTCTGAAATAGAGTTGCCTTCTAGAACTTTTTCATAGCCTTCTTCCACAAGTTTCCACGGTCATTGCAAAAGAAAAATGATTTCTATTTGAGAACTCCAATAGTCGAAGTGCGTACCATCGAAGATAGGAATTTGGTTGGGCAAAACTGTGAAGAACATGTTGTCGGCGGATGAAAACATGACCTTCTGCGCTCTGATACCAAACTTGTCGGGGTTTATCTGTGATATGATTGGATAGAAAAGGACAAGGTATTAGCATAACATGGGTTCTGTATTATAGACGATCTTTTGTAGGATAGATGAAAGCTTTTGTAGAGTTGCTACTCCTACGAGGGATGAATATTTGGAGGCGTTCATGTGTTTAGGCTGCAAAATACTTTTTTCTTCATTCTTTTCAAATGACTACACATTCCACCATATATATGGATGAGTAGACACGCTAGTCTTAGCTATATAAGTTGTCAAAATACATGGAACCTATTTAATAAAATCTTTCACCTTCGAGGAGTTGCACAATGCTCCATTTATGATTACAAATTATTCCTAATACTTCTCACGCGTTCCATTGATTCAATTTATTCTTATCATATCACATTTATCTAGAGAAACTCAGCCAACATCCTAGGACATGAACCGACAAAGAGAATGAGTAACTAAACTCACTAAGGCCAACAAATGGACGAAGAAACATATGTCACGGCACTTACATTGTGCATGCCATGGTAGAGGAAGACGTCCACGAGGTAACAAAGAGGGCTGCGAAGGGGCAAGGGTCTCCCCCTTGTTTTCAACATAGAGGTCGATCCAAGATGCTCCTCCATCACCTTTCTATAGTTCTCAAACCTACACAATTATAGAGAAGCAAGGAAAGGTCGTCTTATAGCTTAAACTTACTCGACAAGGTGTGGAAGGGCTGGCTAAGGAGGCGGATGCTCTCCGATCTCCTCCAACCAGCTTCATAACATACGACAGGGGAAAATGAGCTACGAAGGCTAAGTTGTGTCCGGTCGAATTTGCTCATCACCCTTTGACCACTACTGAAGATGCAACGAGGCACGACAAGGGGCGGAAGGTCTCCGATCAGACCTCTCCAGGCTCAAACAAGCTTTGATCGTCCTCTATAGATTTAAAGGAGGTAAACATCGAAAAGCGATCGATCTGTCTAGGAAAACCTTACGTTGGCCGGAGTGGACAATGGGTAGTGAAAGGAAGATGACCGCCCTTTAGCCCGCTCAAATGTACTCTATTGAGCCCCATTCCACTCCGATAACCTAAAAAACTTGGAGTGGGTAACTCTTGCCGGAGGTGGAAGGTTTTGCAAGTTACAACACCGACCTTGGCAAATGAAGCTCAGTTGGAGATGAAATATGGTGAATGGCACAGGTGAGATCCATCTAACTCCGACAAAGGAGCAAATGACGGTAAAGAGGTTGTGGTCATAGTGATGGACAAACGAGGGAGGAAAGGAGTTGAGATTATCTTTTCTTGGTTTTTTTTTTTATGAGAAATTAGATTTGGGCATTTATGACATTGGGAAATTGAAGCCGATTTCTAGATATACAAGAAAGTGATGATAAATTAGGTAACTAAATATATGATTTAATATAGAAAAGTACTTCATTCCCTTCATTTGGTTAAATGGACCGAAAATGTAATTTATGAGAATTTAAGAGTAATTCTACTATTTAAATTGATTAAAGTGAAATGGCACTTTTTTGTGCTTTATGTGAGCCTAATTACTTATGTGAAGTCATATATATATATTTGAGCTTTAATTATGATAGGTTGGGTTTGTTCTTGAACAACAGCCGACATCAACTATCTTAAAAGCTCGAACTGTTAGGTGAAGGCGTGACATACTATATATTTTTATTTTCAAAACTCCCCTCACGCTGAATTGGACTGGTGATATTTCATGTCATTTGAATCTTTACTTAAGAAAAAATAAAGCAATAAATTATATCAAAATTTCATTCGAATATTAATTACTGTTTTAGGAAAGAAGCTTTAAAGTATGGTAGGGGAATTTGGTCGCCGTTTAATCAAAGGGACTTAATTAAAAGAATAAAAATATTTCGATAGAAGAAGTTGTCGGTATTCAACTTATAAAGAAGAACAAATAATTACAGGATAAAGTAAAAAAATCATTAGTAGTTTGACTAAGATCAATCTGTACACCCTCCAACCAGCGACGAGCCCTTTCAGAACTTAAAAAACTCTCCAAAATGCAGCAGGGTTTACCCTGTACTAATACTCAATGCGTTGTATAACTAAGCTAGTTCGAAATATTACTTAATGATATTCAATAATATATTACTTAAATCAAAGTGATCATTGAGAAAAAAAATTTTGAAAACGTTGTAAAGGAAATAAATAATATATGAAGCTGAAACAAAGTTCACTTTCACGGTCCACTTGTACTCGATCATGTCAATTTTCTTTTTAATTCATGAAAAGATGAGTTAACTAAATATAGATTAATTTTACTTGGTTATATATAGAGCATCAATTATGAAAGCTAATCCAAGTAGTTTCCATATAGAGAAAGCTGATAAGGAACATATGTTGGGATTCTTATGTTTACACTATCATTAGGATCACTAATACAATCATCATATTTTTTTAAAACTATGAGGTTCCTAAGCCGATTCAAAGGTTTTGTTCAAGTCAAACCTTGTACATTCTCTTAGGACCGTCGAAAGACCGGGCAACCCACAATGACTAGGTACGTCAGGCCCACCATAGATAGAATTCGGTAGGTATCAAGTGTGCGGCTACTAATATTCAAACATGGGATCTCCTAGGTGAATTCTCAGTATCCTAACCATTGGAGTGTCTCATTAGAGCCATTAACACAAACAAGCTATTAGTGACACGATTAGTTCCAACTAATATGATGCAACTTTCCACATCGATATGACAACATTTGGTGGTACAAGTTGTGTCGATTGTCGTATGGCTTGAAGGACTTGCTTTGGATCATTAGGAACGTTGCAAATGGCTCACTTGAAGGATAGGCTGGAGCATTGTGAGCATCAATGGGTCCTAGAGTGGTCATGAGAAAAGGCGGCGTTCGGGTAAGAATTGCGATGTAGTAACATAACCTTTGTAGTAGTTTGTTTTTGCCTTACAAAGGAAGTCTTTGTAATAAGAAGCCTAAGTGAAGAGCCTCACAAGATTGTCTCGGTGTGAATTTGAGCACGTGATGATGGTAGCGAAGGAAAAAGTGTAAAATAAAAAAGGTTAAGGTTAACCACCATTCTTTATGTAATTATTATTATATTCTCTACCATCAATAATCATCATTAATGTTCAATAGTGAGTGTCGTCCTAACCGGTTAAAAGTGGACGTAATCTAATAGTTGAAACATGATAAATCTATATGACTCTTTACCTTGCGTACTAAATGTTTAGTAATCGTTCAATAAAACTACTACAAGAATGAAAATCATCCAAATGTAGAAACTTATTCGTGTGGAAACCCTTAAGATTTTGTCTCAATGTTTTTACTATAGAAACCTTCTATGTCATGGAGTTGACTTTACATATCATGTTTCGGCAATTCAGATTCGCGTAAACTAATAAGCATACATATCATGTGTCAGATGGTTCTATACTAGGACTACATTATATAGCACATACTAATAAGTTTCGTACTTAGGGAAGTGACAAATTTGCATGCGTGAACATGACTAGCATTTGCACAGGGTTAGCGTGATTAACAATAGTAACCGTTTCTGGATGATTCCCTCCCAGGCGTTATCCTCGCCTGCACATCAACCAATGACTTCCGTTTGTGACATTTCACTCCGGCGGCGTCTCCACCTACACAGCACCCATCTACGACTTCCTTTCGGACTTTTCACTCCGGATGTGTCCTCACATGTACAACACAAAATTGCGACTTCCGTGGTGCAGTCCCACAAGAACACAACTCGACAACAACTTATGCCCAAGGTTTCCTACACACATAGAACGTAGTTACAGAAGGCCGATTAGTTTCTCCCTCTCATGCAGTATCAGCCATTATGTTCGGCCCATTGCACGTCACCATGTGAGCAACACGCTGCACGTCACCACCAATGTCGCCATAGCTCTAACTAGAGTCTCTCGAGCCCACCAGGTCACTTTCCAAGAGGTTTCATCAATCTTCTCCTCATGTTTTTCCTGGTATGTGACTAATGACAATTCTCATAAAATTGCAACCAGATTTTTGCTTTGACTAATCTGACGTATTGTCTCCACTCAGACACTTATTACACTTATTACACAATAATCTAACTAAAAATGTGTACTAAAATTAACAAAATAGTTTCTCCATATAAAAGAAAAAAATGATTAATCAATATTAAAATATCAGTATATTAAATGGGTCACCCCAAGCAAATATCCATTAGCAATGAAGATCATATAAAATATATTATGATTTGACAAAATTCCACAGGATAATGCGTTACAGAAGGTTCGGGGCTGAAGAGATCAATAGCCTTCTAGAGTTCTAAATAAATAAATTTAATTTCCAGCTTGAAAAATATTGTTACGGGATGGTGCATATATCCGTTGGGAACAATCTAAACTTAATTTTATGTCAATTGAATATTTTGATCCCAAGATAGAGCGCTAAAGAAAGTTAAGCCCGGTCAGACTAATGAACATACTCAATATTTTATTTCCAAATTGAATTTATTTGTCTCTGACAAGTTAATCATTCAATCTGAACATAATTCATATGATTTGTCTCAGACAAGTTAACCATTAAAATATCTTACGAGACAAATCGTTTAAATTAATTCAAATAATATTCCAAGTAATATTCTTTTAATTAGCAATTATTTAATTATTAAAATATCTAATTATGAAAAATATTTCCAAATCACATAATTTGATCTCAAATGATTATTATAGGATATAGAAAATTCATTTTTCTATTTTAAGAAGTATATTTTGGTTATAGACGGTTGCTGTTGTCGGGCTTCTATAAGATTATAACAGGTTAACCTGCTATACAATTAATCATCAAAACTATATCGACAATCCCCACTTTTTTATGATGACAAAACAATCTCTTCCTTTTTTATGATCACAAAACAATCATCCATATGAGATATATTATGACAAGATGACACACCAAACTCCACCTACGATAGAGACGGTTTAACAAGCCTTACTTTTGCAGATCGCAAAAGCTTCTGTATAAGCGTATGCTTGAAGAGATTATAAAGACAAGGCTTTTGTATATTTAGCCCGACAATAGCATGTGCTTAAACTCTCCCGGCAAAAGAGAGTTGTAGTCAAATTTTGCATTCCCTATAAAAGGTTGATACACCACATCGTGGACGGACCTTCTATCCCGCTAAATATTCAAGAATGCTTGAGGTTTTTTTTAGAATTCGATGGGTTATATCTCTTTAAATCTCCCCTTTAATCGTTTATTTCTCTAAATATCACCAAAATCTCTCTCCCATTATGTCATATAAAAAAGAATAGGGGTAGAAACAGACAAGTAGCATTCCTTAGAAGGGTTGCTGAAATAGTAAGTAGAGGGTAAACCCAAAATGTAGAAAGTTGAAATAGTTCATCTCGAGACGGGGTACTTGTGTTCATATGACACTTATTGAAACAAAATCATATCAAGACCAATAGAATCTCGTCTAAGGTACTTATAGAAAAAGCAAAAATAGAAGGCATTAATCCATAAGAGACGCCTCAAGATTGTCATGCAGAAGCTTCTCCTATGTGAGACAGATTCGTGATCAGCTCTCTGAGTACTTGAATCTCTTTAGTTGGTAGCAACTTAGTGTTGCAGACCCTAATCATTTTCCAACACAGGATCAGAGGCCGCATTAGTAGCAACTTCCTCTATAATCTTCTCTACTGCTGGAGTTTCCTCGAAAACAGGGGATTCCTCGTGTCGTTCGGCCAGAATTCTCTTGGAGGTCTCCTCGATGATTTTCAAGTGTTCAAACACAGCTTCCTCATAATCCATGGAGACGACGGGGCTGGTCGGATGGAGGTGTGGCCGAGATGGAGAAAGTACGAGACCAGACTTGCTCTTTGGCGCTATCGCACAAATCAGATGAGATAAGGAAGGAAGAAATTCTACCTAGGGTTTCTATCAAGTGTTTTATTTTTTTTTTGGTTTTCAAAGAAGAACACTAAGAGACACGGTGAATTAGGTTTAGAAAATAAAATAGTTTATTTCCTAAACTTTGAATAAATATTTTATTTCCCTAATTTAAATAACTGAGGATATTATCCTAATTAAATAGGAAATTCCCTAATTTAAATATGAATATACAATTCTAGTGAGTTAGAAGAGGAGATAACTCATATTCTTGAAGTTTTCAAAAATTAGGAAATAATTTTTGCTGACAGAGGGTTAACCTTCTATTCCGGGCTTCTATAGTGCTTTAAATAAATAATCCTCATACAATTTGTTATGAAAACTCCAAATATTTTATTTAGAAATTTCTTAACGTACATTTACATAGTTAAGGCACAAATTTGGTTAATATCGAAATAGATGTATCGAATTAATCTTTCTAAGAATGTAGAACCTTCTGTACCTATTCTCTAGAATAATATTGTCTTGAATACTCTTTTGAAATTGAATTTCCAATTAATATTCGAAAGATATTTCATACAAAACGTTGGACCTACTATATAACGTTTATGTGATTAAATTAGATAATAGACTCCTAATTCGTTCCTGAAAAAGAGAAGAACTTCTCCTTATCAACATATTTGGTGAGACTGTCAGCCAATTGTCAGTCTGTGTTCACGCATTCTACGCATACAGAACCTTTTTGGAATAATCCTCTATGTTTTGTTCCTTTAGTGTTGATTATGCTCGTTTTGCATTCAACTATACCAATGTAGAAAGGCTTTGTCAACAATATATGGTGAAGTCTGAGAAGGTATCTCCACATCTCTAGGGTGGTTGAGAACATAATGTCTTGTCCGTACTCCACTATAGATGTAACCTATGACTTGGCCAATTAGATGACATTTATGATATAAAGAAGGTACTCTAAAATTATTTTGTTGATTACTCTGAGAAGAAAATGATGCTTCAAGAGAATTAATTATCAATTGTTTGTACAGGCTCTCTTTGAGAACCATGAATAGAAGGTTTGTTACCTTCTCTTCCTCCCTCAGAAGTTTGGGTTCTATAGAGTTTTCTGCAGGTTCAAAAGTTATTACATTCTTTGTAATATCTTTTATAAGAGTGTCGTTAATTTTTACATTAATTGACTCTTCTATGGTAGATGTCATTTTGTTAAGGACTCTATAAGCTTTGCTAGATAGAGACTATCCAAACAAGATACCTTCATCTAATTTACTATCAACTTTTCCTAGATTATCCTTGGAAGGTCTTAGTATAAAACACGGACTTCCAAAGGCATGAAAATATGAAATATTCAGTTTTCTCCCCCTATATAGTTGTTAGAGAGTTTTATCTAGTTTGGGTCTTAGTAGTACCCTATTAGAGATATATCATGTTTCTGCCCAAAGGTTCTATGGAACATTGCTTTCACAAATCATGGTTCTTGCCATGTCTACAAGAGTTCTCTTTTTCCTTTCTACAACTCCATTCTATCGAGGAGTATAAGCAGCAAAGAAGTCGTCTTTAGTACCATGTTCATCATAGAAGGTAGCGAATTCATGATTTTCAAACTCTATACCATGATCTGTTCGTATAGCTTTTAAAGAAGATCTGTTTTCATTCTGTAATTCCTTAGCCAGTATAAAAGTTTCAAATGCATCACTTTTATGAGTAAAAAACTTTACCTAGGTTTATCTAGAGTAAAAATCCACTACAACTAAACAATATCATCTATTGCTAATACTTTGAACTCTAATAGGACCAAATAGATTCATATGTAGAAGTTCCAATGGTTGCGTAGTAGAAACTTCATTAGTGGATTTGAACAAAGATTTAGTTTGCTTTCCATGTGAACAAGCTTCACAGAAGTTGTCCTGCTCGAATTTACTAGTAGCTAGCCTTTTACCAATTCTTTTCTAATAGGGTTGGATAGCAATTTAAGGTTGGAATGTCCTAACCTTCTTTACAAAAGATGACTTTCAACTTTGATAGACATAAGGCACTTTATGTAGTAGAGAAGCTCTCATGTGTCTATGTGTAGATGTTCCTTTTCTGATATCCAATGAAGCGAATTTCATTGTCAAGGATAGCAAAACACTTATCTTGATCAAAGGTTATTGTATAGCCTTTGCCACATAGGTGGCTAATTCTCAACATGTTATATTTGAGTTCTCTAACCAACAGACCCTCTTTTAAAACCATAAAGTCAGAACTTCCTATAGTTCCTGTGCCGATGATAGAACCTTTGTTATTGTCACTAAATTTAACATAAAATTTAGATGGATCCCCGGTCATGTGTTTAGAGAAACCACTATTAAGATACTATTCATTTTCTGTAGCTTTTATCCGAAGACAGCGTGACTTCATGGAGAACTTTGTGCTTCATTTTCCTCATCATCAGAATCATCAAGTCCTCCCAAGCAAGCATTGCTTTCTTGGTCTTCGTTCGTGTAGAAGATTTGTCCGTTTTTGTAAGTAAGAAAAATATGTTCTCAAATTTCCTCTCTTTTTATATCCAAAGTAAGTGGCCAATCTTGGATCAATTTTCGTAGCCAATTTTTCTTTCAATTCACTTTTGTTTTTACTGAGGCGTCATTTCAATGCAGATCGCAGGAGGCGCTTAGCAATTATAGTTAGTTCATCATTCAAATCAACTTATGTTTCTTCATCAAAACCTTCTGTTAGCTCTTCCGATACTCCGAAAGTTACTAAGGCTCTTTCCATGTCTAGTTGAGAGGTTCTAATCGAAGAGTAGAAAGATCCTTAGCTCCCTTCATAGCTGTTTTCTTGGCTTCCTAAGACTTGATTAGAGTGCGTAGAACTTTCCGCACTAATTCAGAATTAGAATATTGTTTGCCTAAGTGAGTTAAGGAATAATCTTGGAAGCTAAGTCTCTGGAACATTTGTTCTACTGAGTTCTCACCTTTCATGATAAAGTTTTCATATTGATGTATTAGAAAATTCATCTTATTTTCGCCAATATGGTATGTCCCAAATTTAACCCATATTTCTTTGCCCGAATTGCAAATGAAAACTTTAACAAATTCACTTTCAGGCATAGCAGCACTAAATAATAAATACTTTGTCATCTTAGTAAGTCATTTGATTCTAAGGTATTCTCATAAGGGACGACCATCAAGACCAGTTTGACGAACAATTAGTATAAAAGGAGGACCGTCTTCTATGAAAAACCACAAATCGTCATCGATTGTATCTATAAATATACTCATTCTAATTTTGCGATAAGAAAAATTATTACCATCAAACATGGAAGGATTCCAATATATGGTTTTGGTACATAGCAGTCATTTTTAATTGACCAAAGATTTTTGCTTATATAGTGAAGAATGGCACCGTAGCGATACTATGTTGAATCTTAGTGAGCAAAACGTTCTGTGGAGTTGAATATGGTGCTCAAGGTAGTCAAGCCTCTGTAAAGCAGAGCACGAATATCGTTGTATTTTCTACTACCAGAGCTTAAATCTTTTGTTGTTGAAAAAGTAGATTATGTCCATGATAGAGCGTATAGCAAGTTTAAGTTTCTGTAAAATTTCAACAAATGATTAATGCTCTGTTTGAAAAGATTTCGCATACTTATCGATGTATTATAACAAAGCTCAAACTTTTGTTGAATGACAGCAATAGAGCGTAAGCTTTTGTATTGTAGCGACATAGCGTAAGCTTCTGTATTGTAGCGACATAACGTAAGCTTCTGTAGAATAACATTTATGCACTAACAAGCTTTTGTAATATCTCAACAAGTTATTAGGCGATTGTTGATACCCGATTGGATTCCAATTGTTGGACTATATCAGCGAACGGAGTTTCTGTAGAATACAACAAAGTGGTGATAATCAAAGAGCGTACTGAGGGTGGAGCTGCTATATGATCTAAAGGAGCAGTTAGGCTTCTATTGATACCTGCTCTAATATCGATTGTTGGTCCAAAAATTACACTAAGAGGGAGGGTAAAGAAGTTGTAAGTCTAAAATTAAGGTTTTTTAACACTTTTTTTTTCACAGCTTTTACAGCGGAACCGAGTTTCTGTAAAACAGAACATTTCATTCTGGCATCATTACCAAACATGTGAAATGGACTTCAAAATGAATTCAAAGAATAGAAAAGTTTATATAATGGTTCAGTAAATCTTATCTACGTCCACTCTCACCCAAAGCATGGATGGTTTTCACTAATCAAGAAAGCAATAGTGTTACAGGAGGTGATACAAGATCTACCTATTGTAATACAGACCAGAAGATTTTGTACCAGGATAACCTTCTATAACACAGACCTATAGGTTTTGTCCTAAGAGTAGTGACACATTTACACGTGTGAACGTGACTAACGTTTGCATGGGTTAGCATGACTAACAATTGTAACTGTTTGTGGAAGTTTCCCTCCTAGGCAGTTGATAACTTGTTATAAACATAGAATTTCAACCTTTGAGTTGTTGCTCGATATTTGGTTAAATTCTTGAAATATGTTATAATATTTCATATGTTACTTAGAACCGAGTATTGTTGGTAGTTTTGTTAATTTAGTTGATAAATTCGAAATCCTACAGAGAGTTGATACAGTTGCGCCAGAAACCACTGCATCTACACGGGAGCGTCATATGACAGATAAAGAGTTGGTGCAGTTGCACCAGAAAAGCGATTGCAACTGCACGGTATTTTCAGATGTGGTGCAAATCAGTTGGTGCAACTGCACCAGAGTTTCATGGAGTTGTAAGAACGGAGCAGGAAGAAATATTTTATTTCCAAGATTTTCTCTATCTTTGAGATATTGAAGATCTCTAATGTTGCAACCCCTTGAAGGATAAAATGACGATTTGCACTAGAAGGAGGGGGTGTGCTAAAGTCTTGGACATCAGACCACTTCGGGGACACGCATGGAGATGGAGACCGATTCGACAAAGTTTTGAGCGATGCCTAGGGTGTTTTACATTTCTACTTTAGTTTTGAGTTTCGTCATGAACTAAATCTTTTGTCTAGGATTGTGATTAACTCGATTGTGTAATTGCTTTCTCAGTGACTTCCCTTTGAACTATCTCGTTTCATGTTCCATTTGTTTACCTCACATGTTCGTAATGCTTGCATACGTGTGGTCAACATTTGAATTGATTGGTTGGGCTTGTGTGAGCTCGAGAGAGGTTCTTAAGAGAAGAAGTAGTGGTGAAAGTAGCCTGGTTTACGTCGTGAGAGTGAGCGGACGTAAGGTGATATAGTGATATACGCCGTAAGCAACCAAATGAGATCAGAACGGAACACATCTAATTTGTCATGTGCTAGAGATAAGGATCGATTATTTAAGTAGTTTAGTAGACTTCGAGACGAGCACGATAACTTAGGATTTTGGTTAGTAAAAGAACACATAATTGTGATAGGAAAAAGGGAGACACGAAGTTGTAACGAAACAACTAAGGGATTCATAGTCCTAGGCTTCCTGTTATTCATTAATTCACTTTGCTTTTGCTTTATTACTTGTGTTTCTTGTTACTCGGTATTTACTTTAGTAGTTATAATTTCTCATTATTTTCGGCTTGAGTTTGAACGAGTTGGAGATGGACGATAGGAAGGCTTCTTGTATCGATTCCTCGTAGGAATGATAATCTTCTTACTCCATATTACTTGACGTGACCCGTACACTTGCAAATTTAACGAACAAGTTTATGGCACTGCTGTCGGGGAATATGGCTACATGCTACTCTTTTCTACTTACGGTGAGAATAATTTCAAAGATCAGGCCACTGATCTTTTAATCAATTTTGCAGGTATATGACCCGTGTGCGAAGCACTACAGAGATTGAATTCGACCCATAAATTGAATGGACATTCCGGATTTTGAGAAGAAATCAACGAAGAGCTATGGAAGGAGAGAACATCAACTTAGTCAACAATCAGATTGCCGACTCACAACCAAGGAGGACTCTGCGTGACTATTCCCAACTGACACCATTGAAAAACGTACCGTTCCTTTTGTCTGCAATTCAGGCGCATACTTTTGAGATCAAACCTTTGATCTATAGCATGATCGAAAATAACGGTTTCAGAGGTTTGTTAAACGACAACCCTCATTGGCAATTAATTCGATTTAAAGATCTTTGTGACACTTTCACGTTTAATGGAACGGTCCCCGATGCAATTCGACTCCCATTCTCACTCAGAGCCAGGGCACAGGCATGGCTCTACTCACTCCCGCTGGAGACAATTCAATCATGGGAAGACTTAATACGAGCATTCTTAGGAAACTACTTTTCACCAAGTAGGACTGTGAAGATTGGGAACGAGATCACATCATTTCGCCAACTACCGGTAGAGTCCATGTACAAGGCTTGGGAAAGATTCTAGGAACTACTCAGATAGTGCCCACACCACAAGATCGTGAGGTGGATGCTCGTCCAGAGTTTCTATGACGGATTGGCAGATCCTCGCCAAACCATGGTAGACTCAGCAGCAGGCGAGACCATCATGAACAAGACGCCAGAGGAATCGTGGGACCTTTTCGAGCAAATAGCAACCAATGGCCAACGGAAGGCAACTACCCGTGAATTCGCCTAAAAGCATCAACTCGTTGCATTAACGTCGTTGAGTGCCTAGATGGAAGAACTAACTAGAGAGGTAAAAACTCTTCGATCTTCACCACGCGCCACTAATGTTGTTTATTTTGAAGGTTTTGGAGCCACGGGAAGAAATGTATAAAGTCAACTTTGTGGACACAAATAGCCGAAGCAATGTGTATGCAAACACATACAATCCTGAATGGCAGAATCATCCAAATTGCTCCTGGAGAAACAACCAAGGCCAGGAAGAACAAATGCAGCCAAGGAGAAATCAACCTCCCGGTTAAGCAGCCACATTTGGACAACCCGTAGGAGAGGTTAAATCTAACGTGGATGATTTATTAAGACAGTTGATCACATTTCGGGAGGAAGCGAGAAAGCAACAGGAGGTGGCACAGAAGCAACAAGAAATAATTCTCAAAGACCATGCCACTTCAATCGAGCAACTATAAATCCGGATAGGCCAGCTCGCAAACTCTATGACTATGCGGCAACAACGGGCTCTCTCGAGCAACATCAAACCAAATGTGAAGTGCAAACACTGTAATGCAGTGACCCTTAGGAGCGGGCATGATTTAGAAGAAGCCTTTGAGAAAATGGAGGAGAAGGAGTCGGCTCGTGAGAAGCATCATAGCCACAAAGAAAGTAGCTCGAAACCAATAGAGACTGACAATGTTCTGGCCAAACAAGTATGTCACACGCTCCGCCAATCATCCCCAAGATCCCATTCCCACAAAGACTGAAGAAAGCCAATGATGAGCTGCAATTCATGAAATTTCGAGACATGTTCAAGAAGTTGCAAGTCAACATCCCTTTTGCGGAGGCATTTGAGCAAATGCCAAAATACTCGAAATTTATGAAGGAGATGTTAGCCAAGAATCATCAGCCGGAGGATCACGAGACCACTGCATTGACTGAAGAGTGCAGTGTCATCCTCCCGAAGAAGCAACGGCCTAAACTCAAAGATCCGGGTAAGTTAACGATTCCTTGTAAGATTGGTAATGATTTTTTTAGATAGGCATTATGCGACCTTGGGGCGAGCAAAAACTTAATGTCATATTCGGTATTTCAAAGGCTTAATATCGGTGAGGTGTGTCCCACTTCTGTGACTTTTCAATTAGCCAATCGCTCATACACTTATCCAAAAGGTGCGATTGAAGATGTCTTAGTTAAAGTAGACTAGTTTATATTCCCTGCTGACTTTGTGGTTTTGGAGTACGAGGATGATCGTGAGATCCCGATAATTTTGGACCAGCCATTCCTTGCAACTAGGACCCTCATAGATGTATAGAAGGGAGAAGTCGCCATGCGTGTACATGATCAATAAGTAAAGTTTAATATTGGTGGCACAATACATATGCCAAACGAAAATGATGAATGCAGCTATATGGGCATACTTAAAGACATTGCATACGAATCCTTCTTGGATGTATGACAGTATTCTCCTAGATTAGATGATGAATACGGCAGACTTACAAGCCGCAAAGGAAGAACTGGAGGACGCATCCTTCATCCATCGCATTACAATAGCTGAACCGTTGGACCGTGAGACCACACAAGCCAAACCATCAGTGGAAGGGCCACCGCAGCTTCAACTTAAACCACTTCTAGAGCATTTGCGATACTCTTTTAGGGGTAAGTCCAGCACCCTGCCGATTATAATTTCTGCTTATCTAACCAATAAACAGGAGGAATTGCTACTTCAAGTGCTACAACAACATAAAAAAGCGATTGACTGGACCACTGCGGACATTGAGGGGATTAGTCTGTCTATCTACATGCATAAAATCGTCCTTGAGGACAACAAGAAGTCGTCAATAGAGCAGCAACTGAGACTAAATCCCAACATGAAGAAAGTGGTGCGCAAAGAGAACATTAATTGGCTCAATGCGGGCATTATCTACCCAATCTCGAATTGCTCATTGGTCAGCCCCAACCAGCGTGTACCAAAGAAGGGTAGAATGACAATCGTGGAAAATAACAAGAATGAGTTTATTCCCACTAGAACTGTAACCGGATGTGGGTATGCATGGACTATAGGAAGTTGAACACAGCTACAAGGAAGGATACCTTCCCATTGCCATTTATTGACCAAATGCTAAACAGGTTAGCAGGTAAGAGATTTATTATTTTCTTGATGGTTATTCAAGATACAATCTTACTACGATAGCTCCAAATGACTAAGAGAAAACAACCTTCACTTGCAAAGATGCAAGATGGCCATCTTTTCAGATATGATTGAGCTCATTATCGAGGTATTTATGGACCACTTCTTGGTGTTTGGAATTCCATTTGACAATTATTAGGAAAATATATCAGTTGTTTTATTACGTTGTGAGGAGACAAACCTTGAGTTAAATTGGGAGAAATATCATTTTATGGTCCGAGAAGGTATTGTCATAAGTCATAGGATCTCCGAGAATGGAATGAAAGTGATTAAAGCCAAGGTTGAAACTATTGAAAGGCTGTCCCCACCAACGTCAGTCAAGGGAGTGAGAAGCTTCCTAGATCACGCTTCTACAGACGTTTCATCAAGTGCTTTTCGAAGATCCCCAAACCATTGTGCAATCTCCTTAAAAAAGAAGCAGTATTTGTCTTTAATGGTAACTGTATTGAGGTATTCTTGGAACTCAAGAAGATATTAGCTTCTGTTCCCCCAATTGTGGCCCCTGATTGGTCTTTACCATTTGAGCTATTGTGCGATGAAAGCGATTTTGTTGTGAGTGCAATTTTAGGGCATAAATTAGACAAAGTCTTTCATGCTATTTATTATGCTAGTAAGACAATGGATGGAGTCCAGGTAAATTAGACTACCACCGAGAAAGAAATGCTTGCAATTGTCTATGCTTTTGGTAAGTTTCGTTTGTACCTAATTGATTTAAAGGTGATAGTGCATATTGATCATTCACCCATCGGGTACTTGATGAATAAGGTCGATGCAAAGCCAAGATTGATTAAATGGATTTTGTTGCTACAGAAATTTGACCTTGACATTGTAGACAGGAAAGGAGCATGAAACCAAGCTGTCGATCACCCTTCACGCCTGGAAGGTAACGAGCGACTTGCCGCCACAACAATCATTAACGAAACCTTTTTAGATGAACCACTTTTTACAATTGAAACAACAGTACCCTGCTACGTTGATTATGTAATTCCTCCTCATCTAACGTATCAACGAAGGAAGAATTTTTACATGATGTGCACTACTATAAGTGGGATGAATCATTGTTATTCAAGAGATGTGCAGTAGATAATCCGCAGGTGCGTACTAGAGGAGGAGATGACGTCAATTCTTCAGCAATAGCATGCATCACCTTATGGTGGTCACTTTGGTGGCCACAAAACAACAATGAAAAATTCTACAATCTGACTTCCTCTGGCTGCGATTGTTTAAGGATGCATATAATTTTCTCACTCGTTGTGACCGATGCCAGATGGTAGGTAATATTTCGCGACATGATGAAATGCCATTGCAAAATATTTTGAAAGTCGAAATATTTGATGTATGGGGAGTTGATTTTATGGGTCCGTTCATAGAATCATTTAAGAACCGTTAAATATTTGTGGTTGTGGACTATGTTTCGAAATTGGTCGAAGCCACTGCTTCGCCAACTAACGATACTCACGTAGTGTTTATATTTTTAAAGCATATTTTTACAAGGTTTGGATCACCAAGCATAAGCGATAGAGGATCACACTTTTGCAACATGAAGTTCAAGGCTTGATGAAAAAGTGCGGTGTAACCCACAAAATTGCTCTAGCCTACCATTTGGAGACAAGTGGTCAGGTAGAAGTGTCAAACCGTGGAATTAAACGGATCCTAGAGAAAACCGTGTGCCCAAGCAGAAAAGATTGGGCAATCAAGCTTGAAGACGCATTGTGGGCATATCGGACAGCCTATAAAACTCCAATAGACACTTCACCGTATAAGTTGGATTATGAAAGAGCCTGCCATCTACTAGTATAGGCTGAGCATAAGGCTTATTGGGCAGTCCAAAAGCTGAATTTTGACCTGAAGGCCGTGGGTGAACCACGATTGAAGCAGCTCATTGAGATGGAATAATTTCGACGCGATACATATGAGAATGCACGGATGTATAGGGAAAAGGACCAAGCATTGGCACGACCAACGAATCAAGAAATGTCACTTTGAAACATGTCAACTTTATTTGTTGTTTAATTCACGACTTAAAATATTTCTAAGTAAGTGGAAGTCAAGATGGTCTGGATTGTTCAAGGTGACAAAGGTATCTCCTTATGGCACATTGGAGGTCTGAAACCCAAACACAAGGTTCAAAATTAACGTCAGCTAGGTGAAATTTTATTACGGAGGAGGTGTCGAGTATGAACTATCGGCCCTTACATTGCACGAAGCATAACAACCTAGGAACGTCAGCCGATGACGTTAAACCAAGCGCTTGTAGAGACAATCCAACCACAATAAGAACGAATGGGAGCTAGACCGACCACTGATCAGGAAAGCTTCCCCTTCTTTTTTTTCTTTCTTTTTATGAATATACATCGAGACGATGTTAGATAGGTTTGGGGGTGTGCATCGCCTGTTTGCTACCACTTCTTTGTTTTAGTTATTGTTGGGTGTTACTATTAAAAATTTTTTTATTTACCTACTAATTGAACTAACCTTGAGAAATTGTTGGAAGATTATGTGCGATGATGAATTAAGTTGATTGACACGGACATAGGATAATTAGAACCTCAACTTGATTGGTGTTAGACAGCTTTAAGTCCCCACCTCATGCTAATTATGTTTGTGGTAGCACCAATTCCTGACTCCTAAAACTAAAAGAGAAATGTGAAGTAGGACTTTTCAGTATTTTGAAACAGAAAAGATATAATCCTACCAAGGCTCTGAGTACCGCTGTTTGGCTGTGAAAAAATACAAAAGAAAATAGAAAAAACTGACAAAGCCAACATCACACCTGAACATGTGCATGTGGTGCCAGTCATAGTGGGGTAACTCGAGATAATAAATCGGAGGGGCGCTTATCACTTGGTGGCTTGGACCATCTGGTTCGGGAGATACCAATTGAACACTCGATACATGAGCCCTCCCGCTATTGATTACGCATTTAGAGTTGTGTGAGGAACAAAAGCAGAAAAAAGTGAAGATAAAATGCTTAATTGATGAATTCGGGGGTGAAAAATCTTAATGTTAATTAATTCTATGACATAAACTTGAGTATGTATGTGGAGTAACAGAATTGTTGTGGCCTGCATGTCGTGTGAGCTAAGCGTCTGGGTGCAAGAGACTGTCGAAGCATGAGTTGAGGAAGGTTGAAATTCGAATGTGTCTATGTATTTTGGCTAATATATAATCATTTCCCTGGTTATTGTTTCCAGTAGTACCATGTGCTTGTTTTACTTGGGACTAGCAAAATCTATGTTTGAAGATGTGATAACTTGTTATAAATAGAGATTTTTCATCCATTTAATTATGCGACATTTGGCTAAATCCTTAAGATATATTGCTATATTTCAAATATTACTTAGTATCGGGTACGGCGGGTAGTTTTGTTAATTTTGTAGGTAGATTTGAAATCTTACAGATAGTTGGTGCAATTACATAAAAGGCATTACAGTTGCACGAGAGCGTAAGATGATAGACAGAGAGTCGGTGCAGCTGCACTAGAAAGTAATTGTAGTTGCATGATATTGCCAGATGTGGAACAGATTCGTACAGCTGCGAGAACGGACAAGGAAGAAATGTTTTATTTCAAAGATTTTCTCCACCATCCAAATTTTGAAGATCTTCTAGGGTTGCAACCCCATGAAAGATAAAAGGACGATTTGCTCTGGGAGGAGGGTTATGCTAGAGTCTTGGACATCAGACCACATCAAGGCCACACACGGAGTCGAAGACCAATTCGGCGAAGTTTGGAGCTATGCCTAGGGTGTTTCACATTACTCTTTTAGTTTTGAGTTTTATCAAGAACTAAATCTTTCTTCTAGGATTGTTATGAACTCGGTTGTGTAATTGCTTTCTTAGTGAATTCCCTTTTAACTATCTTGTTTTGTGTTTCATTTATTTACTTCACTTGTCTGTAATGCTTGTGTGCGTGTAAAAGACGTTCTTATTAATTGCTTGTGCTTGAGTGAGCTCGAGAGAGGATCTTAAGACAAGAAGTAGTGGTGAAAGGTGCCTAGTTTGCGTCGTGAGAACGAGCAGACTTAAGGTGACATAGAGATAAACACCGTAGGCAACCAAATGAGATCACAACTTAACGCATCTAACTAATCGTGAGCCTAGAGATTGGGATCGATTATTTAGGTAGTTCATCGGACTTCGAGAAAAGCACGACACTTAGTCCTTCGATCAGTAAACGAAAACGGAATTGAGATAAGGAGAAGAGAGCCGGAGATAGTACAAAGCAACTGAGGAATTCATAGTCCTAGGCTTTCTATCATTGATTAATTCACTTTGCTTTTGCTTTATTGCTTGTTTTTCTTGTTATTTGGTATTTGCTTTGGTAGTTATAATTTCACATTATTTTCAACTTGACTTTAAAAGAGTTGGAGTTAGACGATAGGAAGGCTTCTTGTACCGATTACTCGTGGGAACAGTACTCTACTTAGTCTATATTACTTGACGCGACCCGTGCACTTGGGGATTTAGCGAACATCGGTGTCCTCTACTGCACAGCAACTTGCAACTTTCATTCAAGACTTTTCACTCCGTCGGCGGCTCCACCTGCGCAACATCTAGGTGCGACTTCCGTGGCACAGTCCTGCAAGACAATGACTTGAGAGCATCCTCTGCCCAAGGTTCCCTACACACGCATAACGTAGTTAAAGAAGGCTAGTTAGTGCCTCACCTCTCCGCCCTGCAGTTGAACCCTTCTCTCTAGCCCACTACACATCAGCACGCCCACAACCCCCTGCACGTCACCATCAACGTCTCTATAGCCTCCAACTAGAGTCCCTCGAGCCCACCACCAGGTTACTTTCCAAGAGGCTTCACCTACGATACATCTATCTGCACCTCACGTTCTTCCTCATGTGGGACTAACGACATTCCTCAAAAAATTACAAGCAGAAATTCGCTCACAATGATCTCATGTATTGTCTCCACTTAGACACACTTATTATACAAATTCTAAAAACTAAAAATGTAAACTAAAATTAACAAAATAGTTTCTATATAAATAAGAAAACAAATGATTAATCAATATTAATATACCAAATATACAAAATGTGTCATCTCAAGCAAATATCTATTAGGAATTAAAATCATATAAAATATATTGTGATTTGACAAAATTCCACAAACAATGCGTTAGAGAAATGATCAGCAACCTTCTATAGTTGGAAGGAAAATAAATTTAATTTCTAACTTGAGAAATATTACTACGGGATAGTGCATACTTCCGTTGGGAACAATCCAAAACTGATTTCATGTCATATTTTAATTCCAAGATAGAGCAATAACCTTTAATTGATAAATAATTTATTTACAAACAAAATTTATTCGTCTCAAGTTAATCATTGAAATGAGGACGTAATTCATATGATTTGTTTGATTGGAAGTGTTTTCTCACTAATGTTATCTATCATAGAAGGTTAGATAAAAGTTTCCATAAGTAACAACATAATTTCGGTAATTAGAAAAAATGTATTGTTTTCGAACTTTTATGGTTTATCTTGGGTGATAATAAGTTTATATTAATTCAAAATATATTGCAAGGAATATTCTCATTTGAGTTAATAAGGTAAATTAATAATTAATTAATAATTAGTCAAATATTAAAATATCTAAATATGGAAATATTTCATAATCACATATAGATGAAACTATTTTCCTATGTTAGAAAGTATATCATAGTTACAGAAGTTTACTGCTAGCTCAGCTTTTTTAAGATCATAGCAGGCGAAAATAACTCAATATTAAAACCATATCAACATCGAACTTCCTAGGGGTCATTACGACACCAATAAGGGGTTATCCTAAAGTTATTTCGGAGCTTGTAAAGTGAAGGTGGCTCACTTAGGATTGCTCACGCCCTTGGATTAATGCTTTTGCCCATCGCCATGAAAGAAGGGTTTATTAATGAAAATTGAAAGCGGTATAACTACGAGCAGTCCACCTCCGCTTACAAAAATCAATATAGCTTATCACTCCGATTTGTATAAACGATTTTATAAATCAATTCTTAAACACTCTTATGCCATAATTTGTGAGAGAAAAAAAGTGATTTCTGACCATTATTTTTTCGAAGAGTCAATTAATTTTAAAAATATTTTTATAGATTTGATACATGCGACCATGTGCTATAGCAAATGAGTTCGATAAAGATTAAAAAAAAAGCTCGATTAATACATTATGCAAAAACTATTACGTAATCCCAGATTCACTTCGAAATTTAAAAGTGTATCAGATAATATTTAAAAAAGAAAAAGAGATCGTGTGAATTTTGGGTACTCACCTGTTGACATGATGGACTATCTTGGTCCTATTCTCCGACAAAGCCCACAATAGGACGTGGCGCCCATGAGAGAAAAGATGGGACGCTCGTACCATGCCTAATCTACACGACCTACATGACTAATTAGTGACCCCGAGATCAGTGGGAGTCTACGTCCCACGTCTGCACGGGTCACACGTCTCAAAGGACGGTTTATTAACTCCGAAATCAGTGGAGTCTACAGCCCACGTCCGCACGAGTGGCACGTCTTAGAGGACAGTTTGTTGACCCCGAGATCCAGGGGGTTGGTCTAGATTAGAGGATCTTCAGAGGTCGTAACAGACCGGGTATAAAAGGGAGGAGATCTTCCCTTGGAAAGGACACGATCAAATCAGCCAACAGAAGCTTTATTTGCTCGTCACCCCTTAGATTGTTAGGATTCCCCGACTTGGGCGAAACTCTTGAGGTTTTATCGGTATTCACTTCCACCGTCAGAGTCGGCTACCGTAGCTCCGACAGCCAAACTCTGCCTTCACTTCCACCATCAGAGTGAGCAACCATAGCTCTGGTAATAACTCTCCGCCAGCATTCCACCGCCAGGACGAGCCACCGTAATCCCGGCACGCAATTCCGCCTTCGACTCCGTCACCAGGGTGAGCAACTGTAACCTTGGTATCAACATCCGCCTCTACATTCGACCACACTCCATTCACCAAGCCCAGCAAACCAGTTTCGCCATCCAGAGTCGCAAGTCTACAGTGTTCTGTTGTCAAGTCTACGACGTCCCCATCGCCCAGATCCACAAGTCCACAGCGCCTAGCGCCAAGTCTACAACGTCCCCATCGTCCCGATTCGCATGACTGCAGCGTTCAGCGGCAAGTCTACGACCTCGCCTCTCAGTCTGCAGCGCCCAGAAGCAAGTCTATGACGTTGCACCATCGTCCTTGCTTTATTTTTATGGCTGTAAGCACCTTATTTTAATTGTAAGACTTCGTATATTTAATTCAATCTATTTCATTTACTTATTGGCGACCACATCTACAAACCCTGTGAGTATCATTACCAAATATTTTCGACGTGATCCGTTTTCGACGCGAATACGTTTTGGCGACCACAGTGGGAGCACGAAAAGCTTAAAGCTACAGATGGCACAAAGTACGAGGAGTGGAGCAATTTGCGACCCTCCACCTCCATTAGATGGAGACGGTCAGTTTATAGCGGGAGACTTAAATGTCGAGACCGTGGCTCTTAGAAGCCAAGAAACTGCGAATCGACCTGATTCCGGGGCACATACTCCTTCTGAGTTCTTATCCAGGGTTGAATTCCATAAAGAATTCAACGATATGAAGAACCTGATGGACAGACATATCACTGGATTGCAAGACAATATGGCTCAGATTTTGGAGCAACTTAGCGCTTTGAATAGGCCAAATGCTACTGCAAGGCCAAGCGCCCCCGTAGACAGGGAGAATTCTTTCATGGGAGATGCCCAGCGCACAGAGAGGCGCAACGTATCATTCCAGGAGGAAGAGCCTTGGAACAGTGCTAACCAACGCGCTACAGAGGCTTACAATAAGGACAGGATGTCCCCCTCAAGTCCTACTACCTCTCGATCTCCTACGTCTTAGAGGGCAAATGTTGTGTATGGAGTGAACCCTGTAGACGATGATGTAGAGGCGTAGGGTGAAACAAACAGATATGCAAGTGGTGACCAATGGTATTTGTCTCGCTCTCCTTCCCACTTCTGTCGTGCTTTAAAGGCAGTGTCGGCGTGTTTTCATCCATCAAAGATGGAACCCCAAAAGAAATTAGGGATATATGTCGGATACGAATCACCGTCTATTATTAAATATTTAGAACCGTTGACGAAACCCACTCGCCGATCTATCAAGCAAGAAGAGGTTCTCGATCTCGCTAGTTCTTCCGCTTTTCAACAAAGTGGATGGAAGAACACATGAACTCTAAGTCAGTAATTCATATATTTCTTCTCTTTTCAAAGGAAAATTTCACCATCATGCCTAATAAACTAGACAAATCCTCCTATTTAAAGATCTCTACATACCCCCTCACCGACCTGGTAAAGTGCCTGTAGAGGAGATACCTTCAGGGGAAGCTCCAGCCATAAGAAGTCTACCACGGGCGGAAAACTTCTACTCAAATATCTCGGTAAACCCACAGCCATCTCGAACCACTGCGAGGGTGCCTTATCCCCTAGAGAAAGTGAACCAAGACTATGTACGAGAACAGTTCGATCACGTACCACCACAGAATCTGCGGGAGACAATCGCTCAAGTCTTGGAGCAGATGGTACCTGGCGCTGTCAGGCAGGACAACCCTGGTTTATACAGGAGTCCATACCCTGCCTATATCGACAAAGACTTTCCCCTGCCAAAGGGATACAGAGCACCTGATTTCACCCGTTTTTCAGGGGAGGATGAGATGACGCATATAGAGCACATAGCCCGGTTCACTCATCAAGCAGGAGACGCTGCAGCCAATGACTTTTGAAAGCTGAAATTATTCCCGAATTCACTCACAGGAGATGCATTCACATGGTATGCAAGTTTTCCTCCTGGGTCAGTAACATCATGGGCAGAAATGCAGTCTTTCTTTATGAAAGCATTTGCTCGACTAGATACGCCCATGTCGATTTTCGAGGTAATGCGACTTAGACAGACCGCCGGGGAACACCTAGGACAATTCCTCATGCGTTTGCGAAAAGCGCTGCTTCACTGTAGACCTGCAATTCCTGAAAGGGACCAGTTGATGATCGCGTTAAACGCGTTGTCTACAAGGGGAGAGGTTCAATGATCTTTATGACTTGGCCAGGAGAGCGACCGAGTAGTATCAGTTGCTGATGGAAGAGGCCCAGTCTAAGCACGCTTACCAGTTAGAAACCCTGGAAGTAGACATGGCCGAATTCGTGAAAGGCGAAGCAACGGTTTGTGAGCCACTAGCAAGGAAAAACTCAAAAGCAAAAGCATCCCAGAAATCTGGTGAATAAAGAAAGTATTCTTTCGATGTAGACAAGGCGGATGCAATTTTTTACTGGCTTGTCCAACGAAAGCGGATTAAGCTCATACCGGGTCACAGAGCCCCTCAGACAGAAAGAAAGAAAACTAGGAATTATTGCAAGTGGCATGGTTCGTTCACACACACAACCAGGGATTGCTTGTCGTTTAGGAACATAATTCAAGACCTTATAGAGTCAAAAGAATTATGCTTCCCTGAAGTAGACGAAGTTACTATGGTCAACGTCAAACCCTTTGATGATGAAATCGCCAGTCATATGTTTGACGTTTCTGATGTAGACATTAATTTCATCGAGACTAATATTGATTTTTCCCTACAGGGCATAAAGATCCCCGGGGAGACCATGATAGCGAATGCCCTCTTCCGCCGTTTGGCTGACAAAGGTGTAGTCACCTGTCCGGTCAAGGAAGTGGCATCCAACCTCTGTTGTTGGCATATGGATGACACACACACCACTGATAGATGTAATACTTTCAAGAAGTATCTGCAGAACAATCAGGGGGATGCCTGGTATGATTTGACCCCGCTCGAGGAGGTGGCAATGGGAATAGTTTCCCCGAGTTCGCGAAGTGCCTCTAATGGCTCACAGAGAGGTTTGAAAAGCCCCCCAAGCGCGGAACGCTGGCCAGTTACCTGAGGAGGAAGAGGTGGCCCTCATGGCCGAGGCAGAGCACCTGAACAACACCACCGTACTTCGGAGCGCCCCAAACGACATCTGGAGTTAATGACTCGTCCGTCCAACATGGAGCAAAGATAATACAGGAAATAAACGGTCACACTGGCGAATCCCGCTCTGGAGCTGTAGAAGGGGACGTCCTTAGCGGGATTCAGCGGGTCGAAAGGCTACGGGAGAAAGGGGGCAAGCCAAGACACGGGGCGTCTAAAGTAGACATCCAGGCACTCCGAACAGGACCACCGATAGCTCAGTTCCTTGACGAAAGGATGCTTTGTCAGAAATGCAAGCTAATAGCTCAGAACAGGATCCTGATTACTCAACTCTGCACCCCCTGTTGTGTCAGCTATTTCCTCAAGCTTGTAGACTTGTCTTCAAACGGAGAGATCGTGATCAGACCCACGCACTCTACAGCCACAGGTACTTGTGAAACAAACAGTTATTCAAAAACACAACAGGTACCCACACAGAAAGTAGTGGGATACGATCCGTTCGCTGGAGACTTTGTCGAGGTATGTCAATCTTTCCTTGATTCTAAGAAATCAAGGGTAATCAAAGTAGTTAACCCCTCAAAATATTGGCAGAAAGCAGTTGGCAAGACCTTTTTGCCACCAAGGGCTAGAAAGAGAAGGGACATACGTCTAAGTCACGTTGCTAAGAGGCCTAGGCCTACCCTCTCAGGGGCCGCTTTACCTGCCAGAGTGTCTACAAAAGGGATCAAACACTGAAGCAGAGCATATTGAGTCTACAGACCATTTAGAAGGGCCTGGCTCAAGTTTTGATTACACCCCTCTTCGAAGTGAAATCCCGAGTGATGCTGATGGCGAAAAGAGGCCAATTGTGAGCTGTAACACTCTCACTTGCCTGTAGACTTCGTCAATAATCGAAAAGTGGAAACCGTAAAAGGTAAGGTGCCTCTTCCTTGCTCACCAGCTTATCCGGCAGGCTTTCCACTTCATTGGTTGGAGAAACCATCTGATAGCATGAAACACCACATGCACTCTTTGTACATCACTGCTACCTTTGACAGTACTGTGGTGAGTCGGGTCCTTGTAGACAATGGAGCAACGATAAACGTGCTTCCTCTGTCTAGGTTTAAAATGCTTGGATATGAGCCTCATGACTTGGTTAAAACCAATGTCGCAGTAAGCGGCTTTAACGGTAGGAAATCTGAATATTCAGGGGTATTCTCTGTTCACCTACAAGTGGGTCGCTAGGGAAAGGAAACTGCTTTCTTTGTGATAGACATAGTTCCTACTTTTAATGCTCTGTTAGGCCGCGATTGGCTCCATAAAGCCGCAGCTATCGCATCTACATTGCATAGAGAGTTTATGTTATGGATTGACTCTGAAGTTGAGATTATTAAGGCTGATGAATACTCTTGTTGTGTCAAAGGTATCTTGCATGCAGAAACGAGCTAGACTGTCAGGGACCTCACTCTGGAGCAACGATATAAGCTGGGCGACCCTACTGTAGGTCCTCTTGGCCAACCATCTAGAAAGTTTGATTACATTGTGGATTACGGGACATCTCACCTTATGCCGGAGACAGACCCAATCGCTCCATCTGGATGGGGAGACGAGTTTACTGAAAAAGACATAGAAGAAGTCCTCCAAGAGGTCAATTCGGGTGAAAACCCCGTAAGGAGAGATGCGAACGGCCAAAAGGATAACGAAGGTGGTAAAAGAGAAGTTGCAAAGAGCCAGCAGAACGCTGTCGCGGAGTTGGAGCCCGATAGACTCCTGAAAGAAGGGATCAATGGACCAGAGTGAAGAAAGAACCGAAGCAGTCGCCGATGTCCTTCGACGACTTCAAGTCTACCAGGAACACCATTGCTGTAGACAACCCATCTCTTGGTCTTCAGTAAACTCAGAAGCGCTTAGAGCGCCTAATGCTCGTAATAAGCCCATGTCTACCGATTTAGGTGGAAGTGAGGGGTGCGAGTCTTTGATGACGCCGTGTGACCCATTAGTTAGCATTAATTTGGGAAGCGAGACTTCTCCTAGGATTCTTTTAATCAGTTATTTGCTTAATAAGGAATTCTTCGATGCGATTAAAGGAGTACTTGAAGAATTTAAGGACTGCTTCGCCTGGGATTATACTGAGATGCCAGGGTTAGACCGTAGACTAGTGGAACACACCCTTCCAATCAAGAAAGATTTTAAGCCGGTGCAGCAAGCACCAAGGCGCATGACTAGGGAAGTGACACAACTAGTCGTTGAAGAAGTTAAAAAGCTTTTTCAAGCAGGGTACATAAGGACATCACGTTATATAGAGTGGATTTCTAGTATGGTACCCGTATTAAAAAAGAACGGTAAAATCAGAGTCTGTATAGACTTTAGAGATTTGAACCGTGCTACTCCAAAGGATGAGTACCCTATGCCTGTCGCGGATGACCTTATAGACAAGACAGCAGGGCACCAGATTATATCCTTTATGGATGGGTTCTCCGGTTATAACCAGATCCTCATAGCGGAAGAAGATGTACATAAAACAGCATTCAGATGTCCTTTAGGAATATTCGAATGGGTAGAAATGCCATTCGAACTGAAGAATGCCGGTGCCACCAATCAGCGGGCAATGAATGCTATATTTGACGTTTCTCTTGGCAAGACAGTGGAAGTCTACATCGACGATATAGTCGTCAAGTCGACAAAGGAAGAACTTCATATCGACCATCTTTGAAATGCTTTCATGAAGATGAGAAAACATCAACTTATACTAACCCACTTAAATGCGCCTTTGGAGTTAAAGCAGGGCAATTTTTGGGTTTCTTAGTACATCAACGCGACATTGAAGTCGATCAAAACAAGGTAAAAGCCATTCAAAATCTAGCAGCACCAAAGAGTAAAAGGGAATTACAGGCTTTCCTTGGAAGGGTGAATTACCTGCGTAGATTCATTGGAAATGTAGCAGGAAAGACGGAAGCATTTGCCAACCTATTAAGGGGAAAAAATGATTTCAAGTGGATAGAGAAACACGAAGAAGCGTTTAACGCTTTGAAAAAATATTTAACAAACCCACCAGTCCTGGTACCCTCGCAATATGAGGGACCTTTCATTCTCTATGTGGCTGCCACTGAAACGACCATAGGGGCTATGTTGGCACAGATGGATGAGAAGGGACGTGAAAGGGCTATTTATTACTTATCAAGGCAATTGACACCAATTGAGGTCAGGTATCCTCCAAAGGAAAAGTTGTGTCTTTCGGTATTTTATGCCGTCATGAAGCTTAGGCATTACATTGGGAACGGTGAAGTCTACGTCGTATCCAAGTCGCCGATTATCAAGTATTTCTTTAAGAGTCCATTGTTAAGTGGACGGATTAGCAAATGGAGCTTAATTCTGTCTCCATATGATCTGAGATATAAGTCTCAACAGTCAGTCAAGGGACAAGCACTGGCTGATTTTCTAGTCGACCATAACCCGGCCTTATTTATAGAACAAGAAGAAGCGACCGAAGTGGTCTGGCAGGCATGGTTTGACGGCTCGTCCACTAAGAATGGAGTAGGGATAGGAGTTTATATAATATCCCCGATGGGTAAAGACATCATACTAGCCTTTCGTCTACAGGTAATACCTACTAACAATGCTACTGAGTATGAAGCATTGATAACAGTACTGAGGGAACTCATGGCACTAAAGGCAAAGCAAGCCCGTGTCAGGGGAGATTCTCAGTTAATTATTAACCAAGTTAACAAAGAATGCACTTGTCATGGCAAGCAACTGCCCTATTTCGAGACAGTACAGCGGCTAGTTGCACGATTTGAAGATATCACTTTTCAATTTGTGGGATGTTATGAAAATGCAGTAGCTAATAGCCTAGCGCAATTAGCTTCAGGATACAAAAACACGACAGAATAGGGTAACATACCCGAAATATGATCGCATCTGCAGTCAGTAAATAATGTCATGGCCGTAGACAAAATGAGCCAAGATAAAGACTGGAGGAAACCAATAGAAGACTTCTTGTCAGACCCCAGTCAGGAGGCCAAACAACGAATCAAAGTTCAGGAAGGATGGTGTACTCTACAGGAAGGATACAAGCGGAGTCCTTTTAAGATGCGTAGACTTAGATGAGGCTACTCCAATAATGATGGAGACCCATGAGGGACTCTGTGGGTCACACCAGGTAGGCATAAAAATGTGTTGGATTATTCATAGACATGGTTTTTACTGGCCGTCAATGATGAAAAATTGCATTGAAATGGCCAAAGGATGTCAAGAATGCCAACGACATGGCCCGATAACTCGTGCCCCAGCAGCTGACCTTACCCCCGTGATCAAACCTTCGCCTTTCAGGACCTGGGCTCTAGATGTGATAGGGGAAGTTCACCTTCACTCTAGTCGAGGGGATGCATTCATCTTAGTAGCAACAGATTACTTCACCAAATGGATAGAAGCTCAAGTATACAAGAAGATTGACCACAATGAAGTCATTAGTTTTCTGCGGACTTGTATCATTTATCGATTCGGCATTCCCCAGAATATTGTTGTAGACAACGGAACGGTTTTTAACAACTCAAGGGTGAGGGAGTTTGCGGAAGAGTTCGACTTCTCAATCCTGAATTCCACTCCATATTATCCTAAAGTGAATGGACAGGCTGAAGCCTCCAATAAGTTAATTAAAAATAACATTTAAAAGATCGTCGGGCTTAATCCAAAGAAATGGCATGAAGTACTGAATGATACACTATGGGCTCTAAGAGTCACTAAGCACGAAAGCATTGGGGAAACTCCATTCGCGCTAGTCTACGGCCATGACGTAGTGTTGCCCATTGAAATGAGGTATAAGTCGCGTCATGTCAGCCAACCTTGTCTACACGACGAAGCCATGCATATAGCCTTGGAAGAATTGGAAAGAAAGAGGCTGGAGGTTGTAGACAGGATAGAGGTACACGGCAGAGAATAGCCCGTTACTACAACAAGAAAGTTGTTCATAAGCACTTTCAAATTGGCGACTTGGTCTGGAAAATGATTTTACCCTTAAAGTCTAAAGACCAGATTATAGGAAAATGGTCTCCGAATTGGGGAGGATCGTATCAGGTTAGCGAGACCTTCTCAGCAAATAGCTACAGACTGTCGAGCCTTGAAGGAGCCAGACAACCTCTAAAAATTAATGGCAAGTACTTGAAAAACTATAGGCAGACCATTTGGGAATCTCACAAGAAGATTCCGAGTAAACGCTTCCCATGTATATGGGAACAAATTGCTAAGAATTGAATTTACAAGTATACTATGGCTGTAGACTAAAGAGTTTGTTTAGAGGGCGCCATCCCTTGGCTAGTCTACAGCTGGTAAAAATATAGAATGAGTTTGTTTTAAAAGGGTGTCATACCTCGGAAAAAATTAAAAACAATCACCTCCTGCTTGAACTCGCCGCGCTTGGCCTAGGCACTCCGTCTGCCGCCGTCACGAACAAGAAAGTCAAAACCTTGGCCCGGGTCCTCCTGATGGTGACTTCATTCCTCTGTCGAAACCAAGACTTCAATTCATCTTGGTCCTGCTGCTCAGAGCAAGGAGTCTACCACAAAGGCCCGTTCCTTGAGATCTTTCTCAGGAGCCATAAGGTCCGTAATCTTGGCCTGGACCTGTGCAAGCTGGCGAGTCAAATCTTCCCTTTGTCCCCTGAGAAGCTTCACATCAGCCTCTCATTCCGTACGCTTCTTCAGGAAGTCGGTAATCCTGGACTGGACACCGCGAACCGCCTCAAGGTCTTGTATGTACGCTGGCTACTCGGTTCAAAATTGCCTTCTGAATTCCTCACAAGCTGCCTACATCTCGGTAGTGGTGGCTGGGGAGTCCTCGATTTCCTTAATGCAGCTCTGAAGGTCCTTAAACTGGTCCTCAGAGAAGGTCTCAATGCGAAGGAGCCTCCCAACACGGTTCACATTCCCCATCGGGCAGTTAAAGTCACCCAGGCAGCTTGGAATTCCTTCCCCAGGCGTCCCGCTTGACGGCTGGCTGGGAGGTCGGCTGGCCGATGATGAACCTCCAGCAGCAGAAGGATTAGTGCTTGTCACACCTACCACCTCTGGAACGGCAGTCTCTGTTGTAACAACTGGGACTTTAGGGATTGGGGAAGGAATAGTCTGCAAATCGAAATTTAACATCAACATAGAAACTAAACAAACAAAGTCTACTCCTGTCATGCATACCTCGGAAGGAGGCAGATTGGCTTCATTAGAAGCTTCTTCCTCATGGTCGGATTCCCCGGACTGATTTGGACCCTCGAGAGAGAATAAAGTGTTTTAGGCTTTAAAACAGGAAATGGCGTAGACACGAGATTACGTACCGTTTCTCGAGTAGACTCGGTCGCTTGAGGAATTAGAGGGGGCGAGCTCAGAGTCATGGTCATTTTCCTAAAAATAATGCCGTACGGTTAATTGAAGAAAAGTCACAGTACTCAATAGTAAAAAGCGTCGCATACCTCACAGAAGAGGTCCCTGAAGGCTTCGGGGCCTTGATAGAGATTGGGGTCGAATCCTGAACGGCAGGTCGGCGACGTTTGAAGGAAACAGAAATCGGTACGTCCTCCTTAGAATCAGAGGACTCAGGGGTAGGAGCTCTGCGCTTTCTGGCCGCTCCCTGCTCAACCTGCTTGCCCTTGGAGGCAAGTGCCTGCCGGCGAAGACGGGTGAAACGTCTAGTCGGGGGAGGAGGGCCGCTCCCTGGTGAAGAGTGCCCTAAGTTTACACTCAAGACTGCAATTTATATCAGATAAAAATTCTCAATTCAAAGGGCAAAGAAGATGAGTATAAGTCTATACCAGGAAGCGGCTTCTGTCCGGTCTTCAGCATCATCTCAGAGGACAGATAAACATCCGGCTCCTTGGAGGTCCGGAGGAAAGACATCCTCTTCAGCAGGGTATCAAACGTGATTGCCCACTGAACGGTAAAAAATTCTGTCGCCAAAACTGGGGTAGACTCGGAAGGAAACTCCATGTGCTGGAGCTCTGTCTTCCTAGCCAAGAGGCTCATCGAGGCCTGAAGGGACTCCTTCGAAAAAATGATGCTAACCCGCGTGTTGATCGGGATGTTGGAGGTGTCGGAAAAGGGCACCGAAGAGCTCTGCAGAAAGCCGACTTGCCTTGTACAGAGCTGGGGGTTGTAGACTTCGAAGGAAAAACCCCCCTCCGACATGCAGACCAGATCCCTGCTGGTCAAAACTGAATCTGTGCCGAGGTGAGCTTCCGTCGGCACCTCAAAATGGAGTGGCCGGCAGGAAAGGGGACCCAGTTGTGGCGTTCGCCCTGCCCGATATCTACAATGTGACGGATGTGTCCCGTCACGGAGGCAAACAGCCACTGGTCCTTGGACGGGCAGCAGGACTCCAGCATGTGCGTCCCGTAGCATGCAATTCAAGTAGCACCGGAGGGCATCTGGTACCCTATGAGCCCTGGCATCCACAGGTAGGACCATAGATGAACAAGGCACAGGGGGCCGCCGGCTGGATATCTTGGGAAGGGGCAGCTGTACGTCGTCACCTTGTGCAGCCCCTGGTAGACCAACCCCAACAGAAACGGGGCCCAGGCGATCTGGCTGGAGGCCGAGCTCAGGAAGTTGGCGACCCCAAAAACTAACTTCGGCACGCGCTTGCCGGTGAAGCAAAAAACGTACTTGCTCAGCCAGACGCTAAAGAACTCAACCTCTTCGGCCTTTCCCCAGACGGCAGGAGACTGACCTTCAATCATCTCCAGGTGCCTCCTCGCCGTGCGTAGAATCTGGAGCATTTAGGTGGGGTGGTGGTCGTCTTCTACAGGATGGAGGCGAACGGGGACGCCGGCCACGTAGCTCCCCGTCAAGAAGTAGATGTCCTCCAGGGTTATGGTCATAGGAACCTCGGGGAAGTAGAAGTAATTGACCGAGTCGTTCCAAAATGAGGGTCGCAGCGCTTCGCGACCAGGGACAGCCTGACGAACAACCAGAGGCCATAAACCTTCAGCCTGTGCTCCAACTTCCCAAGCCAAGTGGAAAACCACTTCTGCACCACTGGCTTCTCGACGGAGGGGAAGCAGAGGAAGCCGCTCTTCTTCTCCCAGTTCAGGGGGTTCGCAAAATCCTCCTGGCAGATGGGGATGGAGGACTCCGTGAGCAGGTACTCATGGGGTACCACGCCAGGGAAGAGGGCAGGGTCAAGAACAGGACCCAATGTCAGCCCATTGTCGCCAGTCTGGACCACGCCGGAGGGTCCAGCACGCTGGGAGTGCCATTAGAAAGCAGCGAGAGTAGACATGATCAAGGCAAGAAACGAGGGTTTTAGAAAGTCTGCAAGGGTTTTCAAGAAAGCTTGAAGGAAGAAGACGAAGGGTTTTCTTTCGACGCAAGCAAATGTCAGAAGTGCTCAGGCGACAGAAGTCCCCTTAGCAAAAATAGGGGGGCTTATGTCGACATGATGGACTATCTTGGGCCTATTCTCTGACAAAGCCCACAGTAGGACGCGGCGCCCATGAGAGAAAAGACGAGACGCTCGCACCAGGCCCAATCTACACGAACTACATGACTAATTAGTGACCCCGAGATCAGTGGGAGTCTACGGCCCCCGTCTGCACAGGTCACACGTCTCAAAGAACGCTTTATTAACTCCGAAATCAGTTGAGTCTACAGCCCACGTCCGTACGAGTGGCACGTCTTAGACGACAGTTTGTTGACCCTGAGATCCACGGGGTTGGTCTAGATTAGAGGACCTTGAGAGATCGTAACAGACCGGGTATAAAAAGGAGGAGATCTTCCCTTGGAAAGGACACGATCAAATCAGCCAACAGAAGCTTTATTTGCTCGTCACCCGTTAGATTGTTAGGATTCCCCGACCTGGGCGAAACTCTTGAGGTTTCATCGGTCTTCACTTTCACCGTCCGAGTGAGCAACCGTAGCTCGGACAGCCAAACTCCGCCTTCACTTCCACCATAAGAGTGAGCAACCGTAGCTCTGGTAACAACTCTCCGCCAGTATTTCACCGCCAAGACGAGCCACCGTAATCTCGGCATGCAATTCCGCCTTCGACTCCGTCACCAGGGTGAGCAATCGTAGCCTTGGTATCCAGATCCGCCTCTACATTAAACCACACTCCATTCACCAAGCCCAGCAGACCAGTTTCGCCGTCCAGAGTCGCATGTCTACAGCGTTCTGTTGTCAAGTCTACGACGTTCCCATCGCCCAGATCCACAAGTCCACAGCGCCCAGCGCCAAGTCTACGACGTCCCCATCGCCCAGATCCACAAGTCCACAGCGCCTAGCACCAAGTCTAGGACGTCCCCAACGTCCTGATTCGCAAGACTGCAGCGTTCAGCGGCAAGTCTACGACCTCGCCTCTTAGTCTGCAGCGCCCAGTAGCAAATCTACGACGTTGCACCATCGTCCTTGCTTTATTTTTATGGCTGTAAGCACCTTATTTTAATTACAAGACTTCGCATATTTAATTCAATCAATTTCATTTACTTACTGGCGATCATATCTACAAACCCTGTGAATATCATTGCCAAATATTTCCGACATGATCCGTTTTCGATGCGAACACCACCACGCACACGTTTACCTCAGTTACCTCCTTTCCGTTCATACTATAACGTCCATTAAGGCCGTGCCAATCAAACGATGGTCATCCACTGCTACCTTCTGAAATGATTAGGCAGCAGCAGGAGTGTCGTCGACCTAATCGAAATTGTTCTGAAAATGACAATCTAAAGCACTGCACAATGATCAAGTCACTAGGAAAACGGTTAGGCGAACGACCGGAGAAGCATTGATGTAAAATTAGAATTTCTAATTATTAGGAGAACGACCGGAGAAGCATATTACAACCACAGGCATCACCGATGCTCACGAATTATGAAATATTATGTAAGTTGTTCGAGCATTTCTTCTGCAGGAGGGCATCAATTATTAATAAGTGTGTGCGAAAATGCACGTGAGATAAATAAGAATCGGTGACGGGTGATTAAAATTTCTTGTTCTAATGAAAAGATATGTGAGCAAAATCTGGCAGCTCCAAAAAAATGGTCAAATATTTCAGATAATGTCCGATGTAAGTCATTAAAAGAGAATTCATACACTTGGGGGAATGACTGGTCCAAACGCAACCTTTATTGAGTTGTCTCTGTGGATCATACCAATTTCTTTTTGTTGACGCCTAACTTTGAGGAATTGTTGGTGATTTGGGGAGATGCTTCCCCACCACCACCACGCCTGACTTAGTCCTTGGATTTACCCTTGACTTTGGACTCCCTAATTGCATCATATCGGACTATCATTTTTCTTTTATGCTCTCTCGAGGTTAAATATTATACAAGGTACTTGTCCTTTCGTAATCCGATATGATGCAACAAATTTTTTCGTCTTTTCCACCTCAAACTTTTCAATTGCTTCCTTTTTTTCTGCAACATAAATTAAAAAAATAATACAATGATTCTCATTAGTATTATAACATGTTATAAACCCCCTTCCGTATGTCTTTACGCATTTGCTCTGTTCCTAAGTTCAATATTATTATTTGAGAAATTACCTTCACGACGGAGGTACAGAAATTATGTAGATCGAATAATTTCATAAAACACAACAACTAAAGCAAGCTAAACGCTATCATCTCATTCCTTTCAACAATTCAATGTCAGACAAAACAAACCAAAACCCACAATATTCATGAATACAATTATACCAATCTTTTTCAAAGAAAAAAGAAAAATGAGACGTGAAACTTGCATCGTGTCATCCGTTCCACTTATCTACTCTTTAGGATCGCTCCAGTTACCTTATTTTGGGAGTCAGACGTATCCAGTACCTCTGGATTGTCAGCTAATGTTCGTCTGGTAGATTTAACCATCACATCTTTGTCACAAAAGTAATGATGTTAGAAGATTACAGTAAAAGAAAACGCATGACAAACCTGATAAAAAAATGTCACATTAAGGAAAAAATAGTTTTCTAAAATATTTTCTTTTTGTTTATTTATTGCCAATTGGAAGCATGGAGATTAACTTTGCCGGGGTTATGAGTTAGTTTCTAGCTATTCTCCATCGAGGCTAATATGGTTCCGTTTTTAATATCGTCATTGAAAAATCACAATCAAAACGTCAAAATAATAAGAAACCCATCCAAGAGAGGTTCCAATTATAATCCATAAACTATTCGTGTATATATTTTATAGAAACGTAAAATTAAAGTAGGTGATAGGTAAAAATTAATTTCTATAATCCAAACTTGAAATCACTCATCCCATGTAAAATCCTGTTTAATTTGGAGCTCATATTGGATGATCAACGGAAACGGTTTTATTTGTTTATTTTGTGGCGTGAATGTAAAATCAAACCGCTTTTTTATTTCAATTTCCTCAATCTAACTACGAAACCATTCTCAAATCTTACTAGATTTCGATCTGCCCTAGTTTTGGGTCGATTCGATAGGTGTAATAGGTAGGTAACATGTGGAGTGAAGCTTAAATGGCAGGGGGAGAAGAAATTCTTTTGCATTCTCTTTTTGGGGAGGTGCCGAAAAAGATAACAAAATCGGATAAGTGTCCGCTTCAGGTGTTAATCACGGGAGGGGGGAACTTTTCTCGTAAAATTAATGGCCCCAAATTTGGTCAGATATTTGTGAAAGCGACAGGAATCGAACACCCCCAGATTGAATTCAGACGCAATTTTAGGAAAATTTCCCTACGCCAAATTATTCTTCATGTAAATGAATTGGACCGGAGGCAGATACTTTTCTTACATTTGTTCTTTGGGAAACCCTTCATCATCCAATAAGAAGAAACAACACTGTCACATCCTTCGTTGCATTCTCAAGAGCTAAAATCATTTTTTTTTAAATGAAAATAATATTTAAGGCATCATTCCGTCCAAATCCGAAATTTTTCATTTCTCTTTCATGTTGGGGATGGCTGGGTTACTTTCAGTGTCCCCATATTTTATTGTTACAAGTTAAAGAAGAACAAAATGAATGACAATAAGCCGCATTTATATTGGCAATATGCTTATTGCTTAAGTATTAACGACAATATATTTGGATGGGAATTAATTAAATGCAAATGTTTACTTGGGATGAACACAACCATCATTTGATGAACTTCCTATCAGGTTATTTGTTCATAAATATCATCATGATAAGTTGTTAAAGATAATCCGACGATTAACAACAAGCAAAAAGATTCGATAACCCTTTTTGTTATTTTACATAAACATTTTCTTTGTGATTACTCTTATTTTATATCAACCGGCAAGATTTACGGATGTGGCTCGTCAAAATTCTCATGTCAAATGCTTCTTTTGAGTTGAGAAAGTTTTGAGTAATGATGACATACATAAAAAAAATATTTGTAATAAACGAGAATTAATAATTTTTCAAATAAGTGATTATATTTTGTGTTGGAAGGAAGGGATGGCCATCGTTCCCCGGTGACCGGAACAAATAGATAGAAGAGAAATATAGAAAAATGGCTGCCGTAAGACTTACATCACCGTCAAACCTTTTTTTTAATTTGTTTTTGGGTTTTCTTTCTTACCCCCCGCAAAAGGGATTTGTCTCCAAGCGATGCTATTGGTGCGTGTGATGGGTCATTTCACGATAACAAAACAACTCTCCCTCCCCCGACCCTCCTTACGATGTTAAATTTTGTTAATTTATAATCTCGTCATTAAGTGTGGATTAGTAGGGTGGTGTTAATACTTTGGTAGTGGGGTATAAATTAATGTCCTAATAATTAAGGTAGAGTAAATGCTTTCTGTAAATCTATCCTAGGACACTATAAAAGGAGAAACAATCTCCAAATGATGTAAAAGAGAGAAGAGAGAAAAAATGGTGTAAGAGAAAAACTCTAATCGTAAGAAAAGTGACATGCTTTGTAAAGCCAAAATATTCTCTACAAATTTCTTTGTTCCTTGTTTTCAGAAACATATTGTTGTGTTGCAGCAGTTCCGCAAAACCCTTCCTCTGATACAGCAAAGCACCGCTTTCCAAACAACCCTAACAAATTTTGGTATAAGAGCGCAGCTGATCATGGCTACGTCTTCCAGCAGCATGCTCTTTTCCTACTCGCTCGACTAAATCCCGATCTTTGATGGAGAGCACTATAATTATTGAAGTTCGCAAATGGAGACTATCTTTCTCTCACAAGATTTGTGGAGGATCGTTGATGAAGGCTTTGAAAAAGACGACGAATTGTCAAGTGGGGAAGAAGGTGATGGAGAACAAGAAAAGAAGGCAAAAGCAAACGTGATGAAGAATGTGATGGCGTTGCGGATCTTACAACAATCTGCAAGCAAGACAATTTATCCGAGGCTTTATGGTCTCAAGAAAGCGAAAGCATGGAACATGCTAAAGAAAGAATTTCAAGGCTCGGAGAAAGTGATTTCCATCAAGCTTCAAGGCTTGTGGAGGGATTTTGACAACTTGTCCATAAAGAAGTCCGAAACGGTGAAAGATTTCTTCTCGAGAGTGGTTGAAATCATGAATCAAATTAAGTGTTGCGGTGATGAATTTTCCAACAAGAAGGTTGTGGAGAAAGTATTGAGAAGCCTGCCGCAGAAACTTGAGTACGTTGTTGCTGTGATTGAGGAAACGAAGAATCTGGGAGAAATTTATGTGTATCAGCTAATGGGTTCGCTTGAAGCCCATGAAAGAAGAGTAAGTAAGTACTCAACTCCTGTTAAATAAGCTTGTTAAATGAAGTTAAATGTTTCAGAAAAGTAGTCAGAGCAGAAGGAGCATACTATGAACAACAGCAGAGAGTTTTATGGTCATGGACGTGGAGGCCGTTCTCGAGGAAGAGGCAGAGGACGCACAGAAAGCCAGTTCCGCAATAGAGAAGACCATTCCTGGAGTAAATCTGGAAATTCAGAAGGTAGTTTATAGAAGAGCAAGACATGAGTCAAATAATTGCTATTTCAGGTGCAAGAGATGCCGATTTCCAAATCATTTGGAACGAGATTGCTATTCTAAAGACAAGGAACAGCAGCAGCAGCCGCAACAACATGTTCCTCAAAATTCGGTAAATTTTTTAAGGAGAATTCATTTACATGCCTTTTCTAGATTATTGCAAGCAGCAAGGCATACGGCGACAGCTTACTATGAAGTATTCACCTCAGCAGAATGGCGTTGTTGAGAGGAAGAACATGACTATTGTTGAGATGGCTCGAAGTATGCTCAAAGGCAAGGGTCTTCCAAATTCATTATGGGCCGAAGCTGTGAATATAATGGCTTACATTCTTAATCGATCACCGACGAAAGCTGTTCAGAACAAGACGCCTTACAAAGCATGGCATAAGAGGAAACCCGTGGTTGATCACTTGAAGGTATTTGGATGTGTAGCATATGCTCTTTTAAAGAAGAAAAAGGAGAAGTTTGATGAGAAGAGTGAGAAGCTAATCTTTATTGGATGTAGTGAAGAATCTAAAGGTTATCGTTTGTTTGACCCAAAGACTAACAATCTATTGATTTCAAGAGATGTTATTGTCGATGAGAATGCAGCGTGGAAGTGGGAGAATGCAGCCAACGTTTTCTTATCTAGAAGCACCAGCAGTAGTGCTTCCTCAAATCTCACTGATACAGCAAGAGCTAGTTCCTCAAGAGTAAATTCAGAGAATGAAGATTATGCTAATTATATGCAACCAAGGAGATATCGCTCATTAACTGAGGTTTACGAGCAAACTAACTTTGCACTTGCTACGTTTGAGCCGCAGAATTTCGAAGAAGTCGCAAAAGAAGCAAAATGAAGAAATGCAATAAAAGAAGAGATGTTTAGTATCGAGAAGAATGATACTTGGTCAGTAGTAGACCTTCCTAAAGGAAAAGAAGCAATTGGCTTGAAATGGGTGTTCAAAACAAAGTTCAATGAGGATGGAAGCGTATAGAAGCACAAAGCTCGTCTCGTAGCAAAGGGTTACTCACAACAGCCCGGAGTTGATTTCACTGAGACGTTCGCCCCTATAACCAGAATGAAGACTATTCAAAGTGTGCTAGTACTTGCCGCACAAATGGAGCTTGAAGTGTTCCAACTTGATGTGAAGTCAGCCTTTCTCAATGGAGTACTAGAAGAGGAAGTGTATGCTCAACAACCGCAAGGGTTTGCTGTTAAAGGACAAGAAGACAAAGTGTATCGACTTCACAAAGCTCTCTATGGACTGAAACAAGCACCGAGAGCATTGAATTTCAAGACACATTCCTACTTGCAGAAGAATGGATTTGAAAGAAGTTTGGTAAAATCGTCTCTCTATGTGCAGAAGCGCGATGCTGATTTTCTAGTAGCCTGTCTCTATGTGAATGATCTCTTCTATACCAGCACCAGCAAGACGTTACTGGAGAAGTTCAAAAAGGCAATGATGGATGAATTCGAGACGACGGATCTTAGATTAATGAAGTATTTTCTAGGTTTGCAAGTGAAACAAAGCAAACGAGAGATCATTATTTCTCAAGAGAAGTACGCTGCTGTCTTGGAACAAAACCCATCTCCCGGAGTTCAAAGAAGCAAGCTAGTGTAGCGTTATCATCAGCTGAAGCAGAATATATTGCAGCAAATGATGCAATTCGTGAAGCAGTTTGGTTAAGAAGTTTATTGCTGGAGTTACAACAAAAGGTTGCTCATCCAACAATAATACTTTGTGATAATCAGTCAGCCATTGCTATGACAAAGAACCCCGTGTTTCATGCAAGGTCAAATTATATTGAGTTACACCACCAATATATCAAAGAAATGGTGATCAAGAATGAGATAACTTGGAGTTTATTCATACCCAGGATCAGCCCGCTGATGTTCGAACAAAGGCCGTGAATTTCGAAAAGCTCGAGTTGTTCAAGAAGTTTATGAAGATTATAAATTAAGAGAGAGTGTTAAATGTCATGTTAAACGTCCTTAATTTGTAATCTCATTTAGTGTGTGTTAGTGGGGGTGCTAATGCTTTGGTAGTGGGGTGTAGTTAATGACCTAATAACTAGAGTAGAGTAAATGTTTTTTCTAAATTTTTCGTACGACACTATAAAAGGATAAATAATCTCTAAATAATGTAAAACGAGAGAATAGAGAAAAAATGATGTAAGAGAAAGACTATAGTCATAAGAAAAGTAAAAGACTACACAAAGCCAAAATATCCTCTCTAAATTTTCTTATTCTTTATTTTTCGGAAAGATTTCAATGTATCACGGCTGTTCCGCACAACAAAATACCGGTCGCTGCACAACCCCGACACCTTCACTCCTCTGCAACTATTTTCCGTTACTTTCCCCAAAATAAAACCCCATTTTTATTGGAGGGATCAATCATCCAAGAACTCCGATTACTTCCACCTTCTCCTCCATCCCCACAACTTCATAAGTTAGTTAAAGAATCAAAAAGAAGAGAGAACATCATTCCTCCCCCTCCAAATTAATTACCAAGCCAGATTACATACACCATCTTCAATCATGAACACTGCATACTCCTTCCAACCCCTCGACCCTGCCTCCCTCCCCTCCTTATCCTTTGCTCCCGTGGCCGCTGCACCCAATTTTATCTCCGCCGGCACCTCCATCGCCGCCTCGACGTCATCCCTCAGTCGTTACGAGAATCAGAAGCGACGTGACTGGAACACCTTCGGTCAGTACCTCAGGGACCACCGCCCCCCGCTCTCTCTCTCCCGGTGCAGCGGTGCTCATGTTCTTGAGTTCCTCCGCTACCTCGATCAGTTCGGGAAGACCAAGGTGCACACCCTGCAGTGCCCTTTCTACGGACATCCGAACCCACCGTCCCCTTGCCCTTGCCCTCTTCGGCAAGCCTGGGGTAGCCTTGACGCGCTCATAGGGAGGCTACGCGCCGCCTTCGAGGAGAATGGAGGGAACCCTGAGGCCAACCCTTTTGCGGCGAGGGCCGTCCGGCTTTACCTGAGGGAGGTGAGGGATTCACAGGCTAAGGCCAGAGGTATCAGCTACGAGAAGAAGAAGAGGAAGAAGCCTGCATCTTCATCTGCTGCAGCTCGATCGGGAGGTTCGCCGATGACCGAGGGCTGAGAGGGGGAGACATGGTAACTCAAAGCCTACATACTTAATATAAATTATTACATCTTTGATTTAATATTAGAATCACAAGAATCCTTAGTGATAATTATGTATCAATCAAACGGGGTTGCTATGGAACAATTGCTTGTTGTAATTATGATGTTTAAGTAAGAGGGTCGAAGTAGGGATTTGGCTTCTGGAGGGCTTTAATCTAAAAAGGCTCATCTATAATTCTCGCATGAGCAAGCGTTCTGAGATTTCACATAACTTGTTATTTTTTGCTTGTTTCTTCACTTTTTTGGTTTTGGTGGGAAATTTTTTTACACGATTGTCTTTTAAACGGATCTCTCTTTAAAGAAAAAGAACTCTTCCATGAGGGACAGAATTTATTTTATCTGTATGAAGATGTCACTCGTGGAAGGTAGTAATGTTGACGAAGGAATACCGGTGTTCAGAGAGGCATATAGATCTAAACGAGTTCGATCAGGTCCTAGCCGATTAACCTTCCGCCAAGAAGGTCCAGGGTCCTGCTCGAGTTTCAGTTACTGGGGATGAGATTGAACCGTTTAACTTTCAACGAGCTTAGGGTTTTGAAACCGTGGGAGTGGCTTCTTGTAGATTTAAGTGGATGGAAATGAGTGAAGGATTGCTGGGTAACAAAGCCCGGGTTTGTTGAATGAATTTGTTCGAAACTTAGGGGTGTGGGTTTGGGACGATGCTAAATTGTCTTTTACCATTCCTAACTTGGGGTTTATGGACTTCCAGTTTGTGCTTGGACTTTTCGTTCTCAGGACAGCTTACATTTTAACTTATTGATTTTGAGAGTATCAGTAGCATGTGGGTTCTGTTCGTCATTGTTATTGCTGTCCATTTATTGTATTGACTTTGCGATGCAAATTCAAGTAGCCGACACCATCCAATGGAATAAGGGCTTAGAGAATTGATGCGTTTTTGTACTACATGGAACATCACACAATGAACATCATACATGCATTCTTGATCTGCCCGAATTACCTTCTCCTACTCAGTTTTAGTATTTACTATTTGCAGCAGTGAGGGAACACAGAACATGTAAATTTCTCTTTCGAGAAACAAAAATTTTTTTTTTTTTCCAGACAATTGTTAAAAAAAATGCAACTCCCTAAAACTGGTTTCCTCCGAAACTTTATTATTCCGTTTTTGAATAATTATATATAAACTTTTTTCACGGGGTAAAAATGATTCTTTTCTTTTCAGAAAAAAAAAGAGATAAAAACTCGGGGCTGAGGTGGGATTCGTTTTCCCAGGGTGGGTGGGGGGGGGGGGGGGGGGTCAGTCCGGTCGCACTCGGGTTGATTTTTAAACCTTTACTTCCATGGTGAACGTGGTAAAAAGAAGAAGAAGAAGAAGAAGAAGAAAGGGTTTTTACATCTTTTTTTGTGTGAATGTCGTGAAGAGTCTGAGACGAAAGAAATCAGGTTTTGATAGATTTTGCTTTCGTCGAGTCATGTCAGCATAAAAAATGTTCCCCAAAGCGGTGGTGTCATTAAATGAGGTGGGTCCCCTTCACTAACAGTCGCCCTACCCAACCAATGCCCTCCACGTTTTCTTAAATTTTCTTTCTTCCTTCTTCCATCCGCCGCTGCTTGGATACGGGGAACTGATACGCCGCTAAGATACACAATGTGTATAGAATAATGTTTCATCGCAGCATAGAGTCAGTGTTGGCTGAGATACCTTTAGAGTGATATCGAAAAAATAGTAGTGGACATCAATGTAGTTTCTAATGTTACTTAGCCCAGAAAAAACTAAAAGGAAATAATAATCCAAACTGATGAATCAACGTATACATAGAAACGACCCTCTTCCTGCTTGAGATGAATCAAATTCAGTAACCAAATATGAGTACGATGTAGTATTAGGTTAAGAAAATGGAAATTATATTTTCCTGTTTGTTGAGGGGTTGCTTTGTTTTCTGTTTCTGAAATCAAATAAACAGGGGATTCCTAAAAATCACTTTTAGAGAATTTTTTTTTTAAATAAAATGTGATTCACGTGAGAGTAATATGTACTAATATTTGTTGGCAAGGAGGTTGTTAATAACTTACAAATCTTTGAGCATTATTGGATTCGACTGATAATTACAGGATCTGCAAAATCTTTTCTAATTTTTTAATTTAATGGAAGATATGATATCTCCCTCGTGCATGCCGGTCCCATCAGGACAGGAAAAGGTGAACATAAATTCAAGAATAAATAAATGGAATAGAAAAATAAAGGGCGTGTTTCAAAATATTAATGAGTAGAACTCCCACATCAATAATTCATTGTCCTTTCTCTGGATATATATCCTTCAATTGGTTGCATTCCCACTTTTTAATAATGATAATAATAATAATAATGTGAATCCTAGAGGTCAAACCAATCGGATCATATGAGTAACATAAAAGTGAATTCGCTACAAGGACGGGAATGATTGTCCGGTTCAGTTTCAGGAAATAAGAGTTTGGTAATTGAGAATAATGGCAACGTCAAAATGCTTACTCTACTTGTTTTCTTTTCGTAAAAAAAAAAAAAAAACCAATCTGTAGGAGCAGATAAGGTGTATAATTCAATGGTAGAATGTCACCTTGATGTGGTGGAAATCATCAGTTTGAGCATAATTATCCGTAAAACTAATGCGAGTTTTTCGATTTGAACTTACTCTTCTGTCGTAATCGAATGAGAATAGATAAGAGGCTCGTGGGATTGTCGTGAGGGGGTAGGGATGGCTATATTTCTGGGAGCGAACTCCAGGCGAAAATGAAGTAGTTGATACAAGTTATGCACTGGAATGAAGACTAACTCTGAATTCGCATTGTCCACGAACAAGGAAGCTGCACTTTTCAACTTATTTCCGATATATCCTAGGCTTAAAAATATCATTTTATAACCTTTATTAATAAAATCAGAAATTATTACTTTTCTTTATTTCGATTAAGTTTCCAATGTTCGCCTATTTACAATTAAGTCTTAGTCCGACAATAAGAAATTTTTCCCTAAGCTCCTATGATATCAATAATACACGCAAGATACGAATTTAGGAAGATTTTTCTATTTGACTCTTACACCGTCTTTCAACGAGTCTTAAGTACTTGTTAGAGTATCTTGAACTTGTCGTAAATCCCAAAATGGATTTGCCTTCAAGGAATAATTCCTCAAAATTACTCTGAACTAGAGTCAGTTCTTCGAAATAACTCTTTATTAACTTAGACGACTGAGTTACCTAGGCTAATAGATTTTCCAAACGATCCACTTTAGTATTTAACAATCATGTAGTAGAATATTTGCCAACCACGTGATCCAAATGGAACAATTCAAGTTTGGACAATCGATCATATAAATAATTCGTATGTTCACACTACTTACAAGTAGCTAGCTTCTTGGTTCACCAAGCTTCCGCAACTTGAGAGCTTCAAGAGTTCAACACTTCCTTTGGACAAGAGAAATGTGAGAGAGAGAGTGGTTCTTCTATATCGCAATGATTGTATTTCCCTTGAGGGTCTTATATAGACGACACTCATCCTCCGTATTTAGGTATTAACCAACAGGTGTAACCTTCAATGTATAATACCTCAATACTCTAAGTTTAAACTCTAGTTAGTTCTAAACCCTTAGGTTATTTTGCAACATATTCACTCTTGACTCTTCGGTGTTTTGAGGACAAACAAAGAAAATAAAGTGAGATGTGAGATGAAGTTTTCTCTATTCAGTTTGCTCCTCGAATGGGGTAGAAGGTTATGAAATATATACAAAAAAGAAGTCGATGTCTATCTACTATTTGCTAGCTCAAAAGTAAAACAAATCTAAAATATTATAATCTGACAAAAGGGTTGCTGTAAAGCTAATGGTCTTAGTTACCGATAAAAATGGATAGTCCTAACTTCGTACAACTTTATCTTCTCCCGTTTGCATCACTTCTTTGTCCTAACAGATTCCTTCATTATTGGTGTGTTAACTTCATGCCTGATGTTTTCGCTGATCCCTTCCGAGAGTCCTTCTTTAGCTGATCTTGTCCTTCCATATCTCTCATTTGTTCTTCTCCAAATCGTTGTTCCCACATTTTATCCAGGTTATGGGCAATTTCTCTGTAGTACTTTTACCATAATCTGAGTGATGTAGGTTCTGTCGTCGTGTTTCAACAAGATGTCTATTTTCACTAGGATGGAGTTCCCATAGCTACATATTAAGAAGAATTATTCTCTCCCCGTTCTCTTCTGTCTCCAACATCATAATGCTAGTAATCAATGTCGTGGCCTACTTATGTTCGTATCCCAAACTTCGAGTAGAAACCTTGCTAATGAACACAGTTATGATATTTGTTCTAGTTCGAAACGATCTATCTCAAGGATATCCACAAGGCCTACATGGAAGTAAGGAAATGTAACTAAGGGCGAAGTATGCTTATATTAATCCTCAGGGTTGGCCCCTTCTCCGATACCCAATGTAGGTAAGGGCGAAGTACGTAAATCTCATCAAAGTGAGTATTCTCTCATGTCCTCAATCTATGAGGTTTTAATTTCTCTCACTCATATTATATCATGGACATAGTCGTGGTGAGAATACGTTGTCTTGAAATTACGTATTTAGATAGTTCTTCTTCATCTGCAGTCATATAATATAACCCGGATTCCAAATCTTTGTTATACCCCACAACTTTGTATGCTAACCACTCAATCTTATGCCTATAATTAGTTTTGATTTCTCGTTGAAGCCTTTCACAGATAGTCATTCCATCCCATAAAAGAGAATCCCACAATGTCTTTATCAAAATAAAAGGATTCCTTGGAATGCTCATGACTAGCATTTTCATGGCTTGCTCACTAGATGCTTTAACAAAGTCAATTGCAAGAATTGCTTACTCAATGCCTCCTTAAAACTATTAGTAGTTTATTCCTCGAAAATGAAAATTCCATAATAGAAATAATCATCATAATCTATTTCTGTCGTATCGACTTGTTCTTTCTATATCGGTTGGCTAATGAAGGCATTGAACTCCTCCTTCTCTTGAGCATATTCAACCTTTTCTCTACGTTGGTTCATCAGCTGTCTCTTATACAAGTTAACTTCCTTTACCGAAAGGTTATGCTCCTTAACTAAGTGATCTACAGAGTAATTTAATTGCATCATGGACAATGAGTGTCACCAAGGTTCTTTAACCTTATCCTCCTTTACTGAAAAGCATCCCTCTCAGGATCAGCAGACTTGAGATATTTTGCTCTCCTCTTGCTCTTAGCTTTTCCTTACTAATCAACATGGCTTCTTCCTTTGGGTATTGCAATTTCGCTTTTCTCTTCAGGGTCAGCTATCCTCAGAGAATGGGAATTCGTTTAGAGTCTGTTGAAACCTTCATATCAACCATTCACTTATGGGAATTCGTACCTTTCAGCTTATATGAACAGTTGAATGCTGAATGCTCGAGTCGCTTATACTGCCAGTTGAGTACTGCTATTGCCTTCGTTCCGGAGGTGGAACCAGCCATTGTGCTCAATCTCCTTCTTGTGGGACACATCCTCTTGGAGTGACCCTCTTTTTAGCTCCAGCCAATCTATCTCTTTATCGCGGGATCCAATGCAAGTTCTCTAGAGAGATCGAGTTAGAAATTATAGGTAAACAACTCTTGCAACCTCAAAAGCCTAGTTTGCCTAGGCTCCTTAAGGTTCATACTCATTAATTTTTTAACATAGGTTTAAATAGTCTACACTAAAAATTTCTTAAGTGCCAAAAAGATGTAAAAAGCTTTTATTCCATAGTTTAACGCTAACACCTCCTTTTCATGTTTTGTGTAGAGCTCATACTCCTTGAAACTACCTGACCAATATCTAAAAACGGGTTTTGGATTTCTTCCTCTAATTTTTAGAACAGGCTCCTAAAATTCATTACAAGCATCAATTCAAAGACATTAGTCCTTATCAGAGGATAATGAAAGTTAAGGTAAACCCTTAGCCTTTTTTCTTAATCCTTTGAATGACATGATATCTTCATTTTTCAATGACCAAAGAGTTTTAGAAGATGTTTTCAGATTTTTCACAAATCTACAAGAATAATTAACAAATCTGCAAAATCTTTGCACTTGCTTTCTTTCCTCAACTTTGTTGAAAAAAGTCAACTATTTTCTCAACAATTTGACTTTGTAATTGGATTTTTTCTTTTTCAATTTTCATGCTTAGAAAGTTAATTCACTTCTTAAACTATTCTACCATCTTTTTAGATATAATTATGCCCTCCTCTTTGAAGACATTAGTCATCTATCAAGGGGCCTCATATGTTCATCATCCTTTTTTGGCTGAAAAAAAACACATCGTCTATGCAAACCGGATAAAACTTACGGATATCCTTAAAAGCATTATCCATATTATGTTAAAATACATCGGGAGCATCCTTCAGGCAGAACGACATTTCCAGCCATTCAAGCATCCCTCGTAGAGAATTAAAAGACGTTACAGGAATCGAGTAATCTTCCATCTTGACCAACTAATAATCATTTTTCCGGTGGAACTTGGAAAAGAATTTTCGTGGGATTAATATTGGCAAGATTCCTCCAATATTTGATTATTTGCTTCATAAGGAACCGACTCATCACGTACTTAACCGCATGAATTTTTCGTCCTAGTTAGGGATTATATTTTTTTCACTGATGAGCAATTCGTAGGCCTTTTATGCTACTTCCAGCCAAGACTAGAAGTTTTACAAAAAAGATCTCAATATGATTTGCTGAGAAACTACGTCCAAATTATAATAATACTTTTTAAAACTCATAGACGTAGTTGTCAAACCAACACATATTGCAGATCAATAGCTTAACCGGTGCAGTTAAAAATTGCTCCGTTTCCATAGTCTCCGTGGAAATTGAAAAGCCATAGAACTCCTATTTTAATGCATCAACAATGATTGTCAACATACCATCAATTATCAGTGCTTGATCTATTTTTTCTTTAATGTCTCTTTACGTCACCAAAGATTTCCAATATTTTTGCGTTGTTCTCATGAGGGCAGCCACACATAACTCGTAAACTGAACCAGGGGATAGTATCCCAACAGATATAGTCATTTGAATTAGCGACAGTCATTCATTTATCATTTCAAAGACATGCTTTTTATAATCAATGTCCAGAAAAATACTAGGGGTGATAATAGGCTTCCAAACATCCCTTTGAATAATTTCCCCTTTTGTTCTATAAAGATAATTTGGCCTATAAATATCCCTTTTCATAGTTACCAGCTCAATGAATGTTCTATTGACCAAATGAATTGGAGTTTCTTCTATTACAAACAGGGCTTTATTTAGCTCGTATGCCAACTCCCCACTTTGAGAGTTCATATTCTCATCTCGTCTTCATTGGTCTAAAATGTAACGAGCAAATGAGTCCTTGAACATCTCATTCCTTCTAGTTTCATCTTTTCGATTATTTGTCTTGAAAAACTTTCCAGTCCAAAAATCAGCTCGGTTTCTACTGGCCTTTTGAAGCATCTCTCTCACACATAGAGTCTAACATCTTTTCAATTATTTCACCTGCTTCTTGAGCTAAGTGCTTTCGGCTTTTAAGATTTTCAAAGTTCCTTTGAATAGTTAATTATGTTGAAAGATCATATATGTTTCTAGTATTTCTAAAGGTAATTACTTAAGACTCTAAGATGAACTCTAATTTTGAAGGAAGTTTCGAATGATTTCCTGAAGATTTTCCTTTTCTTGATATTTTTAGAAATTGTTTGTTTTTTTCAAGACATAGTTCAAATAAGCTGAAAATTCAAGCTATACTATGATATTTTCTAAACTTTTGACTATATATCAGAATGTCCATACAAAATGTTGGATAAATTTGATAGTGGTTACATCATTTGTAACTTTGTCAAGACTGTGATACATCAAAACACAAATATAAAATTTCTAAAAATAATTGTATTATTTGACAACAATAAAAATGACAAAACCATCATATTGTTACGGGGATTTTTACTTCAGTAACAACGTGGAAATTTTTAAAAGTATTTCAATCCATTTCACTTATTCTTTTAGACTTTCTATCTAGACATTGTCATGTGAAAACATTTTATTATTATGGTAGCTATTTATAGTTATTTTGATTCCTAGTCATTAACTTTTTTTCGACTTATAAAATTACATTTAGAAGATTTATCGAAAAGTAAACGAAATAGATTAACAAATTTTATTTTATTTAATATTTGGTCCGGTGGCGTAACTCTTGGCCTCTCGTCACCCCTAATAAGGTTTCGGCTAAAATGTGGTACACGGAAGATGTTATGAGTTTGTTCCGTTTAATCGAGTTCTTTCCGTTCCGGAAAGTTTGTATCGAACGATCATTCCGTTTAGTGAACATTTATCTAAGAATCCCATGTACGAACTCTATTGTTAAGCAAATTCACAATTCTTAAACGTGTAATCGCATTCGTGCTTCTAAACACGTACATGTGTTTATTCTATTCAGAAAAAGTTCGTACATGTCCACCGAAAGACGGATCTCGATCTACCAAACTCTGAAAAAACTAAAAGATAAAATCCGTGCGCGGCGTCTCGTGTGCACGACATTTTAGCCAAGCCGTGTAAACCTAAAACGGAGTTTAAAAAATGGAGTAATTACATGGTCATTTAATAAATTTTGTCCCGAAGTTTCCTTAGTCCTAACAAAACTAACACAGGACGATGTGGGGATAAATTTTGATTTTCTAATAAAACTTACAAATTAATGAAAAACGTTGCATATCCTCGAAAGGTTGAAACTCATGAGTCTAAAGCCCCAAACAAAATTTAGCGTAAAGAATGGATGAAAATTATTTTTCCTTTTTGTTTTTGTTTTAGCTTCGAATTGAAAAAAAAAAATGCAACAAAATAACATTTTTCCTTTACCGGTAATACCACTAGTTTCATTGTTAGTTAGAAGTAACGGAATAAACCGCGGGTGATTCCACTCCACAATATCGAAGCATAATATGCGAATACAGAGCAAGGGATTGATTGCGAATCTATGAGCATGGCTTTGTCTTGAGGGCAGCGATCAGCATTCATGACTGCCGAGAGGCACCACGCTTCTTCCTTATGCACGGGAATAATATTTCATATTTAAATTTGAAATGTGCAAAGGTTGCTACACTCAACTAACTTTTTCACGAAATTAAAAGTATTAATTATTACCGATTTGACTCAAACAAAATCCCTTTTTCACCGAGTGAAAAAAAAAATCAAGTTCAAACGCTAAACGCGGAATCGTCCTTTGGCACGCTACTTGGTGGATTCATTGATCGTATAATAAATTCAAGGTAAAATTCAATATCTATTTCGCTAGGTGCAGCTCTACTGTTGTGATCACCGAGCTGTTGGCATTTGTACAAAACACGAACAAATAAAAAGCAAATGGATGACGTAATCTTGCCCACAGTGTTTGGGATTTGATGGGGGTCAAATTGGAACAGTGGACTATATATATATATTGCAATTAAATGCGACGAACAGTGATCATATTGATTGGATGCGACAAAAAGTTTTGGCGTTCTTCTTGACCGGGATTTGGATGTGGATGACCAAAGTTTGAATATTTGATTTCAAATGAAAACCAAAAAGAGGCTATTGCTTAGGATCCCTGTTCACCATTATTAACCTAATACCATATAATATTGAACCCAAGAAGATTATTACTAATGCTGAATTTTATTTTCTGTTTTATATAATTTTAAATTTGTTTTCGATTGGATATTTTTATCTAGGAGACTTACTCATTCCCAAAAATCAAGAAAAGTGGGATGAAATTGAGAATAATATTTATTTTCAGAACCCATTTCTGCTTTTGTTTCCAGAAACGGGATCGAATATAGTGGAATTCCTTGCTTCTTACCTCATCCAATTATTATTTTATTATAATTCAGAGCAGATGAGTTCGCCGAGTGAGTGAGCGTAAAATAGAGGGAAGCCGATACAGACCCGTGTCTTTCCGTACTGTGTTCTAAAAAATATAATTTTTAGTAAAAATATTCTAAATAGTAACGATCTTTAGTACATGACTCCACATAATTTTACTACGATGAGCTTAGTAAATCGTTAATATCGATATACGAGCTTTTATTAAATTATTATCATGGGCTTTTACTAAACAATTATTTATACTAAATCATCCACAGTGGGGCCATATAGTATTAATACATTTTACTAAGCTTTTGATCATATTTTTAGTAAATTTTATTAAAGACGGGCTTTTACTAAATCATTGTCATAAACTTTTACTAAACAATTATTTATACTAAATTCGTCCACAGTAGAGCCATATAGTATTAGTACATTTTACTAAACCCTTGATCATAGTTTTAGTAAATTTTACTAAATTAATCAATATGTTTTAGTAATTTATTAAACAGTTTCGAGTATTAATAATAAGCCGTTGGGCGTGGAAGAATCATCCCCGTTATTCCTCCAAACCCTTGGTCAGCCCCTCCACCGTCATCTTCGAAGTCTCATTCTTCCTTTGAAGATTGCCAACTGACCGATTTAACGCCATCAACATCTTCTTGGCGAGCTCCACCTCGAGCCTCTCCATACTTTCTTCCGACGTCTCCACTTGGTTGTACAAGTTGGCCACAACAAGCTCTAGCCTTGCAAGCCAGGGTTCCAGGGACATCCCATCTCGAGGCCTAAACGACACATCCGTTAGGGTTTAGGAAAGGGGCGATGGATGATACCTTAAGATTGTTGTGGTTCCCTCAGCCTTCTTTTCCTTCCATTTCGACCGCGCTCGGACTCGACTCCCTCGAAACTCGCTCTGATACAACTTATCACATGTAAACACTATGCTCGGCGACACATGCGTTGCTGTTCGCGTGGGAAACGGATCACGCCGGAAATATTTGGTAATAAGACTCACAGGGATTTGTAGATGTGGTCGCCAATAAGTAATTGAAGAATTTGATTGAATGCAAACAGTTTTTACACGAAGTAAAGAAAGCTTACAGCCATAAAAGTAAAAATAAGGACGGTGGTAAGGTCGTAGACTAGCTACAGTGCTCCGTAGACAAGGAACGTCGTCGTAGACTTGATGGTAGCACGCTGTAGACTTGTGCTCCTCGGGCAGCAGGACTTATCTGCTGGACTTGATGGACTGGATGCGGTCGAGTGCTGAGGTGGACGTGGACACCAAGGCTGTGATGGCTGACCCTGGCGGTAGCGTCGAAGGTGGAGGTGTGTACCGGGACTACGGTGGCTCGTCCTAGTGTTGGAGTCGAAGGCGGAGGGCTGTTACTAGAGCTACGGTTGCTCACTCTGATGGTGGAAGTGAAGGCGGGAATTTGTTGCCAGAGCTACGGTTGCTCACTCTGAGGTGGAAGGAAGACCAATGCAACTTTAAGAGTTTCGCCCAAGTCGGGGAATCCTAACAACTAACAACTAAGGGATGACGAGCAAGATAAGCTTCTGTTGGCTGATTTGTTCGTGGTTTTCTCTGAGGGAGATCCTCTCCCTTTTATACCCGGTCTGTTACGGCCTTCCGAAGATTTTCCAGACTCGATTATCCCCAAGAATCTCGGAGTTAACTGACTTCCACTCGTTTGATCGTGGATCGTAAACTCCTCTGACTTCGGGTTTAATTGGTTGTATTTTAAGACGTGTGTTGATATAAGCGTGGGTAACAAGTTCCATTTATCTCGGGGCTGTGGAACCGTTTTCTTTTGACACGTGTCTTTTGTAGGCGCAAGCCTGTAGACTTTGTATCCTTTGCAGGCGCAGGCCTATAGTATTTGTATCCTTTGCAGGCGCAAGTCTGTAGACATTGTGTCCCTTGGAGGCGCATGCTTGTAGACTTCCCTTGATTACAAGGTTATTACCCCGCCTCTGTAGACTTCCTTTGCCACATAGTCCATGTGGACTGCGTGCCCAAGCCTGATGTGTTTACCTTAGCTATAGGTCTCAATGGGCCTTTACGGGCTTTGTCAGAAATAGGCCCAAGATTGGTCCAAGATAACCAGCACGTTAATCGCATGTCAACATAAGCCCCCCTTTTTTGCTGAGGGGACTTCTGTCGCCTGAGCACTTCTGACGTTGCGCGCTCCAGTAAAAATATTTGATGCTCTGCCAAAAAGATATTCTTCCTACGAAAAAATATTCTGTGCAGTGGAAACCTTTCACCTTCCCCCCTTTTACAGACAGACCTCTTGTCTTCATCTTCTTCCCGAGAGGAAAGCTTTTAACCTTCCTTCCTCGGGACTTTCAGACTTGCCTTCTCCTTCGGGTCGTTCTTTAAATTTCCCCTCGAGTGTCCTGATAATTCCTCACTTCTCCTTTCTATGGTGTTCCTTCTCTTAGACTTCCTAGCCTCTAGTTCTCCTTCAAATCTTGCCTCTCGGCGGAGCCTCCTTAAACTATGCTCCATAAAAGCTTCATTCCTTTCTACCTTTATGAGTCTTTTAAAGACAAGAGGTTCTCCTTACCCCTTTTCCATTGAAAGGAGAACAGCCCAGAACAAACTCTGGAGGTGCGAGGGTGGCGACTCCCAACTGTCTGGAGCCAAACAACCGTACGACCCCGTATTAAGGTGTCCTCGTCCTATTAGAGGCTCCTTGGAGGTGTACACTACAACTGATTTCCCCTTCCCCCTGTTCGCCACATTCCTTGGCGAAGAAGGATCGTCCAACCACAGTGTACCCTCTTGCGAGATGTGGCCTCCATGCGCAACCCAAAGACTGGACAACCTCAGAAAGTTGTTCGGTCAGCCCAGTATTGTTGCAGATGGCCCAGATCTCTTTCTAGAGCAAATGAAGATCCCGGGGATTTATCATCTCCATCATCGGACATTACAGGAAACTGACCTCGCCAGGCAGAAAGTTGGCTATGTCCGGGCCTGTGAGTTTTCTCTTGGCCAAGTGAGACAGACCGTAGGTATTCACAAGTTGACTCGCCTCTACAAGACTCCAGGGAAGAGGGAGCGGAGGCTTAGTAAGATAAACCGGAGGTATTCACCGGTCGCCCCCGCCTCTGTCAGCTTCTTAGGAATGCAGAGGCGTTTGCCCAATATGCCAAACCATAGGCATTCCTGGGCTGACCTATTCGTGCCTGACCCTCATGGCGAGCAAGCAGAAGGAGACAAGAAGTGGAGGAACAAGTGGAGCCAGCTAAGTCCATGATGTAGTAGTCGAAGGGCTAACCAAGTTCGGGAAACAACAGAAGTAGACTTTACTTAGAGCCTCCTCTTTTTCTCTCTTCTGTTCCTCTGTTTTTCTCTTTTTTTTTTTACTTGGACGCATTACTGAGAGCGTAGACTAAGACTAAGGTTTTCCTGTCGTCGACATAACTACTATATCATCGATGTAGACTTCTACCGTCTTGCCAAGAGAGGCATCAAATATAGTGTTCATTGCTCGCTGATAAGTAGCGCCAGCATTCTTCCAACCGAATGGCATTACTACCCACTCGAATATCCCTAAGGGACATCTGAATGCTGTTTTGTGAATGTCTTCTTCTGCGATGAAAATTTGGTTGTAACCAGAAAATCCACCCATAAATGACATAATCTGGTGCCCTGCTGTCTTGTCTACAAGATCGTCTGCGATAGGCATAGGGTATTCATCCTTTGGGTTGGCGCGATTGATGTCTCTAAAGTCTATACAGACTCTGATCTTACCATTCTTTTTAAGGACGGGCGCGATGCTAGAGATCCATTCTGTATAGCGCGAGGTCCTAATATAACCTGCAAGAAAAAGTTTTTTGACTTCTTTGAAGACCAACTGTGTAACTTCAGTGGTTATACGCCTAGGTGCTTGCTGCACTGGTTTAAAGTCCTTTTTGATAGGAAGAGTGTGCTCTAGTAGTTTACGGTCCAACCCTGGCATCTCAGTGTAATCCCAGGCGAAACAATCTTTGAATTCCTCAAGTACCCCACTAATCGCATCGAAGAGTTCTTTATTTAAAGAAGAACTAACGAAAAGAACTCTAGGAGAGGACTCGCTTCCTAGGTTAATGCTGACCAATGGTCGCATGGTGTCATCAAAGACTCACGTTCCTCTGAACCACCTAAGTCGATAGACACGGGCTTATTACAAGCATTAAGCGCTCTAAGCGCTTCTGAGTTTATTAAAAACCAAGAGACAAGTTGTCTACAGCAGCGATTTCCCTGGTAGACTTGAAGCCATTGAAGGACATCAACGACTGCTTCGGTTATCTTTTCATTCTGGTCCAAAGGTCCCTTCCTTCAAGAGTCTATCGGGCTCCAACTCCGCAGCACTATTTTGCTGATCTTTCTCTACTCCTTCATCTTTCGCCTTGCCAGCCACTGCAGGGTTTTCCCCCGAGTTGACTTCCTAGAGAACCTCCTCTACGTCTTGGGCAGACAACTCACCTCCCCATCCAGTTGGAACGATCGGCCCTGTGTCCGGTTTGGGGCGCGATGTCCTATAGTCTACGATATAGTCGAACTTTCCGGATGGCTCGCCAAAGGGTCCTACTGTAGGGTCGCCAAGCTTATAGCGCTGGTCCAGTGTAAGGTCCTTGACAGTCTTGCTTGTCTATGCATGCAAGATACCCTTGTCACAACAGGAATATTCATCAGCCTTGATAATTTCAATCTCAGAGTCAACCCAAAGCAACAACTCTCTATGCAACGTAGAAGGAATAGCTGCAGCTTTATGGAGCCAGTCGCGGCCCAACAGCGCATTGAAAGTAGGAATTATGTCTATTATGAAGAAGGCGGTTTCCCTTTCCTGGCGACCCACCTCAAGGTGCACTGAGAAAACCCCTAGGCACTCGGATTTCCTACCATTAAACCCACTTACTGCGACATTGGTTTTAACCAAGTCGTGAGGCTTATATCCAAATATTTTAAACCTGGACAGAGGGTGCACGTTTATAGTGGCTCCGTTGTCTACAAGGACTCGGCTTACTACTGTACCATCAAAGGTAGCAGTTATGTATAATGAATGCATGTGTTGTTTCATGTTGTCAAATGGCTTTTCTAACCAATTTAATGGAAAGCCTGCTGGGTAAACTGGAGAGCAAGGAAGAGGCATTTTACCTACTAGGGTCCTTGTGTCTCGCTTACAAGAGAAGTCTACAGGAAGGGTAAGCGCATTGCAGCTCACGACTAGCCTCATCTCCCCGTCGACATCACTTGGGATCTCGCTCCAGAGTGGGGTATAGTCAAAGCTCGAGCCAGGCTCTTCTGAATGGTCCGTAGACTCAATGCGCTCTTCCTCGGCGTTAACTCCATTCGCAGGCGCTCTAGCCGGTGGGGCTGTTCCTGAGAGGGTAGGCCTGGGCCTTTTGGCGACGTGACTTAGACGTCTGCCAAGGCGTGTACCGAGACTACGGTGGCTCGTCCTGGTGTTGGAGTAGAAGGCGGAGGTGTGTACCGAGACTACGGTGGCTCGTCCTGGCGTTGGAGTAGAAGGCGGAGGTGTGTACCGGGACTACGGTGGCTCGTCGTGGCGTTGGAGTCGAAGGCGGAGGGCTGGTACCGCAGCTATGGTTGCTCACTCTGATGGTGGAAGTGAAGGCGAGGACTTGTTGCCAGAGCTACGGTTGATCACTCTGACGGTGGAAGGAAGACCAATGAAACTTTAAGAGTTTCGCCCAAGTCGGGGAATCCTAACAACTAACAACTAAGGGATGACGAGTAAGATAAGCTTCTGTTGGCTGATTTGTTCGTGATTTTCTCTGAGGGAGATCCTCTCCCTTTTATACTCGGTCTGTTACGGCCTTCCGAAGATTTTCCAGACTCGATTCTCCCCAAGAATCTCGGAGTTAACTGACTTCCACTCGTTTGATCGTGGATCGTAAACTCCTCTGACTTTGGGTTTAATTGGTTGTATTTTAAGACGTGTGTTGATATAAGCGTGGGTAACAAGTCCCATTTATCTCGGGCTGTGGAACCGTTTTCCTTTGACACGTGTCTTTTGCAGGCGCAGGCCTTTAGACTTTGTATCCTTTGCAGGCACAAGCCTGTAGTCTTTGTATCATTTGCAGGCGCAAGTCTGTAGACTTTGTGTCTCTTGGAGGCGCAGGCTTGTAGACTTCCCTTGATTACAAGGTTATTACCCCGCCTCTATAGACTTCCTTTGCCACCTAGTCCATGTAGACTGCGGGCGCAAGCCTGTAGTGTTTACCTTAGCTATAGGTCTCAATGGGCCTTTACGGGCTTTGTCAGAAATAAGCCCAAGATTGGTCCAAGATAACCAGCACGTTAATCGCATGTCAACAGCTGCTTAAGACCTCCGCTACGCCTAAACCTTCGATGGAACTACGAAGAGTGAGAACTTAAAGAGAGAAGCTCTTAAAGGAAATCTCGTTGATTGAATGCCTTACAAATGGATTAACCTCATTATATAATGTGGTGAGAAGAATCTGGAACCTAACTAAATGAGTGTGATTAGTGGTTGCGTAATTAAGATGGTAGATGGTGGATAGTTTTGGAAGACCCGCTAGACCTTCTTGGATTGGGTTTGGGTTTGACACGTGAAACAAGCATGTCTTCAGCAGGGAGTTCACCAGACTATTTCTATCACAACATCTGGAGACTCTCTGCAAAGACCTCCATGGCCACAAGGGTAAATATGGAGACTCTGGAAAGAACTATAGCACTAAGCACCTTAGTTGGTTGATCCTCGTCGTCAGGCTGATTGACGGGGGTGCCATTGGAGAATCTTCAAAGAGGATTTGAAAGAGAAAAGAAGATTTTGAGCTTCTAAAAGAAGAAGATGAGAGTCGACGTATGTGAGAGGAAAGACCAATAAAAGTTTAAGAATATGTACAAAAATGTTTTTTTATCCTAACTTATCTTTTACGAATTAGATAGAGTAGGTCCAATAAAATCTTTTATGTATGTAAAAAGAAAACTTTCTTAGATTTTTGACAATTGATTTCAAAATCAAGTTCGAATTAGATGTTGCCGTTTAAGTTGTAGATGGTATACCTTCTACGTTAAAGCTTCTTCACAGGTTTTATTAAATTCAGAAATATAAATCTCCTTAGTTATTTAACATAATCCCAAGTCTCCTTACGTAATTCACATAATCTCAAGTTATTACTTAAGCAGCACGTTGCGTTGCAAAATGTCACCTTCTGCACCTAGAAAGGTGAGAACTGTAAGTATCTCATCTTAGAGAGTACATGTTTGAGTCGTTTCCACTAACTTGGGTTTATGTTGCAGATGATCCACCTTTTAAGCAGTCTCTACATTGTTATAGATACTATATTTACATTAGGCAAAGGCTCATGGTCTTAGTTTAGGTGACATATTCTCGATTGAGTTCAGATAACGTCAAATTGAACTTTTTAAATAGGTTTAGTGAAGATGTCTGCCAATTGGTATTTTGTATTTATGTAGTCAATACTCATATAACCTTTCTGTACATTGTCCATTAGAAAATGATATCTAAGTTTTATGTGTTCCGATTTACAGGGATACACAAGGTTATGAGGGATAAACAAGTTTTATGTGTTCGATTTAGCAGAATATACTAGTTTTATCACATTTGATCAAATTTTAACAAACTCATGGCTATAATCCTCAAATTGTTTCATCCATAGAGGTTGAGTACAACACCAAGCCGCTGCTCTATAGTCAACCATATGCGGTTGATAAAACAAAAAAAATCTTGCGTTTTAAAGAACCATGAATTCAACATGTTCGCCATGTTTTGACAAGTACCACTTGTACTTTTTTTCAATCTTGTAGCCTGAAAAGTCGACATCTGAATATCTAAGTCGATTAAAACTTGATCCTTTAGGTGCCATAATCCGAGATTAGCAGAACCTTGCATGTATCTGAAGAATCCTTGACGGTTGTCATCTGTGAATCTTTATGCACAGATTGAAATCTTGTACGGCGATGTGCCATAAACCACATGTCAGGTCTAGAAGAAGTAAGGCACAATAGATAGCTAAGCATTCTCCTACAGAACTTATTATCCACTTAATGACCATTATCATCGTTGTCTATCCTAGCACTTGTAGCTAGAGGAGTGGACGAAGGTTTTGTGTCTTCTTGGTCAAATTTTTTCAGAAGCTGTTTATTGTATTTTTCTAAGTATAGAAAGGTACCTTCTACAATTTGTTGAATTTGCAATTCGAGAAAGAGAATAAGTTCTCCTATCAGGCCCATTTTAAATTCACTTGTTAGGAGTTATGCAAACTCCTTGCAAACCCTATTATCGGTTGATCTAAATATTATGTTGTCAACGTAAGTCTAAACCGCCACCAGATGATTGTTGTTGTTTTGTTAGGAAGAGTGTCGTATATACTCGACCTGTTCTATGGTCATTTCTAGTAGAAATGAGCCGGACTTCTTATACTACGCTTTTGGTGCTTGTTTAAACCCATATAATACCTTTGAGAGATTGTAAACGTGTTTTCCGTGCATTGGATCGTCGAGTCAAGCGTTCGATGCATATTAAGGAAGGCACTTTTTTTATCCACTTGGTATCTTAAGGTTGTCGGAGTTCTAGGTTAATAGAAGCCTTATAACCTTTAGACGTGAGCGAACATCCCATCAAAGTCTATTCCCTCTTTTGGAACAAGTTTTGCTTTGTTTCTAACAACATCGCCTGAATCATTTAGTTTTGTTGGTGTCACAATGGCCCTAAGAGGGGGTTGAATTAGTGTAATGACTTTTTTAGACTTTTTACAACTAATAGTACCCAGCAGCGGAAGGTTAGGTTTCTATAAGTTGCAGAACTCTTGTACACAGCAGATACCGAATTGAACTGCTTGATGAGAGAACGACCTGCTGAAATCTGATCTAGAATATGACTATGCAGTCCGTAGAAGGTTGCTACAGTAGTAGAAGGTTGATAGAAAATATTGATGCTTCTGCTATCAAGGTTCTACAGATCCGACCACCTCAAGCGTGACCAACAAGGTATACTCCAAGATCTGAAAGATACTTGTAGTAGGAGAAGGTTGTCGCAGAACCTTGTAGGTTTTGTACTACCAAGGGATGATTTGCAGAAGCTAGATCGATGGAAACAACTCTAGATCCTGATTGGTTACTGTAGCGTTAGATATTTGATGCAAGATCTTTGGAGTCTCTCTTGAGACGTTCACGTTATGTTTATTAATTTGCTTTTCTGTTTAGGTTTTCAGTGAATGCTCAATGAGATAACCGTTTACGCATAAAGTAAATGAGACACAAAAGGTTTATAGTGGTTCGGCAATTACCTAGGACTAGTCATCACCCTTATATGATGAAATTCTCAATTGAACACTTATAGAGAATACAAGTCTCTCAGAAGATATAAAACACTCCTACAAAAGGTATTGTAGACAGCCCTTCCGCTTTCCACAAAGGATGTACTAACAGTAGGTACTGGGACACTTCTGTAGTGTCGAAGGTGATGTAGATAGCCCTTCGGCTTTTCTACTCACAGAAACTCAATGAGTTGTGATCAATAATCCTTTGGGTCGTGCAAAGAGATCTATGACTAACTCCAGAAACTTTCTTGTGGATGTTCTGTACTGAAGACAGTGACTAACTCCACAATCCTTGTGTTTGGGGTTTTGTGGAACGTGGCAGCTCAACGCAAGCACGTACCAATGCTTGGCTCCTCACTAAGACATCCAGAAGAAGACAACACCCGTGGGGCTTCTCCAAAGCTTGTAGTAGGTACTTCCATTCTGCATAAACGCAAGTATTAGTGCCTCACTGTGAATATCCCAGACGCGGTCCTTCTTCTACTCACTGCCCTGGTACGTATACACCCGAATTCTCCTTAAGCTTGATGCACGTCTGCCACGCCACGGTGGTGCCAGATCCTTTGCGACGTCACTCACGCTCGACATGGCTTACACCCCGGACACCATCTTTTTGCAGACATGAGCAAACCAGTTATAAAACAAGCGGTACCAGTATCTCACCAGATTCCTCCAGACGCGGCCCTACTTTTGCTCACTACCCTGGCATGTATTCAATCCGCCTTCTCCCTAAGCTTGATGCACGTCTGCCACGCCATAGTGCAGCCAGATCCTTCGCAGCCTTACTCACGTCCGATCTAGCTTGTACCCTGGACACTAGCATTCTTCAACCGAATGTTCAACCCCAAAGATAACAAAACTCATAAGTCTCTCGGGCTACAATATACACTCACTCTACCCATAAGTCCCTCCACTTAACTAACAAATGATCCTATTTATACAAAATAGATCTAACATATTTATAGAAGGTACAATAGCTGGCGGAAGGCTCTGCGAAATAAGAAAACGAAATGTCAACCAAATAAAAAATTTCCTTATTGTGACTGATGCTCTGTATCACATAAAGATCAATGGTTGTGTTCACGATCCTAAGAGATAAGGCTTGTAGAAGATTCAAACGATAAGATCCGTCATGCTTCTATAAATGGAAATTAGATAATCTTGGTTTCTGTAATTGGTTGGCACACCTCCTGGATACAGACACGTGCGGGGTGCGTCCATTTCAGATGGGTTGTCCTTTGCCATGATTCATACTGCATCTGGACATGTTTTGATGCAAGTGAAATGAATAATTGACTGTTGGATAGTTCCAAATCAATCTGCAGAACCTTGCATGGATGCTTTCGATATATAGAGTGATTTAGATAAACCATTTTAAATAGATCAACTCACATAGAAATGAATTGTAATCAAAATAATTTAAAACCATTTTAATTATCATAAAATACCATATGGATATATTTAAATATTGAGATGATTAATTAAATATTCGCGGTAATGATTAGGTGGCAAAATGTACGAATCAGAATGTTCCTGTAGGTTAACCTTCTGCAAACTAGTAGAAGCTTACCTTCTACACAACAGAAGCTTAGTTTCTGTATGACATCATCAAAATCATACTAATAAGTTTGTTTTTGAAGACCTATTTTTCTCAGATCATGGAATGGTCATCAAGATGTTGGATAAGTGTCCACACTTTGTTCCTCTCAAACTGATTCATATCTTCTTACATTAAAGAATCCAATTTGGAAAACTTAGAGCTTCATCGTTGCCGTCGGGTTCGATTTGTGATAATAACGCAGAATGTTCGTAGAAGGTGTTAGCAAAACGTCTCATCTGAGTGCGTCTACTGAAGGCCCTAATGACTTGGTCAATAGGATGACATCTTATGTATAAAGATGAAACATTTAATGCTTATGACTTTCTACAAAAGGTTTTTCTACAGATATTGCGTCTCTTGTAGGAGCTACACTACATTTATTAAGTCATTAATTTTACATTGATAGACTCTTCAATTTTTTATGTGCTTTTGTTAAGGACTCTATAACCCTTGCTAGTCATAGAGTATCCTAGAAGGATGCCTCGTTAGAATTATCAATAAACTTTCTCAAGTTATTCTTTGTTTGTCTCAATATATAACACAGTTCCAAATGAATGAAAGTACGAAAATTTGGGTTTCCTCCCCCTAAAATAGTTCATTATCCAACACGGATTTAATAACCACCCTATTGGATATAACGGGCAGTATACATAGCTTTTGCCCAAAATCTTTGCGGAACCTTATTCTCACATATTGTGATTCTTGCCGTCATAGTTCTATTTTTTCTCTCCACAACACCATTTTATTGAGGAGTATAGGTACTAGGGAAAGTGTGATTAATATCATGTTTGTTATAGAAGGTTTCAAAATCATGGTTTTCAAACTTTGTACCATAACTGTACTCATAGCTTTTACATAAGTGTTTTTGTTATTCAATAGTAGGTTAGCTAGATTTTAAAAAGCCACAAAGCTGCTGCTTTTGTGGGCGAGGAATTTAATCCAGGTTAACTTAGAGAAGTCATTAACCACTACAAGGCTACGCATTTTACCTCCAACACTTTGAACTCAGGTTAGGCCGAATAGATCCATGTTGTAGAGACCGTCCCCAGAAGATCCAAAGTGATAAAGAATAAATGTTCATTTTGTGTTTGCTGTCTAGCACACCTAAACACGACTCTTTATCAAAGTTAATCATACACTCTTTGTCACATAGCTAGCTAATACTCAACAAGTTTTGCTTCAATTCTATCCCCAGCAAAACCTGTTCCTGCTCCAATTGTGGAGTACCAGTAGTTCCTGGTCCAATTATAGAACCTTTGTTGTTGTCTCCAAAGCTTATTGAACCTTATTTCTACAGTGTATGGTGGGAATGTTTTGAGGGATCACTGATCATGTGCTTAGAGCAACCACTATCCACATACGACTCATTTTCCTTAGCTTATGTCCTCAAACAGATTGATCATTCTGTATTGTGATACGATGCAGAGCGTGATGTTGAATAGACCAAAGCTTGTTCTTGTTAATCATCAGAGTCATCACTTTTATCCCAGGCACACGTAGTGTTATGCCCTTCTAGACTTTCCACAACTGATAAACCCATCAGCAAACTATCAGCTTTCTATAGACCACAAAACTTGAAGGTTGAAGCAGAACCTTAAGGCTTCTGCTATCAAGTCCCTGTAGGTTTGACTAATCAAGACGTGATCATCAAAGTCTACTTCAAGTCCTGAAAGGCACGTGTTGTAGTAGAACGTTGGTACGAAACCTTTTTTGGTTTATGCACTTCCAAGCGGTGATAAGCTAATGCTCAATTGATAGGATTAACTCCAGAACTTTGAATATTGTTGTTGCTGATAGAGGGTGGTACGAGACATTTGGATTCTCTTGTCCAAATGTAGCGTTATGTCTATTGAATTGCCTTTCCATTAAAGACTTCTGCTGAGTAATCAGTTAGCTAAATGTTTATAGAGAAAATGAAAGACACGAAAGATTTTATTGTGGTTCGGCATAATCTATATTCATATTTCGCCCCTAGTTGGAAGAGGTTCAGTATATAACACTTATAATGGTTACAAGATTGTTAGTAGGTATAAAGATACTACTGTAGAATGTACTGTAGAAAGACCGGACGCTTCTCCACATATGTAATACCGACAGAAGGTACCCAAATACTTCTATAAAAGGTGATGTAGACAGCTCTTCAAGTTTTGCACAATTAGTAACAGTTGGGTTTTGCATAGAAGCCTTATGACTATCTCCAGAAACTCTGTGTTTGAGGTTCTGCACTGAGGACAATGGCTGACTCCACAATCCATGTAGTTGGGGTTATTTGTTGTGATTAATGACTCACTCCAAAGCCTTGTAATAGGGTAATTAACTCCACAAAAGCATGTAGCGAACCCTACGTAGGCAAACATCATCCCTATCTTAGGTTGAAATTTCCCGTTGGTGGCTTCGCGCCATCCTTGGCTCCTCAACATGACTTATGCACTACTTGGCTCCTCACCAATACTTCCCAGAAGTAGACAGCACCCCTAGGGCTTCTTCCAAGCCTACGGTGGACGCCACCCCTTTTGTAGGACGACACATGTCAGTACATCATCGGTTCCTCCAAACGCGACTCTTCACTTGATCACTATCCTCAGCATACCTACACCCTCACTTCTTCTTAAGCCTGAAGCACGTCCACCACAACATGCCGCTTTGTCACAACTAGTACCCTGTACAGTAGATTTCTATGCACACAAGGAAACCGGTTACAAACCAACTAATTTCAGTACTTCACTATATTCCCCTGAACGCGACCCTTTTCTTGCCCACTGCTTGCCAACACTGCTTGCCAACATTGTTCACGACTTCTCCAACAAGCCTGCAATAACCCAACACTCCACAGTCCGGCTAAGTCATCTACAGCCTCACTCACTTCAAGCACAACCTGCACTCGGGACACTAGTCTGCCTAACCTCCAGAGAAAAACATAAAGCCCACAAGTTTCTCAATGTCTCTTTATTTTTCAATACCCAGCTCGCTACATAACCTATGACAATCTAACACAAAATCATATCTTATAGAATTACAAAAATTATGTACAAAAGGAAAACGTACTGATGGAAGATTTTACAAAACAATGAAATAGATGGTCATCGGAATATATCGTTTCCTCATTCTAAGAGATGGTCCATATCATTTAAGGATTAATCATGCCAAATGGTCATGATCGTGTTCGTAATCCTAAAGAGATATATCCTACAGAAGTATCTGCATGATATGCTTCAGCGGGCTTCTTTACATGGAAATATTATTTTCCATAAATGGTAGACCCTCCTGCGTGTAGACACATGTGAGATTCGTCCATTCAAGTGCCTTGTTCTTTGCCATGATACATAATGAATATGTACGTGTTTGGGTGCGAGACAAAAGGTTTATTGACCGTTGGATAATCCCAAGTCAATCTGCAGAACCTTACACATTTTCATATTTGAAGTGATTTGTTCACTTAAAGATAATACATCAACTCATATGAACATAAATTATTAATCAATATTATTAAAACCATTTTAATTTATACAATATATCATATAAATAAATTTAACTAAATAGATTACTAATTAAATAATTCATAGTGGTTATTTGGTGACGTTATACGTGCTTATATACGAACTATTCCTATAGATTAACTTTCTATAAAGTAGTAGAAGCTTGTCTTTTATATGACATCGTCAAAATCATACTAACACATAATTGTCTTTCCTTTATTGTGAGCAGAAGGTTGTTCCTTCTCGTTAAAAAGAAGGCTGTTGGACTTTCAATTTTTATTTTTATTGCATTCATATCACATGTACTCAGGTTACTTTAAATGTCTTTTCTTGTCAACTGTATTCTTATTGAATCTACGTTTGGAAGCGAACTTGAGAAGGTGCTTTGCATGATGTGGAAGTTGCGAAGCTCGGTTAGGCAAATGAAGAAGACATGGAAAGAAGATTATCCGGATTGGCAAGAATGAGATCCATATATTTGCGATTACATAATAGCATAATATTTTGTTTCTGCTAATAGCTTTGGTTTAGGCAATATATATAGCCTTCATTAATTGTTTTGTAAAGTGGTCAAGAATCGCCCCTGAAAATACATTTAGAATGATTATGCTTTCTAGCGTTCAAGCTTTCCTCTAATAGCACCAGTAAATGTCTCTGTTTGAGGTTGTCATTCTATTCATTCCACTTTTATATTTTTTCTTAATGGCTACCACGCACGCAAACACACACGAACCATGCATTTAAAGCAAAATATTTCCGATATGTTACTCTGTGTGGTCCATTAGGACTCAACCTATGCATCTAATGAGATAGTAAAGCCCTATGGGTTGCTTGTCTAGCACGCATATGTCGTGGAGATTTCATTATATTTTAGCTATAAAAAATGTGTATCATGCACAAATCTTATTGAAATGACCGTTATTTAAAGAGTATTAGTTAAACACATCTTGAAGTAAACGAGACTGCAATATCTGATTCGTCTAGCATAAGCATGTCTCGAAGATTGAACATATCATGGTCTACAGAATTACAAATCGCGTGCATGAAATGATAAAATGGCCAAGGCTTCCTTGATGAGGCCTAAGGTTAGTTTAATTTCAATAGAAATTATTGAACGATTTGAAAATCCAATCTTCAAGACAACGAGCGCAACATGCGCGAAACATGGGACCCACAGTCGAATCCTGCACATGTCCCATGCAACACGTCCGATTTATGTCCAAAAGTCATCCAAACGTACATGCATGTCTCAGGACATCGACGAGACTCAAACCAAGCCAATCATTAATTATATTCATGCACACAATCGATGTTTATGCTCAACAAAAAGTTTCAAAAGCCAAATAGATTTTGTAGTCATCTAGCTTTCACGATGCCTTAAGAAATGAATGCATTGAGGCCCAATTATATGTGCATGACATGTATAATATATCATATTAACGCAACTCAGAAAGGAAGGAGGGGACTTGATTTCGGGCAATCCGTGCCCAGACAGAAAAGTTACGTGCTGTTTCGACAACTATAGGGGGTAAGTCAAACAGAGACATGGAAGTTCCTCCTCATGAGAATATTTTAATGCAAACAACATATTGAAACATGAAGTATATTGCCTACGAAGCTACAGAGAGACTCATGTTAGGTAAAGCAAGCTAGAAAGGTTGCTTTGAAGCTCTCCAAAGTGAAAGGTTAAATAGGGTTGCACATCGCTACAAACCTTGAATAGTCCTCCAAGTAGTCTCCAAGGGTGCTCCATTCTTGAACATCACGACACAAACAAAGCGGTGATGCTAGCCCCCACTTGGTCCCTTAGGTGCAAAAGGGAGCTGATAAGGTTATAAAAAAGTCCTTACGGCTAAATGAAAGGGGAGGCATGGGGAGGAAGGTCGACTAAGGAGTTGTGGAGGTTTTAGTGAATTTCCCTTGGTTTTTGAAAGGTTATGCCAAATGAAAGGGACCTTGGGCTTGTTGGTGTGCATTATGGTATGAGGGGACTATTTGGAAGGGGACAAGGGCCAATAAGATAGAGGAGCCTAGGTGCTGATATGGTTTTGATAATGAGCCACAAGAAGCTCGACCTTCTGCGAGACAAAATCCACCTTCTACAACTACAAAAATTGCTATTAATGTGAACGTTTTATAATGAAATATCTTTATTAGATAATTTAATTAATAGATAACTAAAGGGAATATTTTATAAGAACTATCCTCATTAATCAAGATGTTAATCTTATTGAAATCAAATAAATTTTCTTATCAAAGAAAACAAATAAGAAATATAATTTTATTGAAGGTAATGATTTACCTATTTATGGAAGGTTCTATAAGAGCCTGTGGAACTTATTGTGGATCGAAATAATCCACTTGGGAGCAATTCCATGGTCAATTATCCACGTAATTAATTCAAATAATATGTGTAATATTATGGATAAAATAAAATCAATATTAAAAAGGACTAATTAGCAAATATGTCCTTATGTTTGTGAGTTTTTCTCGATTTGGCCTAAGGATTGGAAAGTATCATATACATCCCAACGTCGAAATGATAATCAATTTTTACATCCGTTAGCTTCCCCGCTAACGGAGGCTGTCGTGACGCTAGTATGGGTTTAATCTCCGTCAGTACCAGTGGTAACTCTTTGAAAGTGGAGTTACAATATCACATTTTAGACTTAATTTAAGTTAAGGATAGGCATTTCAGTTGGTTTATCTTTATATTCATTTCCTTTCTTCTAGATTGTTGTTCATCCTCTCGTTTTTGGGTTTTTAATCCATTTTGACAATTGAAATTTGAGCGAAAATGCATAGTGATGGATGAAGAAGGCCATGCTAAGATTGTACGGACAAGAAGATGAATTAGTGAGAATTAGCTAATCCGCTAAATTTTTCAAAGACTCGGTACCGCTACACAAGAATTACGTGTTGCTATACGAGATGCAAGGAATGAAGGCAAAGACTTGGTGTAACTGCACGTAGATAGAAGATTCCTTTAATGATTTTCCTAGATTCTCTAGAGTTCTTTCTAAGGCATACAAAAATACTTCCTTCATATTTTTGAAAGAGGGCTCGACCTAAGAGATGACCAAGGGGCATATGACTAGAGATGATTCCAATCCAATATCTTCTTTTAGTTTTTCTTATATCGTTATTTACCTTTCTAATTGAATCGTTGTTTTCGTTTAGTTTAGTTATGAACTAATTAGTCTTTCTAGGACTACGACGGAACCTTGTGTTTCTATATAGCTTATGAACCTTATTTCTGAATGTAATTTGGATCTTTGTAATTGTTTACCCAATTTTGTTCGGAATGTGTGTTAATTGACTGCCACCAATTGACATTGATTAGATAACTCAGATAGACTCAGGATGGTTGTCCAGGTTAGATTTCAAATTTGATAATCCGAGGAGTCTTTAAGTATTGGGAAACCGGACTAGTCGTGTGAATGATAGGAATATACCGGAACACTTTAGGTAACTCATATAGGATTGAAACATAATGGGTCACCACTAGTTTCTTGCGTATGAATAGAGTAAGGAATTCGATGCATGGTAAAAAGTCATTGTATGTTCGGGAGAAATACAGAGATAATTTAGAATGCTATGTTAACAATTCTTATGATTCTATAGCATTAGGAAAAAGGGGGATCATATGCATAAGACATGATGAGACGTTGGACGTCCTAGATATTTCTACAATTGAAATTTACCTATTAATTTCGCCTTGGTACTTTTGTTTAGAACCACTCTTCTTTATTTTCTGCTTGACCTCATTTGATTGTAGAGAACAACGTTAAAAGAATTTCGCTGCTACAATTTCTACGGGAACAACCCTTGCTTTCCCTTGCTATTTCGGTTTGGTCAAAACGGGAATTTATTTTTGTTGCGTTGATGATGCGCATCAAATTTTGATGCTATTGCCGGAGAATTTTTTTCTGAGGAAATTTCTTTTGACCCCGAAATCGAGAGGATATTTCACAGGCAGTTTCGACAAAGGTAAAGAGCAACAAGAAGCTATGACTTATCATAATCAGGAAAATCAAGTGAGGGACAATTGTCTTAATAGGACCTAATAGGGATTTCAAGATTTGGATAACAGACCAACGGTGGAGTTTATCTCAGCAAGACGACATGTTTATCTGTCTTGTACTACATCGCCGGCTATCCAAGAACGAGATTATGAGATTTATATGTTAGTGATGTAGATGATTTAAAGCTCAATTCAGTTTAGAGGAATGCCGATGGAGGACCCACATGAACACGTAAATAACTTCCTGAGTGTTTGCGACACTTTCAGGCAAAACGGGGTCTAACATGACGTCGGATTGAAGTGGTTCGCATTCTCGTTGAAGGACATAGCTTGGGGTTGAATTAGTTCATTCCTAGTGAACTCTTTCACCACATGGGCACAGATAGAGGTTTTAGACCAATGCTTCCCTCCATCAAAGCTATCGGAGATGAGGAATGATATTACGGCGTTCTGACGGCATGACATGGAATCCTTTGTGGATGCTTGGGAGCGTTTTAAGAAATTGTTGATCCAGTACCCTTACCGCGACATCCCAGGCTGGAGACAGTTGAAGGCTTTTTACAACAGGCTGAACGAATTGTCACGTAAGGACCGGCATCTAATGGATCATTCTTGAAGAAGTCCTACATCGAATGACTAGAGCTCCTGGAGACGATGAGAAGGACGTGCATGCCAGATCAGTATTGTGATTGGATGGGTAGAAGAAGATCACCAGTAGCACATGAACTCGTTGCTTTAACATCAATTCAAGCTTAACTAACAGCCTAACCAAGAAATTTGAGACAGTGAATGTCAAGTAAGTTCGAGGACGTCAATTTGTTGTGAGATTTGTAAAGGAAATCATCTTACTGATTAGTGCAATTAAGCATGAAGGATGCAAATTACATGGAATCCGATGAACAATCCCTTCTCCAAATTTGTCGTAGAGGGAGCCACAAGTGATGGGAAATTGAGCACCGCCACCTCCAGGTTTCCAACAACCTCAGGCAAGGGAGCAGGAGAGGAGGATAAACCTTGTTTATGAAAAATCAAGCGGCATCTATCTAGAACATGTAGAACCAAGTCAGCCAGCTAGCCCAAGCCGTGAATTCTATACCAAATGGGCCACCTCCAAGAGACACGGAGATGAATTCGAGGGAGCATGTAAAGGCAATCACTTTGAGGAATGGTCAAATGCTTGAGGACAAAAATAGAGAAAAATGGACCACATCGAAGGTAGATACACCAAAAGCTCCAACTACACACATCCAATTCGATCAACCTATGACGGGCAGCATTCCCACCGAGTCCCCAATTCCTTCGAAGCATGAGAATGAGAAGAATGAAGCTACAAGAGAAGGATTGGAGCGTCCACCACTACCTTTCCCCAAAGAGCGTGGAAGCAAAATACGGAAGCCCAATACCGTAAGTTTCTTGATGTTTTTTAAAAGCTTGTTATTAATATTCCCTTCTAGAAGTACTTGAACAAATGCCTAGATATACCAAGATAATGAAAGAAGTACTCTCGAAGAAACGATGTCTCGGGGAGAGCGAGATAGAGGCGCTGACGCAAGAGTGTAGCGCGATCCTTCGGAATAAATTAATGTCTAAGCTAAAACGTCCAGGTAGCTTTATGATTTCGATTAGCATCGGTTCAACATTTTTAGGTAAGGCTTTGTGTGATATCGGTTCAACTATTAATCTAATCCCTTATTCCATTTATAAGGAGTTAGGATTCGGGGATATGAAACCTACGTCGGTCTCATTATTGTTATCCCATAGGTCTATTACTTAGCCTAAAGGAATAATTGAGGATGAACTAGTTAAAGTGGACAAATTTATATTTCCTGCTGACTTCGTTATTCTAAACTTTGAGGAGGACGAGGAGATTCCGACAATCCTAGGACGACCATTCTTAGCCACAGGTCAAGCTTTGATAGATGTCGATAAGGGATAATTAACCATGCGGTTCAACAACCAGGAAATGAAATTTAATATCTATGAGTTTATGAAATGGTTGAATGAACCAGACGAATGTTTTCCTTTTTGATGCTGTGGACATGTATTCTTTTGACTATTTCTCAAAAGTCTATCATGAAGATCCATTGTTGAATACGGAAACCTTAGATGTTAAAATGGTGTATGAAAATAAAAGCATTATGGATGCCCCACCATACTTGACAAAGAGAGTCAACTACTTTGATGTTGTTACGATCGTTGAATCCCTTGAAGAACCACTAATCCTAAAGCTTGACCAATTGTCAAAGCGCCCAAGGTCCCTTCAGATTTTTAGAGAGCATAAGAGAGATCTCGTCATTTCGAAAGGAGAAATAGAAGTGAAGGCAGAAAATTCCGTGACCATATTCAAGTTCAATGGAAAACGATTCAACTATCGAGGAGATCATTCAAGTTCAAGTATATGACAAATACTTCAACCCAACAGCAAGAAACGTAACCATCGAGAGAGTCGAGCTGTAGACTATAAATCAAGCACTTCTTGAGAGGCAACCTAAGCTTTTTTTTATTTTTTTTATTGGTTTAATTTCTTTCGAGAGTTTTCTTCCATTTCATTTTGATTTCTATTTTTTCATGTCTACGAGTAAAAGACAACTGCAAAGACAATACCTCATCAAGCATAACTTCGTGGAACTACGAGCAAAATTAAGGGAAATATTTCATACGAATTATCCTCATTGATGAAGAAGTTAATATGACCAAATCAAATGATTGTATTACTGTTAACCTTGGTTTTGATGGTGAACTTAAGCAACGTGTTACTTGTGATCGACAATGTAGCTTTACAATTTGTATGCTTATCATTAGTGGTGATTTTGAGCAAATTGTTGTTGAGCCAAAGCTAGCGTGAGCAGTATGTTGCTACTTTACAATAAGTTGCTATTGAAGTGTTAAGCTTTTCCACTGAATATATGGAAATAAATATTTCCTATTTGTGCTATATTTTGAATTAATTCGTAATATATCTCGAGATGTCTAAATACATTGAATATGATTTGGACATTCCAAATCATCTTTTAAGGAAACTCAAAATTATAATATCAGCTTTTCAAGCTAACATTTAGAAACAAAATATTTTATGGAAGCTTCTGTTCATCTACAGCAATGTTACGCTTCAAAGAGACAAATTGTCAAATCAAATAATCTTGATTATGATTTGATCTTAATAATAGATCGGATAAGATTATCATTATGTCATTTATCTTATAAATCATGGAAGGATATAATCTCATTCAAATTAGATAAGTTAACTAAGGGAAGTTACCGTTTGAGGATTTCCTTCCCGGGTGGAGCGACGATTAAGTGGGCATCCGCTCATATCTATCTGTACTTTGGAAACAAATCAAGGGAATTGTTCTAATGACTTGAAAACCTCCCACGAAGCTTTCCCCCATAAAGATCAGGCAAGGATATCAGATCAAATGTATTTGTGTGGACTGTTTGATCAGTGTGAGCTGTGTGGTGTATGTGTGATTAGTCGGGGAACGAAAAGTGCTAAGTGATCACTTGATTTCTACCTCTTACATCTGTGTGTGAGAATGTCAAAGGCTGTGTGTTACCATGATAATCATGAGAGAGACTGTATGTCCTCGGTGCATTCAACGAGCGCCTAACGAATCGTCTAAGGGAAGCTAAGTGAATACATGTTATGATTGCAGTAACCAATTGTTAACCCATTGGCAAGAAGCCATTCTTGTCGTGTCTTTTCATTGGGAAGTCACAAAACTACGAGTTTGTGCAGTTAGACACGCAGTTACGGGTGCACGCCAGAAGTCTCGTGCCTGCAGAGTACAGCAGGAGTTGGGAATGCCGCTAGAGTGGAAAGAGGTCCTCCCGAGCATAGTAGTAATGTGTAGAAGTCTCGACCTCCTGATTCAGAGGGATAGATCGCGCATACACTCGTATGAAAACCTACTCGACCAAATCGTAATGCTTACAACAGGCAGATCTCATATCCGAGTAACACTTTGCTGTGACACAATAAGCTTCTCATATATTGAGAAAGGATCGAAAAAGTGACAATCACTAATTCACCCTTCTCTTAGTGCGCTTGAACGATCCAACAGTCACTATAGAAAATAAATAGGTAATACACTATTAACTGAAGTAAATAAATCTCCTATTTATGGAAGGTTTTCTAAGACCCTCCGTAACCTTCTGTGGAGCAAAATAATACATTGGGAGCACTTCTTTGGTCAATTATCCATGTCACTAGTCTAGATAATATGTGTAATATATTACGGATCAAACAAAATGAATTTCAGAAATTTATTTATATTATTTCCATCAATAGAAGGTGAAAATCATTTCGATAATTATGTAATATTATAATTACTTTCTCATTGTTAAAAAGCTTTTCTTCGATAATGATAGTTTCTACAATTAGGTTTTGAATCACTTGTATAATTAATGATTTCAATTTTCAGTGTGAAAAAGTTAATAAGAGACGTGTATATACTGAGAGAGTGTGTTGAGAACATGTAAGATTTTGTTTCTGTCTTGAGGGTTATTAATCGCACACGGGAAGGAACGAGTGGAACAAATGGTTGTAGCGTTGGTGAAGTCTTTTGTGAGGTTCCCTAAAGCCCATGAGAGACTCTTGGTTGGAGGTTACGAGTATCGTTGGAGGAGACGTCTAACAGGAGGCTGTGACGTCCCAACATGTAGTGGGTCAAAGAGAAGAGCAAATACTCGAGCTGCACTGAAGGTTAGGGACTAAAGAGCTTCAATACATTATTTGTCTGCATCAAGGAAGAGTTGTGAGGTTGATGCTGCTCCCGTGGGGTTTGCCATGAAGTCACTCTCTCGAGAGATTACGCAAGGAAAGTCGCAGCACTGTGCTGTGCAGGTGAGGACATTACTATAGTGAAACTTCCGAAGGAAAGTTACAGTGAGAAGTGGTGCAGGTGAGGAAACTGCCTGAAGGAAAAGTCCAAACAACTGGTTACTTTTGCTAGTCACGCTACCCCATGCAAGTTAGTTAGTTCTTGATATTGAACCTTCTAGTCTGTGTTGTAGAATTTTGATCTCGCATCACGTTCTGTATTCACTAATACATTTCATTTTATTGATAATCATCCAAATTTTGATTAAGAGAGGACGTCGCAGTGTCCAAACAATATAAAATTCCTTGTGTGATATGAATTAGTTCGGGATCCATTCCCTACATTTTGTCTTATATAAGCTTGTCTCAAAGATTTGGTTTTACAGAATCTATCTTTCGCTACGGGGTTATAAAAAAACGAAGTCAAATATCCTTAATTGGACTTTAACAATAATTCGCCTCCATCTTAATATAAATATTGGGTCATCACTAGGGTATTTATCGTGAATTGTACTATCAAGTTTACTATGGATACGAGAAGAATCTTATGGGTTTTTCCCATCTTTATTATCCTCGTGTATTTTATTTGTTCTTCTCACAATTTTATTTTGAAATTTCAAAATTTAAGATAGAACAAATGAATGTGACGGTTCTTTTATAGGTTGCCTTTTGGGCCCAACATTGATAGAAGTGTATTGGAATAGTTGAATACTTCAAAATGTATTTTAGAAAATTTATAAGTTTTACAAATAGTTGGAAGTATTGGAATGATTTATGAGGGTTTGTAAATGGTTTGGTACTTTAGGGCTTTTGAAAAAGTATGCGAAAAAGTTCAGTATTTTAAAAGTAAAGTGATAAAAAGGTATTTGGGTTTTAATGGAACGTGGGGAAGTACTCCACTATATTTTGGGCGGTTGACGGATGAAATGTTGGTGTAGTGAAGGATTACAACGAGATATATGTAGGAGGATTGCACTCGGTGTCGGTTTGCCCACTACTGAAAATCGAGGCTTAAGATACATGGTGTCGGTTTGACCATTACGGATGAAGTTAACCGTATAAACATATTGTCCATTTTTGTCACAAAATTAGGAGGAAGATGGATTCCGTTGGCACCAAAAGTGACGAAGGTCGACGACATTGATGGCAAGGAGACGTTCCGCCAAGATTTGGGGGAATTTGGGGAAGAGCTGGCCATTTGCTTTTAGCCTTCGAGTACTGTAAGTTCTCAGCATAAGTTCGACGAATGAACTTGTGGTAAGCAGGGAGAAGATTTAAATTAGTAGGACATAATAACAAGTTGGAAATGTGATGTGCCAAGATGCATGATTACTAATGTCACGATTGTATTCTAATTCCAGAAAATTTAACCTAAGAGAGAGAGTACAAGTTCATAAAGTATGCAAGTACGACAATATTGAAAATAAAGGAGATAGATTGGGTTTGTAGGTCCAGTAGGTGTAGAGGCAGCCCTCGTCAGGCACGATCCTAGAAAGGACTGCAATTCTTCTAGAAGTGTTGGACTGGGTTTCAACATTTGATGCGGGTTGACAAGGAATAGATGATTCCAATACCGAAATGATGCAGGACGTCACTAAAGGTGCAGAATGGATTGACGTGGGAATGGTCAGAAGGGTAGATATGAGGGATGGCTGAACGAGATGGGTATGAAAGGATATAATGAGATCAACCTCAACGGATACAAATACACCTTCGTGAAAGAAGACACTCCGATAGAACTCGTATGTCACACAGATATAGACACACCATCTTGAACAAGAATGAGGGCGAAGAACAACATGGAGGATACAGGGACACCACCACCGGTTGAAAGACTCTACTCAATCTACACTTGAAAATCTACCAAATGAAGAATGAGGTTGAAAGAGAATCTACTCCTTTGGATAGAAAGACAAAAGTCTAATCTAGGATATAAAGTCTGAATCAAAGTTGTTCACCACTCTTACAAGGCAGAGGCTTATCCAGGCTGCCTATAGAAAAAAATAAAGGAAACAAAATAAAGTAAAAGATACGGAAAATAAAATAAGAAGATAATGAAGGGAAATATTTAATTTTCCCCCTACAAGATTTGAAAAGATAATAAAGTAGGGTAGTGGAGCTGGCACGACCCTTGGGCTGCAAGTCGTCATACCTGAACCATCAGATCATAGCTTCTCTTGGGTTGCTTGTCGCCTGAGAGTCGTGTCCTCAGTGCTCCTCTCGTCGCCTCGCTTACTCGATGACAATCAAGTTGATACCACCAATAGGCGACGGTGGCTGAGGTTTGGGTGAAGTGACGACCATCCTTGTATCATCCTCCCCTTTCTTAAGAGAGTTGGTTGTCAAACTCGTATGGTCATCGTCTTCATATAGAATGAGGTCCTTCACAGTGAAAGTGGTGGAGACTCCATAGTCTCCAGGAAGATCAACCTTGTAGGCATTGTCGTTGATGCACTCGATGATCTAGAAAGGTCTTTCCGCTCGAGGCATCAGCTTGTTCTTCCTCTTTGTTGGAAATCGTTCCTTCATCAGATGAATCCGTACTAAGTCTCCTAGTTGAAATACTTTCGGTCACCTCCCGCGATTCGCTATTTCCTGATATCGAAGATTAACCTTCTAGATATGAGCACCAATCTTCTCATGGAGCAATCTCATCTCCTTAGCGCGTTCTTCGGCATCTCGGCTGACTCTTTTTGCATTAGGTAGATGCATTGGATCGACAGACACCAAAGGGTTAAAGCCATAAACTACCTCAAAGGGTGAGGACTTAGTCGAGACCAAGCTGCAAAGAATTGCAGCCAAGGTTCGATTAACAACCTCTGTCTATCTGTCGGTCTGCGGATGGTACGTTATATTGAAGACGAGCTTAGTTCCCAGCTTGTGCCACAACATCTACCAAAAGTAGCTCTGGAACTTCACGTCGCGATCTGATACGATCGACTTAGGCACTCCATGCAACCTCAGCACTTCTCGAAAATACAAATATGTTGCGTTGGTCGCATCGTTCGTCTTCTGACATGGAATGAAGTGTGCCATCTTAGAGAATCGATCGACTACAACCATGATTGAATCTTTCCTACGCTGTGTTCTGGGTAGTCCCAACACAAAATCAATAGTCACATGTTCCCTTGGTCGCTCAAGAAGCGGAAGTGGAGTATACAATCCTTCGGGACAGACTGGGCTCTTCGCCTGGTGGCAGATATCACATCTCAAGATAAGACCTCGCACTTGCTCGAGGCCAATAGAAGTTCTCCGGAAGCATCGACAATGTTTTGTCGACTCCAAACTGTCCGGCGATTCGTCCTCCATGGACTTCTCGTATGATTAGCTCCCTCGTTGAACTCCTAGGAAAGCGCAATTTAGAATCGTGAAAGTGAAATCCATTCACCTGGTGGAATCGATCGATCGCCTGAGTGGTGTATTGGGCGAAAAGTCCTCCAAAGTCTATGTTGCCCTGATACAGATCCTTCAAGTACTCGAAGCCAATGAGCTTGGTCTCCATTACGGATAGCAAGGTCATCTTCCTCGAAAGGGCGTCTGCGACTACATTTTTCGCTCCGGGGCATATGTTTGAGAACGAAAGTGAATGATTAAAGGAACTCGACCTACTTCGCATGTCGCTGACTAAGCTTGTGCTGACTATTGTTGTATTTGAGGGCCTCATGGTCGGTGTGCAACACGAACTCGCTCGAAACAAACTTGTGCGCCTAAAGTCCACTCGAATTTGTCTCCCGTTAAACATTTAGTGAGAGGGGCTGCGATCGAGCTAAAACCTCGAATGAATCTCCGATAGAACAACGCTAAGCCATGGAAGCTATGAATGTCGTGGAAACTCATTGGCACCGCCAATCCTTGATTGCTTCGATTTTGCTCTTGTCAACCTTGATTCCTTCGCCTGACATTACAAAACTAAGGAATACTACACTGAGCTGGAAGAACTCACACTTCTTGAGATTCCCAAACAACTTCTCGTCGTGAAGTGTGTGAAACACGGTGCGAAGGTGCTCAACATGCTCATGGGGACTACAACTATAGATGAGAATGTCGTCGAAGTTGAAAATCACGAACTTCCCCATGAATGGTCGCAACACAAGGGTCATTAGTGGCATGAACGTGCTGGGTGCGTTTGACAAACTAAAGGGCGTCACTAACCATTCGTACAGCCCGTACTTGGTCTTGAAGGCTATCTTCCACTCTTCACCCTCCTTCATTCGAATCTGGTGGTAGCCAGTTCGCAAGTATACTTTTGAGAACACCTGCGCTCCATGCAATTCGTCTAACATATCATCTATTCGACGAATTGAGAAGCGATACTTCACCGTTATCTTGTTGATCGCTTGATTATCCATGCACATTCTCCAAGTGTTGTCTTTCTTCGGTACCAATATGGCTGGAACTGAGCAAGGGCTCAAGCTCTCTCTTACCATGCCTTTCTCCAGTGGCTCATCGTCCTGCCTTTGAAGTTCTTTTGCTTACTCGGGATTGCATCGACAAGCTGGTCGGTCGGGTAAGGGCGCATCGGGAACCAAATCGATTTGGTGTTGAATACTTCTCAAGGGTAGTAGTTCGACAGGTAACTCCTTCGGGAACACATCATTATACTCCTTGATTAAAAATTTCGCACATGGATGATCCATCAACCGATCTTGGGCCACTTCCACCAGAACCAAAAAGTAAACAACCTCGCTTTCGCGCATCGCCCGAATCAACTCCATTCGCTTGATAACATGAGTGGGCGACTGGTGGATGGGTGCTTCGTTTGGCCTGGCAGTTAAAGGCATTAGGGTGATTGTCTTTTCGCCGACGCTGATGGAATCGGTATTGTGATACCTATCTTATTGTTTGCGTCGATCAAACTGCCACGACCTTCCTAGGAGCAAATGGCACGCATCCATCGAAATCACATCACACATTACTTCATTCTTGTAGCTTTTCATAATTGAGAAGGGAACTCACACTTGTTGCATTACTCAAACATCGCTCTCCTTGCTGAGCCATTGCAGGCGATAAGGATGAGGATGTGGTGCTACATGCAACTTGAGGATTTCTATAACGGTTCTGGAGACCGCGTTGGTGCAACTTCTACTGTTTACATTCACCAAACAAACTTTATCCTTAACAGTACACCTGGTATGAAAGATGTACTCACGTCGGTGTTGCGTTCAAAGCTTTGCGGATGACTAGCAACTCCTTTGTCCGGGTACCCCTTAGTCTCCTTTTGATCCCAAATCGGATCCATATTCTCTTCAAAATCCTTTTCTTCATCTGACAACTCTTTAATGACAACATTTCTCCTTGAGGGACACTCCGACGCCACGTGTCATGTCCCTTGGCATTTGAAGGAACGAGAATAGGATCTCGCTCACTGGTATTAACTTCTGCCCCAGTAATCGACAGTTGAGTTTTTCTCAATATAGTCAATGGGGGCTTCGCCTAGGCGCTACTCCCCTTGTTGAAAGGCAAAGCCTTCATAAAAGATCATGCGTTCGACCTCCTTGCTTACTGCTACTCAACCTTGTGCGCAAGTGCTCGAACATTGTCAAATGTCCAATATTGTTGAAGTTCAACCGCGTCAGCCACCTGGGGCTTAAGTCCTCGAAGATAGCTAGCAATAGTCTATTCGAGGGCTTCTTAGACATCACACTACAGTAAGAGTATTTTGAACTCCCTCGTGTACTCCGGCACCATTGAGGTTTGTTAAAGTGACTGTAAATTGAGATAGAGATCCCGCCGATAGTGCTCGGGAGAAAACCTCTTAGTCATAGCCCTCTTCATTTTTTACCACGTCCGGATCTTCTATCGTCCTTCTATGCAGCGCTGCTGATTGTTGTTCTCCCACCAAAGGCTGGCGTACTTCTTTAACCGTAACGCTGCCATCTTTACTTTACGATCATCGGGCACCTCCTCGTAAACGAAGATGCGTTTGACCGAATGCATCCAATCAATGAATTTTTTGGAGTTAAGCTTTCCCTCAAACACCGGAATCTGAACACTCATCGTTTGGGTTCTCCTTTATAGTCGTTGATTTTCTGGTGACAATCCTCGTTGAGAAACTTCACACCATGGATTCACTTTTTCTTCGCTGTCTAATCAACTTCGGGAATGCGATCCATTATGGGTTCGCAACGACTGTAGTCGTTGTTGAAGATCAGCGATTTGCTGCACAAGCAGAGCAACATGTGTTTCGTTAAGAGTCATACAGCGTCTGAATCTTCCATCCATTGAAAACCGTGCGGACAATGACAACCTTCCGCTCAACAACCTCCCACTCTGATACCAAGGTGATGCGGGGTCGGCAGGGAATACCGAAACGGTGCGGGACATCACTAAGAGTGCGAAATGGAGTGACGTAGGAATGGTCGGAAGGGTAGATATGAGGGATGGCTGAACGGGATGGGTATGAAAGGATAGGTTGTGATCAACCTCCACGGATATAGATACAACACTGTGCAAGAAGACACTCGGATACAATTGTCTGTCATACGGATACAGACACACCACCGTGAACAAGAATGAGGGCGAGGAACAACATGGAGGATACGGGCACACCACCACCGATTGACACACTCTACCCAATCTGCACATGGACATTCACCAAATGAAGGACGAGGTTGAAAGAGAATCGACTCCTTCGGATAGAAAAACAAATGTCTAATCTGGGTTTTAATGTCTGAATCAAAGTTGTTCTCAACTCTTACAAGGCAAGGGCTTATATAGGCTGCCCATAGAAAAGACATAAAGGAAACGAAACAAAATAAAAGATACTAAAAATGGGAAATATTTATTTTTTTCTCCCGACAAGATCTTAAAAGATAGTGGAGCAGGCACGATCCTTAGGCTGCAAGTTGTCATACTTGAACCATTAAATCGTAGTGTCTCTTTGGTTGCTCGTCGCCTGAGAGTCGTGTGGCTCGGTGCACTTCTCGCCCCCTCTCTTACTCGATGACAAGCAAGTTGATACCTCCAATAGACGACGACTGAGGTGTGTGCGAAGCGACGACCGTCCTTGTATCCACATTGCTCAAAATAGTGTCGATATGTCTCTTCCTGTACTATTGTCCATGCAAAAGTGATATGTATAATCATCCGATGAACTGTTGTCTTCCTGCCTCTTGGATCATCGAGGTGGACAAGTGCGAAGAGTCAACCAGGGCTCGACCAAGTCATGATCTTTAGAGCTCCTCCTTTCCAGTAGATGACATATGTTGGGAGGTAAGGAATAGATAACCCCCATCATACAGATGAAATCCCCATTAGGTGAGCTGGTGATGGAAAACACGACATAAAAGCGTTGAACCATTGAAAAGAAATTAAGGATGATCAGCGGTGAGGGTGAGCAATCCCTGGTAATTCTCTAAGCAAGGGGACTCTCCTGTGATGCCAAGGTGTGTAGCGAACCATGCCTAGAAAGTGCAGGCTGAAGGGGATCGGATGATGTCAAACTCATCATGGGGCATTCCGAACGATATCGATGAGAATGAAGTTTGTCTAACTGACAAAGTTCTAAAGGAAATGATCTATGTCAATGATGGCATTTGTCAAGTACACCAATCATACATGGAGTGAATTCATGGTGAAGGATAAATGATGGTCCGTACGAAGATGAAGATGAATGCTCGTGTCAAAGTTAGACCATCGCTCTTGCGCGACATATGCGACGACGTCCAGAGAAGAAAGATGGCCTTGATATCGATGTGCCCTTGAGGTGTAAACACGACACTGATTGTCGTCGAGGTGATGCAAGGTAGTTTTGCAATATATTCGTTCGATCGTTCTATCCTCGACAATGGGAGGAGTCCTGAGTAGTGTGGAAGCTGACAAATAACCATTCTCCTTGGATAGTGGAACCAACTCTAGCGTACGAAAAATAGAATGAGTTGGTAGCTGGACTCTACGTGCAACGGGAAGCTGGAAGGAGTTAGGAAGATGAATTGTCCTTCCTCAATGAAATATTCTCCGTAGATAACCTATGCAATTTAGGTGTAATGGTAATGCATCCTCGAATCGCATGTGTAAGTACGAAATCACGACTTAGAATCTAGACATATTATAGTGATACAATAAAATAACTAAAATAGTTTAATGTAATAATGTAATAATGTAATAATTGTAATCATGCCGGTACACATGCGTGAAAATGCATGAATTCTGTAAATCGATAAAAAGGAAAGGTAGGAAACGGAGAAGAGAAAGTTGCGGTCAACATTCCATAACTAACCCATACCGCTACAAGGTGACTAACATTAGTTTTGCAGGTGCTTGACGTAAGTTCATTTACATGTAATAGTCACTTAGATATTAATAAATGTCTGGTCCTATAATTGAGTTAAACAATTCTAAACTCGTTGAAAGTGTCTACAAGCTCCCTGGACATTGGGAAGTAGGATCCAATCTCCCTTGAGCCATGCTTATTGGACTCCTCGCCTCGAGGGCCATAGAGATGTGAAGGAATCGAGGGGTGATCATCCCTTGGTTCTATAATGGTCTTGCTCAGTCCCTCGCTCGATCGTCTTTAATTCCAGAGTAGGGTCGAAGATGACGTGCAAAAGACGAATGATGATATACTAAGGAAATGTGGGCAGGATCAAGTAGCAAGAATCCCGCACCTACTCTTATATACCATTAGCCCGTCTAGAAGGTCCAACGTTTAGCTTATTATCAATTGAAATTGTTCTAGTAAAGCATCCGACGTTTTGTCAATTGTCAAATGACACAAAGGGAACTACAAGAAACTCGTTCATACAATCGGCTCTCAAATATGGCTATCTAGTCCACCTCTCTCTCCCTTCTCTCCTCTCGCCCAAGTCCCCGCTTACTTATTTATAAGGGACAAGGGGAGTTAAAATGAGAATACAAAGAGCTCGGTACACATGAACAACATGCGGCTACAAGGGACCCGAAGAGTCCAGGAACACCATGGGTGGCATGCAGCCAATAACACAAGGGTCGTTTGACCTATGTCAGGGTGTCTGCCTCCTCTTATAGGAGCCATCTGAAGGGTCACTTACGGCTTGCGTCTGGAATATGGTTTGTAATCATTGGGTTTCTGACAATTGTGAGAATAAGGCTACTCATATTTGGGTCGGTACGACGTCGGGTGGGTATGTTGCGAAATCGATTGGGGGTGCTTTACCGTCGAGTACTCTGACATGAACTTACCATTTCCTTTGGCTCAAAACCTACCCTTATAAGCATGCTTCTTCCACTGGGTCTTGTACAAGTAACTATCTCAATGGGGGGAATGGGAAAAGGCCAGAGGGGCGTGCAAGACTGAATGAAGAGAGTTGTAGCTTTTGCCGATTTCCATATTAGATCTGGGCGCGGGTTCATCAAGGAGGTGGGGACCACGTCACACCTTGGGACATCGAGGAAGGAGATGAGGAAGCTTGTCGTGGTTGAATATGGGTTGGGATGGAGCTCTTTAGCTGTGGGTCGTCGGAGATATCGACTGGTCAGGCCTTAGCCAGGAAGTGTCATTGTCGAAATCGCTGGGAGGGAGTCAACTCCTTGGCAAGGGCGCCGGAAGCCCATTTCATCATCGTCAGAATCAATGGGGTTCGACAACGCCGAAGATCCGGGGCGTTCTCCTTTTCCAACATGTTGGAGCAGATTTTCTTCATTTCGGATCAGGAAAGGTGAGAGCTTTAAGTGGGGAAGACTGAAGCCGTCTATTTACTTGATAAATGTCATTTTGGGCTTTTCATGTTGGGCTTCGAAGATTCGAGATGGACGATGTGTCAAAGGTGTTCATCGCTAATGCTGCATCGAAGATGGTCATCAGGGCATGAGGTCTACGCCAACTCAGGAGCTTAGCGATGATGTGAAGTTCGAAAGCGGAGTTCGTCGATATTGGGATTATCCTAACAGTTAGTCGGTAGTTAGTGTTAGAGTAATTAGAACCTTTTTAATGTGTTTTGGTCGACTCTTACTTAGGTTACGTCTATAAATAAGTTAGGCCTAGTCAATTGTAGTCACCAGACAATCTCATTCTATAATCCCGAAGGGCTGCTTGATTGTCAACCTGACCGTCAGAAATCGTGTTAAGTGTTATACGATGGCTGTAAGTGCTTTTTCATTGTACTAAGTGAATTATTAATTATTCTTTATTTTCTTTTATATTATTAGCGACCACATTCCATTCAACACTTTAGTTCCCGTCATATCGCGACGTGTTTCGTCCGCAAACACGTTTTTGGTGACAATAGTGGGAGTTGGAAATGAGTTTTGTGTGGTAACACAAAATGCCAACCACTCGGAGTGCGGCAAATAGAATAGTTGATACTCATGGTGACTCGGAGACAGATTCCGGACAATGCCAGATTATTAACAACGGCCAGAACCCTCGAAATGGGCAACAAAATGCCCAAAATCTTAGACAACAAAATGTCCAGACGTAGGAGCGAGAAAATTCCCCTGTTTTGCCAACTGTGTCGGAGACAATCCCTTTAGATATGTTTCTGCAGATGCAGGCTAAGTAATAGGAGAACTTCTTAGAGTTGTAGAAACAAGTTCAAGGCTGACTGCCAAGATCGATACTGAATATTCCACCGAAACCACGACCAGGAGAGCGGCAATTCGCTATGGGAAGCGCAGGCTGAGCTTCGATCATGAGACCACCCAAGATCCTATTCAAGATTATCGACGGGCTGAACCAAGTAGGTCGCGTGTTGTATCCCATTATGGAGGCGATTTCGTCACACCTAATCGATCGTATCATAATAATGATTTTGTCGATCACGATGATGATGGGCAGGATCAATACAGGCCGCAGGCGTATGTGCCTCCTCATCGTCGAAGGGAGAGTCATTACGCTCCACAAACGAAAATCCCATCCGTGGACCACCATCAGAAGGTCAACTCCCAAGGAGGAACCTTTTTGGCGTATATCTTCGTCCAAGAAGTCGATAGGAATCCCTTACGAAGAGAAGTCCCTAGGGTTCCTATGATGCCCATCGATGCTGTTGGCTACGGAGACATGACTGCACAAATAGTAGAACAGATGGTCCCAGGGGCTGTATGTAGGGAAGAGGTTAACCTTTACAGGACACCTTACCCTGAGTTCATCGACCGGTATTATTCGTATTCTAAGGGTTATAAGATCCCCGATTTCACACGCTTCTTTGGCGAAGATGTGATGACCCCGATGGTGCACATAGCTCGACTAATGATCATTGGAAGCTTTGACTCTTTTCCAACTCGCTCACCGGACCTGCATTTACTTGGTATATTCATATTCAGCCTAATGCAATGCATAATTGGCAGGACATGCAAACTCAGTTCATGCAGGCTTTCGCTACTCTTGATTTGACCATTCTCTAGTCGAGTTGACTAAGATGCGATAGCAGCCTGGAGAACTTGTAGCAACATTCCTGCAGAGGTTCCGAAAGGCTCGACTTCGGTGCAAAACATTAGTAAGTGAAGATGAGGTCGTTGCCATAGCCCAGTATGCATTATTCGTATCCGGAAGAAAATCCAGGGAGAAAAGTTCAGAGACCTCTTCAAACTCGCTCGGAGAGCTACTACGTATGAAAATCTACTCCGAGAAAAACCGAGGGAGTGCACAGCATATCAAGTCGAACCTATGATTGTTGAGGTCGATATGGCAGAATTTGTGAAAGGAGAAGCCACCATCTGCAATCCGTTGTCGAAAAAGAATTTGAAGGCTAAAGCATCTCAGAAGTCGAATTAAGACTGGAAGTATTCATTCGATATTTAAAAGGCTGATGAAATATTCGATTAGCTCCATAACCTGGCCATCGACTTCCCCAGACTGATAGGGAGAAGAAGAAGAGTTACTGTAAATGGCATGGGTCTTTCACCCATGCCACGCGTGATTGTCTAACCTTTAGAAATCTTATTGTTAAATAGGTGTTGATGATGAGCCTTGACCCTCTGTGTAACAGAAGTCAAACAACTACTCTACAGAAGCTACTCACGTTGAGAACTTTCTGTAAGAAATATTTCATGATTATATGATTGTTTAATCATTAATTAGACATGAAGTAATTGGTCTTTGATCAAGATGTTAGTCTGGCCAAATTAAATAGATTACGTTTCCAAATGACCACATTAGGGATTATATTTTCCATAGAAGGAAATATAATCTTCTATTTATGACAAGGTTCTGTAAGGTTGTCTAAACCTTCTGTGGTTTCATACGACCACTAAATGACCGTTACTTGGGATGTCAATCATTACCATATGTCTAGATACATTCATTTGAGTATGCTGAACAGAATGGTATCGGTTTCAATTCATATGGAAGTTAATATTTGATTATTTCTATTTATAGAAAGTTGCTGACCAGATTCAGCCACAACCTTTTGTGTAACAGTATACATGGGAATTATATCATGTCTTAATCCTAATTGATATGATTCGATTACCTAAACGTATATATGCATGGGAGTGACGTTTTTGTTAATTAATTATTGTATTATTATCTAATCCTTTTGTTTCTATATTTGTAGAATGGTGATTGGTTTATTTCACTTTTACGTTTTTCACTTAGGTTACATTGTATAAATAATAAAGACACTCAGCCACGTTTCTTAAATAGTGGTTGTAACATTTTTCATTATTTGAGATAGCGTGTGCTGAGAGTTTGTATCTTTTGTTTGAGTTTTTGATTTGGTCACACACGGAACGTTAGCCGGAGAAGGCTGCATCGTTGGTGAAGTCTTCTAGGAGGGTAACTCGGGGGCCACGAGTGACTCGGTAGGAAGCTACAGTAGACGTTGGTGAAGGCGTGTGGCAGGTTGCTGGCGTGGCCAACGTGCAGCGGGCCGGAGAGAAGGGAAGAACCCCGGGAGCACAGATGGTGAGGGACTAACCAGCTTCTGTGGTGTAACGTTCTGTGTGTGCAGGTTAACCTTGGGCAGGGGTTCTATGTCTACTTAGCCGTAGTCTCGAGTGACCATGCAAGAGAACCTTGGGCAAGGGTTTTGTGTTTGCTCAGTCGAGATCTCGAGGGATCGCGTAAGGGAAGTCGTAGCGAGTTGCTGTGTAGGTGGAGACACCGTCGGAGTGAAAAGTCTCGGAGGAAGTCACGGCAGGTTGCTGTGCAGGAGAAGACACCGCCTGAGGGAAACGTCTGATAGAAGGTTATCTTTGTTAGTCACTGTAGTACAGAACCTTACGGTCTGTGCTTTGAAAATCAGTCACCTGTAGTACAGAACCTTACGGTCCGTGTTGTAGAAGGTTGACATCTTTGGTACAGAACCTTGAGGTCTGTGCTGTGAAACCAAGTCATCTTCGGTACAGAACCTTTTAGGTTCTTATTTATAGAGGGTTGACATATTGTTGCTGGCATGCCTATCGTGCAGCGGGCCGGAGAAAAGGGAAGAACCCCGGGAGCACAGATGATGAGGGACTAACCAGCTTCTGTGGTGTAACGTTCTGTGTGTGCAGGTTAACCTTGGGCAGGGGTTCTATGTCTACATAGCCGTAGTCTCGAGTGACCACGCAGGAAAGTCTCGGAGGAAGTCACGGCAGGTTGCTGTGCAGGAAAAGACACCGCCTGAGGGAAACGTCTGATAGAAGGTTATCTTTGTTAGTCACTGTAGTACAGAACCTTACAGTCTGTGCTTTGAAAATCAGTCACCAGTAGTACCGAACCTTACGGTCTGTGTTGTAGAAGGTTGACATCTTTGGTGCAGAACCTTAAGGTCTGTGCTGTGAAACCATGTCATCTTCGGTACAGAACCTTTTAGGTTCTTATTTATAGAGGGTTGACATATTTGGTACAGAACCTTACGGTCTGGCTGTGAAACAAAGCCATGTCTAGTACATAATCTCTTAGGTCTGTGCTATAGAGGGTTGACGCATTGGGTACAGAATCTTTTGTCTGTGCTATAGAGGGTTGACATATTCGGTACAGAATCTTCTGGTCTGTGCTGTGCAACTTACTCACTCTAGTACAGAACCTTCTGGTCTGTGCTTTGCCACTCAGTTTTTTGTGGTGCAGAATCTTCTAGTTTGTGCTATAAAAGGTCTATTGTTGATCACTTTCTGTATTTGCTACGAAGTTAAGTCTGCGTGAAAACCATCCAAATTCTAGATGAAGAGTGGATGTAAGCAGGTTGCTGAACCACTATAAAAGTCTCGCGTGCATCAAACAAATCGCAATCGCATTCGTACGTTCTGTCTTACGGAAACCTGTCTCTACGGTTCTGTTTTACATAAGCTTTCTTCCGCTGCGGGGTTTGTTGAAAAAGAGTTAAAAAATCCTTAATTGGACTTTAACACTTATTCACCCCCTCTTAGTGTAACACTTATTCAGGATCTTATCGAAGCAAAAATTTTATGTTGAGTCATCTTTTGTTGATCAGAAACCTTTTGCTGATTGCGAAGTACACACGTTCAATATTGACGTTGTTTATGTTGTTCGTCGTGCTTTTCAGGTGTCCCATGTTTTTGAAGAGACTTATGTGGTCAACAAACTCTTCAAGAGACTCCTGGATAACGGAGTCATTTCTTGCCACGTGATCATGTCGATGCGGAAAAATGAATTTTGCTGGTGGCATATGGATGAAACCCACTCCATTAACTAGTGCTTAACCAGATAGAGGAATGGTTTGATCTGACTCTAGTTGAAAGGGCTGCAATCGGGATCTCTCGCAAAGAGTCTTCGAAGGCATTTAATCGACATCCCAAAGGGAGATGATCTTTTTCTAATGCTCACAAGGTTTTTCCTGATAAGGGGCATGCCATTCAGAAACCAAGACCAGTATCTCGTTGCCTCGATGCACAAATGGTTCCACCGACTGCTAACAATGATGCATACTCTTATGTCAAATCAAGTGATCTGTTGGAGGAGACCGTCAAGAGAGGCGGCGTTAAGGACAGGCTTCGACCCCCGCCCCGCCTCGATGAACAGGCTATCAAGGATGGACCTCCTATTGCACAATTTCTTGAGAAAGCTGACATTTGCTGTCAATGCAGGCCTATCTTGAGGAACATGATACCGATCTCTCAACTGTGTCACCTTTGCTCGTACAATTACCTGTCGATGATGCGATTCGAGGTATGGCCGAAACAAATCCCTTGTATTGCATGCCTGTTTTTGTTCAGAAAGAAGGTGTTGGACAAGTGGGAGGATACGATCCTCAAGAAGGGCAATTTGTTCAGATATATCCTGAATATTATCAATCATCTCGACGTCGACTCAATGTTCATTGTTCTAATGATGGTGAATGGAGACAAGTGATAAACGAACACTCTCAGCTTCCATCTAAGAGCAGTAAGAAAAGGAAAGAGAGATGTCGTAAGAGGGCAGAGGAAAAACGGCAGAAATCCGTTGACCCTGCAACAGTCAAGGCATAGAGAGTCGATTGCAATGACCTACCTGTGATCGATGACTCTGTTCCCCATGACAATCCTCCTAAAGTCAAGGAGACACCAATTAAGGATGATGATTTTGAAGATACTTTCGATAATTCGGACTATAAACCAGTCCGGTTCGACGCTCCTGAGAACATGTAGAGTATAACATCATAATCTTACCTACAGAGCTTGCAGGACCAACCATCGATAGATCTCTTCCAGGTATCCTTAAAACATCGACTCCTCGAGTTGTTTGTTGCCCTATAGGCTTTCCAGTAAATTAGTTTAAAAAGCCTAGTCCTTCGATGCAGTCACAGATGCATTCACAGTATATCGAAGCATAATTTAATGGGATTCCTTTGAAGAAGGTGCTAGTCGATAATGGTGGGATCGTTAATGTGATGCCTTTACGTACCCTTAGATATTTACGGTATGATAAAGTAGATGTTACCAATACCGATGTTGGCATAACATGCTTCAATGGCCTTATGTCGAAGTGTGTGGCAATATTCCCGCTCAAGTTGAAGGTTGGAAGATCTGAGATGAAAACTGCCTTCTTCATTGTCGATGTAGATACGACATTTAGTGCTCTTTTAAGACGGGATTGGCTGCATAAGGCAGCAGTGATTCCTTCCACTCTTCATAGAGAACTTATGTTGTGGCTTGATTCTGAAGTTGATGGTGTTAAGGCCGACTCAACTATTAATACATATTTTAACCCTGTCGAAATTTGCACAGGAAGTGTGATTGGCACAGTCGACGATATGAGTCATGCTCTGGGAGTTCCGAATGTCGGACCTATAGGTGAATCAACTGGAAAGTTCGACTACCTTGTGAAATATGGGGGGGTCCTCCACATCCAATCGTTGGTGTTGCATCCGGATGGGATTTCGACATAGTGCCTCCGGCAGTCGAAGCTGACGCTCAAGCGAAGATGACCTAGAACTTTCTGGAATTCTCTACTCTATTAAGGAGGCTGCAGGATTAGTCCATGACCCTGTCGATGAAGAGAAGAATGCTAACCCTGGTGACCCGGACTTAGAGCTTATAGACTCCTCCGGGGGGTCGAAGATGCTTGATCTAGGTAAGGAAGACGTAGTCGCCGATGTCATGGAGCGACTACGAATGTATAGACTAACTAGACCTAGAGTTAGTCTTGAATTGTGTCTTGAAACCGGTTCACTGGACGTAGATAGTCCCGACTAGCGTACTAAAGAGGATTGGTCGAATTTGGGATTGCAATCATGTGTAGATTCGATTGGAGTTGTATTTCATCCTACTATGAATAAAATAATGTTTTGTGATATGTCTATAGCTGAATCGCCTGAGGATCGACAAACATTGATGATGCCTCGTGATTCTTTGGATGCTGTGAATTTGAGTGATGATGAAATTCAGCGACTTACATTCATGAGTAGTTAAATCGATATCCATCTTTTTCAATCGTTATTAACACTGTTAAAGGAGTTTAAAGATTGTTTCGTATGGGATTATACTGAAATGCCTAGGGTCTGAATCGACGTTTAGTCGAGCATACTTTATCCACTAAGCCAGACTTTAAACCTGTGAATTAAGCTCATGCATCGATTACCAACTGGACATCGACAACAAGTCTATGAAGAAGTAAAGAAGTTGTTTGATACCGAGTATATAAGGACTTCTCGATACACATAATGTATTTCCTCCATTGTACCCGTGAAGAAAAAGAATGGTAAAATAAGAGTGTGCATTGATTTCAGAGTCCTGAACAAAGCAACTCCAAAAGATGAGTATCCGATGCCAATAATTTATGAGCTCATTGACAAAACATATGGACATAAAATTATGTCATTTATGGATGGTTATTCCGGATATAATCAAATCTTTATCTCTGAAGATGATATACATAAGACACCTTTCCGTTGTCCTTTCGGTGTTTTTGACTGTGTTGTTATGCCTTTCGGTCTCACAAATGCTGGCGCAACCTATCAAAGGGCAATGAATCTTATTTCGACCCACTAATTGGGTCGACAGTTAAAGTTTACATCAAGGACATCATCGTAAAGTCTCTAACTGATGACTGTCATATTGGTGATCTTCAAAAGGCCTTTCTTCAAATGAGGAAACATAAATTGAAATTGAATCCCATGAAGTGCACTTTTCGCATTCGCGCCGGGCAATTTTTGGGGTTTTTGGTTCACCATCGAGGGAATAGAGATGGATCCAGGGAAAATTAAAGCAATACAGGATTTGCCTCCTCTATTGAGTAAAAAACAGCCTGAAGCCTTCTTAGGAAGAGTAAATTATTTACGGAGGTTCATCGGAAATCTTACCGGCCGAACAATGGTATCTTCTAATTTGTTACGAGGGCATAATAGCTTTGAGTGGACCGATAGTCATCAAGAGTCCTTCGAAGCTATTAAGAAGTATCTCATCAACCCACCTGTTTTGGCTCCTCCGAAACATGATCGCCCATTTTCGCTATATATCGCTGCAGGGGAACAGGTAATTGGATTAATGTTGGTACAAGAGCATGACCAACGAAAGGAACAAGTTATTTATTACTTGTCTTGAATACTTTCTCTAATCGAATATAAATACACTAATAATGAGAAGTTATGCCTTTCATTGTATCATGCTGTGATGAAGGTTCGACATTATATTGGAAGCTGCACAGTGTATATAGTGTCGAATGCTCCTGTACATTATGTAGTCTCCTTTCGATCTTCAATATCGATCACAAGCGGCAATTAAAGGGCAGATCTTAAATGACTTCTTAGCGCAATACATTGATTCCAGGCTAATCGATTCCCAAGATGAAGTAGAATTTTGGGAAGCTTGGTTCGATGGATCCGTGTCAAGCGAAGGAGTTGAGGTATGGATCTATATTGTATCACCTTTCAGAGTAAAGCACAAAGTCGCTTATAGAATCGATGTTAACAAATAACTCCGTTGAGTATGAGGCTTTAATCCTCATTTTAAAGAACTTGATTGATCTTCAAGCATTATATGCAGTGGTGCGAGGAGAGTCGCAGCTTGTTATTAATCATGTCCTTGGTTTGAGCATGTGTACTTTGATCACCTTCAGCGATATTTGGACAAAGTACACGAGTTATCCTCCTTCTTTAAGGAAGTTCGTTTCAAACTATCCCTAGAGAAGAAAACTCCGTGGCGAATGAATTGGCACAACATGCTTCCGAATTTCGAGTTAGCCCTCAATTATTGCAAGACATTGGAGGGCAGGTACAACCATTATCTTCTGTATTGGCCAATGACACCACACTTGTTCATTAGTATTCTTCGTTCGACAACTGATTAGAGAAAACCATTCATATAAATTTTCTCCAATCTTGGGAAGGGTCAACCCGCCAAGTAAAATTGTCGACATGATTTTATACGTTAATCGACGGCGTGTTGTATCGAAAGCAGAAGGATGGCATCCTTTTAAGATGTGTCGATATGGATGAAGCGATTCCCATAATGTTAGAAGCACATCGGGGATTTTGTGGCCTTCATCATTCTGGGCCAAGTATGTGCTGGTCGATCAAGCGACATGGTTTCTATTGGCCTTCGATGATGAAAGATTGTATAACAATGGCTAAAGGATGTGAAATGTGTAAAAAATAAGAACCAATATCAAATGCACCTGCAATACATCCTGTAGTTAGGCCTTGGTCATTTCGATCGTGGGCTATGGATATTATTGGAGAAATAAGACAAAGCTCGAGTAACGGAGATTCTTATATCCTTGTGGCCACAGACTATTTCACTAAATCGGTCGAGGCAAAGGCTTATGAGAATATTACGCAAAACGATGTGATAGGTTTTCTTCGATCAGACATCATTTATAGATTGGGCATTCCTTAAGATATAGTGGTCGATAACTCTATCGTCTTTAATGGCAGTCTGATTAAGGAATTTGCATATGAGTTTGGATTTGTGATGACAAATTCTTCGCCCTATTAAACTCAATCGAAAGTACAAGATGACTCTACTAATAAGATTATAGAAAACGCCATTCAGAAGATGATCGATGACAATCCTCGATCTTGGCATACATTGTTGTTGGATGTACTTTGGAATTTGCGTGTTACTAAATGAGAAAGCATCGGTCAAGCTCCATGTAGCTTATTTTATGGACATGATGCGATTCTTCCCATTGAAGTACGTTATAAATCGATGAGATTCTTGACCCATCAAGATGATCGCCCCATCGATTATGAAGAATCGATGCACATCGATTTAGAAAATTTAGAGCTGTCACGCTTTCAAGCATTGAATTGAATTCAGGTTCAAAAAGAAAGGGTTACTCGAAGTTATAATAAAAAGGTTATTTAAAGGTCTTTTATAAAGGGAGACTTAGTCTGAAAGATGGTCCCCCCATTGGGATAAAGGATTATTTCTTGGGCAAGTGGTCTCGTACTTGGATGGTCCTTTTAGAGTCGATGAAGTCTATCCTAAAAATGCTTATCACCTGTCATATTTAAATGGTGAGCCACATGCCTTAAAGGTTAGTGGTAAACTTTGTAACAACTAATTGGGATTTACATTCTAAAGAAATTCAATTTCGATGTCCCGAGTTTTGGTAAAAATTAATTGGGATAGTCGTGGTTACAGGAGAAACTTAGTCGATAGACGTAAGTCAATTCACTATGTATCAATAGAATTACAAGTATATCATTATATATAAAATACAATCATTCCGTCGAAACTAAGCACTTTCGATCTTCGATTGTCACAGTAACTGTTGTGGATACGAAGGTCGATTGTGGAGCCACTAGCGTGACCTTTGTGAAGCCCCAGTCCTTTTTATTGGTCTTCTCCATGAGGGCTCGCGGAGCATTTGCATCCCGGGAATCTTTTCCTACTTGGTTTGCTCCCATGTACCTCGAAAGTCCACTAGTGTTGTAGCCTTCATAGCAAGCAATACTTACGCAGACGATCCGAGAAGACCTAAATGCTAGCGTTGCCCGATACAACGGGCTAACGCTTGTAATCCTGGGGGAACATTTGTTCCCCTGGCTGAAACTAGTATTCAGCCGTGGCGCCGGACAACGAAAGCGCATCCCCTGCCTAAGTTTGTGAACCTAGTCTTTCATAGGGTCTAAGGTTGTGAACCTAGGCTCTAAGGGGAAGGAAAAATGGGTTTAGAAGGATTGCCTCTCTGCGGGACATTATGGCTGAGTGTTGAAAATAAATGCGTGTGAACTATTGATTGTCCAACACTTTGCTATTTATAGGTAGTCAGACAGTGCTACATTGACCGCAAAGAATCCCAACAATTTCCAAAAAATCTTAACAGTTCCCTTGAACTAGTAACAACCTCATTAAATTAGATATTCCAACTGTCAAATACTTGAAATATCTAATATACGCCTTTATCAGAAATTTTTTATGGATTTCAGATGAAGTGAATTGACGATGCAAGATTGGATGAGTTATTTAACTAAGTAATGAGTTCATGCAACAACAAACAAAAAGATAGAAACAATTGTTCGATGTCGACGGTACATTCTCGACGAAATCATGGTCCGTGAGTGTACAAGTGTCCTACTAGCAAGTCAGTGAGATAAGTTCGAACACTGTTTTTGATGGTAAGGTCGTTCACTGCCTTTTGGAAGCTGATCAGGCTGCTTGTCTTGTAAACAGATATACGGTTTGCTTTGACTTCTAGTTCCGCTTCAGGCAATTCTCTTTCCCGAACAGCCATCTCGGCCTTACACTTGTCCAACTTCGATGCTAGTTCAACCATTTCAGTCTCTAGTCGGTCCTGCTCTGAGATGAAATCATCGTTACTTTACTTTGGCAGCGTTTGACATAGCTCCCTCCCAGTCCTCCCAAGACTTCCATAATGATTCCTTGAGGCTTTGGAAAATGTTGGGCAAGTTGATGGGAGCCTTGGCATGCCCCTCTATAGCTTCTATGGTTCGAACCATCTCATCGAAGTTGGATGCTGATGGCTCCTCGCGTCGAAGTACTTCTCGCAGCCTTTGAGCGAGCGCCATTGGGTCGCTCAAATCTATGCTCACTTGGGCCATGTTCCTCGAGGAGGCGATGTGACCAAGGTTTGTCGAAACTTTCGGCGGTGATAGCTCAAAGTTTTACTGATCAAAATAAAATGTGTTAGTTTGTTTTCTTGGAGTAAATCCTATGATAAAATCTGTTACCCAAAGTTGGTCAAGCATTTCATCAAACCTAGCGTCGTCCTGTTCTTTTGATGCTTCTGGTGTATGGCACTCCGCATCGACGTTGACTCTAAGTGTTGCATCGGTCGGAAGAGTAACATTGACCTATGAAGGTATTTCCGGATATGACTCAACGGGAGTACTGTCATTGTGGAAGGTCGTGACTTGATTAATTTGCTCAGGAATCGATTTCTCGATGGTTGGGTCACGAGTAGTGGCTAGACTCTCAGAAGAGAGAGTAGCGACCTGAGTACATGATAAGTTAAGTAATATTTAAATTTGCTTGATACGAATTTAAAGAACGCACCTATATGTTCGAAACATAGCTCGCCCCTTGGGAGATGGCTGCTTCGACATTTCCATTGATCTCCTCTGTCGAACCATCCTCAGAAATGTTCGTCGCTCGTACTTCTATCACAGCTTCGCGTTAGAGGGAAGGTCCTCTGTTGGAGGAGATGGGGTGTGAATAGGTGGTCTAATTCAACCTGTGTATACATATGTTAGAACTTTAACATGTTACATTTAAAACTTATTTTCAACTTACCTCGTCCGAAGCCTGAGTTTTCGACGCTGGAGGGATCTCTTCGTTTCTAGTACCTTCTTTTGGAATCAGAGCAGGCCTATTTTTCCTGGGTTCTCGACGAAGATCTGTGTTATCATCTTCTACAACTTCATTAGATGATTCGCCTTTACTCGTTGGAATTGCCCGAGTGGTAGGCTTCTTAAGCACGATCACTAATGGTTTCCTCTCACTCTTGACCCTTCCCTTTTCCGTGGGAGCTGGTGGTGCTACAGAGCCCAATGCCTCTGTAAACGTCGATTTAGAATCGATAGAAAAAATGTTATGATGAGTAGTTCAACATTAATATCTGGCATCAACACTTTCTCTTGCTTGGCAGTAAGAAAAGTGCGGAAGTTTTCCGGTTGCAGCATCGCTCAATTGGCTTTCTTAGGAAACGAAGTCTTCAACATAATTTTGTTCAAGGCTACTAACTCTATGAAAATTGAGTTAATGGATTATGTTTTAGACTTGATTTTGGTTAGTTTTAGGCATTTTAGTCGTTTAATTGTTAAGTATTTTGGTTTCTTTAATGTCCCATCGCTTCCGTATATCTTGTTTATGCTGGTAGTTAAAATGAGATGAAGAAGAGTTGAAAATGGAAGGAGGAGCCATGAAGAAGTTGGATCTAGATCGTCGGTGCAGCTACAACGGAGTGCAATGCTTTCTGCGCAGTTGCACGTACGAACGCCGAGAATATTTCCTTTCCAGATTTTCTTAAGTTTTCTTAGATTTTCTAAGGTTATTTCTAAGACATATATAAAGACCTTTTTCAATCCTTTTGATGGGGATATTCGACTTAGGAGGCCGTTGGAGATAAGAGCCGACGACGGAGACAATTTCCACTAACTCTATTTTCTTAGTTTACTTTATGCCGATTACTTTTGGATTTGATTTTATATTTTCGTTTACTTTAGTTTTGAACTAATTCGTTTTTCTAGGGCTATGATGGAACCTCGTATTCCTATGTAATTTGTGAATCTTCTTCCTTTATGTGATTCAGATTTTTATTAATTGTTTATCCAATTCTGTTCTTAATGCGTGTTAATTGACTAATCACCCTTTAACATTGATTCGATAACCAAGGGAGACTCAGGAGGGTAGTCTAGGTTAGATCTGGAATTGGGTAGCCTAAGAAGTCTATGTGTTGGGAAACTGAGCTTTAGTGTGAAGGATAGATATATACCGGAATACCTTAGGTAACTATATAAGGTTTAAATATAATTGACCATCACTAGTTCCTTACCTAGGAATAGAGTAGAGAATTTGATACATGGTGGTACGTTTCCGGATGTTCGAGAGGATTACGTGGAGAGTCGAGAGAAAGTCGGATGTCCTAGATATTATTAATACTGGTAAACCTCAGTTGATTTCTTTGATTTCTTGCTTTTAATTAAAATCAACTTTCTTTACTGCTTGACCTCGACCGATTGCTGAGGTTTTCATTGCTAGTTAATACCGTTATGAGTGTTTTTTTCAATACAATTCTCTGTGGGATCGACCATTACTTGCCCTTAATATTCTAGTTAAGTCGAACTAGGAATTTATTTTTGTTGCGTGGATGATGCGCATCAAATTTTGGCACCGTTGCTGAGGAATTGTTTTCGGACAAATCTTTTCTTTTACCTCGTGATTGGTAATTAATTGACGCTCAAGCTTTCTTTTTATTTTTCTTTTCAGTGTATGCGACGAAGCCAAATGACATAATTGACTCCATTAAAACCCTAAATTGAAAAAACTTTTCTGTAAAGATTAAGAGCACAATGAGTAGATTTGGTCGACGGAAATCAGGGAAATCAGATGGAGGGCAATCTTGTCCCAGTAGAAGTTAACGGAGGAGCACTGGACTTGGACAACAAACCGATGATGGAATTCACATTAGCAATAACACATGTGCATCGGTCATGTATTGCACCGCCAACTATCCAGGCTCGGGACTATGAAATTTAGACGTCGGTGATGCGGATGATTCAAAACTCAGTGCACTTTAGAGAAACACCGATGAAGGACGCGCATGAGCATTTAAGCAAATTCCTGAGTGCTTGCAACACATTCAGGAAGAATGGAGTCCAGCAAGATGTTGTCAGGTTGAAACTTTTCGCGTTCTCGTTAAAGGACAAGGCTTGGGGGTGGTTTAATTCACTCCGTGTGAGTTGAATCACCACTTGGGCACAGATGGAGGAGGCGTTCTTGGATCAATACTTTCTTCCTTCGAAAATTTCATAAATGAGGAACGAGATCACAACTTTCAAAAAAGATGAGATGGAATCATTTGCGGAAGCGTGGGAGCGATTTAAAAACCTGTTGATCCAATACCCTTACCCCCACCTTACGGGATGGAGACAGTTCGAGGCATTCTACAATGGACTAATAAAATCTTCCCGCGAGGATTTGAATTTGGCATCTGGTGGAGCATTTTTAAAGAAATCCTATGTCGAGGGATTAGAACTCTTGGAGACAATGAGAAAAACTTGTATGCCAAATCAATATTTTGATCAGATGAGTAGAAGAAGAGCAGAGGGAGCACATGAACTCGATACATTAACATCAATCCAAGCCTAGTTAGCAGCCCTCACAAAGAAATTTGTGACTGTGAATGTTAATTCAGTTAGAGGGATCTCAATTAGCTGTGATATTTGTGGAGGAAACCATGAGACCGATCAGTGCACGGTAAGCATGGAGGAGGAAAATTACATTGGGAACCAGATCAACAATCCTTTCTCCAATACATATAATCCAGGGAGGTGAAATCACCCGAATTTCTCTTGGAAAGGTCCACAAGTGGTAGGAAATCGAGCTCCAGCATCAGGTTTCCAACAGCCACAAGCTCAGTTGTCTGAAAGGAAGCCAAATTTTCAAGAGATGATGATGAAATATATGGCTAATCAAAATACTTTGTTGAAGAATCAAGACGCTTTGATCAAGAAACAAGTAGCATCCATCCGAAACTTGGAGAACCAAGTCAGCCAGTTGGCCGAAGCCATGAATTCTCGACCCTATGGGAAGTTACCAAGTGACACAGAAGTGAATCCGAGGGAACACGTAAATGCGATCACTTTAAGGAGTGATCGAATGCTTGAGGACGTAGACGTTGTTGCAGAGAAGAAAGGGACCTCATCTGAGGTAGAGACACACAACACTTCAGCTGGACCTAGCCAAATCGATCAATCTATGTTGAGCACAATTCCTACGAAGTCCCCAGTCCAGTCGAAGCAAAGGAAGGAGATGACTAAAGCTACCAGAGATGAAGGAGAGTGTCCACCACTACCTTTTCCCCAAAAAGTGTGGAAGCAAAATGAAGAAGCCTAATATCGTAAGTTCCTTGATCTTTTTAGAAAGCTTTATATTAATATTCCTTTTGTAGATGCACTTCAACGGTGCCAAGATACGTCAAGTTTATGAAAGACATACTCTTGAAAAAAAGACGACTAGGTGAGAGTGAGACGGTGGCGATAACACAAGAGTGTAGTGCAATACTTCAGAAGAAATTACCACCTAAGCTAAAGGATCCAGGTAGCTTTACGATTCCGCATAACATCGGTTCAACATTTTCAGGTAAGGCTTTGTGCGATCTTGGTGTAAGTATTAATCTGATGCCTTATTCTGTTTACAAGGAGCTAGGATTCGGTGACATAAAACCTACATCGGTCTCATTAACGTGACCTGATAGGTCTATTGCCTGTCCCAAGGGAATAATTGAGGACATACTGGTTAAAGTGGACAAATTTATATTTCTAGCTGACTTTCTTGTTCTGGACTTTAAGGAGGACCGAGAGATTCTGATAATCATGGGACGACCATTTCTAGCCACTGGTCGAGCTTTGATAGATGTCGAAAAGGGAGAATTGACCATGCGGGTCAACGACCAGGAAGTGAAATTTTATATCTATAACTCTACGAAATGGTCGAATGAACCTAATGAATGTTTCCTTCTCGATATTATTGATAGGTATTCTGAGTATCTCTCGCAAGAAAATGAAGACGATCCATTGGCTGAAGTTGAAACGGTGCATGCAAATCAAAGCATCATGGAGGCCTCAACATTTTTTACAAGAAGGGTAAATCACTTTGACAAGTTGGAGCGGCCATTGAACCCTATGAAGCCATCGATTGAAGAACCACCAATTTTTGAACTCAAACAACTGTCGGAGCATCTGAGGTTTGCATATCTCGGACCCTCTAATACTTTACCCGTAATCATATCTGCTAGTTTAACATATCAAGAAGAGGAGAGATTACTTCATATCCTTAATGAGCACAAGAGGGCTTTAGGTTGGACGATCGCAGATATTCAAGGAAAAAGCCCGTCAGTGTGCATGGACAAGATCCCTATCGAAGATAACTACAGAGCTTCGGTGGAAGTTCAACGGCGACTTAACCCGAACATGAAGGAAGTAGTGAAGAAAGATATAATCAAATGGTTATATACAGGTATTATTTATCATATCTCTGATAGTTCGTGGATAAGTCCTGTACAGTGTGTACCAAAGAAGGGAGGCATGACGGTGATTGCCAATGAGAGGAATGAACTCATACCAACCAAAACGCTGGCTGGATAGAGGGTATGCATGGATTATCCAAAGTTAAAGAAAGCAACAAGGAAAGATCACTTTCCCCTTCCCTTCATCGATCAAATGCTTGAAAGGTTGGCGGGTAAGGAATTCTACCGTTTCCTTGACGATTACTTCGGATACAATCAAATTTTGATTGCTCCGGAAGACCAAGAGAAAACTACTTTTACATGCCTTTATGGAACTTTTTTTTTTCTGTCGTATACCCTTTGGATTATGTGATGCACCTGCTACTTTTCAATGATGTATGATGGCAATATTTTCAGACATGATTGATAATGGTCTTGAGGTGTTTATGGAAGACTTTTCTGTTTTCGGTACCTCGTACTCTGAGTGATTGATGAATTTGACGAAGGGTTTACAAAGATGTGAGGAGACTAACCTAATCTTAAATTGGGAGAAATGCCCATTTCTGGTCAGAGATGGTATTGTTCTTGGTCATAAGATATCAAGCAAGGGGATCGAGGTAGGTAAAGGGAACATCGAAACTATTGAAAAGTTGCCACCCCCCACATCGGTTAAAGGAATTAGGAGTTTTCTCAGGCATACTAGTTTTTACTGGAGAATTATCAAGGACTTCTCCAAGATCACAAAACTATTGTGCAATCTATTGGAGAAGGACAAACCATTTGTCTTCGATGACACATGCCTTACAGTTTTCACTGAGCTCAAGAAGAGATGTCAGAGAGTGGGGAATATATCAAGACGGAACAAGCAAAACATTCTCGAAGTATGGCTATTTGATGTGTGGGAATCCACTTCATGGGACCATTTGTACCTTCAAGAGGTAATAAGCATATACTTGTGGCAGTTGATTATGTATCGAAGTCGGTGGAAGCAATTGTTTCCCCCACTAATGATTCTAAGTTAGTTATGAGATTCGTGCAGAAACATATTTTTACAAGGTTTGGGGTACCTCGTGCAAACATCAGTGATGAAGGCACGCATTTCCATAATCGACATTTCACTGTACTACTTGGTAAATATGGCGTGAAACACAAGATCGCTACAGCGTATCATCCACAAACTGGTGGCCAAGTCGAGGTCTTTAACCGTGAGATCAAACGGATCCTCGAAAAAACTGTAAATATAACGCGAAAGGATTGGGCGTTGAAACTTGATGACGCCCTGTGGGCATATAGGACAGGATACATGACTCCCATAAGGATGGATTAGTCTTCGGAAAAGCATGCCATCTTCCGGTGGAGTTAGAGCACAAGGCTTATTGGGCCCTTCAACACCTTAACTTTGATGTTATACGATCAGGTGAAGCTAGACTATTACAGCTGAACAAATTAGAGGAGCTTCGACATCAAGCATATGAAAATGCGAAAATCTACAAAGAAAAGACGAAGAAATGGCATGACAGTAAGATCCTCAATAGGGTCTTTGCTCCAGGTGAGTTTGTTTTACTCTTTACTTCTAAGTTGCGATTATTCCTAGGAGAATTGAAATCCCATTGGTTGGGACTGTTCCGAGTGGTAGCTGTCTCCCGCATGGCGCAGTAGAATTCAAGGCAGAAAATTTAGATGGAACCTTCAAGTTTAATGAGCAAAGATTGAAGCACTATCAGGGAGAGCTGGTTGAACGAGGGACTATGTCCACTCAACTACAAGAAGCGTGACAACCGAGAATTTCGAGCCAAAGATTTTAAACCAAGCACTTCTTGGGAGGCAACCCAAGCGTCTTTTTATTTTTATTTTATTCTCATTCATTTTGAATTCTAAGCTTTCATGTCTACGTCAAGCAGAAGTTTCATACGGCGCCGTTGAGAGACAAGGACGCCCACCATCCACACATGCTCAAAGGTTCGATATAATTCAAAGGAGAATTGTTGCATCATTGAATGTGGATTTATCCGATCTTGGCCAACAACCAACTCCACCGTAGGTTATTGATGAGGAAATTCAGAATGGCGCTTTTGAGGACACAGCATAAGGGAGTACCATTATCCCTGATTTCCTTCATGTCTTTGCCATATTTTTTTCGCATCGAGGGTGTTGCTTAGTTTAGGTTTCGGGGTGTTAGGGTGAGATATGTTGCATTTTATAGTGAGCTCGGCGCTGCTTCTTTAGTTTAGTTTGGGTCAGTCCAGTTAAAAAAAAAGAAAAAAATACAAAACTAAAAACACATAAAAATAATGAATTAGGTGTCTTTTGTGTCGTTACTCCTTAGAATGACCATAGCAATTCGAAAGTGGAATGTCCGTATTCTATGATGAGTTTAAGGCGCATTCCTATTGTGGGGAAGGATGAAGTTTTAAGTTTAGCATGTTTATCTTGGCTTCAACAGGCCTACGTCTTCTTAGAACGCATGGTGACTAGTGACTAGTAGAGACACTTGGACTATCTCTTGAAATGAAGTCTGTGTTATATGTGTTGAGAAACAAAAAGAAAAGTTTTTGCCAAGGCTCTAAGCACCATTGTTAGGTTTAAAAAGTTGAAAAAAAAGGAAATAAAAGAATGAGAATTCCTGATTATGTACTTGTTGTGTAAGTCTTCCTTGCTTGCTTGAGTGATTGATCTGAGGGGTGCCTTATCACCTAATGCCTTGGTCCAACTGGACTGAGAGTCATTAATTGAGAACTCGTTACATGAGCTATTGTAGGATTTTGATGATACATTTTGAGTCATGCAACCGAAAAAAAGTGAAGTTGTGTGATGAAAAGCTATAAAGCCATAGATGAGTGCAGAGAGAAGTTTGTAGTAGTCTTTGCGAGTCACTCGGTTTCCATGAACTATTTGGAGTGTGGATTTGTTAATGTTAAGTGTGTAACTTGCTGGGATGAATTTATTTCTTGTGAGATGTGTTGACTGAGCACGCGGGCGGTGAATGATATCTAACTACACAGGAAGTTTGCGGCTAAATCTGAGAGGTTTTTAAGATGTTTCATGATCGAGTGACTTGGGTAGTCTGAGGAGTGTCTTTGGAGTCTATTTCTTTCTTTTATTTTGCTCGAGGACTAGCAAAACGTAGGTTTGGGGGTGTGATAACTCTATGAAAATAGAGTTAACGGATCATGTTTAGACTTGATTTTGGTTAGTTTTAGGCATTTTAGTCGTTTAATTGTTAGGTATTTTGGTTTCTTTAATGTCTTCTCACTTCCGTATACTTTGTTTATGTTGGTAGTTAAAATGAGATGAAGAAGAGTTGAAGATGGATGGAGGAGCCATGTAGAAGTTGGATCTGGATGGTCCGTGCAGCTGCAACGGAGTTCAGTGAAGCTGCAGCGAAGGGTCAGCTAAGGGACAGAACAGTTGGTTCAGCTACACTAGATTTCGGCGCAGCTGCACGTACGGACACCGAGAATATTTCCTTTACAGATTTTCTTAGATTGTTTAGAGTTATTTCAAGGACATATATAAAGACATTTTTCAATCCTTTTGATGGGGAGATTCAACCTAGGAGGCTATTGGAGACAAGAGCCGACGACGGAGACAATTTACACTAACCCTATTTTCTTAGTTTACTTAATGCGATTACTTTTGAATTTGATCTTGATGTTTTCGTTTACTTTAGTTATGAACTAATTCGTTTTTCTCGGGCTATGATGGAACTTCGTGTTCCTATGTGAATCTTCTTCCATTATGTGATTCGGATTTTTATTAATTGTTTCTCCAATTCTATTCTTAATGCTTGTTAATTGACTGATCGCCCTTTAATATTGATTCGATAACCTAGGGAGACTCGGGAGGGTAGTCTAGGTTAGATCTGGAATTGGATAGCCTAAGATAGGTTAGATCTGGAATTGGATAACCAGGCTTTGGTGTGAAGGATAGAGACATACCGGAACACCTTAGGTAACTATATAGGGTTTAAACAAAATGGGCCATCACTAGTTCCTTGCCTAGGAATAGAGGGAATTCGATACATGGTGATACGTTTCCGGATGTTTTCGGGAAGAGTCTAGCAACCTATGTTAGCAATTATAATAATTTGATCGCAGTAGGAAGAAGGGGATCGGATGCATAAGACGTGAGGGGAATTTAGATGTCTTAGATATCATTAATACTGGTAAACTTTAGTTGCTTTCTTTGATTTCTTACTTTTAATTAAAGTCAACTTTCTTTACAGCTTAACCTCGACCGATTGCCAAGAACGACGTTAGGAGTGTTTTTGTCTGCACAAATCTCTGTGGGATCGACCCTTGCTTGCCCTTACTATTCTAGTTAGGTCGAAATAGGAATTTATTTTTGTTGCGTTGACGACACGCATCCCTTTTCCAGCAACAATCGAATGCCCTGGTCGAACTACATCCTTCTGTGGTGTCAGGGAAGGCGATGGATGAAATCGCTCGATCCAGGACGGCATACAACTGAACGAACAAATGGATGTTATTACTCGCTAAAAGATAAAATACTTCATTATAACTAAGCTTACCCTACTAGCATAATCGAAGTCGATGCTGACACGTTTTTCTAAGTTCGTGTGGAAAGAGTCGATGAAAGGAAACGGGCAACTCTAAGCAAACCCCAATTGTCGCGCCACGAACTAAGGATTGTAAACTTCAACAAAAAATCCTTTGGTTTCGCTGGCAACCAAGTCTCTCGGAGTTAGCACATGATCCCAAAAGCGGTGCGGCCTCAAGGAGCGTCAAAGCTGGTACACCATGTCATTTTGAGGATAAGGTTGCTAGCAGGGCGTGTTGGTATGCTCGAGTCGATGAAGGTATTCCGAGGCAATATCTCTCTCCCAATTGTCATATTGAAAGAAGCCAATAATTTCCAATTCGTAGAATGTGGATGGGTCGTTATTCGCCTACAGCTTGAAGTTTGATGGCTGCCTGATTGTCAATCTAATTGTTAGATATCGTGTTAAGAGTTGTAAGATGGCGGCAAATAACGACCCATCTACATTCTATGGGTTGAAAATTATTCGTTTCTTTCGATACGAGAATTGGGAGCGGGATACTGCTTCGGGACACCTTATTCTACTCTTGTATACTGACAAGCCCTGCTGGCAACCTTATCCTCAAAATGACAAGGTATATGAGGTTCGACGCTCCTTGAGGTCACACCATTTCTGGAATCATGTGCTAACTCCCAGTGACTCGGTTGCCAGCGACACCAAAGGCTTTCATGCTGAAGTTTACAATCCTCGACTCTTTCAACACGAACTTAGAAGAGCGTGTTAACATTGACTTTGGTTATGCTAGTAGGGTAAGCTTAGTTATAATGAAGTATTTCATCATTTAGCTAGTAATAACATCCATTTGTTCGTGTAGTTGTATGCCGTCCTGGATCGAGCAATTGCATCCATCGCCTTCCCTGACACCACAAAAGGATGAAGTTTGACAATGGCGTTCGATTGTTGCTGGAAAAGGGCCTTCAACAAAATTATGTTGAAGACTTCATTTCCTAAGAAAGCCAATGAAGCAATGCCACAGCCGGAAAACTTCCCCACTTTTCTTACTGCCAAGCAAGAGAAAGTGTTGATGCGAGGTATTAATGCTGAACTATCCATCATAACATTTTTTACTATTGATTCTGACAAATCGACGTTTGCAGGGGCATTGGACTCTGTAGCACCACCACCTCCCATAGAAATGGGAAGAGTCAAGAGAAACAGGACACCATTAGTGATCGTGTCGAAGAAGCCTACTATTCGGGCAACTTCGATGAGTAAAGGCGAATCATCTAATGAAGTTGTAGAAGATGATAGCACAGATCTTCGTCGACGACCCAGGAAAACTAGGCCTGCACCGATTCCAGAAGAAGGTACCAGAAACGAAGATGACGTGTTTTTATTCGATCCCCCAACTGTCACTGAGAAAGATACTCTTCTAGCGTCGAAAGAGAAACCTCAAGCTTCTGATGAAGTAAGTTTAACATGAGTTTTAAATGTAACTTGTTATATTTCTAACCATGTGTACATACATAGCCCCCATCTCCTCTAGCTGAAGACATCCCTTCTAACGTCGAAGCTGCGACCGGAGTACAAGCGACGAATGCATCTGAGAAAGGTTCGACTGGGGGGAATGGATGAAGATGTTTAAGCAGCCATCTCACAAGGAGCGGACTACGTTTCGAACATACATGTACGTTCTTTGAATTCATATCAAGCGAATCTAAATATTACTTAACTTCTCACGTACTCAAGTCGCTACCCTCTCTTCTAAGAGTCTAGCAACTACTCGTGACCCAACCATCGAGGGATCCATTCCCGAGCAGACTAATCAAGTCACGCCTTTCCAATATGGCATTCCCGTTGACTCAGAAATACCTTCGCAGGTCGATGTTCCACCTCCAACCGATGCGATGCTTCCAGCCAACGTCGTTGTGGAGTGTCACACACTAGAAGCGTCGAAGGGACTGGATGATGCTGGGTTTGCTGAAATGCTTGACCAACTTCGGGTAATAAAACTTTATCAAAGGATTTACTCCAAGAATATGAACTAACATTTTTCTTTTATTTTGATAAGCAAAACTTTGAGCTATTGCCGCCGAAAGTTTCGACGAATCTTGGTCACATAGCCTCCTCAAGCAACATAGCTCAGCTGAGTGTTAATTCGAGTGACCCGATGGTGCTTGCTAAAAAACTGCTCGAAGTACTTCGACGCGAGGAGCCATCAGCATCCAACTTCGATGAGATGATTCAAACCATAGAAGCATAGAGAGGTATGCCATGGCTCCCATCAATTTGCTCAGCGTTTGCCGAAGCCTAAATGAATCATTTTGGAAATCCTGGGTGGATTGGGAGAGGGCTGTGTCAAATGCCAGACAAAGGAAAGATATTTCCTCGAAGCTGATCAATCACGACGCTGCGAAAACCAAAACTATGGTGATTTCCTCAGAGCATCGACGCCTAATCGATGAACGGGATCGACCGGAGGCTGAAATGGCTGAACTGTCGTCAAAGTTGGAGAAATGTAAAGCTGAGATAGCTTGTCGAGAAAGAGAATTGTCTAAAGCCGAGCTGAAACTCAAAGCAAACCGTATACCCGTATACGAAAACGAGCAGCCTGATTGCCTTTCAGAAAGCCGTGACTGGCCTTACCATCAAGAACAACATTCGGACTTATCTCACAGACTAGCTAGCGGGACCCCATGAAAGCATAAGTTCACAACTATATACCCGATGAAAGCATAGGTTCACAACCTTTGGCTGGGGATACGCTTCCGTTGTCCGGCGCCATGGTTGAAATACCAGTTTCAGCCAGGGCAACAAATGTTCCCCCGAGATGACAAACATTAGCACGTGGTATTGGGCAACGGTGGCGTTTTGGTCTTCTCGGATTGTCTGCACTAGTGTTTCTTGCTATGAAGGTTGCAATACTAGTGGACTTTTCAGTCTACTAGTGTTCTACTGCCCATTTCGACTGTTCTGGCCGTTGTTAGCAATTTGGCCTTGTCTGAAATTTGTCTTCAAGTCACCACGAGTATCAACCATTCTGTTAGCCGCACTCCGAGTGGTTGACATTCCGTGTTACCACACGAAACTCGTTTCCAACTCCCACTATGGTCGCAAAAAACGTGTTTGCCGATTAAGCGCGCCGCGATATAACGGAGACTAAAGTGTTGACAATTGACCAGCCCTGACTTATTTATAGATGTGACCTAAGTAACCGTCGATCAAGACATATTAAAAACGTGTTAATTACTCTAACACTAACTACCGACTAACTTTTAGGATAATCCCAACATCGACGAACTCCGCTGTCGAACTTCACATCATCGGTATGCTCCTGAGTTGGCGTCGACCTCATGCCTTGATGACCATCTTCGATGCAGCATCAGCGATGGACACCTTCAACGCAGCGTCCATCTCGAATCTTCGAGGCCCAACATGAGAAGCCCAAAACGACGTTAATCATGTAAACAAAATCACAGGTCGATGGCATGAAAGTCAATGAGTTTCCTTTGGCATCGTGGTGAAGAATTTGGGGTATCTACACATGATTAATCAAGTTTCAACTAAGTCAATAGATAAACTCCTTATGAATTACAGTTTTAGAAGAAACCGAATTTGCTTTAATTTAAGAAACGGGGTTGTGATGCTTATGTGAAGAATGTCAATTCTGATAGCCCGCGACAACATACACAAAGTGTCTGTTTGTAGGTTATTCCAAGGAAACAAATGGATACTATTTTTATCTTCCAAGCGAGCACAAAGTTAACTTTATTAGATATGATACTTTCGTGAAAATCGAATTCATTTCTAAGGAGAGAAGTGGGAGCAAATTATGTCTTGAAGATATTTCAGACTCTAAGACCATGTTAGAAAATGAATATTTAGAGAGGGAATTGATACACCTATACAAGCGATTCCGTGTTAGGAAATTGTTTGAGGAACGCAAGATCATTGTAAGTTGACAAGAGTACACCGAGAGGCTGATAGATATGACTGGCTAGTAACCAAACACGGGAAGTACTACTGCTCATCGAAGATGATGAACCGCCGACCTATATGGAATCAATTGTTTGCTATGAAATCATAGATTGACTCCACGTATACGAACCAAGTTTGGAAGTTGGTTAATGCAAAATTCATAGGGTGCAAATGGATCTTCAAAAAAAAGTTTGGCATGGATGGGAATATAACTATCGACAAAACAAAGCTTGTGGCAAAAGAGTTTCACTCAACGTCAAGGAATTGGCTATGATGAAACATTTTTCGAGTTGCAATGCTTAAGTATGCTAGAATTCTAGTTGCAATAGTAGATTAAAAAGGTTACAAAATCTGGCATATGGATGTGAAAACCACTTTTTTGGATTGAAAGTTACAAGATGAGGTATTTATGGTACAATCTCACAGTTTCATCACATCCAAGAATGCAGAAAAAGCAAGTCAGCTAAAGAGATTAATTTCTGGGCTCAAGCAAGCATCTCGAAGTTAGGATCTAAGATTTGATAAAGCAGTGAAATAATTTGGCTACGTGAAGAATCTATAAGAACCTTGCATTTTTAAGGCTAGGGAGTGCAATATTACATTCTTAGTTTTGTATGCTAATGATATACTTTTGATAGCAATGATATCCTAGCCTAGATAGAGTCTACCAAGTTTTGACTAGGAGAGTGTTTCTCTATGAAAGATCTCGGGGAAGCGAGTTATGTCTTGCTAATATCACATTGTGTACATCTTTCCAAGTCTATGTGTTTGGCGAGACAGGAGAAGAGAGGAAGGATAAGCACTATATCTTAGGCTTCGGCTATAGAGTCCAGTATTTGTGCCATTATTTGCATTTGACCCGATATTCGTATGCTTTGAGCATGACGAGTAGATACCAATCAGATCCCTGAGAGGACATTGGACTACAATAAAACTATCCTTAAGTATCTTAGAAGAATAAAGACATATACGTAATTTATCGAGGAGATTTATCACAAAAACAAGTATTTATCATTTAGTGTGTTACTTTTCTCCACATAGAATTATTAATTATAAAGCCCCATAGATTAATGAATATATTAATATGAAATAGTAGTTGATCGAATAGATGTCTAGGGCGGACATATATATTGACATCATAGCTAAGTATATCTAAGGTCAAGATATCCCTAAGATTAAGGATACTGGACACGACCCCTTTTCGAGGATACAATAAATGGAACCTCATTGGTCAATCCTTTTAATGAACTAGTATAACTAATCTTTTAACTTGAGACCATCATTTGTTGAATGTGTGGCAAAGCGTAAAGAGAATAATGTTGAGTCAATGATATCATGACTGCATGATAGATATATTAGCGACTCTGAAATCCATGGCAATTGTAGGAAAGTCTTTACATTCATGTGACTGTATTTTGGCAATTGTGGCAATTGTAGGAATATCTTGTTAATCAAGTAATGCAATTAATTCGGTGATGATGTATTTTGCGCTGAATTAATTAGGATGTCCGTTGGATGAAGAGATTGATTTATACAATAATCGGTTCATAGTGGTATATGATTTAAAGATAATTATACTAACACTTTGGGTAACTAAAATGTGTTGCCAGAAAGTTACCTCATTTTGTGTATGCACTTAAATTACATCCGTATATAGGACTTAGAAGGTCGCACACATAGCATGACACGAACATTATAGTGATTATTTAAATGGATACTGAAATTAATTTTTTTATCATTTCATGATTAAAATTAATTAGATTATTGATTTATTCGAAAATATCGGAAGCAAATATGACCAAGATCGAATATAATTTTTTTTAATCGATTTATATTGAATAGTGGATATGAAATAAAAATTTAACATTTATATAAATATTACATCCAAGATATTTTATTTAAGAAAACTTATAATGTGATTATCGTTTCACTTTTCAAACATAGTGATGCATCTCTTTAGTGTTGTTTTGTAATAGTTCTGTTCCCGGAGAATTCATTCAAAATTTTAATTAAGGATTTCTGTTACATTTTTTTTTGCCATTCTAATTTATTATCAAAACCGGAAATAATTATTTTTAAAAAGACATCATCAAGGCAGTTATTGGTTAATGGCATATCTGAAATTAAAAATGTGATTTTTAAAGAAGAAGGAAGACAGTTCCAAAACCAAAGAAAAAGTGAGGTAAGAGAGTTTTTTTGAGTTTTTGCTTTTGTGAAAATTCTTTATGGATCCAATAGGCTTGAGGCTACCAGTGGCTTGTGGTTGTGCGTGTGGATACCACTAGAGGAGCACACGTGACGCTTTTGGTCGTTCGTGACTGCGTTATCGTCTTACCATTGATTTCGAGATACGATATTTTGCTAAGATTATTTTGTTACATTTTTAATTATTTAAACGTATCACGGCATATCTTACTGTTTTGAGCTTAGAAGTTTTTTTTTAGTGTTTCAACTTCGCCATAAATCGGACACCCTTTGCATGATAGGATAACACAAGCATAGTGAAGCCAACGAGGAACATTCTTGTTGACGGTGGAACAACACGTCGCGATTCTTAACGAACGTCACAATAAAGGTATAAAATGAAAGTGGCCGTCAAGACATTTAATAAAGAATTGAAATAAAGAACAAGAACATGCCAAAGAAAACACTTATTTCCATTGTTGAGAAATACTAAATACAGAAGACAACCAAGCAGTCTTTCGGGGTCTTTGAATGATTAACGTGTTTTATTACAAGAGACTAACCCTATATTTATATTAACACTTGATCCTATCCCAGCAGTAACCGCTTAGCATAACCGCTAGACACACTTTGCACATGTTAAATTAGAACCAACTGCACAAAACATAGTTCAACTACACAATTAACATAGTTTGACTACATCCTAAAATGAGCTTGGGCTGGAGTCTTCGCTTCGATTAAGTCTTGGTTGAACTTCGACTTATTTATACTTTGACTGAACCATGCTCTGACAGGGATATACTTCGACTGGACTATGCTTCGACTGGGCCATACAGTTGTGCTTCAGTCGCCATACTAAGGATCTGACGATGGGTTTTACCAGCGTCAAAGCCCGAAATGGCTTTACTGTGTAAACATTTAGCCTCCGCCCTTTTACCTTCCATCAAACATTAAAACAGGCTTTATGTTTGAGAAATTCTTTGCCCGCCTTTTTCAAACTTGTACCATTCATCTTCCCTAAACCCTCCCAAAAACCCTAAAATCGCCATGTCTTATGCTTACATCAACTTCGTTCCTCACGGCGGCGTTGGTGAGCTTTTCAATGCCATGTTTGAGCATCAAGAACCATCTTGGCCACCAGGGTTAACCACATATGTAATGGGTGGCGAGTTGTGGATGAAACCCAGGTGCCACTAGTGGTAACCGTCAGTTCGTTTTTCTAACCTTTCACCTTTATCCAGAGAAAAATGAAGTATGATTATCTCTATCCTACTATTGGTTTAACTATTCATGAGATGGATTTGGCTGATCCTTCTTAGTGGACCAAAGGTTCCAATTAGTTGGAAAACCTGTATTGTTTTCCCACTATTAGTTCGACTACAAGGTATGAAGAATAGGCTTGTTTGTGGTTACGTGTTCATCCGGAGAGATGGCAGAAACTAGGTATTAGCAATATTATCAAGTTGTCAGTTGAAGGAATGTGTTGTAATCCCCGACCAGTAGCTGCTCTACTTTCTTTCTGGGATACGATTTTTTTTTCTGAGGGCCCTTTGTCAATTACTCTAGCAGATGTGAGTTTCCTTACTGGTTGTTATACATCTGAGACTGCTCCAAGGTTAGTCGAAAAAGATGGAGATTTCCCTCTTCCAACGTTCTCAACGTCGAAGAATATTGCGAAGCATCTGAATTAGGATTCTGAACAGTGGAGTAGTGAATTTGAATTTGAGTTTCTGCTAGCATGGCTATCGAAGTATATATTATGTGGTCGAGGAAAGCAGCCTCTATAGATGATTTGCCCTCTGGCCAATCACTTAGTCAAAGCAGAGGAAACTGTTCCCTTGGCTCCTTTCATCTTTTGCCTCATACACCAAGGTTTATATGAAGCATCAACTAGGATAAGTACTAGCGCGAACAACGGCAATCCAACGTCAACAAGGGTCCCTTTCAGATTCTCAAATGTTCCTGCGACTGGCCCTTTATGGATAGTATATGGTTAGATTCATCTGTACTTTCCTCAATTCTACGAGAATTTTTCGTCTCCAACCCAACAACAACGCTTACCACTTCTATGGGCAAGCAATCACAAAACATTATCTGCTATGAACACTAGGGAAATCTTACTCCCATAATATATATTCATGAACTCTTGTCAAAGGATGGTATCAATTATGATCCATTTCCCTCAACTTACCAGTTTGCTCTTCTTCGAGACGAGGAAGAAGCAAATAAATTCTAGGACACAATGCTGACAACAAAGGACTTGGTAGGTTCTGAGTCGAGAGGATTCATAAAATGTCAAATTTGTGCTAGACAGTTTGGATTCGTTCAAAGTCCTTCTCTACCAAAGCGTGTCTATTTGCACTTTTTTCATGAGAACATGGTACGATTCTTAAAAGATCTCATGCCTTATTGTTTTTCCTTAATGTAATATTTACGTTAATTGTAGATTTTCAGGAAGATAAAAAGCCTGTCGAAGGAGGTCAATTTCCCATTTAAGGATCAGTCCATCGGGGTCACCCCGACCTTTAATGAGATGTGGCACGAGACTTTTAGGAATGTAATTGAAGGAACGATATTTCCCACTCTCGCTCATGAACCTTTAACTCTTCCAGCGACTTTCCTCGAGGATCTCTTGTCAAAGACTGAGGAAGCCACATTACATGGTAAGCTTTTCGTATTATATGATCACTCCAGCTTGCTCTTTTTCGAGACGAGGCATAACCAAATGAATTCTAGGACACAATGCTGACAACAAAGGACTTGGTAGGTTATGAGTTGAGAGGATTCAGAAAACCTCAAATTTGTGTAGACAGTTTGGATTCGTTCAAAGTCCTCCTCTACCAAACTACTTGTCTTACAACTCCAACTTTTCGAAGCGTGTCTATTTGCACTTTTCTTATGAGAACATGGTAAGATTCTTAAAAGATTCTCATGCCTTATTGTTTTTCCTTAATGTAATATTTATGTTAATTGTAGATTTTCAGGAAGATAAAAAGCCTCTCGAAGGAGGTCAATTTCCCATATAAGATCAGTTCATCGGGGTCACCCTGACCTTCACTGAGATGTGGCACGAGACTTTCAGGGATGTCATTGAAGGAACGGTATTTCCCCCTCTCGCTCATGAACCTTTAACTCTTCCAGCGACTTTCCTCGAGGATCTCTTGTCAAAGACTGAGAAAGCCACATTACATGGTAAGCTTTTCGTATTATATGATTACTTATATCTCATTGACTAATAGCAATATTCTCAGGCCTCGACTACGAAACTTTTGACACTCGTCCTAAGAAAATTTCCAAATTGAAGCCAAGAGAATCTCCTTTGGTAATCTCTTCGTAAAGTCGATTCAAAGGGAAAGTCTCCAAAAACAAAGACTTCTTCGACTTCGGATCGTCCTTACTTGCCTCCAAAACCCAGAGCTAAACACAAACTTCTAGTTGCCTCGTCTTCAAAAGAACAAACCGTTTTTTATGCTCCTTCAGCATCAAAGAAGTATAAAGGCAAGGAGTTGAAATAGATAGCAGAATCGACCCAAACTACTTTACCAAAGGTCGGAATGTCGATCGAGAAGAACAAGTATGATCATACAGAGGTAAATGCATTTTGTACATTGGTCACCCAAGCTAGTTTCCTTATTTATAGCAGCATCAGCCGATGTTGCGAACGTCATTGAAGAACCTCCCTTAGCATCCACTTAGCAGTAAACCCCTGCATCTCCGGCGCCTCTGCGTCTCCGGCGAAAGGAAGAGTAAGGATTTTTCAAAGGGAACTATTTCTTTCAATTATTCTTATTCACAAAAACTATTTACATTTAACTTGTAGTTAAAATGGCCTGTTCGACATTCCCACATTGAACAGGTCGACTCGGACAGTAAAGTGGAGGATGTCGATATTGGTGGATTTGTCCCAGTCTCAACTAGAGTGTCGGATGAACAGCCATCCGACTTAACTTCCCCCGGCATCCCACCTGAGAAGAACCCTGAGGAGGCCGAAAATCCTCAGCATGAGGTTAAAAAATATTATTTGAAAGAAATGCTAAACAAAACTATGGTAATCCCTTTCGATATTCAGTTATTTCTAACTACATACCATCATTCCCGTCATTGTTTTATTTCTTTCTTATCGACAGTTAGATGAGCCGACGATGGTGGACTCGGAAGCTGCGGATACTCAAGTCGAAGCCGCTCAAATCGAACCAGGAAGCACCCAAGTCGATGTTGAAGAGCAAGAGCATCTAGCCGACGTCCAAGTTGATGACCAAGAACAAGAGAATCTGGACAATGTTCAAGTCGAAGAACAAGAACAAGAAAGCCGTCAGACATGCATGACCAACCAATAGAAGGATCATCACCAAATATCACAAGTCAAGATCTGCGTGTGGATGATCTACTAGAAGAAATAGATGTTCTCCTTTGTTAAGATGTATCCAAGGAATCATTGGATCGAATCTGGAGCATTGAGGATTCTCTTGCAACTACTCCTTTTCTTCGAGGGATTTACTTCACTCTAAGATCCGTCTAGGGCTCATGGGAAGAATACAATGATGCTCTGATGGCCAATGAGCTTTGGCACAAATTCGTGCAAATGTTTGCAAAGTCCTCGGAGGACAGACTCACTGCACTTAAGGAAACCCGACAATCAATAAGTGTGTGTGCCGAGGGGTTGTCGAAGGAGATCTCTGAGCTAGAAGCATAGTTGCATGAACTGGAGACACAACTAGCACTGAAAAAAGCGCGAACTCGAAACTGTGCAATCGAACTTCGCTATCAAGGGCAATGAGATGACAACTGCCCAAGCCCTCCTCAAACAAGAGGAAACCCAGAGAGCATCGGTGAAACAGAAACTCCCTGATGTCCTTCTCTTGAAGTCAGCTTTAAAGTCGAAAGATGACATCAGGCAGTCGATCTTGTTGATGCTAGAAAGGCGCAAAGACTAGCTTCTGTGATTGGCCTTGTTTACTTTGTTGTAATAACTGTTGGTGTGAATTATTTCATTGAAGTCGATTTTGGGCTCTTTAATTGACCATTGCTCGCTCGACAGTCTGCAAAAAAGTATTATACTGCACCAAGAGAGTATAGTCAAGTCTTTTGACGATCGTAATGATTTTCGAGAAGATAACAACAGTCGAATTCAAATCTCATGACAGTCAATAAGGTTGTTAAGATCCCAGGAATCTCGCTAATAATACTGTTGAGATTTCCAAAATCTTCGGTTGAGTTTTTCGCATTTAATATTTCGGGACTTAAAATCACCTATAAATAGGACTTCCCAATCGGTGAAACTTGGATCCTTGTCTTCGTTCCACCAATATGTCTCGTCGTGAAGCCTTTTCCTTAAATCACCTTTCCCAACATTTAGTCGAATAATGATTGCGCCTATACTTTTAGACATCAAGCCATTAAAGCCACTTATAGTGACGTTAGTAGCTGGAACATCTTCTCGATTAAACCGAGGAAACTGAATGTTCTCAAGGGGAGCACATTCACAGTTGCTCCATTGTCGACTAAAACTTTTCTTAAGTCGAACATCATTGAAATCTGCCTCAATATAATGAATGCATATGATATTGCATTGTTGCAGTAGGCTTTGAAAACCATTGGATTGGAAAACCAACAGGACATCGAACAACTTGAGGGGTTGAAGGTCAAGGGTTACTTGTGTCATGCCGACCTACACTCTTGTCCGCAAATTAGGTGGGCAACATAATCACATTGCACTACACGGGGAGTTCGTCCAAACTCAGAAAACCATCATGAATAGGATTGTATCCGGTTCATCAAACTCATCATCGCCATTGGCGTAGAAGGATCGGCTAGAATCTTAGGCTCGGGTAGGAATTTATCGACAAGCATTGAATTCGCGTCGACTTGCTGAACATCACCAGCTGCATGCTCTAACTTTATCCGTTTTTCCTCTGCACGTCGACGGCGACGCTCTTTTCTCCTTTTGTTACTTTTAGATGGAGTGTCAACTCCATGTCTGATCACATGAATATACTGCCTCAAATGAGGAGGACCGTAACCTTCAATTGAAGTTGTCATATTATTAACAACATCGACAAAAAAAACTTGATTTATTTCACCTGTACCTGGTTTTTGTGATCCAACGCTTGTTATCTCAAACAAGTTGGCAGAAGGCATGACTATCATGCTTCGAGAAGTAATTGTAAGAGCAGAGGTGGCACAATTGAGATATCAGGATTTTGCTCCTCAGGATAGGGCGGCATTGATTGTAGACACCATCAGCCTCCTGGAATTAGGCAATAGGTGGACCACCTTTTAGCCCTTGGCCATCCAGCAAGGTGGGGGACCTATCCTTAACATCACGGTAGGTGACTTTGACAGTGTGGTCAACCTGCCCGAAGGATGCCTTGCATCCATCGTTGTTTCTTTCAGTCGACGCATAATCACTTGTGGCGGACGCAGCTACAAAATTAGCATCAACTTTACGGACTACCATGGACTTATGTATTTCAGATCCATGCTTCTGCTCAATGAAGCCTCCTTTACCATGCCTCTTAACAACAAGTCCCGAAATAAAACGTCGATCGCCAATCTTCGGGGGGTGCTCTACGGTTGAATCCCAAAGCAACTTTTTCGATCGGAATCAGGTCGAACCAAGTCTCAGCCTGATGGGACTGGTGAAACTTCTTAAAAGTAAAGCACTTACTTGTAGGGTGTGTGTCGTCCATATTCCACAAGCAGATTTCATTTCTCAGTTTCGAAAATTGAACGGGGCATGAAAAAACTTCATTCTTCAAGAGTCGTTTGAACATATTATTAGCTACATAAGGGTTGCTGGAAATGAGTCATCCCTGCAATGAAGGGTTTTTTGTCGACGAAGGTAAACTCCCTTGACTCTTTGAAACAGAAGACTTTGTTTTCAATCAGATCCTTAATGAGATTCCTAAAGCCAGTCGAATATTTCATTTGTCTTATCCACATCGAACGAATACTTGCGCTCTTCATTCGACTTTAGGGAAGCTTTAGCTTTGAAATTTTTCTTGGCTAGAGCATCGCAAACAGTTGACCCTCCTTTGACGAATTCCACCATGTCTACTTTGACCGGCGTTGTTTCGACTTGGTAAGCAGAATGCCCTTTTGTTTCCTCCCTTAGCTGGCTTTCATACTTTGTTGCCCTCTGCACTAACTCACACAAATCCTTTAATCTTTCCCTATGCATTTTCTTTCTAAATTGGATGTCCAGAGCATCTTGAGATATAATAACAATTTCCTGCTGTGTAACGGAGGTCTTACAACAAAGTTGAGTTTTCTGTAACCTTTGTAAGAATGTTGCTACCAACTCTCTAGCTTGTTGTCTCATTCGGGTTAGTTCGACTAGACTGATGGTTGAATCCAGTGTAGCAAAAGCCTGCATGAACTGTGTCTGCATCTCTTGCCAATTATGAATTGAATAAGCCGACAAATGTATGTACCAATTGAAAGTCGATCCGGTTAAGGAATTTGGGAACAACCTAAACTTCCAAAAGTCATTGTTGGAAGCTTTTCCAACCTAGTGAGTGAATCGAGCCACGTACTCCATTGGCATCATATCATCATCACCAAAAATTCGAGTAAAGTCGGGAATATTATATCCTCTTGGTTACGGATAATCCTTATCGATGTACTCTGAGTAAGGTGTCCTATAAAAGTTCACCTATTCCCTTCGTATTACATCTGAAACCATCTGCTCTACTAGCAAGGCAATATAATCCCTATAATCGAAGAAATCGGTTTGCGCTATCAGGGCTCTAGGAATGTCCCTATCGAACTGTCTCTCTCTCGACTTGTAGTCTTTCCCTATCAAAAATATAATATCCATGTTAACTCTAGGCCCTTGGAATTTTCTGAAAGAGGTTTCTCCTCATAGTATGGGGCTCAACATGGGGTGGCCTATCAACATCTTCAACTGCCAATCGGGCATAGAGACTTTCCTATTGATGATGGCGGGGAGCGCACGATGCGGGTATATACTCATCATCATTGTCGCAATCGACGTTGATGAAGTTGGTTCCAACTTATGGCCACGCAAAACTGGAGTGTAGGGACCTCTGGGATCCTGTGGGACCCTAGACCTACTTGGTCCAGCGCGATACTCATCATTTGGCTTGAAAGTTGCTCTTATCAAGATTAGCATCAAAGCTAACTCTATGTTTTCCTTCCAGAATCGACGCCCTCCTTGCCATTATGGTCGAAGAATACTCAGTATCAGTCCTCTCAGTCTGGCCCCAAAAGTGTTTCTGCATATCCCATAAATCTCTTGGATCCTCACTTGCATTCTCTGTCGCATCAAGACTGACGATTTTCGAAAGCTTATGAGGATCATTCCTTATGGGAAGCGGATTCTGTAGATTTTCCTGGGCATTATGTTGCCCATTCCGGGGGTCACCAACGAGGTTGGACCGACCAGCCACATAATTTGTCTCATAATCACCACGATTAAGCCATTCTTGCTGCACTTCAGGTGCTTGGCATTCTGCGTATTCGCACGAAACGTGTTTCCAAATCCCACTATGGTCGCCAAAAACGTGTTTGTGGTGGAACAACATGTCGCGATTCTTATTGAACGTCGCCGTAAATGTATAAAAAGAAAGTGGTCGTCAAGGCTTTTAATACAGAAATGAAATAAAGAACAAGAACATGCCAAAGAAAACATTTACTTCTATTGTTGAGAAATACTAAATACAAAAGGCAATAAAACAGCCCTTCGGAGTCTTTGAATGATTGTGGTGTTTTATTACAAGAAACTAACTGTAACCACTAAACACATTTTACACATGTTAAATTAGAACTATTTATACACAACATAGTTCAACTGGACACTTAACAAAGTTCGACTGCATCATAAAATGAGCATCGAAGGGAGTCTTCGCTTCGACTAAGTCTCGATTGAACTTCGACTTGTTCGTACTTCGACTGAACCATTCTCCGACCGGGATATACTTCGACTAGACTATGCTTTGGCTGGGCCATGCAGTTGTGCTTCAATCACCACACCAAGGATCTAACGATGGGCTTTACCAGCAATGTAGCCCAAAATGGCTTTACTGTGTAAACAATTCTGCAAGCGAACGTGTACCAAAACAGTCCATCGAACATTCGGAATATTGGACATGTTAGCACCGGTTTCACAAGATTCCGATGTGAGTAGACTAAGATCTTGACGAATCTTACAGGCATATGCCTACTTAGCAATCATTATGACAAATCTTTTGGCTCTTTATGAAAATTTTTCGGAAAAATGTACAAGAAATTTTGGTAGATTACGAAATAAACAATCGACATCTTTTTTAAAGAAAAATTTTCCGAAAGGGCCGAAAGGATTCGTGAAGGGCCATACATTTTTATGAAGCCCACTGATATTTCATTAGAAAAACGCAAATCATTACGAAGCAATAATGTTCACTTCTTAATTTATGAAAAATACAATTCGTACATTTTAGCAAAACTCATTTACAATATATCACAAAAATCCATATATTTTTTCGAAATGTTTTATGAAGCATATCGTCCTATTAGGAAAAAATTTAATATATTTTTAATGTTTCGTACTTTACGAAATATTTTCTATTTCAATTCGTACATTTTTACAAAGCATGATTAGAAAATTTTGTAAAAGCTCGTACATTTTTACAAGACAATAACGAAGGCTTTCGGAAAAAAAAGAAAAACTTTCGTAAAAGGGTTACTGTTTGGTTACGGTTTCGTAAATGTGTAAGAAACAGTAACAAATTTTACGAAGGGCTTTATTTAGCAATAGAAATTCTAGACCACAGATGTCGGTATCATTTGTGGATCAACGGACCAAAATGCGAGCTGAAAGCGCAGGGGGCCTTTTATGGAGGTAGCTGTGGAACACACCAGGCGAAAGCTTGCGAGCGAAATAGTTACTGAGCGAAAAGGCTACCGGGCGATGAGAGTTACTAGGCGAAGACAATGTGACCACACACATTCAACGAACCTCCTAGTCTTAGTTACTCGTATTGTCAAAGATTTCCGATGGGCGCAGATCCGGCTTGTCCAGCGGTCACTTCTGGAGCGAACACGCCTTTAGCGACCACAAAGGGAGTAAGGCCAACAATGCCGAAAACCATAATAGGTAACAATTCGAGTGACCTTGAGGATGATAATTCCTATGAAGCAAATAGTAAGGGCAAAAAACCATATCCATAGATGGCTGGGGAACTGTCCGCTATAATGAGTACCAACTAACTCTTAATGGAGAGAGTCGGTTCTATGGATAAAAAGCGACACCCTTAAAGGAGAAAATCAGCTCTAAGATGGATGTTGTCGTCCAGAATCTAGAGACCATATCAGGGATGCCCATAAATAGCCCTAGTAAGGAAAAGGGTGATCGGCCACCAAATACCACGTCGACTATGATGCCCATGTGGCATTCATAGCCGAAGGAAAAAGGAAGGCCAACGTCGATGGTATCCCTAACAACTCCACTCGTGAAGGGCCTGCCCATAGCAATTCTCCACTCGTGATTAATAAGAGCGGGACAATAGAACGAAAAGATCACCAGGTTGTATATGAACCTCCTTTCCAAAGGAGGGAAAGCTTTTATAGGCCGGTAGAAAACGAACAATTCTATCTTCTCGAGGAGAATCGACACTGTGAATACATCCCTCAACCCATACGTGGAAGGGGAATGATAGTACAATAGACGATGGCCTTGCTGGTCTTATAACCGAAATAAAGGATTACGTGGCCAGCCTAATTGAGCAAGCAATCACTGGGGTAAACGACAAGAACGAAGTTGAACTCTATCGTGGGGTAAAGGACTATCCTTTCCCAAGAGGGTACTGAGTGCCTGAATTTGCCCGTATCTCGGGCGAGGAAGGGATATCTCCCGCGAAACATATTACCCGTTTCACTCACTAGTTTGGAAAAGGTACCACTAATGGGCTTTGGAAACCTTGCCTATTTCCTAGCTCTCTTACAGGAGCTACCTTTACGTGATATATGAACCCACCCCTGAACTCTGTGTGGAACTAGGAAGAGATGCAAGTGAAATTCTTGATGGCGTCTACCCAAACCGACCCGGCTGTGACACTACAGGATCTAGCCCATATGAAGCAGCAACTTGGGAAACCTATGGCGGTCTTCCTGAAGAGATTTCGAAAGGCATGGCTGAGATACAAGACTTCTGCATCTGAAGCCGAGCACATAGCCATAGCACCCGATTCTCTCCTTCTTCGGCTTAGAAGAAAGCTAGAAGGGGAGGTCTTTAGAGATTGGAACGAGTTAGCCAGGAGCCATTCGATATGAAAGCCTACTCAGGGAGAGAACCCAGGTGAAAGGGAACCTAATCACAGGACCTTTAGTAACCTATCTGGCAGAACCTGTACTAGACATCGACGTCGCGGGGTACGTAAAAAGGCATCCACTGATGAGCAAAGAGTTGGCAATGAAAAGTTTCAAGGCCAAAGTGATGCGGAGGAACGACAAGGAATATATGATTCCAATACCGAAACGATGGGGTCGTCACTGTGGGTGTGGAATGGAGTGACGTGGGATTGGTCGGAAGGGTAATAGATGAAACGGATGACCGAAAGGATGTGTATGAACGGATAGGTTGAGATCAACCTCCACGAATATAGATACACCACCGTGAAAGAAGACTTGGATAGAACTCGCCTGTCACACGGATACAGACACACCACCAAAACAAGAACGAGGGCGAGGAACAACACGGAGGATAGAGGCACACCACCACCGGTTAATACACTCTACTCATTCTGTGCATGGAATCCTTCAAAGAAGAACGAGGTTGAAAGAGAATCCACTCCTTCAGACAGAAAGACAAAAGTCTAATGTGGGTTTAAAAGTCTAAATCAAATTTGTTTTCAGTCCTTACAAGGCAATGGCTTATCTAGGCTGCCCATAGAAAAAACAATAAAGGTAACAAAATAAAAGATAAAGGAAATAAATGAATATAAAAGATAGGATCATAAGATAAAGAGGGGAAATATATTATTTCCTCCCTACAAAATTTTAAAAGCTAGTGGAGCAGGCGCGACCCTTGGGCTGCAAGTTATCAGACGAACCATCAGATCGTAGCGTCCCTTTTGGTGCTCGTCGCTTGAGAGTTGTGTCGGTCGGTGCTCCTTTCGTCGCCTCGGGCACACGATGACAAGCAAGTGGAGACCTCAAGTAGGCGACGGTGAAGAGAGTTTGTCCTCAAACTCGCATCGTCGTCATCCTCCACAAGCGGAATGAGATCCTTGACATTGAAAGTGGCATAAACTCCATAGTTTCTAGGGAGATCAACCTTGTGGGCGTTGTCGTTGACGCGTTCGATGATCTTGAAAGGCCCTTCTGCTCGAGGCATCAGCTTGTTGTTCCTCAAAAGGGCATCCACAACTACGTTCTTCACTTCGGGTTTACTCTTGAGCACGGAGATGAAGGATTGAAGAAGTTCGACCCACTTCGCATTTCACCGACTAAGCTTGTGCTGACAATTATGTATTTGAGAGCTTCATGGTCAGTGTGTAGAACAAACACTCTAGGCAACAGGTAGTGGCTCCACGTCTCCAAAACTCGAACGATAGCGAGGAACTCCTTGTCGTACTTCAAGTATTTGATTTTCGCCCCATTGAGATTCTCAATGAAATAAGCGCCGGGTTTCCCTTCTTGCATCAACACTCCTCCTATTCCAGCTCCGGATGCGTCACATTCAACTTCGAACATCCTCGCAAAGTCAGGTAAGGCGAGAACAGGTGCTTCACTTAGAAACTCCTTCAGTCACTCGAAACTAACTTGTGCATCTGAGGTCCACTCAAACTTCTCTCTTTTTAGACACTCGGTGAGAGGGGCTGCGACCGAACTGAAACCTCGTATGAATCTTCTATAGAACGACGCTAAGCCATCGAAGCTACGAACATCGTGGAAATTCCTTGGCACTGGCCACTCCTTGATCGCTTCGATCTTGCTTTTATCAACCTTGATTCCTTCGCTTGATACTACAAAACCAAAGGAATACTATACTGGGTTGGAAGAACTCACACTTCTTGAGATTCCCGTACAACTTCAATTCAAAGATTGTGAAACACTGTGAGATGGTGTCCGACATGTTCGTTGGGACTGTAGCTGTAGATGAGAATGTCGTCGAAGTAGACAACCACGAACAGTCTGGTCGCGTTCGACAAACCAGAGGGAATCATCAACCATTCGTACAATCCATACTTGGTTCTGAAGGCCGTCTTCTACTCATCACCTTTCTTCATTCGAATCTGGTGGTAGCCACTTTGCAAGTATACATTTGAAAACACCTGCGCTCCATGCAACTCATCCAACATGTCATCTAGTCGAGGAATTGGGAAGCGATACTTCACCGTTATCTTGTTGATCGCTCGACTATCCATACACATTCTCTATGTGTCATCCTTCTTTGGTACCAATATAGATAGAACTGAGCAAGGGCTCAAGCTCTCTTGTACCAAACCTTTCTCCAGTTACTCATCGACTTGCCGTTGAAGTTCTTTCGCTTCCTCCGGATTTCGCTGTCTACAATCGCGAAACAAAATTTATCCTTAACGGTACACCTGGTATGAAAGATTCACTCACGTTTGTTCTCCTCACGAACTGATGTTGCATTCAAAGCCTTGCGGACAACTAGCAACTCTCCTTCATCTGGATACTCCTCAGTCCCCTCATGATCCAAAATAGGATCGACGTTCTCATCAAACTCTTCTCCTTCATCAAACAACTCTTTGATGACAACATTCCTCCTTGAGGGACACTCCGACGCCATGTGTCCCGTCCTTTGGTATTTGAAACAACGACGAATAGGATGTCACTCGTTCGTCTTAGCTTCAAGCCTAGTAGTCGACGATGGGGTTCTTCTTGGCGTAGTAGACGGGGATTTCGCATGGAAACTACACCCCTTGTTGAAAGGCGGGGCCTTCACAGATGGGCGGGTACTCGACTTCCTTGCGTGCTGCTGCTCAGCCTTGTGGGCAAGTGCTCGAACATCTTCAAACGACCAATATTGCTAGAGTTCAACCGCGTCAGCTACCTAGGGCTTAAGTCCTACCTAGCAAAGGGTTGCTCGAGGGCTTCTTGGGCATTGCATTGCAGCAAGAGTCTATCAAACTCCCTCTTGTACTCTGACACCGTTGAGATCTGTTGAATGCAACTTAAGGTAGAGATCTCGTCGATAATGCTCAAGCAAAAATCTATTACTCATAGCTCCTTTTATATTTTTCCACGTCCTTCTTTGCGGCGTTGATGATTGGTGTTCTCCGACCATAGGCAGGCGTACTTCTTCAACTGTAACGCTGCCATCTTAACTTTTCGATTCTCGGGCACCTCCTCGTAATCGAAGATGCGTTCGACCATATGCATCCAATCGATGAATTCCTCTGGGTCAAGGTTTTCCTCAGACTCCGGAATCTGAACACTGATCATTTGGGCTCTCCTTTCGGGTCGCCGGCTTTCTGGTGATGATACTCGTCGAGAAACATCACGCCATGGATTCTCTTCTTCGTCACTGTCTAATTGATTACGGGAAGGCGATCCAATTTGGGTTCACAACGATTGAAGTCGTTGCTGAAGATCACCGATTTGCTGCTCAAGCCGAGCAACGTGTGCTTCGTCAAGAGTCATACCACGTCTGAATCTTTCGACCATTGACAACCATGGGTTGTACAACAACCATGTGCACTACAACAACCTTGCTTTCGGATATCAATATGATACGAGGGCAGTAGTGATTCTCGGCTCTGGTTCCAAGATGATGCAGGGTCGGCAAGGAATAAATGACTCCAATACCGAAAGGATGGGGGACGTCGCTATGGGTGCGGATTGGAGTGACGTGGGAATGGTCAGAAGGGCTGAAGATGAAGCGGATGGCTGAATGGATGGGTTTGAAAGGATAGGTTGAGATCAACCCCCACAGAAACAGATACACCACCGTGAAAGAAGACTCGGATAGAACCCGCCTGTCACTCGAATACAGACACACCACCGTGAACAAGAACGAGGGTGAGGAACGACATGGAGGATACAGGCAGATCACCACTGGTTGATACACTCTTCTCAATCTGCACTTGGAATCCACCAAATGAAGATTGAGGTTGAAAGAGAATCCAATCCAACGAAAAGAAAGACAGAAGTCAAATCTGGGTTTAAAAGTCTGAATCAATCCTTAGAAGGTAAGGGCATATATAGGCTGCCATAGAAAAGACAATAAAGGAAACAAAATAAAAGATAAGAGAAATAAAAGAAAATAAAAGATAGGATCATTAGATAAGGAAGGGAAATATATTATTTCCTCCCAACAAGATCTTAAAAGCAGGTGGAACAGGGTAATGGAGCAGGTGCGACCCTTGGGCTATAAGTTGTTAGACAAACCATCATAACGTAGCGTCTCTTGGGTTGCTCGTTGCCTGAGAGTCGTATCGCTCGGTGCTCCTCTCGTCACGTTGCTTACTTGATGACAAACAAGTTGAGACTTTAAGTAGGCGACGGTGCTTGAGGTGTGGGCGAAACGACGACTGTCCTTATATCACAAAGCTTCTCAAAAACACAGGAATAAAGGAAGTACGCTTTCTACGAAGAAAGGGCCGATGAAATCTTTGAATTCATGCTCCAAAATGGACGGGTGCAATTGAAAACAGGTCATCGACTCCCTCGCACTGACATAGAGAGGTCAATGGACTTCTGTAAATGGCATGGCTCATTTTCCCATTCCACTAGGGACATATCACATTTAGGAACTTGTGCAGGATCTAACAAAGTCTAAGGAGTTGCGCTTCCATGACTCGGGAGACTGGGCTTTGACTTTGTCGCAACCTTTTGGTCAACTAGTCGAAATTAACGCCTTTGATGTTAATTGCTTGACTATCACCCCTTCATTGATGCATGGGAGTCGGGATCAATCAACTAAGACTGGCGAAACAATTATTGCCAATATGTTGTTCAAGCGGTTGGGGAGCAGAGGGATACTACAAAGCCCTGTTGATCTCAAGACCATGTAACATGATTGTTGCTCCTAGCACATGGATGCTTCACACTCTACAGACCGGTGCAACACCTTCAGGAAGTACCTGCTGATTGAAAGAAAAGCGAAGTGGTACGACCTCAACTACCTCGAGAAGATGGCCATGGGGATCAACAATGGCAGAGACCGCAGTAACACCCGATGAAATCCCGATAGTAGAAAGGTACTCCTCCGACTGGATTGAAAGAGTTCCATGCCCATGGAGAGCTCCTGAGATGGGGCATTCTAGGCGAAAGAGAGGACACCCAAATAGGGCTTCGTAGCAAAAAGCTCCCTAGATGACGTGCCATTGACCGCCTTAGACCTCAGCAGGTGGAAGGGAATACAGAGCAACAGGGTAGCATGACGGATCGCCCTCGAAGTGACATGGATGTTGTGAGGAGCGAAATTTTGCTAGCTCGATTTCTGACAGCTAATATGCTTTGTTACAGGTGCAAACATATAGCGGCGCATAAGGTACTTCTCACCCAAATGTGCCAACCATGCTGCAACCAATACTTCCTACTGCTAAGCAAACTAGCGGCTAAAGGGAAGATCCATATAGATACAGTCAACCCTTTATCAGGTAACACACTAGACTCCAAGTTGACATATCTCCCAGATTTTTCTCGTATAGAGAGACTACGAAAGGGTTATGACCCACGTAAAAGGGATTTTGTTCTGGTAAATAATTACCTACATACCTTTCAAGGACTCATTCCACATCTGCATTCCTAACAACCCAGCAGGGGATGCGTGGCAGAAGGTGGGCATGAAGCCACAACCTCAGCCACCCACCGAGGGAAAGAAAAGGCGGAAGGTGAGAAGGGCACAACACGCTACGGAGAAATGTGTCAGACCGGCAACCTCCGATGCTCATAAAGCTAAGGCGTCAAGCGAAACTAACCTCGGATCCGACACACTGAGTGACTACAACCTAGTTCAGTCTATCATTCCAACCCGAAACAAATAAAACGAGTTGCAACGTCCTCATGCATCCACCCGAGTTTGCTAAAAGGGAGGAAAGCAATGCAGACGTTAGTCTGTTGTTTTACCATAGTCACAATAACGACCCTGAAGTATCGCGGCTACCCTTGTACCTCTTCTCGAAGCATATAAACGCTTGGGGAGCGATGTAGCTAAGCTACAAAAGACTGACGCGAGCGTTGGTGGCTTTAACGGCATCACTTCTTCCTGCTTTGGTGTAGTGCCCGTCCGACTTCACGTCGGCACCCATGGAAAGAAAACGGCTTTCTTTGTCATCGACATAAAGCCAGTTTTTTGGTGCCCTACTCAAGAGGGACAAGCTGCACAAAGCAGGTGTCATTCCTTCTACCCTCCACTAAGAACTTTTGCTGTGGGGAAAACACTTATGTAAAAAAATGCTAACATTCCTACGTATGTGAAGGGGCAGTAAAGCAAGTTAAAGACATGATGGTAAAGCAGAGGCACTCGCTCGGACACTCGACTGTTAGGCCCTTAGTAGCACCGCAGTAGCAAATCATTCTAGCTGGATGGGGCGACAAACTGCAGACTGAGGCTGACGAAGACCTTACCCCACTCGAAAGAGATGTGTGCGAGGCATGATTAGAGGCGACAACACTAGGCAGCAGATAGAAACGAACTAGAAGCCCGACAACCCCCTCAATCTACCCTCGTCCAATGAAGAGTGATACACTCGACACAATATCGGGCATCCTAGAACTATTAGACAGATATAGGGCATCCAAAATAAATGGAGAACGGTGCAATGTACTCCTCAGACATGCCAAGACATGTTAAATATTTATTCAATTAATAAAGAAATCAACTTGGGGACCACCGATGCACCACGTGTTACCTACCTTAGCTCGCTACTACGCGAAGCAAAGTCGGGAAACATTTAAAAGTTCCTCCCTACTTACAAGGACTGTTTCGCCTGGGATTATGCGGACGTGCTTGGCCTCGACTGAAGCCTGTTCGAGCATCATCTCCCGACAAACAGTAATTTTAAGACTATGAAACAAACTCCAAGAAGGATGTCACGAGAAGTAGCCCTAATGGTCTAGGATGAAATCAAAAAGTTGTTCAAACCCGATTATATAAGGATGGCGAAATAGTGGACTGGATATCTAACATAATACCAGTCGTTAAGAAGAATGGCAAGATCATGGTATGAATATACTTTCGCAGCTTAAACAAACTGACACCTAAAGATGAGTACCTAATGCCTATTGCAATTTAATAGACAAAGCGGCGGGGCACGAGCTAATTTACTTCATGGACAGGTACTCTGGTTATGACCAAATCTTCATCGCGGAAGAAGACGTACACAAAACTGCATTCAGGTGTCCCATCAGGATATTCGAATGGGTCGTTATGCCATTCGGGCTAAAGAATGGTTGAGCCACCTTTCAGATGGTAATGAAACTCATTTTTAGTTCCCTAAATACAGACATTAGTAGAGGTCTGCATTGACGATGTGGTGGTAAAATCCAAGCGAAGTCAGGATCATCACGTCCATCTGAGTAAAGCGTTCGAAAAGAAAATAAAGCACAACTTAAGACTCAACCCGCTAAAATGTGCTTTTCGGGTTTGAAAGGGACAACTTCTCAGGTTTCTATTACACCAGTGAGGGATCGAGGTCGATCCCCTCAAGACACGTGCTATCAAGAACCTACCTGATACCCAAAACAAAAAAAAACTCGAAGTCTTCCTTGGGAGGGTCAACTACATACGTCGATTCATAAGGAATGTGATATCTAAGACCAGCGGCTTCTCGACGATCTTGAAAGACAAAGGGAAGGGGCAGGTAACTTGGACGCCGCAACATGAGTGTGCTTTCAAGGAAATAAAGAACTAGACGAGCCCTCTTGTGCTAGCGCCACAAGATATAAGGGCTCCATACACCCTTTACGTGGTCGAATCGCAGTTCCACATCGCTTCCATGCTGGCACAAGAGCAAAGTGGAGTCAAAAGGCCTATTGATTACCTCTCTCGACTCCACATAGATATAGAGCAGTGCAATACCCCCACTGAGAAGATATGTCTGGTTGTTTATTACCCGATGATCAAACTCTAACAACGGATCCAACGATGTATATGTCAACATGTCCAAAACACCCATAACCAATGTATTCTTTGACAACCCCCTACTAACGGGAAGAGTTGACAAATGGAGTTTAGTGTTTTCTGCCTACAACCTGTACCATAAGCCCTAAGCTTCAGTTAAAGGGCACACTTTGGCTGAGTTCATCACGCATTATGGTAGGGCAACATCGACTCTTCATTTGAGGACAACAACCTATATGGCAGGTGGTCCATTTGGTTCATGGGTCCTTTAACAAGTTCAGAGCAGGCATAAGGGTCTTTATCAAAATGCCCTGGGGCGACGAAAAGAGGTTGGCCTGCCGCCTTGACGGCGAGGTTACTAACAACGTAGCAGAATCTGATTTTGGCATTACAACTTGCTCTCGACTACAAATTGGAACGTGTAAGTATCTACGACGATTCCCAGTTAGTAGTCCAACAATTTCAGGGGCAAAGCAAAATGTCATGCCTCCCACCTGACCTGATATTGAGGCAGGATGAGAGAGCTCTTCGCGAAGGTGGGCTTAGCCGAAGTCATACATGTGAAAAGGTAAGAGAATCAAGAGGCCAACCAGCTAGCACAAAAGGCCTCTAGATTTGTGAACGACACAGAGTCGCCCATGGACGGTAACCTTATTCATAAGTAAACGTCCGGAATTTCAACGGGATGATGGAATACGGGATAAAGAAGTATGTGCGGCGGATATGTTCGAACAACAGAAAGACTGGCGGGAGCCGATACGGCAGTTCCTCGAGAACTCAGACGCAAAGGTCGAAAGGAGGATTCGAGTGATTTCTAAACACTATGTCCTCCTTGACAGGGTCCTATGCAGAAAGACCAATAAAGATGTTATCTAGAGGTTCATTAACTTGGACGAAGCCATCCCCGTCATGATAGAAACACATGACGAGACGAGCTCATCAAGCATGAATTAAGATGAGCTGGTCGATCAGACGACATGGGTTCTACTGGCTGTCATTAGTCAAGAATTTCATTGAAATGGCTCAAGCCTATCAACCTAACCAGCGATGCGGACCCGTAAAACGTACCCCTGCTACGGACATGAACGTCGTAGTGAAACCATGGCCTTTCAAGACACGGGAGCTAGACATAATGGGGGAAATCCACCCACACTCGAACAAGGCAGATGCATATATACTTGTCGCCACAGACTACTTCACCAAGTGGGTAGATGCGACGACTTATAAGACCATCAATCAGAAGGACATAATCGAATTTATAAACAACATCATTATCTACCGGCACGGCATTCCCCAAAGTAGCGTGATGGACAGTGCAAAAGTGTTCAATGGTGAAATTATGGATGAGTTTGTAGAGGTCTTTGGGTTCAAGGTACTTAACTCATGCTCGTATTACGCTCAATCTAATGGGCAAGCGGAAGCTTCCAATAAGCTCATTTAACGAGTCATATAGAGGATGATCGGAGACAACCCACGCACATGTCTGCTTCAGAAGATGTTGTAGGCACTCAAGGTAACAAAAACGAGAGAGCATGGCCATTACCCCATTCAATTTTGTGTTTGGCCACAATGCTATGCTCCCCATAGAAGTATTATACAGATCGCCTAGGCTTCTTAAACACCTCCGAGAACACGAGTGGTATGAAGAAGACATGCACATTGAATTGGAAGGACTGGAAACCACCATAACCAATGTGCTAAACCACCTAGAAGCTCATAAGAGGAACGTCGCCCATTACTACAACGAGAGAGTAGTACCCCGGTCATTCAATAAGGGAGACCTAGTACGGAAGCTACGGTTGCCAGAAGACGCATGCAACTACTTCCACAGAAAGTGGACGCTGAAGAGGAATCAATTGTTTACGACAATGGGCGACAAAGAGGGAACCATACCCTGGTAACTAACAATGTAACTAAAATGGAGTACTTGTCACTTGATGAATGCTTCTTCGTGGTTCAGGGAGGGGCCTTCGGGAGCATCAAGTTGTCTTTTTTAGTAGGCTTCCATAAATGAGACGAGGTCTCTAGCATCCTCCAGACGTCAAACCAGGCCCGGGGGAAAATCAGGAACCGACCGCCGAACACCTTCGCTTGGATAGTGACTCTCGGATAATCTGGTGACTGGAGCCGTTCGGATAACCCAGAATCAGTAAGAGGCACAGCAACACGCTCACCTAGTGGGCAGTTCCAAGATTCAAAAAAGGGAACTCCTAGAGAATGGGTGAAACCCAACTGGCGCGCATAAAGCTGGGGATTATAAAACTCAAAAAGTGGGCCAGCCGCATCTGTTCCCACTAAGTGAAATCAAAGTTGAGTCAACAATCATCGAGAGATGAGCGTTGGCTAGAATGATTCATATTCTCCAAGCGGAAAGTTTCCCATGCTGGAGGGAAAGGCCGCCAACTAGAGATTACTCCTGCAGAATCTTCGATGTGCCCATCCATCAATGGTAGGATGCAGCCGACAACGCTGAAAGAAGACAAGTATTTAGCAAAACTGGCCAAGACCTTGTCGTTTCGCTCGAGCATCGTGTCTAGAAAACATGTGAACCATGGAAAGTATAAGACTAACCAGAAGTAGACGATCCACAAGGAACCGTTCGCTGGGCATATGGAAAAACTAGTTCCATTTGTCGCGACCTGGCAGAGGCCATGGTAAACCAGACTCAAGTGGAAGGGACCAAAGGCTAAAGCCTCTTTGATGTCTATGTTAGCAGGTTCAACTAGGCTGGTGGCAACCCCAACCCTGGACTGATTAGGACACTTCCCTCGGTTGCAATGGATATACTTGGACAGCTATTCCAAGTAGAACTCGAATTCTATCAGGGGCCCCCACTTGTCGACTGAAATAGACATGTGCGACTTGTTCATCTCGCTAATGCGCTCTAAAGAATTGAACACCAGATCAGAACGCCGGTGATCGAACCGAAGGGGGGCTCCAAAAGGCCGACATCATGTCAGAAACCGATGTCTTCCAAGGTTATAGACTTGGGTCCCCTTGGGAGATAGAAGCAATTAACAACAGGGTTCCAAAAGGATAGGAACCCAGTGAACACTCGAAGGTTAGGCTCCAGAGCGAGAAACATCGATCAAGGTTCTTATCTCAATCGCCTTCCATGCATCGCGTTTCTTCTCCATCCACTTGGACATCCAAGAGCTGTACTCGGCCCTCTCCTTTAGGAAGAAAACTAGCGAAGATTCGCCTCTATCGTTGGGCTATTCCACCTCGTTGGCTTAAAGTCACCAAGAGAGAAGGTAGCGGACAACCTACTGGTGAAAAGCAACGACCTTCGACCTGAGAGAGTTGATGGAGCGCGGATGCAGGGATGAATAGACCCATGCTTTGTTAATTCGGCATCGGTAGGCCAAGGTCGTATTCTGCATCATGACTGGGGAAAATAGGGAACCTTGTTGCCTCGGCATAGACTTGTCGAAAAACTGCTTCGTTGCCCTCTTCGTTGGTTGGGGCGACGAAACCAGCTGAGTCGAGGTGATTGTCGCCATGAAGGTTGGAAGATCGCTAGTGTTTTTTGGGTTTAAAGCAAGGAATACGGACGGTTTCTGAATGCGCGAGCCGGAAACCGACAAAATATTTAAGGCCCAAAAAAGCGTCGCTTCTCCTGGAAACTGATTCGAAGGAGGTGGAAAGGCAAAGAGATTCAAGTTCATGATTCATTACATGAGTTTGTTTGAAAGCTAGTGTACCAATAAATGAAAATGAAATATAAACAACTCAGTCGACGTCACTTCTTCTTCTAGACCCGTGCTGAGGAGGTAAAAACCCTTGAGCTCTACGAGCTACATAAGGGTTTATCCCAGGAAGGCGAAGAGGAAGACACAGGATACCTGGTCCGTTCCCATGGGTAGGAAAATCCTTGGCTGCAAGTTGAAAACTTCACCGCATAGTGAAGATTTTGTTGTGGCTAGAATCTTTTGAATGAGGGGACCCTGGTATTCGCATCTGAATCCACATCAGACCCAACAGAGGCCGTTGGGAAATTGAGCTTTTGGCAATGGTCTCATCCATGGAGTTCTTAGGCCCGAAGAGGTTTGAAATCACCTCGGGACCGGGAAGGTCAATTCAGTCATAACACAACTTGGTGCTAAAAACTGTCTCACCGCAGCTCCGCTCGGGATCTCTCCCCTTTCCCAGAAAGGAGAAAGAGATTTTATGAGGTGGAGCATACCGCTTGCATAAGGTGCTGGACATAGGTCAGGTAGAATGAGAAAAGGCTGGAGGCTCATAATCCTAATGTTTTCAAAGGTGATAGTTTGCGATTAGGAAGTTGATCCGAATGTCGCCATTTATAGCGGGATTATGAGGAAGGTAAGATTTATGACAGAAGATATCATGGCAGAGATTTCGAGGAATTCAACGCCGACAACATGCACACGAAATATATGCATAATATTTATTTTTGTATTCACGTAGGGCATAGTATAAATAGTTGTTCTTAGACATTGTACAAAGAAGCTCTAATAGACGGACATAGTCTTTTTATTTTCAAGTATTTAGGCGTTCAAGCATCCTGACGTTCTAGCGATCTTGTGCTCTTGCGATCTTGTCCTCTCTGAAGGCACTGTCTGTCGGTGGCATTCGTGAGTGCTTCCGCTTAGGGTGTCATTATGTTGCCTTCTCCTTTATTCTTTCATTCAAACGGCAACCACACATATTCAACGAACTTCGGAGTACCAGTTATTCATAGTGCCTAAGATTTCCAACGTGCTCGGATTCGGCTTGTCCAGCCGTTACTTCCGGGGCAAACAGGGCGGCCGAATCTTCTGCCCACGAAAGTTAGCCACTTCCGTTAGAGCATATGTTTGCATACCCATTGTGTCTAACTTCGGAAATCACTCCTGTTTCGGCTTCTCTATATATTTGAGGTGCGTCCTAGCTCATTTTTTGCATCTTACCCGTGAATGGGATATTCATACATGGCCAGTGCACTTGGGGAATGGGCAGTGGTTGCTTACCCGATGAAATGCGCGTCGTGGACACACTTGACATAGAAATTTATTGAAACATTTTCATATGAATACTACATTGAATCTTTCTATTTACGCCTTTTATGCTTAATTTGTATCCGTACACGAGGAGAAACAATTCTTTCAAAGTTAATCGTTCATAATAGTGTCCCCTATTTATCTATCACCTTTGAAAAGCAATATCAAATCACATAATCTATACAAAATTGTCAAACTGTCTGATCTAATGAAAACAGTTCCACGCGTACCGATACTGCAAATTGTGGGCGAGCTCATCAAGCAATAGCAAACAATTTTATCAGAATGTATATAATAATGCAAGTGTTGTTGAAATTGCTGATGCGTAAGAGACAAAAGCAATGATCAAATAATGGTGTCTTTTTCTTTGGGCAAAAATTACGTGTGGGTTTGACGTTTGGTTTAATAAATTATCACGTTTAGTTGAGACGTAACAATACTTCATTTTCTTAATTTTTATAAGCAGGTAAAAAATATTATATTGTTGCCCGTTTACTTGAGAATCCAAGGAAACCGATCGGGTGATGGCGTTTTTCCATTGTTATTTTCTTGAACGTTGATTGCTTTCATTCTTCGTAAAATCGAATATAATCTTTTGTTTAACTGCTAGCCGTCAATAAGCCAACCAGTCCTTTTTTTGGGGCTTCCTCAACCTCTTTTAATTCTTTTTTCTTTGAATTTCTTTATAAAGGAGTACCATTTCAAAAGGTAACATTTATATATATGTATATCGCTCTTATGCCTTGTTTGAAAATTGAATTATTTAGACCGGTCGCAATTAAGTTTTGTAGTTTTGAATGTTTCTTTGTTTTGGATTCTTATTTCAAGGTGGATTTTCAGCTGCCTCTTAGTGTAGTGGGGATAACATTTTGCATTCCATGAGTCAGATAACCGAACCCTTTGACTAGGAAAGTTTTTTTGCTTTTTTATTTTGAAAGAACAATGGAACCTATGTAATCAATAAAATGAAGAAAAAATAATAATTAAATGGCGGTGATGATTTAAATTTTATAAGGTAAAAATATATACTCTAACCTATAAAAAAAATAATTTTAAAGTTACATTTTTATTCCAGTTATTATTTTCATGGATTTTATTTCAGGTGTTTCCAAATTCCTTTAAAATGTACACGAATCATAAAACCCCACTTCCTCTACAACAAGTCTCTTTCATCATCCATCTAAATTAGTAAATTAAAATATTTTCATTTTAACTATATAAATATAGATTTAATAATTATGCTTGAATTTTAATTTGCCTTTCTGGAAATATCTTATTTCACGATCAACTTTCAATAATTTAATCGCGAGGGGTGGTCACGCAATGCACGCCTAGGGTTGGCAAAACGTGGAACATGGTTAGTGTTCAAATATTATTTTGATATTCAAAAATATTTTTGAGAGAAACGCAATAAGAATTCATACACAACCCAATTTTTCCAGTAAATACACAAAATCCTTTGAATTCAAAAGAGTTTTGTATGACATGATAACTAAAAACGATACAATAGACCATATAAGGGATAGTTATACGATAACTTAACACATTTGTACATTATGTCCATTTCAAGTAACAATTAAAAGTTTCTTGGCTATATAAAAAATGATCATAAATCCATTAAAAAAATAATGTAAGCAATTGCATAATTATAAATTCATCACTTAACTATGTTGTATTGTATCAAGTTGTTGTCGTCATCCCACTATATTGTTAACAAATTGGACAATTAATAGTCGAGTGACACATTTTGGAATCAGGTTTTAGAAACTAAAAGAAGCTGAGATTATTTTCAACAATATAAATATGCTTAAGGTTTATGGGTAACACGATAGCTATCCATATTCAACTCGTTATTATGTTATTTAGTTTACCGATGGATAAATTAGCGAACACGAACTCGTTAGTATCGCACGATGTTTTCATACACGTTCGCCGGGCAAACTCAACTAATGTCGTTTCCTTTCCTCTGTGCTATTGAACACAGCCAAACGCTAGTTGTATGAAATAATATATAAGTAGATGAAGGGAGGCCCAACCTCACAAGTAAAACAAAATGGACATTGTCGTCCTCCTCTTGGTCTTTGCTTTCAGCTCCTATCTCCTATATTTCTCTTACCAGTTGTCCCTCCATTTCTTCCCGCGCAGATGTGGCAGCAACCGGCCTTCCACCCTTCCCCCAGGCCCGCCTCCCCTCCCCATCATCGGTAACCTCCTTTCCCTCGGTCGTCTCCCCCACAAGTCCCTCCACAACCTCTCTCTTACCTACGGCCCCATCATAAAGCTCTCCCTCGGCCGTATAACCACTGTTGTGGTCTCATCCCCTTCCCTCGCTAGGGAGATCCTGCAGACGAACGACTCTTGCTTCTCCAACCGCTTTGTTCCAGACTCCATTACTTCCCTCGGTCATCACCATCTCGGATTATCCTTCATGCCGATCTCCCCCCTGTTCAAGACCCTTAGGAGGATATATAACACCCAGATTCTTTCATCCCGGAAGCTCGACAGCAACCAGCACCTACGCAAGGAACAAGTGCAGCTTCTCGTCCAGGATGTTACCACGTGTGCACAGGATGGCCGGGCAGTAAACATCGGCGAGGCATCCTTTAGTGCTGCGCTAAACCTGCTGTCGAAAACGGTGTTCTCCGTCAATCTGGAGGGCTCGATCGATGGCTCTAGAATCAGGGAGCTTAAGGAGCTTGTGACGAACATCATGATCGAGGCGGGGAGTCCCAACATCGCAGATTACTTCCCGACACTCAAGAGATGGGACCCCCAAGGAAGGAAGAGGAGGCTGGAGTCATTCTTTGTAAAAATGTTTGATATTTTTGATGAGATGATAGAGAAAAGGATCGAAGGAATGGGGCAGAAAGGCTGGCGACGGAAGGATGACGTGCTTGAGATCTTGTTAGATATCTGTCAGGAAGAGGATGAGGAGGCTGTCGACCTTGTCTTAATCAAGCACTTGTTCCTGGTAAGTTCCATCCAGTCAGTTTGGTTACAATCTAATGTCCACGGTAAGCTGTGAAACCTTCCTGTTTCTTATTTTTTTTGAGACATATATAGGATGTCTTCGCTGCGGGAACTGACACGACATCCAGTACCTTGGAGTGGGCGATGACGGAACTCCTTTGCAGTCCTGAGAAGTTACACAAAGCGCAATCTGAGCTTCGTGATGTGATTGGCAGAGGCAACCTAGTGGAAGAATCGGACCTCCCTCGCCTGCCCTACTTACAGGCAGTTATCAAGGAGACGTTTCGTCTCCATCCACCAGCTCCATTGCTTCTCCCGCGCATCGCTGGAGAGGAGAAGCCAGTTGGCGCGTATGTCATCCCAAAGGGGGTGCAGGTGCTAGTGAATGTCTGGGGGATGGGAAGGGACCAAAGAGTGTGGGGAAAGAACGTAGGGGAATTCATGCCGGAGAGGTTCCTAGGAAGTCAAATTGATGTCAAGGGACGAGACTTTGAACTCTTGCCGTTTGGCGCTGGGAGGCGGATATGTCCGGGGATGCCACTGGCAATCAGGATGTTGCACGTGATGCTTGGGTCGCTGCTTCGGAACTTTGACTGGAAGTTCGAGGACGGTGTCACCATAGAGAACATCGACATGGATGAACGCTTCGGGATAACAGTGCAGAAAGCACAACCACTGAAAGTAGTTCCTTTGGCTGTTGCTACTTAAAAAGACCATGTTTGCTACCATGCAAAAGCACGCTTTAGTTTGAAGTTAGTCAAAGATCCGTCTCGCTTCATCTCGGAAGAATTCCTCAAGGATCCCCTCTGTTTCAAATAATCAACGCTTTTGTCTTCTTCTATCTCTCCGGGTGAACAGTACGGAAATTACTTGTGATGTTTGGTAGTTCCGCTGCGATCATTTTATATGAAGTTCCCCTCTAAATGAATTAGAATAAATGACTTGTTTCTTTTTGGACAAGACTAGCCCCAGCATAACGGGATATAATGTTAGGAATATGCACTGGTGTTGTGTGTGTTATTTGGTCAATTGACTTAAGACCGGTAGGATTGAGTTCAAACAATCTTTGATTTAATATATTTCTGGTATTATTTAAATATATATGAATTTATTTCGTATTATTATATACGTGGTCCAACCCTGATCTACACATGTGGTTTTGGCGACACGAGAATTCGGATCCGCTCCCTCGTTGCCTTCTTATCTTTATCTTTATTCGGTTCCCAAGTCATTGTGGAGATCATCCCCTCAATTTTTAATCGGTCCGCCGATACCCTCGCTTGATTATGTCCAAAACCCCATGAGAAAATCTCAGAAGATGGGCTATAGGCAGCACATGGCCAATAGAAGAATGTTCGAGATGATTAGAAGCGTACGTTGCCTTCCCCCATCCGTGATGGTGTTTTCTAAAACATTTTGATGTCGTTTAACCCAAGCTAGGGACAGGAGCACTCAAGAACCTGACCAAACAAAGTAAGGATCTCAGTCGAAATGTCAACCTAATCGAGTGAAGTTACCTTCGAGTGGCTTATTTGAGATGCATTTTCTCAGTCGATTAAGGTAATTCATCCTGGACGACTCCCTCACCATGACGACTAGGACAAAGCATATTAAGAGAATTGATGCCTTATCCCAAGGCAATCATTTCTTACCTTAAATGCATGCAAATCAAGTTATGTATGGGACTGACTACTTCCTCTGCAAATCTTTGTTTCCTAGTTTGCTTTTATTTTCCTAAATTTTATGTTGGGGCGACCCCTATATTAAGAGCAGCCATGCAATCTTTAGAGCATCATTCAGAAATTAAGTTTGAAAACCTTGTCCGACTGTGTCTTTTGTATCTTATTCTGTGTTTGGAGGATTTCGTATCTTTATCCTCAACGTTGTCCCTTGCCCTCATCCTCATGTTAGTGTTAGGAGTGAGTTTATTTGAGTTCTTCTACCATGTGGTGAAATATGTATAAATTGTTATTATTTCTTAACCTATCATTCACCTCACCCAATTCGTATTTATTGCCAAACACCCATTTGGACCACTCTCATCACCCTTTCCGTAATGACCCCGTATCATCTGGTTTCAGAGTACATGATTAAATCAAAGGCCGAAAGTTATTGCTCTAGTCAATCGTTGGATGAATTGCCACCAGAATACCATCGACCGAAAAGAAGAACCCCGTCGATAATATACGCACGTTCTCCGGCCTACCACGCGCGTGGTGAAGAATTTCATTTAGTCTTTCGACAAAAAACTAATCCACAAGGAATTTTTTTCTCTATAGACTAAAGAGGCGGCTAAATCCCTTTTAAAAGAAAACTCCACAAGGTTTACAATTTCCTTTTAATTTAAAATACAATTATATAAATATAAATGGCATTATCTCTAATAAATTAAGACCAAACTTATCTAAGATTATTATATGTTATCTCAAAACATAAATTTTTCATACGTAAATATCATGTGATTATCATAACTAAATACATTTTAATTCAGAATATCATATTCACATCCATATGTGACATACTAATGTATATTTTCATACTTGTTCTACTGTGATGTAACCCTGTGGGATCCCGTCACTTGGGTTATGAAATTAAATATTTTTATTTTGAAATCAAAGATACAGTTAGCCAACATATAATGATCTCCAAATAACGTAAATGAATTACACTGGGCAAATCGTGATCCTAAAGCAGTATAAAATTTTTTAGTTAATTATTTGTCTCATGTTATCCAAATAATCCCTAGGTACGAATGTGTCATCCTTGCCGTCGATTTCCGAAATTCGATCTCATATGATTAACCATATAATCTTTGTGTGATTTTATGTAGCAACACCTTTATCAATCCCAATTACGGAGACCGTTTGATGGCACCAACAAAATACTTTTTACACGTTGGAGTGAACCAACTCAACCATAAACTTCAAAACACATATGAAATACCAATAATACAAATACAATCTGAATAATATTTCATACCAAGTTAATCCAGTCACCTAAACCCTGTTATATAATTTGTGTGATTAGATAGAAAGCTCCTTATCACATAACCTGTAAAGCAAGGTCATAATCAAATCCACAAACTAATCTTAATCGATAATTAGTTTTTCTTCCTAATTACCAAGACTAGTGACATTTTGGAGAAAACTTAATAAAAAAATGGAGTTTTACAACTCGGGCCATCAACCTTTGTGATGCATATATATTATGATAACTTAAATGATAAAATTATTTAGTAATAAACTAAGCATAAAACAATAAAATTGATTCGGTACAAGAAACACTTCTACCAAAAGATGCCTAAGTCTATAATAAAGCGGCGTCATTCTCGTTTCTGTGAACAATAGCATTAATTGAGCCTCATTTACAATGATCCAATCTTTAGACCAATTTACATATATGCATTTTGACATTTGGCAATTACAGAGGTTGATTATATTGTGAGATAACAAGGCCATTCATATTTGAGCCTATTGATATAAGGACCATCGACGATGATACAAGGACCGCGACGTACCATCGACTAGAGCAGTCAACTTGCTCATCATCGACTAACTTACACAACGTCGAAGTAAGGGTTCGTCGAAACTAGTCACCATCGAAGTACGGATACGTCGAAACAAGCCGTCGAAGGAAGCCTTCGAAACAGAAGCAACTCCACATCGAATGCATTCAAGTTCCCAGATCATTCATGCATTAGCATTTATGTCTATTGCATTTTCAATAAGCCATTTATAGTTCCTCCATGAATCTGGCCATGCATGCATGTTATCTAAGTTCATTTATGTACTTGTTCTAGTGATCCCTATATAATGGGCGCCCTTGTAAGCATTTGAAAACCCTTTGATCAGATTATAAACCCTTTGTAAGGCTAGAACAGATGGTGCCTGGAGCTGTCAGGCAGGACGATCCTTGTCTATACAGGAGTTCGTACCCTGCCTACATAGACAGAGACTTTCCCCTGCCTAAGGGATACAGAGTACCCGACTTCACCCGTTTTTCAGGGGAAGATGAGATGATGCCTATAGAACATATAGCCCGGTTCAACCATCAAGCTGGAGATTCTGCAGCCAATGACTTTTGGAAGCTGAAATTATTCCCGAACTCACTCACAGGAGATGCTTTCACATGGTATGCGAGTTTGCCTCCCGAGTCAGTAACGTCATGGGCGGAAATGCAGTTTTTCTTCATGAAAGCATTTGCTCGATTAGACACATCCGTGTCAATCTTCGAGGTGATGAGGCTTAGACAGGCCACTGGGGAACACTCAAGACAGTTCCTTATGCGTTTGCGAAAAGCGCTGCTCCGTTGTAGACCTGCAATTCCTAAAAGGGACCAGTTGATGATCGCGTTAAACACGTTGTCTATGCCTTTCAAGAAGATGTTACAACGCGAAAGGTTCAACAATCTTTATGACTTGGCCAGGAGGGCGACTGAATATCATCAGTTGTTGATGGAAGAAGCCCAGTCTAAGCACACATATCAGTTGGAAACCTTTGAAGTAGACATGGCCGAGTTCGTGAAAGGCGAAGTAACGGTTTGTGAACCATTAGCAAGGAAAAATTCAAAAGCAAAAGCATCTCAGAAATCTGGCGAAGAAAGAAAGTATTCTTTCGACGTAGACAAGGCGGATGCAATTTTCGACTGGCTTTTCCAACAAAAGCGGATTAAGCTAAAACCGGGTCACAAGACCCCTTAGACGGAGAGAGAGAAAACTAGGAATTATTGCAAGTGGCATGGTTCGTTCACACATATGATCAGGGATTGTCTATCGTTTAGAAATATAATTCAAGACCTTATAGAGTCAAAAGAGTTATGCTTCCCTGAAGTAGACGAAGTCACTATGGTCGACGACAAGCCTTTTGACGATGAAATCGCCACTCATATGTTTGATGTTTCTGATGTAGACATCAATTTAATTGAGACTAATACTGATTTTTCCCTACAGGACGTAAAGATCCCCGGGGAAACCATGATATCAAATGCCCTTTTCCGCCGCTTAGCCGACAAAGGTGTAGTCACCTGCCCAGTCAAGGAAGTGGTGTCCAACCTTTGTTGTTGGCATATGGACGACACGCACACCACTGATAGGTGCAACACTTTTAGAAAGTATCTGTAAAACAATCAGGAGGATGCCTGGTATGACTTGACTCCACTTGAGGAAGTGGCAATGGAGATAGTTTACCCTTGTTCGCGAAGTGCCTCTAATGACTTGCAGAGGGGGTTTAGGAGCCCTCAAAGCGTGGAGCGCAGGCTAGCTATCCAAGGAGGAAGAGGTGGCCCCCATGGTCGAGGCAGAACACTTGAACAACAGCACCGCGCTTTAGAGCGCCTCAAACGACATCTGGAATTTAATGACCCGTCTGTCCAACAAGGGGCAGAGTTAAGACAAGAGAAAACCGGTTATACTGGCGAGAAGCACCCCGGAGCTGCAAAAGGGGACATCCCTGACAAAACTCAGCAGTTGGAAAGATCACAGGAGAAGGGGGTTAAGCAAAGGTATGGAACGTCTAAGGTAGATATCCAGGCACTTCGAACGGGACCACCAAGAGCCCAGTTCCTAGATGAGAGGATGCTTTGTCAGAAATGCAAGCTAATAGCTCATAATAGAATCCTGATTACTCAACTCTGCACCCCGTGCTGTGTCAACTATTTCCTCAAGCTTGTAGACTTGTCATCAAATGGGGAAATGGTGATCAAACCTGCTCAATCTGCAACTACAGATACTTATGAAACTAACAATTATCCAAAAACGCAACAGGTACCAACGCGAACAGTAGTAGGATACGATCCGTTCGCTGGAGACTTTGTCGAGGTACGTCAATCTTTCCCTGGTTATAAGAAATCAAGGGTAATCAAAGTGGTTAACCCCTCGAAACATTGGCAGAGAGCTATTGGCAAAACGTTTTTGCAACCAAAGGCTCGTAAGAGAAGGGATAGACGTCTAAGTCACGTCGCTAAAAGGCCCAGACCTACCACCTCAGGGGCCGCCTTGCCTGCTAAAGTGTATATGAAGGAATCAAACGCTAAGGCAGAGCATATCGAGTCTACGGACCATTCGGAGGGCCCTGACTCGAGTTTTGATTACACCCCTCTTCGGAGTGAAATCCCAAGTGATGCTGATGGAGAAAAGAGGCCAATTGTGAGTTGTAACGCTCTCACCCTGCCTGTAGACTTCGCCAGGCTCCAACTCCGTGACAGCGTTCTGTTGGTTCTTCAAAACTTCTCCTTTACCACCTTCATTTTCATTTTGGCTGTTCGCATTTCTCCCTACGGGGTTTTCACCCGAATTGACCTCTTGCAGGACTTCCTTTATGTCTTTTGCAGTAAGTTCATCTCCCCATCCTGATGAAGCGATTTGGTCCGTCTCCGGCTTGGGATGCGATGTCCCATAGTCCACAATATAATCATATTTTCCAGATTGTTGACCATAAGGACCTACAGTAGGGTCGCCTAGCTTATATCGTTGCTCCAATGTAAGATCCTTGAGAGTCTTGCTCATTTTTGCATGCAAGATACCTTTGTCACAACAAGAATATTCATCAGCCTTAATAATCTCAACTTTGAAATCAAGCCATAACCTCAATTCTCTATGCAACATAGACGGGATGGCTGCAGCTTTATGGAGCCAATTGCGACCCAGCAAATCATTGAAGGTGGGAATTATGTCTATTACGAAGAAAGCAGTTTCCTTTCCCTAGCAACCCACCTCTAGGTGCACAGAGAAGACCCCTAAACATTCAGATTTTCTACCATTAATACCACTCACGGCAACGTTGGTTTTAACCAAGTCGTGAGGTTTGTATCTAAGCATTCTGAACCTGGATAGCAGAAGCACGTTTATCGTTGCTCCATTGTCTACAAGGACCCGACTCACCACGGTACCATCAAAGGTAGCGGTGATGTACAAAGAATGCATGTGTTCCTTCTTGCTGTCAGATGGTTTCTTCAACCAATGAAGTGGAAAACCTGACGGATAAACTGGTGAACAAGGAAGAGGTACCTTACCTCTTACGATTTCCACGAGTCGAAATATGGTTAGGGCTCTTATGTGTCTGGAACTTATCCTAAAAAGGGAATGAAGTGGCCGCCGATGTCCTTCGATGACTCCAAGTCTACCAAGGGAGTCACTGCCGTAGACAACTTATCTCTTGGCTCTCAATAAACTCGAAAGCGCTTACAGCGCCCGATGCTTGTAATAAGCCCGTGTCTACCAATTTAGGTGGCACCGAGGGCCGCGAATCTTTGATGATGCCGTGTGATCCATTAGTTAGTATCAATTTGGGAAGCGAGGCTTCTCCTAGGATTCTTTTCATCAGTTCTTCAGTTAATAAAGAACTTTTTAATGCGATTAGAGGAGTGCTTGAAGAATTTAAGGACTGCTTCACCTGGGATTATACTGAGATGCCAGGTTTAGATCGTAGACTAGTGGAGCACACTCTTCCCATCAAGAAAGACTTTAAGCCGGTGCAACAAGCACCAAGGCGCATGACTAGGGAAGTGACACAGTAAGTCTTTGAAGAAGTTAAGAAGATTTTTCGAGCAGGGTATATAAGGACGTCACGTTATACGGAATGGATTTCCAGTATCGTACCCATATTGAAAAAGAACGGCAAAATCAGAGTCTGTATAGACTTTAGAGATTTGAACCGCGCTACTCCAAAAGATGAGTATCCCATGCCTGTTGCGGATGATCTTATAGATAAGACGGTAGGGCATCAGGTTATGTCATTCATGGACGGTTTCTCCGGTTATAACCAGATCTTTATCGCAGAAGAGTATATACATAAAATGGCATTCAGATGCCCCTTAGGAATTTTCGAATGGGTAGTAATGCCATTTGGACTAAAGAATGCTGGTGATACATATCAGCGAGCAATGAATGCTATATTTGACGCTTCTCTTGGCAAGACAGTGGAAGTCTACATCGACGATAGAGTCGTTCAGTCGACAAAGGAAGAACTTCATGTCGACCATATTAGAAATGCATTTATAAAAATGAGAAAGCATCAACTTAAATTAAACCCACTTAAATCCGCCTTTGGAGTTAAAGCGGGGCAATTTTTGGGTTTCTTAGTACATCAACGCGGCATTGAAGTCGATCAAAACAAGGTAAAAGCTATTCAGAATTTAGTAGTAGCAGGAAGTAAAAGAGAATTACAGGCTTTCCTTGGAAGGGTGAATTACCTACATAGATTTATCGGAAATGTCGTAGGGAAGACTGAGGCGTTTGTCAACCTACTAAGAGGAAAAAATGATTACAAGTGGAAAGAGAAACACGAGGAAGCGTTCAACGCTTTGAAAAAATATTTAACACACCCACATGTCCTGATACCCCCGTAGTACGGGAGACCTTTCATTCTCTATGTGGCTGCCACTAAAACGACTATAGGGGCTATGTTGGCACAAATGGATGAGAGTGAACGTGAAAGGGTTGTTTATTACTTATCAAGGCAATTGACACCAATTGAAGTTAGGTATGCTCCAAAGGAAAAGTTGTGTCTATCGGTATTTTATGCCGTCATAAAACTTAGACATTACATCGGGAACAGCGAAGTCCACGTCGTATCCAAGTTGCCCATTATCAAATATTTCTTTGAGAGTCCATTATTAGGTGGACGGATTAGCAAATGGAGTTTGATTTTGTCTCCATACGATCTGAGATATAAGTCTTAACAGTCGGTCAAGGGACAGGCGCTGGCTGATTTTCTAGTCGACCACGACCCGGACTTGTCTATTGAACAAGAAGAGGCAACTGAAGAGGTCTGGCAGGCATGGTTCGATCGCTCGTCCACTAAGAATGGAGCTGTGATAGGAGTTCATATAATATCCCCGATGGGTAAAGACATCAGACTAGCTTTTCGTCTACAAGTAATACCTACTAACAACGCTACTGAGTATGAAACATTGATAATAGTACTAAAGGAACTCATGGCACTAAAGACGAAGCAAGCACGTGTCAGGGGAGATTCTCTGTTGGTTATCAACCAAGTTAACAAAGAATGCACATGTCAGGGCAAGCTACTGCCTTATTTCGAGACGGTACAGCGGCTAGTCACACAGTTTGAGGATATAACTTTTCAATTCGTGGGGCGTGATGAAAATGTAGTAGCTAATAGCCTAGCACAGGTAGCCTCGGGAAAAAAAAACAGGACAGAACAAGGTAGCATACCCGAAATAGGATCGCATCTGCAGTCAGATGACAACATCATGGCCGTAGACATAATGAGCCAAGATAAAGATTGGAGGAAACCTACAGTAGACTTCTTATCAGACCCTAGTCAGAAGGCCAAGCAGCGAATCAAAGTTCAGGCGCTGTCATACGTCCTCTTGGACGGTGTTCTCTATAGAAAGGATACAAGCGGAGTCCTTTTAAGATGCGTAGACTTAGATGAATCTACTCCAATAATGTTGGAGACCCACGAGGGACTCTGTGGGTCGCACCAGGCGGGGATTAAAATGTGTTGGATTATTCGTAGACATGGTTTTTACTGGCTATCAATGATGAAAAATTGCATTGAGATGGCTAAAGGATGTCAAGAATGCCAACGACATGGCCCACTAACTCGTGCTCCAGCAGCTGACCTTACCCCTGTGATTAAACCTTGGCCCTTCAGGACCTGGGCTCTAGATGTGATAGGGGAAATTCATCCTCACTCTAGTCGAGGGGATGCGTTTATCTTGGTAGCAACAGATTACTTCACTAAGTGGGTAGAAGAACAAGTCTACAAAAAAATTGACCATAATGAAGTCATTAGTTTTTTGCGGACTTGTATCATTTATCGATTCGGCATTCCCCAAAATATTGTTGGAGACAACGGGACGGTTTTTAACAACACAAGAGTGAAGGAGTTTGCCGAAGAATTTGGCTTCTCAATCCTGAATTCCACTCCGTATTATCCTCAGGCGAATGGACAGGCTGAAGCCTCCAATAAATTGATTAAAAACAACATTCAAAAGATGGTCGGGCTTAATCCAAAGAAATGGCATGAAGTACTGAATGATACACTATGAGCTCTAAGAGTTACTAAGCACGAAAGCACTGGGGAAACTCCATTCACGCTAGTCTACGGTCATGACGCAGTGTTACCCATCGAAATGTGGTACAAATCGCTTCGTGTCAGCCAACCAAAGGAGTCAGACAACCTCTAAAAATTAACGGTAAGTACTTCAAACGCTATAGGAAAACTATCTGGGAATCTCATGAAAATATTCTAAGAAAACGCTTCCCAGTTATATGGGAAGAAATTGCCAAGAATTAAATTTACAAGTATACAACACAGCTGTAGACTAATGAGTTTGTTTAGAGGGAGTCATCCCTTGGAGCCTTAAGTCTACAGCCGGTAAATGAATAAAGAAATGAGTTTGTTTTAAGGGTGTCATCCTTGAGACCCAAGAAAGAAAAGCATCACCGCCTGGAGTTTGAACTCGCCGCGTCTTGTCTGGGCACCGCACGTGCCGCTTCCACAAACAGGAAGGTCAGAACCTTGGCCCGGGTCCGCTTCATGGTGACTTCGTTCTTCTGACGAAACCAAGACTTCAAGTCATCTTGGCTCTGCTGGTCAGAAGCATGAGCAAATCGTTCTGCGAGCAAGGAGTCTACCAGGGAAGCCCGTTCCTTGAGATCTTTCTCAAGAGCCAAGAGATCTGCAACCCTGGCTTGGACCTGCGTAAGGTGGCGAGTCAAATCCTCCATCTGTCTCCTAAGGAGCCTCATGTCAGCCTCTCCTTCCGCTTGGTTCTTCAGGAAATCGGCAATCCTGGACTCAGCATTGTGAGCTGTCTGAAGGTCTTGTAAGTACACTGGCCATTCAGTCCAGAATTTCCCCCTGAAGTCCTCGCAAGCTGCTTGCATTTGGATAGTAGCGGCTGGGGAACTCTCGATCTCCTCGATGCAACTCTCGAGGGCCTTAAACTGATCCTTAGAGAAGGTCCCAAGACGAAGAAGATCCCCAACGCGGTTTACATTCGCCATCAGGCGGTCATAGTCGCTCAAGCAGCTTGGAGCGCCCTCCCTAGGTGTCTCGCTTGATGGTTGGCTGGAAGGTCGGATGGTCGGCATTGCAGATGACTGACCTGCGACAACAGAAGGGTTGGCGCGTGTCGCACCTACCGCCTCTGGAGTGGCAGCCCCTATCGCAGCGGCAATGGCCTCCGGCTCCTCAGCTGCCGAGACCTCAGGACTTGGGGAAGGAATATTCTACAAATTGAATGAAAAGTAATCATCAGTACTAAAACTGGACAAGCAAAGTCTGCACAAACCTGGCATACATAGCTCAGAAGAAGGAGGCAGGTCAGCTTCGTAGACCCCAGAAACTTCCTTAGGGTCAGGTACCCTAGAGAGATTTAGATCCTGAGGACGAAATAAAGTGTTTTGTTTAGGCTTCTAAAACAAAATGACATAGACACAGGAATGCATACCACTTCTTGAGAGCACTCTGCCGCCTGAGAACTCAGAAGGGGCGGACTCGATGCCATAATCATCCTCCTGAAAACAGTTTCCAAAGGTTTATTGGGAGAAGATTCATAATACTTAAAGGTAAAAAACGCCACATACCTCGGAGAAGAGGTCCCTGAAGACTCCGAGGCCTTGACAGAAATGGGGACCGGGTCCTGAATGGCAGGACGGCGATGCTTGAACGAGGGGGAAATTGGTATGTCTTCGGAGTCAGAAGACTCAGGGGAAGGAGCCTTCGTTTGCTAGCTGCTCCCTGTTCAACCTTCTTGGCCTTGGAGGCAAGAGTCTGCCGGCGAAGATGGGTCAAACATCTACTCGGGGGAGGAGGGCCACTCTCTGGTGAAGAATCCCCTCAGTCTACATCCAAAACTGCAACATATGTCAGATAGGAATTTTCAGTTCAAGAGCAAGAAAGAGAAGTATGGTCTATACCAGGAGGCCTCTGTCTTGTCTTTAACATCATCTCAGGGGAGAGATAGAGGTCCGGCTCCTTGGAGGTTTGAAGAAAAGACATCTTCTTCAAGAGGGTGTGAAATGTGATCGCCCTTTGAATAGCAAAAAATACTGTGGCAAAAATTGGGGTAAACCCGAAAGGAAACTCCATGTGATGGAGCTCCATCTTCCTGGACAGAAGATCCATCGAGGCCTGGAAAGAATCCTTTGAAAAAACGCTGGTAACCCGCGTATTGATCGGGATGTTGGAGGTGTTCGTGAAGGGGACGGAAGAGCTCTGAACAAAACCAACTTGTCTTGCACATATTTGGGGGTTGTAGACTTCAAAACAAAAGCCCCCCTCCGACACGCAGACTAGGTCCCTGCTGGTCAAAACTGCATCCTAGTATAGGCCCAGGGTGAGCCTCTGCCGGCACCTCAAAATCAAGTGGCCGGCAGGGAAAGGGACCCAATTGCGGCGCTCACCCCGTCCAGTATCTACAATATGCCGTATATGCCCCGTCACAAAGGCATATAACCACTTGTCCTTCACCTGGCAGCAAGACTCCAGCATGTGCGTCCCATAGCAGCTGACCGGAATGGCACCAGAAGGCATCTGGTACCCTGTGAGCCCTGGCATCCATAAGCAGGACCACAAATGCAAGATCCAAAGGGGGCCGCCAGCCGGATACCTTGGGAAGGGGCTTGTGCACGTCGTGGCCTTGTGCAGCCCCTCATAGACTAACCCCAACAGAAATGGGGCCCAGGCTATCTTGCTGGAGGCCGAGCTCAGGAAGTTGGCGATCCCGAAGACCAGCTTCGGCACTCACTTGCCGATGAAGCAGAAGACATACTTGCTCAGCTAGACGCTGAAGAACTCGACCTCCTCAGCCTTTCCCCAGACAGCAGTAGATTGACCTTCGATCATCTTAAGGTGCCTCCTCGCTGTGCTCAAAATCTGGAGCATCTCTGTGGGGTTGTGGTCGTCGTCTACAGGGTGGAGGCGAATAGGGGTACCAGCCACATAACGCCCCATCAAGAAATAGATGTCCTCCAGGGTAATGGTCATGGGACCCTCAGGGAAGTAAAAGCAGTTCACCGAGTCGTTCCAGAAGGGAAGTAGACTGGCACATACCCGAAGGTCACAGCGCTTCGTGACTAAGGAGAGCTTGAAGAACGACCAGAGGTCGCATATCATCAGCCTGGGTTCCAGCTTCCCAAGCCAACTGGAGAACCATTTCTGCACCACCGGTTTCTCGATGGAGGGGAAGCACAAGAAGCCACTCTTCTTCGCCCAGTTCAGGGGGTCCACGAAGTCCTCCCGGCAGATGGGGATTTGGAACTCCGTGATCAGGTACTCATGGGGTGCCACGCCGGGGAAAAGGGCAGGGTCAAGAACGGGACCCAGGGTTAACCCGTCGCCGGTCTGGACCACACCGAAGGGACCGACGCGCTGAGAATTCCACTGGAAAGACGCGAAACAAGACATGATCAAAGTGGAGAAGTAGGGTTTCAAGGAAGTCTACGAGGGTTTCAGGAAATTCGAAGCGAAGGAGGGAAACGAAGAGTTTTCTTTAGCTTCAAGAAAATGTCAGACGTGCTCAGGCGACAGAAGTCCCCTCAGCAAAAGTAGGGGGGCTTATGTTGACATGATGAGCTATCTTGGGCCTACGTTGTCGATATGATAAGCTATTTTGGGGCCTACTCTCTGACGATTTAAAGCCCATGAGAGGAATGTAAAGGATGAGGAAGGATGTGGTGCTCACGCCAAGTCTACAGCCCACGTCTGCACAGGCCGCACGTCTTAAAGGACGGTTTACTGACTCCGAGATCCGCGGAGTCTACAGCCCACGTCTGCACAGGGCGCACGTCTTAAAGGACGACTTGTTGACTCCGAGATCCACGGGAGGTAGTTTAGATTGGGAGGATCTTCGGAGAACGTGACAGATCCATAAGACCTAATATAAAAGGAAGGAGATCTTCCTTGAAAACTTACGATCAATAAGCCAAACAGAAGCTTTGCATTGCTCGTCATCCCTTAGATTTTAGTTAGGTAGAAACCCCAGCCTGGGCGAACTCGCAAGGGTTCTTTGGTCTCCGCCTCCACCACCAGAGTGAGCAACCGTAGCTCTGGTAACCAAACTCCGCCAGCACTCCACCGTCGGGATGAGCAACCGTAGTTCCGACAGCCAATCTCCGCCTTCCTCCCACCGTTAGAACGAGCAACCGTAGTCCCGGCAACCAATTTCGCCTTCGTTCCACCACCAGGGTGAGCAACCGTAGCCTTGGTATCCACATCCGCCACTACCTTCGACCACACTCTGTTCACCAAGCCCCAGCAACCAGTCTCCGCCATCCAGGATCGCAAGTCTACAGCGCCCAGTTATCAAGTCTACGACGTCATCGCCCAGATTCACCAAGTCCCTAGCGCCCAACGTCAAGTCTACGACGTCTTCATCGTCCAAATTCACCAGTCTACAGCGCCCCGTAGCAAGTCTACGGCATTGCCTTACTATCCTCTTGGTCTGCAGCGCCTAGCAGCAAGTCTACGATGTTGTCTACAACGTTGCACCACCGTCCTTACTTTGTTTTTCATGGCTGTAAGCATTTCAATCTTATTGTAAGACCTCACTTATTTAATTCAATCTATTTCTTTTACTTATTGGCGACCACATCTAAAAACCCTGTGTGTATTATTGCCAAATATTTCCGACGTGATCCGTTTCGACGCGAACACTTCCCCGCTTTAGCTATCGCTTCGTCCACATCCGCGAGACTACCGCAGCTCCCGACTTCCATAAACTCTCCTCTCTTCCTTTCCTTCGCACGCTTCCTTGTTTTCTTGGTAGGCGAATGATGAAAAGGTAACTTGAAGAAAGTAACTTCAACGGCGTAAATTTTCTTCCATGACAAATAGAGCCATTGCAACCCCATCTAAGGAGTGGTTCCCCGGCCAGGCGCTACTTTACCATATTCTGAATTCAATGGTTTTAATAAACTACCTACAGCAGTTTGTCTTGGTCCCGATCTAGAACCGCCCTCAACACTTTGTGTAGCCATAAATCCTCGTCTTTTGTTTTTATGGAGATATGTTGCCTTTGTATACCATTCTGTTGTAAATAAACGATCTTATCATAGATCCATAGATCTATGGTAGTCTTTGAAGTTATCTAATAATGGAAACGGCAATCCTAGTCGCCATCTCTATATTTGGTTTACTTGTAAGTTTTACTGGGTATGCCTTATATACTCCTTTTTGTAGTCCTTTTGATGGAGGAGGTAAAAAAAAAACTTGATATCGGAATGGCAAAACATAGATGATTATAATACTGAAAATGAATAGGGACATCGTTGAAAAGGGTGCGGATTGGAGTGACGCTAGAATGAACGGTAGTGTGTCAGGTAGGCGGCTGAATGATGAAAAGGAAGGGTTGAGATCAACCTCTACGGATACAGATTTACCTCCGTGAAAGAAGATTCGGATAGACTCGTTTGTATCGTAGATACAGTGACACCACCACGAATAAGAGGAGGGTGAGGAACAACGTGGAGGATACAGAAACATCACCACCAGTTGAACGCTCAACTCAATTCACACTTGGAATCTATCAAATGAAGAAAGAGGTTGAAGGAGAATCCACTCACTTCAGATAGGAAGACACAAGTCTAATTCTGCGTTGAAAGTCCGATAGGAAGACACAAGTCTACAATAATGGCTTATTATAATGAATGCAACTAAATGTAAGGTAGTGGAGGCGTGGGTGGTTTGACAATCAATGCGTCTTAAATACAAAGTTACTTTTGTTTCGACCAGGCTTGCTTCGACTGAAGTGTAAGTTGGTCAATGATGAGCAAGCTGACAGCTCTAGTCGATGGTGCATTGATGGTCCTTATATCATCCTCCCCTTGTTGAAAAGAGTTTGTTCTCAAACTCACAGGATCATTGTCTTCAACAAATGGAATAAGGTCAATGACATTGACGGTGGCTAAGACTCCAAACTCTCCTGAGAGATCAATCTTTTAGGCGTTGTTATTGATGCGCTCAATGACCTTGAAAGGTCCTTCTGTTCGAGGCATCAATTTGTTCTTCCTCTAGGCAAAAAATCTCTCCTTCCTCAGATTGATCCAAACCAAGTCTCTAGGATAGAAAATCTTCTCTTTACGTCATCGATTGGCCATCTCTTCATAGTGTTTGTTGGCCTTCTCGATTTGGATGTGAATCTTCTCATGGAGAATTCTCATTTCCTTTGCACGCTATTCAGCATTCCGGCTAATAGATTTCGCATCACTCAGAGACATTAGTTTGACAGGGGCTAAAGGATTGAGTCCATAAACTACCTCGAAAGGTGATGACTTCGTTGTTGAACTTGGAGCTCGATTGTATGCAAACTCCGCATGAGCAAGCTTGATGTCCCAATCCTTTTGATTCTTAGAGACTAAGGTCCGAAGGATTGCAGCCATGATATGATTGACAACCTCCGTTTGTCCATCGGTCTGCAGATAATAGGTTATACTGAAGACAAGCTTCTTTCCCAACTTGTGCCACAATGTCTTCCAAAAGTAGCTAAGAAACTTGACGTCTCGACTTGACACGATCGACCTCGGCACTCCATGCAATCTTAGGACTTCTCAAAAATATGAATCCCCTACATTGGTTGCATCGTCTGTATAATAGGTTATACTGAAGACAAGCTTCTTTCCCAACTTGTGCCACAATGTCTTCCAAAAGCAGCTAAGAAACTTGACGTCTCGACTTGACGCGATCGACCTCGGCACTCCATGCAATCTTAGGACTTCTCAAAAATATAAATCCCCTACATTGGTTGCATCATCTGTCTTTCGGCATGAAATGAAATGTGTCATCTTCGAGAATCTATCGAGCACCACCATGATCAAATCCTTCCTCTGTTGCATCCTTGGCAATCCTAGCACGAAATCCATACTTACATGCTCCGATGGTTGCTCAGGGACTAGAAGTGGAGTATACAATTCTTGGGGCTGGACTCGAATCTTTTCCTGTTGGCAGATAACACATCTCGAGATAGGACCTCGCACTTGCTTCTCCATTCGTGGCCAATAGAAATTTTCTTTCATCATCGACAATGTCTTGTCGACTCCAAAATGTCTGGCCATTCCTCCTCCATGGACTTCAGGAATAAGCAGCTCCCGAGTTGAATTTCTGGGAATACATAACACAGAATCCCGAAACAAGAATCCATGGAATCGATCGACCGTCAGATTGATGCATTGGACGAAAATTCTTCCAAAGTCTTCATCGTCCACAGATCCTTCAGCTACTCAAATCCAATCAGCTTTGTCTCTATCGTGGATACTGGAGTCATCTTCCTCAATAGAGCATTAGTGACCACATTCTTCGCTCCTAGGTTGTCTTCAAGACAAAGGTGAAAGCTTATAGAAACTCGACCCACTTCGCAAGTCGTCGACTGAGCTTGTGCTGACCATTGTATTTGAGAGTTTCATGGTCGTTGTGTAACACGAACTCTCGGGGCAGCAAGTAATGGCTCAACGTCTTGAGTACTCGAATGATGGCTAGGAACTCCTTGTCATACGACAAGTTGTTGTGTTTGGCACCATTGAGCTTCTCGCTAAAGTGTGCAATGGATCTCCCCTCTTGCATTAAGACTCCTCCGGTCCCAACTCCAGATGCTTCTCATTCGACTTCGAACATTTTTGCAAAGTCAGGTAAGGCGAGAACAAGTGCTTCGCTTAGACACTCCTTCAATCGCTGGAAACTAGCTTGTGCAGCTGAACTCCATTCGAACTTGTCTCCCTTCAAACATTTAGCGAGTGGTGATACGATCGAGCTGAATCCTCGAATGAACCTCCTATAGAACGACGCTAAGTCATGAAAGCTACGAACGTCGCGCAAAACTCTTTGGCATTTGCCACCCTTTGATTGCTTCGATCTTGCTTTCGTCGACCTTGATTCATTCATGAGATACTCCAAAACCAAAAAATATCACACTCGGCTAAAAGAACTCATACTGCTTAAGATTTCCATACAGCTTCTCATCCCGAAGTGTGTGGAACACAACTCGCAAATGGTCGATATGCTCCTCATCTTTTCGACTGTAGATGAGGATGTTGTCGAAGTAGACAACCACAAACTTCCCCATGAAAGGTCGCAAGACATGGGTCATCGGTCGTGCTGGGTGTGTTCGTCAAACCAAAGGGCCTCACCAACCATTCGCACAACCCGTACTTAGTCTTAAAGACTGTCTTCCACTCATCGCCTTGCTTCATCCGAATCTGGTGTTATCCATTATGCAAATCCATTTTCGAAAACACCTGTGCTCTATGCAACTCATCTAACATGTCATCTAGCCGAGGAATCGGAAATCGATACTTCACTGTGATTTTGTTGATCGCTCGACTATACATGCACATTCATCAAGTGCCACCGTTCTTCGGCACCAATATAGCTGGGACTGGAGAAGGGCTCAAACTCTCTCGAACCAATCCCTTTTCAAGCAACTCGTCGACCTGCCTCCGAAGTTCCTTCACTTCCCAGGGTTGCATCGACAACCTGGTCGATTATGTAAGGACGCTCCTAGAATCAAGTCGATTTGGTGCTGAATGCTTTGCATAGGTGGTAGTTCGACTGGCAGCTCCTCCGGAAACACATCCTTGAACTCCTCGAGTATGGGTACAACTCTAGGATGGCTCGTCGATTGATCCTGGATTTCTTTGACGAGAACCAGAAAATACGCTTTTTCGTCTTCATGAATCGCTCGAACCAATTGAAATCCTTTGAGAGGTTGATCGGTAAATCGATTCTGTGGCGCTATTATGGGTGGAGTGATCAGGGGGCATCAAATTAACCTTCTTCTCATCGACGTTGATTGAGTATGTATTACGATATCCATCATGTTGTGCGTGTCGATCAAACTGCCACAGTCTTCCTAGGAGCAAGTGGCACGCAACCACTGGAATAACGTCGCAAACGACTTCATCCTTGTAGCCTTTCCCAATCGAAAATGGAACTCTCGATCTCTGGGTCACTCGAACATCACTCTCCTTGTTGAGCCATTGAAGTCGATAAGGATGAGGATGAGCTTCGACTGGCAACTTAAGCTTCTCGACCATCGTCCTCGACATGGCGTTGGTGCAGCTCCCGCTATCTACAGCCACCAGACAAACTTTTCGTTCGACTGTATACCTGGTGTGGAAAATACTTTCCCTTTGATTCTCCTCTTTACGGGTGTCACGCTTAAGTCTTAAGACCTCGAAGATACCTAGCAACGTTTCTCCTCGTTGGACAGTCAGAAGCCATGTGTCCTATTCCTTTGCACTTGAAACATCGTCGATTGGTATCTCATTCATTCGACTTGACTTAATGTCTAGTAGTAGACAATGGAGTTTTACTTGACGTACTCGACAAGGGCTTTGTCTAAGAGCTACTCCCTTTGTTGAAAAGCAGAGCCTTCACAAATGGGCGAGTACTCGATCTCCTCGATTGTTGTTGTTCAACCTTGTGGGCAAGCACTCTAACATCGTCGAAGTTGAAATATTGTTGAAGTTTGACTGCATCCGCAATCTGGGGCTTAAGACCTCGAAGATACCTAGCAATGGTTGCTCTTGGGCTTTTTGGACATCACACTACAACAAGTAGTCTCTCAAACTCCCTTGTGTACTTCGATACACTTAAAACTTGCTGAAGCGACTACAGCTTGAGGTAGAAATCGTGTCGATAATGCTCCGGCGAAAACCTCCTAGTCATAGCCCTCTTCATTTTCGACCACGTACAAAGTTTATCACGTCCTTCTCTTTGAAGTTGTTGGTTCGTATTCTCCCACCACAAGCCGGAATACTTCTTCAACTTTAATGCAACCAACTTAACCTTTTGTCCCCCGGGCACCTCTTCGTAGTCGAAGATGCGCTCTACCGTGTGCATCCACTCGATGAACACCTCGGGGTCCAAGTTTTTTTCGAACTCCAGAATTTGAACATTCATCGTCGGGGCATGTCTGATAAAACTCCCACAAACCAAAAATATCAAACGCCTCTAAGACACCCATGTCTACAACATGTTTTTTTAAAGTTACGGGCCTAAGTCCTTTAGTCAGTGGATCTACTAACCTCGACTCTGTACCGATATGTTTAACAACAATATCGCCTTGCTTTACTAGATTGCGAACCTTAAGATACTTAATCTCCATATGCTTAGAACCATCTGTAGTTCGGTTGTTCTTGGAGTAGAACACTGCATACCACAATAGATTTCTAACAGTCTAGTAATGAAGTCAACAACTCTAAGGCCAGAAATAAAATTTTTGAGCCAAACAGGATGAGAAGACGTCCCATAAAATTCAACAAACTCTACCTGCATGGTCGAGGAAGCTATGAGAGTTTTTTTTAATATATTTCCATGAAATAGCTCCTCCAGCCAACATGAATATATAACACGAGGTAGACTTTATGTCATCAGAACAACTAGCAAAATCAAAATATATATATCCGACCACCTCAAGGTTATCCACTCTCTTATAGACCAACATATTAACATTAATTCGTTGCAAATATCTCATTACCTTCTTAGCAGCATTCCAATGCTCTCTTCCCGAATTCGACAAATATCTGCCAAGAACACTAACAGGAAAGGCAAGATCCGGTCTAGTACAGACATGAGCATATATTAAGTTGCCAACTGCGCTGCTATAAGATACGTCTTTCATGGACTAAGCCTCAATATCATTCTTGGGACATTGAACTTTACTGAACTTATCACCTTTTACTATTGGTACTTCTCTAGGTTTGCAAGACTGCATAGAGAATCGCTCAAGTACCTTATCAATATAATCTCTTTAGCTTAATCCTAGAACATTTCGTGATCTGTCTCGATAAATTTCAATTCCAATCACATAAGCAGCCTCACCCAAGTCCTTCATATCACAGAATCTAGACAACATCTCCTTAGTTTCGTGCAACAGTGCTAAATCATTACTTCTACAAGGATATCATCTACATAGAGGACAAGAAAAATAAAACTACTCCCACTAGTCCTCATATAAACACACTAATCAAACGGATTCTCAATGAATCCAAAGGACGATACCACCTCCTCAAACTTTAAATACCATTGTCGGTAAGCCTGCTTTACTCCATAAATGGATTTCTTTAATTTGCAAACCACGTGCTCAGATCCTTCTACCACAAAACCCTCTGGTTATTCCATATAAACACTCTCCAAGAGGTTTCGATTTAAAAAAGTTGTTTTCACATCCATCTGATGTAACTTTTGATTAAAGTGTGCAACTAGTGCCATCATAATTCTGAATGGATCTTTAGAGGAAAGTGGAGAATAACTCTCCGTGTAATCACAATCGGCTCGTAGAGTGAATCCCTTAGCAACTGCCTTATGACGTTCAATGTTTCCTTTTGCATCTTTTTTGGTCTTAAATACCCATTTACAACCAATTGTCTTTTGGCCAACCAACAATTTAGAGAGCTCTCACACATCATTAGCTGCCATAGACTGTAACTCATCTTCCATTGCAGTCAATCATTCATTGCTTTGAGGTCCGCCGACTGCTTCCTCAAAGTTTATGGAATCACTCACTAATCCACCTTAAACTTCGCCAAGGGAGACAATGTAATCATCAGATAAAGCATGTCTTCTTATTCTAGTTGATCTCATCATAGGAACAATTTTTGGGACAATCGGAGGATTTTCAACAATTATATCCTGCTCATCTCCTTTTACACCCTTTGGTGAATCAATATTTTCAATGGGAGCCGCAATAATTGTAGTTCCCGTAGAAGGCGGCACAGGAATGACAACGAAATTTCGATCCTCAGATGAGGTAGTAGGGAAATCTTACGCATTTGCAACATCACTCTCCAGAAGCTTCGCAGTAAGAGAGTCCACTACTTTTATTTCCTCTCGAGGGACAATAGAATCTATGAACCCTTACATCTTTCAGGATATCTAATGAAGAAAGGACGAATTGTTCGGGGACCTCTCTTCTTCTCAACGGGATTAAACAATCTTACCTTAACTGGACAATCCCAAACACGAAAAGGATTAAGACTAGGCTTTCTCCCAGTCCACAACTCAAATGGAGTCTTCGGCACAGAACTTGCTGGAAATACTCTATTGAGAATGTATGCAATTGTGTAAGTGCCTCTCCCCATAGATAGTTACGCAAGTTTTACTTATCCATCATACTCCTTACCATTTCCATTAGAGTTCTATTCCTTCATTTACAATGCCATTCTGTTTATCGAAGCCTATTTATCTCCCACTAAGAGCCATGGGAAGAACCTTTTCATTTTTTATTTATGGCAAACCATTAAGCAAGTGTTCTGAAATTGATCTATGAATCACTAACATGCACATTTTATTTGTCTTAGTTCACTTCTCATACTTCGTCTTCTCTTAAGAAGGACTATCAGCTGCACGCCCATCTGGCTCATCTATAGCGAGACCAATCTCATAACCCACACATCTCATGATAGTTTCTGAATTTCACTTCCATTACTTATAGTTAGAATCATCCAATACCTTTATACACGTCGTACCATTGCCCATATCCTGATAAATGCAGCCCATAACAAACTCGAGGTCCTGCTTCCACCACTTATAATTTGAAATACGTAAGACCTCTATGGTGGTAGCATTGTTGCACATATTGAAGGAAAATATAGAACAAAAGTAACGCAACCATTAAGTGTCATGAGCTGCATCAGAACGATCAATTAAATCCAACAATTAGAAAGAATACTCATACTCCAATGTCAACTCCCCTTTGGATAGAGAAAATACAAAACAGAGAAACCTTCCCACAAGGATCATAAACGACAGATTTGAAAAATTCATTCCCTTCAGGAAATAAATAGTCTAATCCAATAATCCACAATCAAAGAATTCCAACACCCGATCACGTGTCACCATACACGATCCACTTTGGTGAAATCATACACAACACAATGTGCTATAATAAAAATTGTGGGAAATTAACACATGCCACCGTTAAGGAACTACCACCTGTCACGTACAAGCGAGCCACTTTGGTAGCCAAACACTTGCAGTACATTATGATGTTCCCTCAATAAATAAATGTATGTCTGAATAGAGAATAAGAACCCACTGTCACCATAAATAGGTCACTTTGGCAACCAAGCATTCATGGCACAACTTGGTCATATTTCACTATGCTCATAACATTTGTCACACCAAAAGATTGTGTGTGACCCTTTACCCGTGTTTAAATAATTATAAATCTATTTCAGCGAGTCTAAAATTAAAATGATTGCGTAGAACAAACTTTATAATATGTACAACCATTATTTAATACCTCAAGTTTTTTTATTATTATACAATAAATTTTACCGAGTTTTATTTTCCACACATTAATTTACAATATTTAAATCGATTTCTTCATACAAACATATTGGATACTCTTTCGAATTCTAGCCTTTGGTTCCTAGGTTTCGTCACCCTGTGACCACGCCATCTTGACAACCATTACTATTTTTTCACGTATCTGTCTAAGACTCCGATCCAAAATTTCTATTGGAACACTGAGATCTTTCTCAGTTGATACATGTTCCGCCACAACGCTTTCTGTATTCTGATTATGAAGAGCGTTAATTCCTTATCCCACTGTTTCAAAACAGATCTGCCCAAAATAACAATATATCATTGCGTTGTTTTTCCTTAACTACTTCATTCTAATCATGACGTAAATCTCTGGATCTATCTCAATGATATAAAGTTTATTTTTAGTAACAAGAGAATCGACGCGCACTTAACAGTCATCACAAGGTCGCCACATTTTAACATAAATGTCCTTCCATGAAGTGATTATGGGTTCATACTCAGTTCTTTCCCAATCCAGTCCATTTTCTATCACAGATCTTTTCGAAATGAAGGAATTTCATACCCCTGATACAAATACTGCTCTTACTTGGTGTCCGTCAACCCACACATCTTTTTCCATTTTTCACGAATTTCAAACTAGTTGACCGCATCCTAATACCATCATACACGTCTTTCCTCTTCGAGCTCTCTTTCGGATGCTAGCCTTTGGAGCTCTTAGATGATTATACTCTCGGACGCTAATTCTTTCAGCCAAATTCCTCTCCTTAACTTTGTGTTGATTAGTTTCCTCTCTTTTTTTTTTGTTTTTGCAAAGAAAATGTATATGTCCACACATTTCACTGCTTGCATTTTAATATTTATACGATATTGAATAAAAAGCCACGAATCGAGTAGACTTTTCTGTTCTTTCAACACGTAGCAAAATTTGACGCCACGAATCTCATAAATTTAACAAAATGACTTCCACCGCCTTTCTCAAATCATTATAATATATTATAAAATTATTATGTAATATAATAATATTATTCCACATACATCATGTTAATTCGTACGTGTATAGTACGCAAATTATCCGATAGGGTTGCATAACGAATATCATTGTAAACTATTTAAAAAAATCATACTAATTTTGTTGATTATTATCAAGAATTTGTGGACTCACCGAAACTCACAAATCAAACCTTCTCTCTAAGATAATTTTAGAGTGCTCTAGTACAGCCTCGTCAAACGGCTATCGTCGTCAATTTAGTTCCGATAACGATAACAATAAAAAATCAACGAAACAAAACCAAAATTTCCTCTCGGAGTTGTAAATTCGTGTAATCCACTTTGATACCACATGTGAAAAATTTACATGAAACACAGAAACCACAAACAAAGAAACCAGCGAAAGACTGGATCGGTTATGCGGGTTTACGATCACCGAGGAAGATCAATGAACAACAAAACGTGCCCGTATTCGCCATGCCGGAAACCTGAAGAAAGAAACCTGAGTAGCGTAGATCTTCTTCCCCTTTCCCTTTCCGTACGGCTGCTCTCGATGGAGGAGGCCCAAGAAAACTAACGATATAACTAACAAGGTGATTAACCCAGATATAGGAAACTCCATATATATACGGTTTTCCTTATGAAAAGTCAGTTCTTCCCATTAAGAAATAAAAGTTTGAAGGACAAGGAAAGGGACCTATCCGTAAATAACCATAATCTGTAAAATCTATGGTCATATCCTTCAACAGTCCATATGATATAAAATAGCCTACACCGAGACGTAAACCACATCAAATAAACGAGATGACATATCCCAATAACTTTAGCGATCATGATACTTTAGTATGCGGTGTCTTATATCACAGCCTGTTTTATAAAATAGACTTTAATAAAATAAATAAAAGGTAATAGAAAACTATACAATTAATGGAAGCCCAAATAATAAAAATTTCAACAGACGAGTCTTCCTAAGCCAAACCACCAGCCGGCTTCTAGACGTCCAGCCTTTCCGCGAACACGGTTGCGTAATGTTTACTATTATTTTGATATTTTTATTCCACTTGTGCAGGCCCGACCACTAACCCCGGTCCTACGCACTTCCTCATCCTCCACCTTCTTCCTTTCACGAGCTTGGCCGAGATCTTGGTAGACCCACATCATGGGCCGATGTCGACGGCACAGCGAGGTCGGAGAGAGCCACAGTTGGGAGGCCTTGAAACGGGTGTGGCGGTGGGTCCTATTGTCGTTCCTTTCCGACGGCCTCAGCCCCCTTCTCAGTCGATGCCCTTTCCTGCCCAAGTATGCCTAAACTCATGAAAGAAATTCAAGGTCATCTACATTGGGTTTGTCTATTTTATTTTTGGTTTGTTTTGCCTGATGACCTTTTTTTTTCCAATGTTATTATATTTGATTTCGGTTATTTCTCTGTGGGGGCTAAGAGGTGTTGATTTTTTGTTTTCTTTTTCTCTCTCCCATTATTTTCCTGAAAGCATGACTTGTGTAGACAAGGAAATTAAAACAAGTACGCTTAGATTTTCACCCATGTCGTTCATTCTTCGTTCTTTAACAACATCCAATATTTCAATCAAGTATAACATCACATTGGCATTTTATTGTTTGTTCATTAATGCTTCACAGAATCGATACAATTTTTTATATCTTCCCCTCCTTTTATTTATTGTATTCGCTTTACCTGTGTACTTTTACTCTTAATGCATTCTTCGTTTCATTTTCGCAATTCTTTATCTGTTTTACACGGAAAGCACGAGGGAAATATACGGACGCATGTGGGTAATCGACATAAAAATCAATCGCCTTAAAATAGAATGGTAAGGCATGTCTTACGTTTTTAGCTTAGTTAAGTTCACATTACAAGTTTGACTAACCTTCCTCTCTACCATATTTTCTCTCTATTTCCATTGTTTTACATGAAAAACACTATGGGAATTACACAAACTTTTCGAAGAGTCGAAGTTTCACCTGATCACTCCAAATGGTAAGTCATACTTTACTGTTTCAATTCGGTTAAATTTACGTCTACTTGACCATTACTAAAGTCATACACCTTTTTATCATTTTCTCTGTTTTGCATATAAAACAACGAGAATCTATTACCAAGGGACATCATCTTCCGACATCACGGAAGATCGACATCAACGGGTCACACAATGCCCTGTAAGTCTCATTCCGACTTACGCAGTAAATTTTAATTGTTCAAATAATCAATTGGAATGTATCGACTCATCTCATTCTCTCATTTCCACTTCCCTTTTATTTTTGCATCTACAATGTACGTGCGATTTGGAGAGGGTTATCTTCCGACATCACGGAGGATCGACATCAACGGGCCACACTACGCCCCGTGAGTATCGTTCTTACTCTCTGTCATTTCTAATTATTTGACATGTCTTAATTAGAATTTTCTGACCACCATTTTCACCATCGCTTTCTTATTTGATTTACATGAAAATCGTCTGAGCTTCATGGAAATTCAACAAGACAAATCTCAGAGATCAAAGACTTGAAGGTGCGTGTAACAAACCGCGTAGCTTGGATCTCCGTGGTTAAAAAACAAGACAAACAAAGACCAAAGCAGCCCCAACCAATAAACCTAAGGTACAAAGGGAGGTGTGGGCTTCCCGATTTTCTTTCATTTACACCTGTAACGGGCCGTGGGCCCAGGTGCATAGGCTCATGGTCACCACTCTTCCCCACTCCCCATGATCTAAATTATTGTTTATGGGTGTTATGGTGTATGATGTTAGGCTCTTAGGATTTTTGCCGAATGTAATTGTTAAACAAATAAACATGAGTTCGAGTCCAACTCTGGAATCGGGTCCAATGCCTGTTAAACAGTGACATGAGTCCAGAGTCGTGCCCGAATCGAGTTCAACGCCCGATAACCAAAAGTAAACTTTTGGAGCAAACGCTACCTCTTCGCATGTTTAGATATAAGAGCTAGTAATTAGGAATCCTAGAACCAACTATTTTCCGACTTAAACAGTTTTAAAATAAGTTGGTGGCAACTCTACCATCATGAATGAGGGAAGGCGACACGAGTTGTTCCCCATCCGCCCAAAAATTCCTTTTACGGATCATGCCCCGCCCATCGCCCTTCGTCTTCCCATGGAGCATGGAGACGACTAGCGAGGGCCCGGGCAGGCCTGATTAGGAATCAATGGAGGATCGACCCCGATTTCCTCCGCAGCGCCTCGACGTTCGATTCGTGGCGTCGACCGGAGGACATCGGGGGGAGCGGGCCTGGATCCTCATGTCGTCGGGACCACCACGCAAGCTAGGCCGGATGGCGCGCGTCCATCCCGGATGGCGACACCACTAGGGACTCCGCATGTGGATTCTTTTCGAAAGCTCTTACATTTCATCCACATGCAAAGAGGAGTACTTGTTTTCGCATTTACTTGTTTGGCTCGGTGCCCTTTGTATGCTCTTATGATTGTATTTGTTTACCGCTTACTAGACATGTCTAGGTATGCCCGAACCCGGGGCTAAGATCTTTTAGGGGGATAACCGAGAGGCCCAGCTGTACTGCTCTTTGCGGTATGGTTTTTGGTCGGGGCCCTGCCTCCCTCTGTCCGAGGGAGGTTTAGAAGCCTTCATCCGAGATTCTAGTATTGCTTGCCCATTATAGGTACCAAACGTCACAGGTGCATTTGTCTGTTATGGCGTGACTGCTACTTATGCAGGGAAATGTGCAACGTACGCTTTGTCTGCAATAAACTGTAAAACTAACATCTCTTTCGCTTGTTTTGCAGCATTTGGGTTAATCACAGAGGACTTCAAGAATCCTCTTTTCTCCCTCCTTACCTATTTTGTCGCTTACTACAATTATACATTCTCATGATGACAGGAATGTATGCCTAATTGGAGTAGTTGCATTATCATGTCATTCATCGTAATTGCTTCATTATATTGCTTCATTTCATTTGTAATTGTATTCTCATAATACATTCTCCTAGGTATACATGAATGCGATTAAGCATATAACAAATTTATTATGCATCTTGTTCGATTATGTCTTTCGTATCTTATTCTGAGTTTGGAGGATTCCGAGTGTCGTTAGGTTTGAGTGCATCAACTGGTGGTGGTGCATCTTTATCCTCAACTTGTCCATTGCCCTCATTCTTATTTATAGTGGTGTATCAATGTTCGTATTAGGAGTGAGTTTATTCGAGTTCTTCGACCATGTGGTGAAATATGTATAGATTGTGATTATGTCTTAACATATCATTCACCTCACCCAATTCGTATTTATCACCAAACACCCAATTCGACTGTGCGCACACTTTCCGACCAAGCACGTGCACGGCGGTTCGGAGGACACAAGGATCCGGGCCCGCTCCCCCTGAAGTCCTTCGGTCGACGCCGCGACTCAAACGTCGAGGCGCTGTGAAGGATACCGAGGTCGATCCTCCCTCGATTCTTAATCGGGCCTGCTCGGGCCCTCGCTGATCATCTCCGTGCTCCTTGGGGAGGCGACAGGCGATAGACGAAGCATGATCCGTAAAAGGAATTTTCTGAAAGATCTGGAGCGGCTCGTGTCGCCTTTCCTCATCCACAATGACTCCGTAAAACATGTTGTTGTTGCTTAATCTAGGTAAGCTAACACGGAGTCTCCACCGACTTATTTTAAAACTATTCAAGTTGGAAAAATAGTTGGTTTGGGGATTCCTATTGACTAGCTCTTACATTCTAAACATGCGAAGAGGTGGCGTTTGCTCCAAAACTTTGCTTTTGGTTAACGGACGTTAGACCTGATCCGAGTTTTAGGCCCGGACTCGTGTTTGTTGGTTAACACGACACATGCGTCATAATAACCTATGAACATATCAGCATGCACCACAACACCCACATCCAATAATTTAGATCAAAGTAGGCAGAGAATGGTGGTAACCGTAGACCTATACACTTTGCTCGCGGCTCGTTACAAGTAGAAAAGGATAGTTCGGGGAGGCCTGCACCTACCCTTTGTACCTTTGATTTGTCAGTTGAGGTCGCTTTGAGGGAGGTGCTTCCACTGCATGCTACCGTGCGCCCGAACCTTGTACGCCATTCTTGAAGGTTTCCTTTCCAGATATGCCGGAGAAGCATCATTGAGGATCAATGGTCATTCCTCACCTCGTGTGGTGAGGATCCTGTGAACGTCAAAAGAAATCGAAAGTATGATGTTCGAGGAAATAATATAGAGAAGGGGATGAATATGAAGTCAAAAGAGACATCATAAGTCATTATATCATCTAAAAGATGCAAATCTGATCGTCCCAATCGTCCTCTCGACTGCTAAGTCGATGTTGGAGCGGTCAAAGGAGAGCAGTCCAAGTAGACCAAGTCAAAGTTGGTCAGTTGAAGCTCGTACAATCGATTCTGGAACTACTGTAGGTGTTGTCGACCTTCTAGAGGCAAAAATTCAACGAAGATAACTTCAAATAAAAAAATTTCAAAACATAAAAAAATTATAACTAACCCAAAGAGTTAAATGGGAGCTAGCCCAACTAATTTCGAGTTAAACGGAGTTTTGTAGCAAAAGTTATGTCCAGTCGACTAAAGCAGTATTTTCGATCGATTACAGAATCGTTGCATTTTGTTGATCAATGTTCGACAGGATGAAAGTCAATGAAGATGTTGTCAAATCAATAAGTTTAAAACTACAAAGTTGTAACTCTGCAAGAAAGAAAGCTAACACAACTGGTTTTGGGCAAAACAGAGTTCTGTCAAAGAAGTTATACTTCGACGACTAAAGCAACTTTTTTCGATCGACTATAGAACCGTTGCATTCTGTGAGTCGAAATTCGACGAGGTCGATGAAAATGAAAGGGTCGTCGAACAAGAAAATTCAAAACACCAAAATTTTAGAGCTTCGAGAAAGGAAGCTAACCCTTGGGTGAAACGAAGTTCTGTCGAACAAGTTATGCGCTTCGTTAACTAAAGCAACGTTTGGATCAACTCCATAACCATTGCATTCTGCAAGTCGAGTTTCGATGAGGTCGATGAAGATAAAGGTGTCGTCGAACCAAAAAGTTCAAAACACCAAAGTTTTAGAGCTTCAAGAAAGGAAGCTAACTAAACTAGTTTTGGGTGAAATGGAGTTCTATTGAAGAAGTAAAAGAGAGAAGTGAAAATGCTTGAAAATCCAAGGGATTATTACATTTCACTAAAAACTGAAAAGTTTGAAAGTAACATCGTTATTTAACCAGAATATTAGTTTCTTGTAACTAATAAATTTTTTACTCGAAATTGATTACCTAATCATGTTTAGGAATGATAAGAATTAAGCATATATTGCTAACCATGTTTAACGATTTTTACGAAACAGTAAGCTTGTTCGATAATCTTTAAAATTATAAGTTAAGGTTAACATTTGGGGGATCTATATTGACCATTCTTATTACCCTTTCCACATTGACCCCGTATCATCTGATCTCAGAGTACATGATTAAATCAATGGCGGAAAGTTACCGCTCCAGTCAGTCGTTGGATGAACTACCACCAGAATACCATTAACTGAAAAGAAGAGCCCCGTCGATAATGTATGCATGCCTTCCAGCCTAGCACATGTGTGGTGAAGAATTTCATTTGCTCTTTTGATAAATCAACAAGGGATTTTTGCTCCGTAGATTAAACCGGCGGCTATATCCCTTTTAAAAGAAAACTCCACAACGTTTTCGATTTCCTTTTAATTTAAAATACAATTTATATAGATATAACTTGTATTATCTATAATAAATTAAGACCAAACTTATCTAAGATTATATGTTATCTCAAAACATAAATTTCTCATATGTCCAAATAATTTCGATCTCATATGATTAATCATTAATCTTTGCGCGTATATAATATCTACTCATCAAGGGCCCGTGGACATCATCACATGTTACGAGGGACCAACGGTTTCTTGATGTGAACATTCTCAACACACAATTCCGTCTGTAATGTAGCAACCACCTTTATCAATCCCAGTTACGGAGACCCTTTGATGGCACCAACAAAATACTTTTTACACGTTAGAGTGAACCATCTCAACCATAAACTTCAAAACACATATGAAATACCAATAATACAACTACAATCTGAATAATATTTCAACCAAGTTAATCCAGTCACCTAAACCCTGGTATATAATTTGTCTGATTAGATAGAAAACTCCTTATCACATGACCCGTAAAGCAAGGTCATAATCAAATCCACAAACTAATCTGACTCGATAATTAGTGTTTCTTCCTAATTACCAAGACTAGTGACATTTTACAGAAATCATAATAATTATGATAATTTAAATGATAAAATTATTTAGTAATAAACTAAACATAAAACTATAAAATTGATTCGGTATAAGAAACAATGCTAACAAAAAGATGCATAAGTCTATAATAAAGGGGCGTTTTCTGTGAACAATAGCATTAATTGAGCCTCATTTACAATGATCCAATCTTTAGACCAATTTACAGATATCCATTTTGACATTTGGCAATTACAGAGGTTGATTATATTGTGAGATAACAGGTCCATTCATATTTGAAGCCTATCATGGGTTTGCTACATCAATTTGCATTACGTATTGGAAAATTGTCTACACATTGCAAAATTGCCCGTGAATCAGGCGACGTTGGATGAGATTTGTCTACACAAACCTTGCTAATTGTTAAAGTTCCTGATGAAACCGGAACTTTTTTTTTTTTTTTGACACCATTGTTTGTGAAAAGACAGCCTTACATTCTGATGTACCTACCAACATCCTCGTTTTCAAAATAACAGTAAATGGGGTAGATATGTTTCATGGTTAGAACATTACCAATTCAACATGGAATATACTCTTCCATTTGGTTTGTAATCGAGGCAGTCACCCCAAGCATCTCAAGGAAACTTTACGGGACTCGATTTTACAGTAGAAAGTTATACCTGGGAAACCTTATGGTTTGTAATCGCTCCACCACACTTCCATTTGGGCCTTCTTCCTATCATGTGACTTTCGGCATCTCCTCGACATGAGCAATGACCTATCATCTGCTTCGCTGACTCGATTCTTGACCTTCTTGGGCTCTCTACAGATGATAACTCCTGAAGCAATGTGTTCATTCAAATCCATCATGCACCCCCACCTTCTTGATATTCTTATCGCACCACTGTGATAGTACCCCAACATCAATGCCCATGCGAAGGATAACTAGAAGTTACCAAAGAGCAGCTGAATGGGGATCAAGAGGATGATTATGAGAATTGGACAGACGGATATGGTTCCTGAAAGGGAGGAACCGAGAATGAAACAGAGGATATTTTATGTTCGTATCAAAGGATTATAGAGAGATGGATGAAATGAAAGGGCATCTCACTGTTAATGGATATTTAAGAAAATATTGAAAAACAAAAAGAGGTGCGCCCAATTTTTAGGGATTATAGGAGGACAATATCTTGTTAAAACCAAAAATTGACCACAAATACGGTGTATATTCGTCTGTCATGAAATAGAATGGTTATATATATATATATATATATACAAGAAAGGACATGTATATAGGCAAGAAAAAACATGTTTCTTTAGGATTACTACTTCATATGATTTGTTTATGAAAATGTTTTCTAAATTTTGTTGAATATTTATCACCACAATGATTTTCATGTCACGTCACAATAGAACGTGGGCGGTGTAGAAGGAAAACATGTCTTTTCCCATATTTAAATATATATACATACACGTTCATCCTAACCTTGTTGGACACAAGTTTGACATGCATACAACAACCTACCCATCACCAGATCGGGTTCCTAAGCAAAATGTGTGCTCCACATCATACTCGTTAGGATGTCCCCACAGAAGGTGAGTCCTGGATGTTCATTAGGCTCGTCAATAGATCAACAGCCAGTGATGGCAGAACTTACCACACAATAGCAGGTGCCTGAGTCATTTCCAGGCACCGCCAAAGAAATTTCCAGAAAAATTACCGTCACAAATGGAAATGAAAATGAAAGCAGAATTAGAAAGCAAAGGGGAAATATTCTAAGCTGAGCTTCTCTTCCTCTGCATTGAGAAAGACGGCCAGGCAAAAGTACCACCATGAGTATTTCTAACAAATAATTAGATTTACCTTTCATCTCTCCCTTCAGATTCACGATCACACCAGCATTATCTGCCATATAACAATTACACTTAAGAATGACTGCAAATGGAAATAAACAACACCATATCACACCTCTTTATGTAGGTGTGATCGTGAATCTGATTATGGCAGGAGTATGTTTATGCATATTATCCTCAGCCACGAAGACATAAACCTCCGAACATGTTTCCCCCTAGAAGATGCAATGCCTCGATACACACTATTTCCTTCAGTGTTGTATGCATCCTTCCAGGCATTCTTTGAAGCTTCCTGATTTTGTTGCAAGTTTTGGTCGTCATAGTTTATCACCAGATATCTCCACAGGAGCACGTGCCATCTTGAAACAGATGATACCTATTCACATCTCTAACCAAGATCTCCCTTTGTACAGTTCTGCTTATGTACTTGAACACCATGTGACAGTCCATACAGATCCTCAGGTTCTTGACTATCCGTAAGGTCTTCCCGGCTGGTGTGACCCCGTCTAACAATCCAAACGCCAGAGCCAACATCTCACTATGGTACCCCATTGCTTCCTCAATCTCCTTGTCAGAATCTAGGGAAGCCTCCTTCCAACCCGGAACATGTCCTAGATTCTTGACTTTCCCCAGTAACTCGGACAGTTTAGCATAAATTTCCTGTATTCGTTCATGCATTTTGTCCCCAGCCATGAAGACATGAACTTCATGCTGCACCTCGATCCAGCTCCTGCCACCTTCCTTTTTCACCCCTCGATCCCGCATCATCTTTCTCACTTCTGCAACCTCATCCCACCTTCTTGCACACGAATATATCCTTGCAAGAATCACGTATGCGGACTCATCATTTGGGTCAAGCGCAAGAATCCGGTCTGCCATTGTCCTTGCCATGTCAGCTTTACCATGATGCCCACAGGCCATCAACAAGGAACGCCAAATGGCTGCATCAGGCTCAAATTGCATCTCCCTCACTATCCTTTTTGCATCCTCAAACCTTCCTACATAGCCCATTACACGAATCAAGCATGTGTAATGCTCCAAACTCGGCTCTAATCCATAAACATTCCTCATTTGCATCAGCCAGCATTCAGTATCGACAACTGACCCTGCATTCGCACAAGCACTAAGAATCGCAAGGAAGGAGAATTCATCAGGAACCATCCCTTTGCTCTCCATGGCATGGAAAATCTCGATTGCAGGCCCAACCTCACCCAGCTGTGCGTAAGCTGACATCATGGCATTCCACAGTCCCGTGTTCATGATGTCTGCATTCTCATCGAAAACACGACGTGCCTCCCTTGCGGCCCCTGCCTTCCCATAACCATTAACCAAAGCACAACACACTACCGCAAACCTATCCAACCCGCCAACCAGAGCACACCCATGTATAACCCTACACTGCTCCAATGCGGCCATCCCTGCGGCAGCCCGTAATGCTCCGGACAAGCTCTGTGTTGTCGGTTTAAAGCCCGAGGCCCTCATCCTGACAAGCACATCCATCGCATCATCTGGCCGATAACATTGTGCCAAAGCAACCACTGCAGCGGAGCAACAAACCGCGTCCCATTGTCTCTCAGACATTTGGTAGAACACCCGGAGGGAGTCCTCAGGGGACCCCTGCTTTGCATAGAAGCTGATGAGGGAGGAACCGACAAACGGGTCCTCGGAAAGAGAGAGCTTGAAGGAGAAGGCGTGGAGGGAGAGGCCAAAGGGAAAGGCGAGGAGGGAAGTGCAGGTACGGAGGAGGGAGGCGAGGGTGCGATGATTTGGGAGGAGGGAGGTGGTGCGGAGCATGGAGAGGAAGTGGAGGAGGGAAAGGTAAGAGCCGGAGAGGGAGGAAATGAGGGAAGTCCAGGAGACGAGGTTGGGAGAAGGGATCAAGGAGAAGGATCGATGGATGTAGGAAGAATGTGAGTTGGGCTCGGGTTTGGAATTGAAAGAGTAGAGGGAGATGATCCGGTGATGGAAGAACCTGTCGACAAAGTTAGGGCATGTTCGTAGGTTTCGCGCGTGGATGACTCGCGGGTCGACGTTCTTGTCGTTGTGGCTGTTTGGGTGGTTGTGTGAGGAGGAAGAAGAGCAGCATCTCACCCCTTCCATGTCTGAATGAAGAACCAACGAACATTGTTTAGCATGCCTGGCCGGCAGCATAATCAATATATATTCATCTCAAATATAATGTCGTAATCGAGTTGACATTGGCTCGCTGAATACTTGGGCAACTTCAAAATTTTAATATGAATTTATTAGGCTGAATTAAAAACAAAAAAAACAAAACATCGATTTATGTCGTAACTTTGAGCCAACATTTTATTTTATCATTAATTTAATTTATTATATAATTTGTCATCAATTTTTTTTTCAATTTTAATTTTGAGCAATCTTGAATTTTGTAATGCAAAAGTAAAAAAGAGCTTAATACACCGTTTTCATTAAAAAGGAAAAAATTTTAAAATGGTATATAATATTGAAACCTCTCATATGTTATTTTAAATTAAAATTTTGATGGCCAGATCAAGTGAGTTGGAAGCCGAATTTGGACGATAATTGCTGATGCTATCAAAAATACACAAAATTGATGAAGGCCGAATGATTGCTCTATTGGGAGGTGTTTAGCAACAGAAATTTTGGAACATAGATCTCGAGCTCATCTGTGGATTAAGAGTTCAGAATGCAGGCCCAATGTATGAGAAGCTCAGTAAAGAGGTAGGTGTGAAAACACACTAAGAGAAAGCTTACGAGCAAAGCAGTAACTAAGCGACGAAAGCTACCAGGCGACAAGGGTCAATGAGGTGATTAAGCAACAGTTAATTGGGCGAACGAGGAAACTCTGCAGCGAAGGCTAATGAGCGATTCGGCTGACCCGTAGCTGTTATGGGAAGATTCCAAATGATCTCAAAACTTGGAAGGAAATTGTTGTCAAGTTTGCTCGAATGGAAATAAGATATTCCACGAAGACTAGCAACAATGATACGTAATATATGTACAATATTTCATTGCCGTATATATGTAGGTCTATCTTGGTATAAATAGTCATTCTTAGGCATTGTATAAAGACACCTCTTTACAGACGGACATATTGTTTTTTTTATTTTCAAGCATTCCAGCGTTCAAGCTCTCTTGGTGCTTCTGCGTTCTTGTTCCCGTAGGCATCGTCGATGGCATCCGTAAGTGCTTCCGCTTAAGGGTATTTGTCCACTGCCTTCTCCTCTCTTTCTTCATTCATACGATGACCACACATACATTTCAACGAACTTCCGAGCACCGGTTGCTCGTAGTACCAGACATTTCCAACGTGTTTGGATTCGGCTTATCCGCGGTCACTTCCGGAGCGAACAGCCTTTAGTGACCATAGTGGGAGATCAGGCCAATAATGTCGAGAACTCGAAGTGGTGCTGAGTCAAACAACCCCGGAGACAAAAACTCCTATGGGGGAATTGACAACAATGGAAACAACTCGGGACCAGCCATAACTGGAGAATTGTCCGCCGTCATGAGTATTCTCCAACTCTTAATGGAGAGGGTCAGTGCCATCGATCAGAAGCACTATGCTTTCAAGGAAAGAATAGATTCCAAGATGGAGGCCGTCTTTCAAAACCTAGAGACTATGTCAAGGATACCAGTGAACAGCCCTGATAATAGGAAAGGTAGACCGGCCACCAAACGCCAATTTGATTACGGTGCCCATAAAGCCTTAATTTCTGAATGGAAGAGAAAAGTTGACTTGGAAGATGTCCCTATTATCCCTGCAGGTCCTAAGAAGGTCATGCAAAATAATTCGCCGCTCGTAATAAACGAGTACAGAACGATTGAGCAATGAAACCATCACATGGCATATCAATGGGCGTGGGCGACAAGGGTGGTGTTGGTGTCGCCTCGCTTGCGACGACCGGGCGACAAGCTAAACTCACGTTGCTGAAGTGGTCAGATCAAGCGGCAGGCGACGGGGCAAATTCGTTGGGCGAAGCGACACTATTAGGCGAAAGAAGCTGAGGCGACGAGGAAACCAAGAGGCGGTTATGATCTGACGGTTCAGGTCTGACAAATTGTAGCCCAAACGTCGCGCCTGCTCCACTACCCCGGCCCACTATCTTTTCAAATCTTGTCGGGAGGAAATATTATATTTTCCTTCCTTATCTTTTGATTTTATTTCCGTATCTTTTATTTCACTTCCTTTTATTGTATATCCTTTAGGGTGGCGTATATAAGCCATTGTCTTGTAACCCTAGAGGACAGCTTATCTTGAATTTGAAAACCAACCCCAGGTACTCGTTGAGTCTCTTTTTCTGTTATCACTAGTTGGATTCCGTGTGTGGCGAGGTTATCCGAGCGTTCATTACATCGGTGGTGCGTAGCTGTATCCGGTTGTGGTGTCGTTCAACCCCGAGTCCAGATACGGTGGTGGTGTGGTTGTATCTGTACGAGGTCCGAGCAGGGCACGTCTATTCTTCAGTGGTAGCTTAGCTTGTATCCGGAGGTTGACCCGTCATTATCCTTTACTTTCCAGTTTATCACCTACACCTATCATCGTTCGCCATATTGGTTCGCTTGTATCGTTGACCAACCGGACCGTCCTACCCCGTCCCCGCATCAATTGGTATCAGAGCGCAAGGTTGTCATGGCAAACCGATTCCGTCGTGGTATGACGTTGGAATAAGCTCGTTCAGTCCGCCTTGAGTAGGAAGTTGAGGAGTTGAGGCACCAAGTGCAGCAGCTTCTTGGAGAGAAAAGAAATCCGAGAGAGCGTTCCCCAGTAGAGGAGGAACACAATCCCTTTGTGGATGACTTAAGTGACGAAGAGCGTTCGAGGAGAAGTCACCAGGAGCGACAGCCCGCTCGACCTGTTAATATCCGTGTGGACATCCCGGAGTTTGACGGAAGGCTAGATACGGAGGAGTTCGTCGACTGGCTTCAGTCGATTGAGCGACTATTTGAATATGAGATAATACCGAAAGATCGACAAGTGAAGGTAGCAGCTTTACGACTCCAAAAATTTGCTAGTCTATGGTGTGAGGGTACAAGCTAATGTCCTTTATGGATGAGTACTCTGGGTACAATCAAATTTTCATTGCCGAGGAAGATGTGTATAAAACAACATTCAGATGCCCTATTGGGATCTTTGAATAGTTCGTCATACCTTTCGGATTAAAGAATGTCGGAGCCACATATCAAAGAGCAATGAATCTCATCTTTGGCCCCTTAATGGGAAGACAATTGAGGTGTATATCGATAAGGTGGTAGTAAAATCCAAGCGAAGTCAGGATCATCACACCCACCTAGGCGAAGCATTTGAAAAGATGCGGATGCATAACCTTAAACTTAACCCACTGAAATGCGCTTTTGGAGTTAAAAAAGGGCAATTTCTTGGTTTCCTTGTACACCATAGGGGAATCGAAGTAGATCCTTTAAGAACTCGGGCTATTCAAAATCTCCTAGCTCCCCGAAGCAAGAAAGAACTTCAAGCATTTCTTGGAAGGATCAATTATATGCGCCTCTTCATAAGCAACGTGGCGTCTAAAACTAACACCTTCGCAACGATCCTGAAAGGGAAGGAAAAAGGACAAATAACTTGGACGTCGCAACATGACCGAGCATTTCAGGACTGGAAAAGTTACCTGATGAACACTCCTGTGCTGGCGCCACCAGAAAGTCTGCCTTGTCGTGTACTACTCGATATTTAAGCTTAGACATTACATTGGGACCAACGACGTGTATGTCGTCTCCAAAACGCCCATAGTTAAGGTGTTCTTTGATAACCCCCTACTTACAGGAAGTACTGACAAATGGAGTTTAGTGCTCTCTGCCTACAATATTTATCACAAAACTCAAACGTCGGTAAAAGGCCATGTCTTGGCTGAATTCGTCACTCACTACGGTGAAGGAAATATATGCTCTCTATATGAAGAGGACTGTCCGTCTGGACATTGGACCATCTCGTTCGACGGGTCTTCCAACAAATTCGGAGCTGGTGTGAGCATCTTCATCAAAACACCCTGGTGCGCCGAAACCAGACTGGCTTGTCACCTTGATGAGAAGGTAACCAATAATGAAGCAGAGTATGAGGCTCTGATTTTGGCCCTTCGGCTCGCAGACAATTGGAAAATGGAAAAAGTAAGGATATGCGGTGACTCTGAACTGGTAATCCAGCAACTTTTGGACCATAATGAGTACCATGCACCTTATTTGGGTTCGTATCTGGATAGAGCAAAAGAACTCTTTGCAAAACTAGATGCGGCTGAAATTGTGCATGTGAGATGAGTAGACAATCAAGAGGCCAACCACTTAGCACAACTATCCTCCGAGTTGATAAGCGACTCGAGTTCACCCAAAAATAGTATAACGTTGTTCATAAGCAAACGTCCAGAATTCCGTAACGATTGCGGGACAAGGACGAAGTGGTTCACACCGCCGACCTGTTCGAACAAAAAAGGAACTGGCGAGAACCAATACAATAGTTCCTCGAGAATAGCAATGCGAAAGTCGAAAGGAGGATTCGGGTGATTGCTAGACACTATGTACTCCTTGACAGGGTCCTCTACAGAAAGACTAATAAAGACATCCTGCTGAGATGTGTCGATCAAGACGAAGACATCCTGGTCATGATGGAAACACGCGAAGGGTTGTGCAGAGCGCATTAAGCGGGCATCAAAATGAGTTGGTCGATCAAACGACACGGAGTTTACTGGCCTTCGATGGTAAAAAATTGCATCGAAATGGCTTGAGTCTATCAGGCTTGCCAGCAATGTGGGCTAGTAAAGTGAATCCTTGCTACCGACATGAATGTCATAGTGAAGCCATGGCCTTTAGGACATGGGTGCTAGACAATATGGGAGAAATTCACCCTTACTCTAGTAGGGGAGACGCTTACTTACTGGTCGCCACAGACTATTTTACCAAATGGGTAGAGGCAGCGGCATATAAGTCTATCAGCCAAAAAGATGTAATCGAGTTTATCAAGAACTCGATCGACTACCGATACGGGATTCCTCAAAGCATTATAGTAGACAATGCGAGGGTGTTTAACGGTGAGCTCATGAACGAGTTCGCCGAAGACCTCAGGATCAAAGTGCTTAACTCCACCTCGTTTTACGCTCAATCAAACCGGCAAGCTGAAGCCTCTAACAAACTCATAAAACGAGTTATACAGAGAATGATTGGAAGTAACCCACATACATGGCATACCCTGCTCTAAGAGACATTATGGGCACTTCGGGTTACAAAAATAGAGAGCATAGGCGTCGCCTCGTTCAACCTTGTGTACGACCATGATGCGATGCTTCCAATAGAGGTGCGATATCGATCACTCAGGCTTCTCAAACACCTCGGAGAATACGAAGGGTATGATGAAGACATGCACGTTGAATTGGAAGACCTGCAAACTACCAGGATCAATGTGCTTAATCAACTAGAGGCTCAAAATCAATGTACACGACCTTAAAATCAATGGCAAGTATTTAAAAAAACATAGGCCAACGATGTGAGAAATGCACAAAAACACCATTTCAAAACGTTTTCCCACCATGTGGGTGCAAACACAAACGTAAGAAAATTTCATACAAGAGGCAAAGAAGACAACAAGGGCTTCGCCCCGTTCAACACTCCGAACATCATGACTCCCTTCACCTCAATATCAAGGGCCCTATCCAAATCCCTCTCATGCGACGCTCGCTCCCTGTCCATAGCCACACACTTGGCTGCCTCGCTTGCCTGGGCAGTAGCTAAGTCTGCATCTACCTTGCCGATATGTGCAATCATAGCGTCCAATTCTCCCTAGATATGCTGACAACTCCACTCGCTTCTTGTGAAGTCTAGCCCCTTTAAGAGATAGCTCATTTACCCGGGCGGAAGACGGAAACGGCAAGGACCATGAGAGTTCTCTTTCCTCCAACCTCGCTTTGAGTGCAAAGTCCTCTTGACATTCACCCCAGGAGCGCCAGAATGACCTGTGAAAAAGCGAAAGTATGGTACGCAACTCGCGTAAATTGCCGTCACGGACACCAAAGACAACAAAGTCCTCCTCCGCGCGAATCCCGCGCTCGAGGGCAGTGATAAAGGAGACAAGTAGGGAACGCGGTGGCTGCCATAAACATGTTCGAGTCAGGCAGCCGCTTAGAAAAGAGTCATGAACAAAACTCAATATTTCTTACCGAGGTCGCCTGCACTTGTGGGCCTTGGGGGGCCCGGCAATGCCCGAGCGACAGCAATACTTTCCGACACGGAGGCCCCATCTTTACTCCTCGAAAGTGGGAACAAAACTTTCAATGCTACATCACTGGGGGGGTTCTTCTTTGCCCTCAGTCCGAGCGGCTTGTTCAGAGTGACTGGGGCCGCTCACCCAAGAAGCAATAAGAACGTCATCGGGAACATCGTCGACAACGACAGCGAAAACACAAGCAACACCGTTACCTGAGGTGACTGACGTTACTCGACAGTTCTCCATCATAAAATAAAGTGCGAGAAAGCATAATACCCGACACACCCTTTGGAGACATCTTCTAAGGGGCAGGAGACTCGGCAACAACTCGCGGTAGTAACGAAGGAGCAAGCTCGTGAGATGCCTTTCTCTTCAGGCGAACTTCTTGTGAAGATGAGCCTGCAAGGGAGGACTTCACCTTGACCCTCTTGATGCTCATTACATAGAAGAATTTTAGCCATCATGAAAGTTAAACAACGATAAACAATCATTTCAGCTAGTTCGGCTTACACGAAGAAGACGTGTCATCCTGAAGACCGCTTCTTCGAGGACCCTTCACACGGACCAGGAAGTGCCGCAGGGGGAGCTGAATTCTCCTCCTGAATCAACCGCCCCAGATTGAAGGAAGCTTGCAACATTCCCCAAACCTCGTATCAGTTGTTGGAGAAGAAAGGTGACCAACCACCGGAAGGCTCCGCCTTGAGCTTAACTATGGGAAGTACTGGCAATTAGTGATGCTCAATCAGCAAATGCCCCACAGGGATGACAACACGCTTATCTAGAGGTTGATTCCTAGATTCAAAGAATGGAACCGCCAAGCACTAATGGAAGCCTAGTTGACGGGCACAGAGCTGAGGATTGTAGACTTTAAAGGTCAGCCCGGCTGACTCCACTTCGTGGAGCAAACTCACTCCTTTAAGTAGCACTTTAAGGACCATAAATCACGAAATTCCAAACATCAAGCCGCATTTAAATTTTTTTAGAAAAAACCCAACGGTACGAAGGAACAAAACTCGTCATCCCCAACTCCTCCAATTCTGTAGTCGAAATTTGAAGATATAACCATGGTCTTCCATTTTTGCCACCAACTCGCTACTTCAAGTATCGAGTTAAGGATTGTAAATCACGAAATTCTAAACATCATGTTGCATTTGACAAATTTTTTTATAGCCCAATGGTACGGAGGAACAAAAATCGTCATTCCCAACTCCACCAATTCTGTCATGGAAATTTGGAGATATATCCACACTTCTTCCATTTCCGCCACCACACTATCCAGAGATGGATCCTCAATCCAACCCGCCATCCTTAAATAGCCCGATATGGAGCGTTACACCGTCATTTCCGTATTCAACCTTAACAATTCAATTGTAACCCATTGTCCCGCCTGCTCATCAACTCGACGTCTCTAGAGCAATGCATCATGTCCACGGAGTTTGACGATAATTCCGAATTGCGTTTTTCTAATTTATTTAGGAAAAAATTATTTATGGATTTTGAGTAATTTGAGTTAAATAAATAAAATGCCAAATTATCAAATATATTCTAAACTTAGTGACTTCTTTTCAATTTATCCTATTTAGAAAAATATCATCATATATCCGAAACTTTACACGTTATATCATGTTTATCATCCGTCAGTCACAAACAACTAACGGAGTACTACGTGGCACTAGCGCATTCAGGATGGACAATGGATACGGGAGAATGAATGGGCAATAACACTTCGGGATGGACAAGTAATGTTAGGAGTGCTCATAGATCAATGCCCTATGATTGGCGTCGTACCAAATTAAGATTCAACCCCGTAAGCTCATACTTGTTTGGGTAGTTAATTAAATCCTACTAAAAGTGAAAATTCCATAGTTAATTAAAGAATTCGAGGTTCTACGAGAAGATTGACCAGAAGATGTCGGAGAGATTCATGCGTACATATTTATTATACCTTATTCGTGGCTGCTTCCTTTTTCCTAATAAATCACACTGCATTTTCTTGTTCGAGACTATGGGTGTTTACAAAATGTATGGTCGAGGTCTTGTTCATCCAGAGTTATATTGTTATCGCGTAATTGTAAACCTTGTGATCGCAAATTCGTTGCTTAAGTCAGTCGACTCATTTGTTGATGCAGCTTGATTCTTCGACAATGCATCATGATTAGACATATATTTCATCATGCGCTTTCAGAATTTGACTTCTCTTCATACTCTAACAATTGAGATTGTTGGAATTCTCCTGATCGTAGTGATCATGTTTCAATCATTTATTGTCCCCTTTTAAGAGTTCAAATGGTAGGGGCACCTTAGTGATAGAGGGTAAGGATCCATTCGGGAGATCTCATATGCAAATTTCAAGAATCGCGTCCTAAGATACCTGCCACCACAAATTTAAGTATTTAAGTTGGGTGGTCACAATAAATTTCCATTGAAATTTGTTTCCTCCCAACTTATTGACCATTGGCCAATCGACGTTTCTTCTACATATCTTGATGCAATTTGAAACTTCTCGAATAACATTCACTTATATCTTCTCAAAGAAAAGATTCATGACCAATGCGATTAGTTATGATGGAATAAAAGAGCGAGATAACATCAATCTCATGTACGGTGGCCCACTCAATCAAATTGTTGATTCAAATTACATGTTCTTCTCGTAATCTTAAAACTCCAAACAACTTAAGACTCCTTTTAAATGTTTCATTTGATGCCAACATAAAGATCAATCCGAATGATTTTCTCAAACCATTGTTGAAAGCTTTATCTCCAACATGACAGCGTGTGAGGAATATGGTAACCTTGTTCCTAATACAAGATTTTCCTACCGGTGAAAAATAATGATTCAGGAATACTTTACTAGAAATTTAATTATTTGTGAACCTAAACGTGATTTTGTGGTTTATGTTCGTGGTTCTTTGATTTTGTATCGATAGATATAACTTTTCGTGATATCGACTGCATACTCGGAGTTGGATATTGGATGAAGCATGACATAAGAATATAGAGGTTATTGGATGACATACGATCCATATTTGATCCTTGGATAGGCGGATACTTTCCCGATGCTCCGCGTATAATTCTCTTACGTCGTATTTAAATAATAACGAAAAATTGAAACGTAAGATAAATTTTCTATGATTATATTTTTATGTTATTTTTTTGTTTGTTTATTGGCTAATTAACTTACTAGCGTAGAAGTTTCCACGTCACTCTTCAATAAATCTGAGATAGTTTTTCTTTCTTTATGTGGATTCTGATTGTCGAAATTCGCAAGTCATACACTATCGAAAAAATTGAATTTGTGAAGATATTTTTAAATTTCACTTGTCATACGCACAAAAGATAGGAAAATTTTAATATTATAATAAATTGGAAAGTATAAATTAATATTAATTTAAAAAGTTTTATATCTGGTATAACGGTATTTATGTAATTTTTCTAAATATTATCATATCGTGTCATAGCCTCATTCTTGTATTATGATTTATGCAGATAAGGACCCCTAACCTAACAAACTATTACGCTTGCACCGGCAAATAGTATAAATAATTCACTAAATTTAGGAATTTGTTCTCATCTTCTTCTTTTTTTTTTAAATTAGCATATATGTATAATATAGAGAAATTAATGCAATGCTCTTTTATATATGCAACGTATATTTGTGGAATGGGGCCGGTGGTAGGTAAAAAATGTGAAAATCCGAAAAGAGATTGAGCTTTAATTACAGTTGTCAAATTCAGACCCGTTAAAGATTCTCACATCTTAGGGGGAACACGAATTTCTAGACAGAGACTTAAATAATAAAGGGATGCGACGAAATTTTAAATGGTTTCTTCTCTGGCGGTGTGTCCCTTTGTGTAGAAGTGGAGTTTAGGATCCAAAGAAGACGACGAAGAAAGAGTAGTAGAGTAAGAAAGCAGCAGCAGAAAGACCATAAATACTCCTCAAGAACCCATCTTTTGGATGATGCCATCCATCTCCTTTCTCTGCAGGACCCATGAATTTTTATCGCCCCAAGATCACTTATTTGTTCATTTCTTCAATGATGGAGCTGATATTTCTGATTCTGGGTTTTGTGGGGGGTTTGTCTTTTTAGGATTTAGCTTTTTGTTGGTGTTTCTTCAGCTTGTAGGGGTTGGCCGACCCTTTTCATATTTGTCAATCGGGGGGCAGCTTGAAACGAAAGGTGGTCCCTTTATTTGGAGGCAATGAGGCCTTCTTCTCGGATTGACTTAGCTGTTTTTCAGCTGACACCCACCAGAACAAGGTCCCCACTTTGGCCCCTTTACCTCGTACTGTGAATTGTTTGTTCCTCTTGAGTTCCTGCATCATCAGTCGCCGGGATATAAATTTTAAGTTCATGACTGTTGTTTCTGCTTTCCTTGAGGTGGCAACTACTTAAAATGGATCCCAATGCAATTCCAATCATTGGATTGCGATGCTGATTCTGGCGGTGTTTTTTTGGTGTTCATTTTCATGCTGGTGCTTATGGCCCCGTTGGATACATTGGTTAGGTGCACCTCCCCCCCCCCCCCCCCCAACTGGAGTCAGCTCACCCAGATTTTCTTCTTGTTGAGCGTGGGATCTTGTCTGTCTTGAATGGTTGATTGGTTACATCCATCATCGGCCAAATTTTGATTGCATAGGCGCTGCCCACTTGTTTGTTATTTGCAGTTGTTTTAATCATGGTAACTTTAGCGAGTTCCATCTGATGTACTTTCAGGTGTGACTTAGTTATACTGGCAAATGGAAGGAGAGAGAAGATTGCCTCTGGCTTGCTTGATCCTTTCCTTTCGCACCTCAAAGCTGCCAGAGATCAAATGGCTATTGGTGGTTATTCTATCGAACTCAAGCCAGATCCCAACTCCAATGCGACGTGGTTCACCAAGGGAACTTTGGAAAGGTTCTGTTCATTTGACTTTACTTCTGTCATTAATCTAGAACAACAGAGTAAGATTTTTCTTTTTTATCGTATCCATCTTCAGAACGTGAAAACAGTCTGTCCAAATGTCACCTATTTGTTAAGGTAAGGCGTGTATGCCCATCCCTACCTGACTGGCTGGCTCTAGACGAAGAGTGACCTCTGTGAATCAGTTCTTCTCTCTTCTCTCTTTCAGTAGGATTGTCTCTTCACTTTCTGAAATCCTTGGTATATAGGAAAATCTATTGTTGTACGAAAGTTTTACGGAGTAGACTCTGTTAAAGACCAACTTGAATTTGTGAGTTAGTGCATTTTGGTTAATGATTGAAGGAAATGCATTTTCCTGAACAGAAGAAGAAGTGATGGAAATGTTTTTCCCATGTGGATGTGTCAACTACTCCCTTTGAATGAACCTGCTTTCAGTATCCCGGATAAACAAAATATGTTGTCTTTCTTTTTTCTCGAATTAATTTTACATTCTTCCTACTGATTAACGCTAAAAGCATAATGTTTTACTTGATGGGAACCACCGAGTCTCTCTGATAGGTAGAAGTCCTGCAGGTTCGTGCGGTTTGTCAGCACCCCGGAAATTCTCGAGCGGATTGATACTTTGGAGTCTGAGATCCTACAAATTGAGGAAGCTATTGTGATGCAAACCAATAAAAAAGGAGGCATCCCAGTTGTAAGTTGCATCAAATACAGGAGTTTTTCAGTTGAAACCCATGAAATTGAAGTTCATTGTATTCTTTGTTTTTCAGCAGGATGGAAAATCAGTTGATAACATGGAAGGTACTTAAAAAGATGCATAACATGGAAGAGGCCTGGCTTTCTGTTAATCATATTATAACACCTTAAACACTAACTTAAACAAAATCATCACCTCCAGTTCTTACATGTGTCTATCCGTGTGATTATAATACAGTTCCCAAACCTGTTTTGACTACTGATGACGACAAAGCCATTGTGGTTTACAAGGTCCGCTAGAAAGCCTGCCTCTAAATTCTAATTCTGTTATTTACTCATAGGCGGTCTCTTCACCTTTCTAATCCTTCAGTAATTGACAGCCGAACTCTCAACACATCGAAGCTAATTGGTCCACTGAGCAAGAGGGGAATCCAAAGTATGTGTCCTCTTAGAGACTACTTTAATGTGGTTCTTTCTGCTAGATAAAAGTATCTAACTTTAAGTGATTGTTATTGTGGTTATTTCTTTTCTACGAATGTCATCTTATTAAAACCCATTTCATTGCTTTTACCGGAGTATTTGGCAATGTGGAGAAATGGATGGGAAAGGGGTAAAAGAATGGGATATGAAAAGCGAAAGAAGAAAAAAAACCTTATATTTGCAAAGAAAAAGGAAAAAATATATTTTTTTTCTTCTATTCTATCCATTGAATCGACTTCATGATTGATACCTCTGGATGTTCTACAATTATTTGATATGGGAAACTTAGTAAATGAAAAATCAGATAAAAAATGGTTAACGTGGAGGCAGCAAAGTCTATCAAACTTCTGTTCTCAATTGTTAATACTTTTGCATAGTGACTAATAGTTAAATTTATATGTTTCCCAGAGTTCATCTCCTGAAGGTCCTGGAGACTCGCAGAAGCCTTCTGCAGAAAGAAAAAGGGATGGCCTTTGCACGTGCTGTGGCTGCTGGCTTTGATATTGACTCTATGGATATGCTGATCTCATTTTCTCAATGCTTCGGTGCAGCACGATTGATGTAAGGCATCGAGTTATCACTTCTCTCTAGCTATTGCGTTGGTGGGTTAGCATTCGAGCTGGCATTAGTACATGAATTAGAAGAGGGGAATGGGAGTATTATTATTACAATTTCTTACGTTGCATGTCATATTTCCTGTAAGAAAAGGATATGAGATTAGACCAAATATTTCGGTTCTCTCATATAATGCAGAAGATTAGGTTGACCGCTCCTGAAAGATGAGAAGGCATAACATGCATTGTTATGAAACAGGGATGCATGCAAGATATATTTAGACTTATGGAAGAAAAAACATGAGAGTGGGCAGTGGCTTGAGATAGAAGCGGCAGAAGCAGCGTCAGTGCAATTGGATATCATGGCAATGAATGCTTCCGGTACTGATGCATCCAATCGGCATTTGTCCACCCATGAAAGTAATGGTCTGGATATTAGATTTGTCGATTATGATTTAAAATGTAGTTCCTGCACATCAGTACGTTCAAAGTGTGGTTTATTGTTTTGTTTGAATAGAACGGGTGGGAGCACTTGCTTCTTTAAAGGTATCATAGTCATCAAGAAATAGAAACCGTTTCTTGTTAGAAGGTTAGAAAGTAAGTTTTAAAATATTCTCAGAAATTAAGATATCTAATTGATTGAAATTTCTTGCTTTATAAGAAATAGTCCTTCGGAAACTCTTTGCACTGGTTATTTTGATGAAAATGGTACAGCATGCTTCTTTAAATGAAAATTTTTGCTAGAACTGTAATTAGTGATCAAATTCGCCATAGGCTTCTCTATCAATAATATGAAGAAAATGAGAATTACAAACACATTATCAAAGTGAATTCTGCTCTTGCATCTGTAGTGAAACAGTTTTGTTTACGCTAAAAAGTTAAACTTGTGTTACACGATCAGTCCTTTCAAAGTTGGTTTTTCAGTTTTCTTTAAACTAAGAAGCTAAACTTCTCTTCCATGAACAGTATATCTGTATAGTTACCATTGGAAAAATAATTAAATAATTATTTTCTGAGGTATTTGTGTCACGGGACCGATTACGATGGATTTCTTATATTTCGGTTCGTCCTGTGTGATTGTTCCCCATTATTTATGCTGCTTGTTTCTTTTGCCAGCTGAGAAATCTCCAACAGATAACACCTCACTAGCAAGTCCGCCCGAGCACTTCCAAGGGCAATTCCCGAACCCAATCTTTCCTCCTTGGCAATTTCAGTCTCCACCTGGTATGCCACCTGGCTATCAACCTTACCCGATGGGTCCAATGCCTTACTGTCCCAACTATCCAACAAATACCCTGTGCCTCCAGCCAGCATTCTCCCCGATGCAGGATCAAAGATCGAAAAATGGCCGGGCTTCACGTCACAAAAGGAGCTCTTGCAACGACAAAGAATCTACTTCTGAATCAGATGCTTCTGACAAGGATTCCGATGGGAACTATTCCGATGAACTCCACTTAAAGAAAGAAGCTACGGTACGAGGAAAGAAGAGTCCCAGTTCAGGTAAAAAGAAATCAGGCATGGTTGTGATACGCAACAACAATTACATCTCGTCAAAGGAGCAGAACGGATCTGATGGTGAAGCACATCCTGCGTCTAGGTCTGGTAGGGAAAACACTGACACGAGGACTGGCACGTTGGCAGGAAATGGAAACCTTTTATTAGATAAAAATGAGGCTTCTTATGATAACGAAGTTGATAGAGGACACTGGCAAGCATTCCAGAACTACCTGCTAAAGGAAAACAAAGAAGAGGACATTGATGACAAAGAAATGTTCTTGACGGGGAAGGCAGGTAAGATGAAAAGACGTCAAGAGAGGGCAAACAATGATCCTTTGGCTGTTGGTGGAGATGATGTTTGCCAATATGAGGAGGATTACACAGATATTGAACAAATGAGTGGGAGCGCAACGTTTAGGCAAAGGGTATCTGGTGATGAATTGCTTAGCTCTAGAACAGGTGACCAGCAAGATGGCAGAAGCTCCTTTGATGGTCTCTTAGATGCGCAGTCCAATAGTGTAAACGGGAGGACTGATCCCAACGACTTTATGCTTCAAGGACGAGATGTGATATATAATTTTTCTCCATCTGATATATCTGCAGAAAGTAAATACAGAACTGCACACAAGGATTCAACCACGGGATCATCTGACAAACCTAATGATGATGCTTACATTGTTTCGTTGAGGTCTTATTCATTGGAGGTGGATGGCATGGGGAGACAATCACTGGACATTGATTCTGAATTTCCATGGGTTAATAGGCAGATCGATAAAGCGTCTAAGAATCTCCAGCCTAATTATGAACCTGATTACATGAGCCTGATGCCTGAAAGAGAAACTGAAAGAGGGTCCAGTAGTTATAATCCTGCTATCGATTATGAGTTGGACGCCCAAAGACTGAAGGAAGCTGTCCAAAACAAGAGTGAGGAGCCGGCAGGGGCTGCTAAGGATCAAGGCCCTAAGAAGGAACCGAAGGACCAGAAAATGAAACTCATTCAAGACGTTGCTAGGACTGTGGGGTCAAATAGGAAGGGCAAGCCTACGAAATTGAGTCCTCTTGATGAAGCAAGGGCCCGCGCTGAAAGGATGAGATCTTACAAGGCTGATCTCCAGAAAGTGAAGAAAGAAAAGGTGATTATCTTGTTGTAGCATGGTAAAAGTTTATATACAACGCCTGGCATAAGATGCAGAAAATGATTTTTTTTTTTCACTCCTCAATTTTTTTATTCTACCTTTCTTGTGCAAAATTTTCTTAATTTGTACCCTGTACAAAGTAATGTTTGAAAGCTTCTTCTTCTTTCTAAAATTTACACGGATGGTATCATCAGGAGGAAGAACAACAAAGAAGACTAGAGGCTCTGAAGATAGAGCGGCATAAGAGAATTGCTGTGTGGAGTGGTTCTATTCCCGGTCAGTCATCGCGGCAGTTATCTAAACAGCAGTTGCCAAATAAGCTTTCGCCTATATCCAAACCATCAAAATTCACTGATACAGAGCCTGGGTCATCCTCTCCACTTCAGAGATCCTCAAGGAGAACTGTCGCTATGGGGCCAATCGAATCTCGGAGGTTGAGCACTGTCAAACAGTCGCCTGGGAGCAGGCTAAGTCACTCAGTACCTTCCTTGCCTGAGGAATTGAAGGGTAGCAGTGGCACAAAGCCGGATGCAAAGGCATCCATGACTAGGATTAGAAGATTATCAGAGCCTAAAATGACAACTGATACTCTTGTGCCCTCAGTGAAGCCTCAAAGCACAGAAGCAGCTCGACGACAGATGTCCAGCAAAAGTGATAGAAAAATTATGTCTGCAATTATTAGCCTGGATAGAAGTAAGGCTGCAACTCTTCCGGAATTAAATATCAAGGCTTCTAAACCTTCAGATGCTTCACAGAGCAACTTGGCTGCCAGGATGAATTCGCAGACTATAAGTGGGAATGAACAGGATAGTCCAGGAAATGTTGATGGCAGAGTTCCATATTCAGATGATGTTGATGATTTTTCTATCATCGAGAAGATTGTCGTAACTGAACTTCAAAAGCCTTCTGCTCCCCCCCAGCCTTGTACTTTGCAAGTCAATCAACAATCACAAAGTGCACCAGCTGTTGTTGAAGGTGACATGACTAAAGTGCCGGAGCAGATCTGTAACCATAAGGTACGTTTTAACTGGCCTGCGGGTTGCTCCGGAAGCTGCAGATTTTTCATTCCAAAAACTAAATCTTTAGTTTAGTCATGATTGAATCCTATTATTAGGGTAGGAGGTATATGATCAAGCATAAGGTGTTCAAATTGTGTGGATACATTGTATCTAAATGTAACAAGAACAAATAGTGAAGTCCATCATAGCTACCACCCGCCAGACATAAAAAGTAAAAATTTAAGTTTATTCCTCTTGATGCAATTTCTAGGTATATTTGCTGATTTTGGCAGATAAACATATATATTTGAAAATATGTTCTAACAGTGCACTTTTCTCCCTCCCAGTTTATGGCATACAACTTAGAGTCTTCGCCGAGTATTATGAAGACAAATTCCACTGATAAGCAATATCAAGCTCCATATGCCCGGATTTCTTCTGTAGAGGATCCGTGTACAAAAAATTCAGAGTATTGCAAGTTGCCACCAGCCTGCCTCGATATTAGAAATGAAGGTAATGAGACTGCCAAAGTTCGTATATCTGATTTACAGGAATCACAAATGCGGAAGCTGCCAGAGACCGTTGAAAAGCAGTCGAAGGAGTCATCAGCCAAAGGATTCAAGAGGCTATTGAAGTTCGGCAAGAAAAGCAGCAACTCCGCATCTTCCGAACGCATTGGTGAGCTGGAAAATGTCAGTGTTGGCGACTCGGAGACCGATGATCATGCAAGTCATACCCATGCTACAAATGAAGGTAAACAATCTGCCAGGTGGTTTTCACTTTTTCTGGCTTAAGAAATTAGTACGACTAATTTATGGACCATAATAGACATAAACTTTCTTTTGTGTCTATTGTTCTGTTCGATATGGATGTTGTCTGAAGTTCCTAGTATGGCTTGGAGCATCAGACTTTCTATTTTCTACATCATTGCCATATTTATGTTTCTTCTGCTTTTATGCAGCAGCATATACCTTGAAGAATCTAATATCCCAAGATGAGACGCCTACAGCAGCTACCAATCCCAAAAAGTGTAAGAGCTCCATGAAAAATTAGAAAATCATTTCTCCTGACCCATCAAACGTGCTGCTGCTTTGGTTTATTTGATTTAATTAAATTTCATTTTATTTGGCAGCGAGTCGTTCCTTCTCTTTGTTGTCTCCCTTCCGAAAGAAGCGCAGTGAGAAGAAAAGTGCAACCTGAGCATTTTCCCTAATCATAAGCATGGCTGGAACTGTTCAATATGTTTCTTGTTTCTATTCTGGATGACTACACTTTTGCTTTCGTTTTCCAGTCTGTGAAATTAAAATTGAAAAGAAAAAGAAAAGGCTTTCATAGGCCAGTGATAGTTGAGCTGACAATGCTGAAAAAAAATGGAGCATGATGATTCATTTCCAAGTGAACCCTGGAAATTTTGATTTAGTTTTGCTGGGGTTTCTTGCAATGTATATGCCCACTTGGAAAGAACTTACTGAAGTTTAAGATACTGGGGATGATGGGTACATGCGATGCAAGCGCATCACGGATGTAATAAGATGAACTTGATGTATAAATGCTTTGATGATTTAACTTAGAGCAGCTCCTTTGATTGGCACAAACACTGCCAAAACCAAGTGAGGGTAGGTTGCCCCTACTCATTCCATACTATTGAGAGCCTCCTTATCGGGTAATGTTGGCATGGTTTAGATTTTAAGACATAAAGTAACTCACATGCGAAGACGAATTCTGGCGTATGACTTAATGCGAAATTGCACAGATTATTTTAATATTTCGAATTTGGAATATTACAATTATAAATAATGTCATAAGACATGTCTATGTTCGATGAATCCATCCTTTATTAGAATGATCCATCATGTTATAAAAAAATTAATACAAAGATATTTTATTTTGAATTTATTTGGAAACTAATATAGAGAAATTCTAAATCACATAAACAAATAATTTATGTGGTTTATTTTTTAATAGAAAGTAAACTTACCCCAATTAAACTATTTTGTAATATTTGGGAAATATTTATTAAAATAGTTTAATCATTTCTTAATAATAAAATCATCAGTAATACAGTTGTATCACAATAATGTAAGAGACCTGGACATTACAGAAACGAATACACTTTCTCAAAGGAAAATGCTTCTACTTTTAGGAAAGATAAGAGAAGACTCCTCTCTCTTGCCTCAAACTCGATGACAACTAAGGAGATTGGTTTGCCCTATGATGAGCTGACCGAATGTGTGGAAAAGAACCCAACCAATGGTGTCTCTGATGAAGGATATTATCTAATCGTGGAAGAACTCATCGTCTCCAATGATCCTCCTGTCGAGGACGACCATCCCATCACTGATGTTGATGACAAGAAAGAACCTACTAAAGTCGATGACCTTGTTGTATAGCAGGCTATGTCCCTGATTTGATTCCCCAATAGTGCTTCCTCCTTTTCGGCTATTCCTATGCAAAAGGAGCCACTTGATTCAATGTTTGCTGCAAACACCTCCTGAGTGATGACTTCTTGTGGCGGACCTACTTTGTAAACATGAGGAAAGAGGAAGGTTATAATTTACCTATAGAGGAGAATTTTCTGCTATTTCTTTGAAAGATTTTTGCACCTGTTACGCGGAGGTGTTGACTTCAATTGTCAGGAAGTTATATTCCAACATCACCTTCCATGGTGACAACGATTAAGTTTATCAAGACAATGATCGATGAGAATATTTTTGTGCCCTCAATTTATGATGTATGTCACCTATTTAAATATGTTACCTATGAGAATACTAAAGCGACAAATCTCGAGAAGAATGAAGCAGAGAAGAATGAAGCATACTCAATTCTTCTGAACAAGGATATTGACAACAAGGGATATATGTGTTGGGTTTCTACGCACACAGCGGAAGCAAACTTTAATAAAATTGCATAGAAAATCATCCTAGAAATTGTGATACGTATAAATCTGCTCATGAAAATACATGTAGGGCGTACCTTGCCTTTAGTCTGAATAAACATACCAGCAGGAAGAAATCACCTCCAGATCACAACCGTCTTCAAGAGCCTCAAGCGTGACTCCTCTAGGGGTATCCACGCACACGCACACGAACAATTTTTTCCCTTTGGTGCAAGCCCTTGAGACACATCTGTTTTTCTTGGAAGCTAATTTTTGAGAAACTGAACGTCGTTTTTGACCCCTAGGGCCAAAATCTCCTCTTATAATCTTGGAGAATTAAAATAAAAAATATTTCATTTTTCTTTATTTATTCTATTCTATGGACCAAACTTAGGCACTTAGGTCTTAGCTCGTATTAAATAAAATAAACCTCGGCCCGTCTAGTAAATCCACTATAGGACCCATTTTCTTGGAAGCTAATTTTGAGAAACTCAGCGTCGTTTTTATCCCCTAGGGCCAAAATCTCCTCTTATAATCTTGGAGAATTAAAATAAAAGCATTTCATTTTTATTTATTTATTTTATTCTATGGACCAAACTTAGGCACTTAGGCCTTAGCCCATATTAAATAAAATAAACCTCGGCCAGTCTAATAAATCCACTCTAGAACCCATTAGCTTCCATTTATCCAGAATAAATTAATAATTCAATTAATTACAATTCTGGATCAAATTCCAGTATCCACTAGAACTTAACATATTGTTCGTGATAACGTGCTATTGCGTGCGACCTTCTAGGTTCTATACATGGAGGTAGTCTACGTCCATGCATAAACTAAGATAACCGTCTAGCAACAGTTTTCAGTCATCCAACGTGATAGAATAATGGTCATGAACCATAAACCAATATGAACCGATTACTGTGTAATTTAATCTTTTCATCTAACCGACATCCCAATTAATTCGGCGCAAAATACATCATCACCAAATTAATTGTTTTATTTGATTACCAAGATATAACAGACTCACTTGAATGTAAAACATTCCTCCCATGGCCGTGGATTTTAGAGTCACTAATATCTCTATCAAGTGGCCTAGATGTCAACTCTCTAATCCAAGAGAGCGATGAATCCTATATTGACTTAGCACTTCTCTCTACGCTTTGTCACACACCCAACAATCGTATTACTCACAATCCGGTTAAAGATTGCTTTTAATGACGTCAAAACGCATAAACTCCATGCATAGAATAAATGAAGGTCTCAAGTTAAAAGATCAGTTACACTCGTCCATAAAGAGGATTGACCAATGATGTTTAATATTTGGTATCCTCCTACACGAGTCATGTCCAGTAACCCTAATCTCAAGGTACCCCCTAAGTATAACTTGGATACACTATCCCTCGGTCTATCTTGACCTCAGTTATACTTAGCGATGATCTAGATGCCCATGTCTCCTCTAAACATCTATCTGATCACGGACTATTTCAGATTAATATACTCATTAATCTGCGGGACTTTATCATTAATAATTTTACGTGCAGAAAAATAAAATAATCAATAACAAATACTCGCCTCTATTAATTATTTATCCACAAATACAATAAGGTGTCTTGGCACATAAGTGTACACACTAACAATATGGAAACTACACATCTTGTTTTGGAGACTCGCATTCTTCACCGTCTAGTCATCTTCTGCTTGGTTCTTTGAACTGGTAGCGTGGACACCTGTTTAACAATAGAAATTCTAGGCCACAAATCTTGGCCTCGTCTGTGGATCAACGGTCCAGAATACAGGCCCAAAGGACGGAAATCCAGTAAGGAGGTGACAACGAAAATACACCAGGCAAAGGCTTGTTGGGCGAAGAAGTCACCAAGCAACAGGGCTACCAGGCAACGGGCGACAAGGGACGGCGGAACCTACAAGCGACAGTTAGTTGGGCGAGCGAGGAAACTCTACGGCGAAGGCCAATGGGCAATGTGATCGGTCGACTTAGCTATTAAGGAAGTCTCCAAATGATCACAGGATCTGGAAGGAGATTGTTGCCAAGATTGCTCACATGGAAAAAAGATATTCCATGAGGACCGGTAGCAAAGGAAACGTAATATGTGTAATATTGCTTTACCGTATATACGTAGGTCTAGCTAGTATAAATACTTGTTCTTAGGTATTGTACAAACCACCTCTCTACAGACGGACATATTGTCAATTTATCTTTTCAAGTATTCCAGCGTTTAAGCTCTCTTTGTGCTCCTGCGTTCTTGCTCACTTCCGAAGGTATCATCGATGGCATTCGTATGTGCTCCCGCTTGAGGGTGTTCATTCGTTGTCTTCTCTCTCTCTCTTCTTTTCATTTCATACGGCGATCACACATTCAACGAATCCTCCGGGCACCAGTTGCTCGTAGTGCCAGAGATTTCCGACGTGTTTGGATCTGGCTTGTCCGCGATCACTACGAAGAATGCACAACTCATGGTTCATTTGAATCAGAAGATTCCCATCAATTTAGGGAGTCTCGTCTTTGGGCATATGGATCAGTGTGTCGACCAGAAGGACAAAGGCTTACCCTTCGGTCACGTTGTTGCCGGTCTTCTCGAACTTTATGAATTTTTCACCATTCCTTTGGATGATGAAGACATATGGCGCACCGACACTTTTGGAGATCATATGATCTCTAGAATGGGTTACGCTGAATTCGAGTGGTTGGAAATATGCGCCGAAAGAGGCTTGGAAGTTTCCTGCAGCTTCTGATTACAAACAAAAAGGTAAAAAAAATAAGCACAAAAAGAATGGAAAAGTTGATTATGTTACTCCGCCCAAGCATGGACCAAAGACGATGGATTCAATTCACAAGGATGTTCAAGACCTGAAACGCACCGTTCGAGAGAAGGATGCTAACCTCATCAAAATACAAAAGATGATTCAGGAACTTCTGGAAGGCTACTCAGTCTCTACTCGAAAATTAAGGTTGATTTTGGTCTTACTCCTCACGGAGATATCGAGTAACCATTTATAATTTATGGTTTTGATGTCTTAGGACATTTATCATTGTAACGCAGGAGATTACTTCTGCTAAAATAATATGATGAATAAAACTACATCTATAATATTTTTAGCCATTGTCTTGTGGATTTAATGCCTTTTTTGGTACTTATCCAAGTGTTGCGAGCGACCTCTTTTGTAACAAGTTTCTGTCTTTTGATACGATAAAAGGGGGCGAAGATTTAAGAAAATAATTTCTGCACTTTTGGGTATAAAAGAGAAATTCCCATCTGTTAGGCATGCAACTTTTGTTGGGAATACAAAATACAATTTTGTTTTTCTAGGGAAAAGTTACAAAGAATTGTATTTTTGTTTTATATAATTTACAATACTCGAAAATAAAATGATTAATTCCTTTAGTGCTTAGACACAAGGGGAGTTTGCTGCAAAAATAAATTCCCCATTTTAATTGATGGTTTTCTCTTAATTAAAAAAAGGGAGATTGTTGCGTTTCATTTTAAGACATAAAGTAACTCACTTCTATGCGGTCACTTGTATAATTAATGTGAAATTATTTTTTCCCATATTATTTAAATATTTCGAATTTGGAATATTATAATTATTGATAATGTCATAAGACATGTTTTTGTTCAATGAATCCATCGTACTTATAAATAAATTAATACAAAGATATTTTATTTAGAATTTATTTGGAAATTATCCCAAAGTAATTCTAAATTAACGTGTAAATCAACTCAAATAATTTATGTGATTTATTTTTTAATAGAAAGTAAACCTACCTAGGGGCGAGCATAGGTTCCGGGTAAAACCGGGAACCTGTCGGAACCGGCACCATAGAGTCGGTGTCAGTACAGGTTCTCGAATGGATCGGGTAGATTCTAGGTTCTAAATTTTATAAAACCGGCGGTACCAAGTACGGTTCCAGGTTCTCCCCCCGGAACCAACTCGGAGAACCTGGAACCTAACCTAAATATTACCCAACCCAATATCCTACCCTAAATTTTACCCAACCCAATAACCTACCCTAAATTTTACCCAACCCAATAACCTAAATTAAACTTTACCCTACCCCAAACAATTGTCCCGGTTCCTAACCTTTCTATTCCCAGTCTCTCCCCCCTCTTCACAACGTCTTCATCAAATGGTTCTAGGGGTTACGGTTTCTTACGGTAAGTCAGCTCCTAATATGCTTTTTCCCTTCTTCCCCGCCTTGCCTTGTCAATTTTTATTTACAATTCTTTCTGGGTTATGATTTTTTGGAGGATTTTAGGGATGGGTTAGGTTGATTGAGCCGTGGGTGATGAGAATACTTTCTTAAAAGTTCTTTTTTTCTGAACATAGCCGGTCAGGGGGTTATTCTGTGGGGTTTAGATTTTGATTTTGATGTAATTTGAGGCGTTGGTGCTCTGGATCATCTATTTAATGATCTATTGTTTGATTTGTTAGGTTGTTCGAATTAGAAGATGAATCCCGATTCTAACAACAATGAGGCTCAAACAACTAGTGTCAAGCGAACTTTAGCTTCAACAGCGGCCAATCTTCCTACTGCTCCTAAGGTAACAAGGCAAACAAAACATAAAGTCTAACGTTTGGGATCATTTTGCGAAAATTCTGAATGAGAAGACTCATAAGGCAGAGAATGTGAAGTGCATTTACTGTAACAATGTGTACAAGTATAATCCTAATTGGGACACTTCAACGATGTTGAAGCATATTAATAGTTGTCGGAAGTTTCCTCATAATATGGATAAGCGACAAAAGATATTTACTAGCAGCAAATCGGAAGGATGCACAAGTCGTAATGTTATATCTACTTGGGTGTTTGATCAAGAACGTTGCAGAGATATGCTTGCTAGGATGATTATTGTCGATGAACAACCATTTTCACTTGTCGAGCATGAAGGTTTTCGCGCGTTTGTTAATGTTCTACAGCCTGCTTTCAAGCCTGTTTCTCGATTCACTGTTGCTAGAGATTGCATGAAGATTTTCATAAGTGAGAAGATAGTGCTCAAAACTTTTATTGGCTCTTTGAATTCTCGAGTGGCACTTACAACTGATACATGGACTTCCAATCATAACTTGAACTATTTATGTCTTACTGCTCATTTTATTGACAATGAATGGAAGTTGCATAAACGCATATTTAGTTTTGTGGTTATGTCTAGCCATAAAGGGAAGGAAATTGGCAGAATGGTTGAGAAGTGCATTATTGATTGGGGAATACAACATCGTATTTCTATTGTGACAGTTGACAATGCAAGCTCTAATGATGTTGCAGTGAAATACTTGAAAGATAAGCTCATTGAAAGCAACTCCTTGATCTTAGGCGGTGAGTTTTTTCACATGAGATGCACTGCACATATCTTGAATTTAATTGTGAAGGATGGCTTGAGTGATGTTTGTGAATCTATAAGTCGAGTACGGAAGGTGATTCGTTATATCCGGAGCTCTTCATCTAGATTTGATCATTTTCAAAAGTGTATCGTGAAAGAAAGAATTCCACATAAAGGTTCAGTTTGCCTTGATGTGGTAACTAGATGGAACTCAACCTACTTGATGTTAGAGACTGCTGTGAAATTTAGGAAGGCATTTGAAAGATTAGAAGAAGACGATTTGTCAATGAGTGTTGAGCTCCAATATGATTTGCCAAATAGTGAAGATTGGTCGAACTTGGAAGTGATAATTAAATTTCTGAAGAAGTTTTATGATGCTACTAAGAGGTTGTCGGGTTCTTTGTATGTGACATCAAATTCCTATTTCGAAGAAGTAGTTAGTATATTGACTGCTCTGAATGATTGGGCAAAGATAGAAAGGGATGTTCAACTTCAAATAATGTCACGCAAGATGAGGGAAAAGTTTGACAAGTACATTGGCAGTATGGAGAATTGTAATATGATGGTCTTAATTGCTGTTGTATTGGATCCACGCTACAAGTTGAATTTTGTCAAGTTTTGCTGCAAGAAAGTGTATCGTAATGATTTGGAAGTGATTAACTTGATAGTTGAAAGGCTGAATTTTGTTTTACAACGGTTATTTGAGTATTATGAGCATTCTTCTGCCACAGATATGATTAAAAATGATGTGCTTTCTTGCAATAAAGTTGTGGAGCATATTGGTACATAATTGGGATGAATCTCTGTATTCTCTGCTACTTTGGTATGCTAATTGAAAGTTCTAATAGAAGGCACTGGGACCGGAACAGGTACTGGAACCGGAACCGGAACCGGTAGATGATTCCTGGGTGGTTCTTTAAACTACTGGGTAGGTTCTAGGTTCTAAAATTAAGGAACCGGCCATTACAGGGTAGGTTCCAGGTTCCACGTCCGGAACCTACCCACCCGAAACCTGCTCACCCCTAAACCTACCTCAATTAAACAATTTTGTAATATTTGGGAATTATTAAGATTTGATTGATATAGTTTAATTGTTTCTTAATTAAAAATAATAATTAGTCATATCATTTGATTTATTATGAAGATACGATTGTTTTATTCTTAATAATAATTTATTTAGAAAAATGCTTTTCAACATTATCAAAGTATTGATACCCAATTTTCCTAAAAAATAATAATCGCCATAGACTACATGAAATTAGGAAAACATATTGAAAAATGAAAAAAATTATACAAAATTCGAATAGGATCACATAAAATCTGGAAAAGATATGGGAAAATCAGGAAAAATAATATTACATTGCAAAGGACCTCAAAAGCTATAAAAGCAACACGCTTTTAGAAAGAAGACACGGAGGCCTTCGGGAGAAAGGAAGAAAAATTTCAAGCACAAAATGTAGTTCTCTTTTTTCTATGTCTTGCATCAGTTTGTATTATTGGCCGCACAAGAGTTACCGACAATCCATATGTTTCCATGAATGGGTAATCTCGTTCCTTTGCTCTTGTCTTAATTTTTAATCAATCCATCAACTTTCGAGTTTTCTTTATTTGCTCTCTATAGCCGAAGATTGTCCTCACTCAGTGGATCTTTTGTAGAAGAAGGAAGTTATCGAGCACTTGTCAGATCGCAAACTCCCATGTGGGAACTTCATCTTGCCAAAAGGAGAAGAAGATCTCTATAACTTCAGTGTCGAGACATGGAACCCACACCCCCGATTCAATCCATTGGGTCAGCCTCTCACACCACATAGCTACGTCCACAAACAGGCAATTATTGACATGAAATAAATCTTGGGCCTAATTATAAAGAGGCCATAAATTTATGCCCATTTTACGAAAAACTCGCAAAGTCATCTCGCTGATCCACAGTAAGTCTACCATGACAACGACAGAAATTTTGGGCCCATATTACAGAAAGCCTATAAGTCAGGTGTCTGTAATAGTGTTTGCAAGCCCATCGTTATGTGAGCCCGTCCAGGTCAGAGTCTACGAAGACTAGGAAAGATTTTGACTCCGAGATTTTCGAAAAGTAGTTATGGGGCCACATTCTCATGATTTGAAAGATCTTTAGGTAGAGAAAATCTGGAAACATCTAAAGCCAAAAGTACATTGTTTGTCTAACAACTCTTAGTTCTCAGTCCTCTAGCGCTCTGTTTTTCAGCTCCCTGATCCCAACCTTTGTCCAAATCATCCCTTCACCAAACCATCGTCCACATCCACGTTCACATCTCCATCCACCACATCACGAAGATCAGATTCCACAGTGCCCGTCTGCAAGCCCACGGAGTCCGCAGCAAGTCTATGGCATCTTCAACACATTCCAGTTTTCAATTATTTTTGCATTTTCATGGTTGTAACCTTTTTCCTTTGATTTTCCAGATATCTTTCGTCATCATTTGTTAATAGAATTCATCTGTTTTCGTTACTGGCGACCACATCCGAACCTTTGTGCCAAATATTTTAGGCGTGCTCCATTTTCGACGCGAACACATTTTTTGCGACCATAGTCAGAGCAAAGAATTGAGCATTTAGAATGCCAAAAATACTAGAACTCGCACCAACAAGATCCTCCCCACAATCCCTCGAATGATGGGGAAGATTTGGGTTTGACGGGCCTGCTCGTTGAAGGAAATACGGCTCAAGGTAGCTAAGATTCGATTTCCCAGCTCCTTGCAGCTGCGCATACCCCTTTTGAGTTCATATTAAGGATTGAATTTCATAAAGAGTTCAATGCTATGCGAAAGAACATGGAAAAGAACTCCAGGGACGTGCAAAGGGACATCGCGGAATTACGGGAAATGATGAAGAGTTTTCTCAGGACAACATCTAGCCCAAAACCAAGTAATCCCATTGATAAAGATAATTCATTCATGGGAGACAGTCGACATGCAGCGACTGGGATGCACGTTTCCCAGGAAGAGGACATATGGGGAAACACCAATCAAGACGATACGAATTTGTACGAAATCTTCGAAGAGAAAGTGTCTCCCACTAGTCCTTCTTCCTCTCGGCTGCCTGGTCCCAATAGACTGGAACAACCCCGTAGAGAAAGTTTCTACGCGAGACACCCTGTAAACAAATCTGCCTATAGAGTGAACTCATTGGTAAAACAAATTGTACCAGATATTGTTTGTAGAAAAGACATAGAGCGAAGCGTAGAGAAGATTGTACTAAGTCAATATAGGATTCATCGGTCTCTTGATTAGGAAGTTGACATTATGGTCACTTGATTGAGATATCGGTGATTTTAAACACACGACCGTGGAGGAATGTTTATCATTCAAGTTAAGATATATTATATCTCAGAAATCAAGTAAAACGATTAATTCAATGATGACGCATGATGCACTAAATTAATCGGGATGTCGATGAGATAAATAGATTTAATTACACATTAATGAGTTCATAGTGATTTTGGTTTATTATCAATATTCTATTACGTTGGGTGACTCAAAACTGTTGCTAGACGATTACCTCAGTCTGTGTATGGATTTACACTGCCTTCGTATATAGAATCTAGATGGTCGCACGCAAGAATACATTGACACAAACATTAATTATTTAAGACTAATGGATATTAGAATTAAAAGATACAAATTTCAGAATTAAAATTTGTTAAATTACAAATATATTCTGAAATATTCGGAAGCCATAAACCAAAATTTGTTAAATTATAAATATATTGTGAAATATTCGGAAATAATAAATCATAGTTTCATATTTAAGTTGGTATAAGAATATGGATTTTATAATAATAATATATTATAATCTACTCTATAAATCAATGGGTTGGCCGAACAGAAGTTGGGTGTGTTTTTTTTTACACAATCGATCAAACTCATTAAAAGGCTTGAGAGAGTGAACACTTACGAGGTCTCCGAGGACTAGCATCAAAAGGAGATCGTCGTGTTCGTATCTCGCGTGCGTGGATATTTCTAGATGAGTCACGCTTAAGACTTTGGAAGACGGTCACGTTCATAATCGTTTTCAAACAACGAGGTACGAGTTATTTAACACGTTTTATTATTCGATTTATATGTATTACATATATTCGGAACGTTTCGAAATTGTTTTTTGAAACGAACTTCCAATGCGTCCGGTGAAAACCAACAACCCCAGAGCCCCATGACGCTTTCATCAGCCCCATGAAACGAGCTTGCCCATGACGCTTTCATCAGCCCCAGAGCCACAGCGGCCACTCCCCAGCGTCAATGCGCAATCGTAGATTACCCCGCGGTTCTTCGACCTTCTTTCTTCTGATTAAAGGTAATATTTTAAATTTTAACCTTGTTATTTCTTCCTTTAAACTCAGCTTTGCCTTTTATTGATTATATCTATTTTATTGCATTTTTCGCATGCTTTGGATGAAGATTTTAATTTTTTGCAATTGAAAGACTTTTCCTCTCCATTTTTAGGCAATTAAATATATATTCGAGGGATTATTTGTATTCTCGAAGATCAAGACCCTCAGAAGACGGCTATGCACTCACCAACATACGACATCAGCGGTTCGCCAGGTTTGCTCTAAACCTACTTTAAAACAACATCGAAAGGTACAACGCTAATGAGTGTGTTCTAAGGGAACCCAGAAATGGTACTAATCTCGTTCGTCCTAGACCCATTTCTCTCTTAAATTCATTTCGGCTTAGAAATTGTCAATGGCATTAATAAATTTATGTTGATTGCATTTTTGCCCGAAATCAATTTTTAATGAGAAATATTTTCTAAAAAATGATTCACAGACACTTTAAGCATTATTGAGCTCGAGATTATTTTTCTTAATGTCAAACAATTTCTTTTTTAAAACCAAACACAAATAAATTCGGACATTGAAAACATATAATAATGACCTCCCTTTCCTTTGTGATGCATACAATTTAGTAATCCCTAATTCCTAAAGCTAAACGAATCAGTACAGTTTTTTTAATCTGAACTTAAAATATGTTAGTGGTGACTCCAACCCATTTTCAAAATTTAAAGTCTAAGAGGATATCCATTTTAAATGAAACCGGAAACGGGATCCATCAGCGACACAAAGTCAAATCAAACATTTAATTTGATGCAATTATACGCAAATGAAATAAATCTCCGTAACTTAAATCAATCAATTAATGATGATTTGATTTAACGGTAAAGAAAGAAATTCCATCCTTAGCACATGGGTGGTGGTGCTATGAATCAGAGAAAGGGTTAACTGTGTCTTAGTATGGAAGGAGAGGAGTCGCTATATGTGTTATTATCTAATAATGAAAATCACCTAGTTGGGTGAAGTGGACGTAAGCCGAGTTGGCTGAGCTACTATAAAAATTATTGTGTCGTTTGTTTTTGTGCTATTAACTTTCTTGTGTGTTTGTGTAGCTAGACATATTCATCCATACAGACGGTGATTGTGTTCTATTATTAGAACATCTTTACAATTATTTAGTTCTATTATTAGGACTCGCTGTTTTGAAAATTTGCTTGAGTAGGATTTCGTATGATAGAGACGTTCGCTTCCACAAGCCGAGAAAAGTAGAAAGTTCAATATAAATGAAAGACACTAATTCACCTTCTCTTAAAGTGGCCAATGTTTCTAAAACTTACTACTTCTTTTAGGTCCTGGATATGCAAAGTGAGGTAGGGTAGTCATCACCTTTCATGCAAAATCCCAACCCAAATCCAGTTCGGTCAAATTGGGTTAGATATGATTCCAAAAATGATTATAATTGACTTCTTTCTTAATGGTTAACCTCCATAACATCAACAATTTCTCCACTTTTACCTCCGAAAATAACAAACTCGGTCCCGCTATCCACCTTTTCTTTGTTAAGCACGATTCTTGGAGGTTTGTTCCAAATTAACATTTGTTGGGAAAATAATTCTCAATGTAACAAACACCGAGTTCAACTCAATTTTGGAGAACTCGATTTTTCAATCATCGAGTTAATGGAGGATAAAAATTCTACAAGAATTCGATGCTTTCAAATTCGCCAACATTGAGTTAAATTCGTGTTTAACAACCAGTGGTCTAACGGGGAAGTGGGAGAAAAGTGAAAAGAAAATCCAAGTAGCGTGGAACTCGGTATTATTAATATCGAGTTAACTGTTCGGATGGTTAAGCCCCCTCTTTGTTACACGAGAGGTAATGTGCAAGCTCTAAACCAAAGGTCATTGGCTCGAAACCTATGAAAACATTTTTTGTAGATATCAAGTTTCGAACTTGAGACCATCCACGTAAAACGAAGTGCCCTAATCACTAGACCGTGAACTCAATGTTACGAACACCAAGTTCCATGCCACCCTTGGCTTTTTTTTTCACTTTCCTCCCAACACTTCCCCTTCCATGTCAAAGCGAACTCGATGTTCGTAACACCAAATTTAACTCAATTTTAGCGAACTTAGTGTTACTAACACCAAGTTCAAGTGGAATTTCCATCCTTTATGAACTTGGTATTTGTAACACGGAGTTCACTAAAATTGAGTTGAACTCGATTTTACAATATCGAGTTCTTTGAAAAGCGAACTCATTGTTTGTAACACTAAGTTCAGGGACATTATTTGCCCAATTTTAAACTTTATGCCTAAGTTTAGGGATTATTTTTCCGACAAATGTTAATTAGGAATAAAGCTCACAATTCTTGTTCCATCTGATTGCTTCTTCCCTTCTGGCTGATTGCTTCTTCCCACCAAGAATCCAACCTACAATCTTCCCTCTGCATATCACTACCAATGTTGCAACTATCAGAGTTTAGAAAGATCAGAAACCACTTGGATCACTTCAAGTCCAACAATTGTATTTCTTTATACTATCTAAAACATTTAATGAAATAAATAAAAGAACATCTAAAGAACAACAAAGTTTCACGAAAATATTGAATTTTTTCAACAATGACACAGAACATCCAAATAGTAAAAAGGACTCCATAACCGATACCAGAGGTTTTTGCACTATATACTGATGTCAAATGTTTCAAGTTTTTAATCAATGAAAGAATAATTGAGTATCAAGACCAGAGACATTTATAAGAATAGAACAAACCTTAAAAATTCCAGACAAAGAAATGCCTCCACACACAATCACACCCTCAATACTTACTGATTAGCTATGATAGCAGGATCGGCAAATCAGGGTACTGTAGCAAGTGCCAAAGTAGCTAACTTTCTTTCATTTGATGGCAGCCCAAGAAGTCCATTCGGGTGAAAATTTTACTTTCTTTCTCCACTTTGAAAAAGCAAAGCACTGCGTAACCAGTCATGCTTCCATGTCCCAGCAAAAGTGACAACAGCCCTATAGTTCTATTTACTAAAAGTTAGAGGGCCACATGTCACTACGATGCTCCGTAATCTGGCTGAGAAGGAAAAAGGTTCTTGTAGACATTGCATCACCCCATTTACCCATGAAATTAAAGTAATCTCCCCCTGTAAGGCAGGCATCCCATTCGACTCACTGCCAAAGCCATATTCCAAGATCCCAGTAATAAAGCCAGCCATCAACAACATACTCGAAAGTAACATTAAAAAGCACTGCCACCCAGAACTCGAAAGAGCTTTTGATCATGGATAACTTCGAACTTGACTGCCAAAACTGCGCGTCCCTTGAGTGGCCATGCTTTTGAAGACAGCAGTCCCATTCAGAAGAATCTCCAACCATTAACTCAACGGCAATTTTAGAAAAGGAGAATTGAATGACTAAAACGATTTGAAATTTCACTGAAAATATAGTTTGACCCATCCCATAGGATTCGGACTGCTAGATGGATATGAATCGCCTTAATCTGCTAGGAGCATTCAGGAGAGGAGCTGTCCATGCACCTTGCGGGTGCTGATTTTGTTCGATGGACACAGAGTCACTTACTTGTCGAGATAAAAGATATCCCACTGAAAGGATCCCATAACAAAGTATCCACTCACCACCCATTTCCAGGTGGAAGGCATCACTCATTGTCCTCGGTAATAGCATTGTCCTTCCATTTCCTAAACAGATTAACCAATGATGGGTCTCTGATATATGCCCCATCTTCTCTTTTCACTATTAACTTCTACTTCCAGCAGTAGGTAATTCCAAATAAGTACCTCTATTCTGAAGACACTCGTACTTACTACACCCTTCTATTCCTGGAAGGCGTTCAATAATATCCTGCACAAATTCAGTATCAAGCCCAATTCTATCATGGCCTAACCAAGTCAACAAGACACCAACTCAAAATTCAACACTTTCGTCCTACTTGATTCCAGCCAAAAATGGAGAATTGCTAAATTTTAGCGTTCGCGCTTAATCAAATTGATGATTTCGCTTGGTCCTGACCCAGTCCTCCAAATATACCTCATCTTGTACATGTTTGCAAAGCAGCTTGCATGGACCTTTTTTTTTCAGTTTTCCAAAAACACGTCTACAAGCTTTTGAGATATTTTCTTCTAAGCCATAGGGTTGGAACAGTCCTCAGTAAAAATCTCGCCAATCTCATCTTGTAGATCATATCCATCAACAGCAGTAGCTTCAGTTCCATGTGAAACACTGTTTAAATCAGTTTGCTTAAAGGAGTTAGTCTTGTCACCCGATTCAGATAAACACGATTTCACTCTCCCTCTATCTGCTGGTACAGGAAAGGCCTCAGCACACTGCTCCTCGATCTCGTGTTTGAGTTTGAGGACATACTCACTACTTACATCCATATTTCTCAAGGCTGTCGCGAATTCTGTACCAGTTTTCTGCACCCCAACACCGCACCAGAAAAGCCGAGCACCCAAGTTAGGCTCCCTCATCTTAAACTGCAATGCTTCAAGATATTCGTTGCCCAACAAACTACCTGTACCGCTCAAAATGGCGATAACAGAGCTAATGTTTGAAGTGGAAAATCGCCCTCCAAAGACAGCCCCGAAGTACATAAAATACGTCATCCACCATCCCTTGAATGCCCCAAACTCACATAAGTATATTACGGTATACTTATATCCAACCTAAACGATTATAACCCACATAGATCGCAACTAAAAACATGCACAATATTGTCAATCCACACTCCAAACTAGACACAACACGTACAACAAGACAATAAGATCATATCACATCGGATTAGTCCACCATGAAGGTACCATGGCCACCTCTCGCACACGTTCTAAGTCCTAAATCCTCCTTATGACTCTCTTCTAACCTACGCTCTGATACCAACTGAAATGACCTACAAAAATTTTAAAATTTAATTAGGAGGTTCAACCGAAGTTGACCGGTCAAAGAGCGGAAGCGATAAACCTTGAACCGTTACCGTGACGTCAGCTACCGTCATGTGCCATAATTCTGCGCCACGTGTCCTTTTTCCATTCCTTTCTCTGCAGCACTAAAAAAATAATCCCCATTTGGGGTCAGCGATAAATCGCCAAGTACGCCCCACCCATGCACATACGAAGAACATGGGGCTCCTTGACTCTTCCTAACGTGTATCTTTGAAAAACCATTTATGCACCATGCGGTTTAGGACAACAAAAGTTATGCAATTACATCAGACAGAACATATATCAACCGCAGCATTATAATATGTCTAAGTAAACACATATCACGAGAGGCCGTACTTTAAGCAATAAATAATCACACGACTCCCATGAATCAAACGTCCTCCGCATATCACAAGGTGCCAGAACCACCGAAATGCGTCCCCACCCACTCCTCCGGGAGCGCCCGGGTAACGGCAGCAGGCACAACTGCGAGTGATCGTCGCCTCCCAGTACTCCTCCGACATCACAGTCGGGTAACAACAATTTCACTGCGCAACAGTGACGAAAACAGCCACACACTCAACCAGGGTCTCATCGCGGCAGAAGATTGAATTATAACGCAGGGTAGCGGCTATCCGAAATAGCCTCCACTACCTCAACATGATGCGAGATCGTTCCGAAGTCAGGCACAGAACAGAACGACTGAACTCCCCCGCCGTCCAAGTGGAACCCGCGCCAGCCCGGGGGCGGAGTTTGGTTCTGTCCTGATCAACTCGTGTCACCGTTCTCTCCCAATCATCCCTTACGTAACCGACATCCTCCTCCGAAGACCCTGGTTCGCATCCCGAACAAACCCCGTTTCTTTTCCATTCATAAAACGAATCATCCCAACCTCTCATGCCATTAACAGAGCGATCTCATCCGCGACAGAAAAACAAGGCAACGCACCTGGGTAAGAGGCAACGTAACCAACTCCAACAGTTCGCACTTCCACACTCGCAAGAGCACGCCACACTCACAACTCAATCCACAGGAATTTCCCGCAACATTTTCACAAACAACTCCGGGAACAAGAGGGAAGGGATGAAACTGTACAACCCTGGAGGCCAAGATTCCAGGCGAGTTTCCAAGTGCAGCAACGCAACGAAATCAAGCACGCAAAACAACCACCCCGAGGAACAAATCAATCTGTTCCTCGGCCACGACATCAGCAAAACACCCCGGTAACGACGATGGCGACACAACCAACATCGAGAAAGAGAAAACAAAAGACGTCCCGAGTTGACACACAAACTGTAGGCGCAAAGAGACCGACAGTTCTCAAATGCTATATTTCATTTCTATCTCTACTACGGAGGACAACAGTGGCATTCACAATTAAACCGGCAAGGGAATTTCTAACCCCCAAATCATAGTGGATATATTTCATGTGCCCCATCGTATTCTAAATCAGTACAGACACTTCTCCAATCAAACACAGCATAGGAATTCAATCTCATCCCTCCATCATATTGCGCAATCTCTAGGATTTCCCAGTAGCCACAGAATGAACTAATGGGAATCATCGACTTGGGGGAAACCACTGGCTAATAAAACATCCTCAAAACAATTCCAAATCCCAAACTAACTGACCCAGGAACCCAAACTGCAACAAGGCAATCGAACTTGCCGGAAGAAAGGCATAAGAGGGAAACAACAAAGAAATCTAAAGCTGTCCTAACTACACCAGGAGTAGAAACATACCGACTAGTTCAACATGAAACATCATGAGGATTAAAATAGAAATTAGGAACCAAGTAAAAGGCTGAACCTAATAAAAGGAATACCATTTCCTAGGAACTGACGTCCAAAGACTTGAACCATTGTACGATGGAAGAACCCAGAAAAGAATCACCCAACGATAAATCAATTACTCTTAAAGATCACCTCGAAATCCCAACAACCGAACACAGGAATCGTATGGCTCAACTTCCCTCATTTCACAGTCAGACAAACACTCCCACGGTAGCCATGATTCAAGCATCAACAAGGTTTTCAGGGCATAAAATCAAACCAAGGACGTAACAGAGCATGGACCCAAGCAAACCCATGGACAAAGTTCACACATCAAACGACAGCAGGGCAACTCAAGGCAAGGAGGACAGAGAAAAGGGGTGAAACGTACTGAGCCGTTGCGAGCCCTTCGAGCCGAGGACTTCCCTCTTCCTTGGCGTCCACGGTTCCTGCTCTACGCTTCCTCTTCCGGGGTTTAGCCGTCCTTCTCGCGGCAACAGCGGCCACGGTTGCTCACAGTCTAAGGCGTAAAGGAGAAATCGGGGAAAGCTGCCGTGTTCCCTCATCGGTTGATTTGCAGAGGGAAAAGGTGAATCCCAACTCCCTGTTCACGAGACTTCTCCGCTAAGTTTTGGGGTTAAGAACGATCCCCCCTTCCTCCTCCTCCTGATTTGATTTCTAATTATTTTCTTTAATTTGTCAGCCTTCTCTCCCTAGATACACGACCAGGGAGAAATATGAGTTTGTTTCTTTTCTTTTCTTTATTTTTTTAATTCATTTTCCTTTAATTTATGCATAAATTAAAGTTACGATCTTATCTTCCAAGGTTAATAATTATTGCACCTAGGTTCATCCATTAATTATCGCCTCATAAGCCTCACGAACATAATCGTTGCCCGAATCCTATTACGTTTAGGTCAGGACGTCCCCTTTTTCGTGTGATGTAGTCACACGTAATCGCATTTAAAGTACCGGTAATGTCCCGCTAATAACATTAGCTGATCACATATATTTTAAACTCTCGTGTCCACATTGACTTTCGACTAAGTCAAAATTTGACTCATCTATTTATTTATTCGAACTTACACAAAATCATTGTATATATTATAACTACGTTTTTGGGTTGTTACAGTGACATTGTTGGGCGTGGGCCTCGAGGTCACCTGTTCCGTTGCCGCCGCCTCCTTATCCTCCATCTACTACCGGATGGGAATTCTGTTGCCTTCCCAGAGACATATCCGGAGGACGAAGGTGAAACGGTCGGACAATAACACGGTCTAAACACAAACGCGACGTCAGTTGTGGCAACTTATGTGCGACAAAAGTAGAAGTTGCAAGGAAATGTAACTAACCTTATGCCTGATGTCGTCGGGAAATTTATCACAACACATAAACTTCATGACAAAGTCGCCACAGTCCGCATTGAACGTATGATAAAAGCTAAAGTTGTAGGTGTCATGTCAGCATATATAATTCGGAAAGGTTAGACCAACTTACTAGTTTCGACGGTTGAATTGATGTGGCACATCAGGGGGCACCTCTAACAGCAATCCTCCATATAATGGAACCTTGCTTAATCATCATTCATAATTCGTACGTGTTCTGACAAAATACACCGTACTAGGTAGACCACCCGCATTATAAGCATGTTCCTGCTTCGACCCCTACTATACTGTATGCCGTGTCCAAGACAAGCGTCTTTCGTCCGACCATATCTATGACGACCAGTACCCAGTGACTGTCCGAGACGCAAATGGGAACGTATATATGCTACCGTCGTCGTAAGTCCTCGTAAACGACAATGGAAATACATGCGGTGTAGTGAGGATGACTTACCAACTCGCAACCCGATATAGTTCCCAATTGTGCAGAGTACATGATGTACAAATGTTTCACTTCCTGTTCTGGAATCGTGACATCCTCTCGGCACTGAATTTCGTAGCGGCAAGGGGTTGAAGTTCTTAAACTGGTCAGTAGCAAGCTGCAAAGTCAAGTGATCGGCCTCTTTCAGGGTTCACGTACCCCAATCCAGCTTGTGAGAAACCATTTCCTTAGTGTGGCAGTACTTGTGTTGGCATTACAAATCACCACAATGATATCAATGACCTGAAATTAAAACACCGAAGCTCAAATCGCGTAAGGTTATGTATTACCTTTAAAGTAGGATATTTTCATCATTCTATACCGATTTATTTGGTCGTAACGTCTAAATAACATTTCTGGAGACCGACACCGTCGTCGTGCGACACACACTAAGGCATTGCACATAAAGGAATGTTATCTTTTCTTCTTAAAGAGAGCCAAGAAATTAAACCACGGACGAACCTGGGACTAAGTCCGTCACTCAAAACGAACCTATCACTGCCTTATCATCGTCCGTGAACTCCTCCAATGCCGCTGACATTACTTTCCTCGAATCCTATCACAGAACGGGGCACCCGTCTTGAAAACTTAGAAGTTATCCAATGATTTTCCGATGCAAACACCCACCTCATTCAAATTAATGTCTCTCTTCTTCCTCCGCCTCAATTCTGTCATGTACGGACTGGCCGTAATGGGCACTGGCTTCCGCTCATTTGTATGTCTGGTCACCGGTCTCTCAATTGGTGGATCGACGTTGGCTGCAACATGAGCTCTCCTGCCATGATGCATAACCAATTGTCGATGCAACATCGATGCACATCACGTACCAACCTTAATGGAGATGACGACATCTGGACATTTGGCGTCCTGTTCTCTTTCTTCACCATCATCGGAACCTCTTCCTGCGATTCCAGTTCATGTACGCCTGCTGTGCGTTCTGCTCTTTCCTGTTGTTTGATTTTGCTTCCACGAGGTCTGGACGACATACATAGCTGTTTGTGGGAATGTAGTCATCCCCCACCTTCGTCGGTGTTCCACTCTTAAAGGGATGGGAATCCGGTCGGGGGTTACTGCTGCCACGAGGGACCTCTTCGTTGTAGACAACCTTTGAAGGGGTCAATTCACATTCCGTAGGAGCAGGGATAGGGACTTCCTCTGTTGTCCTCTGATCTATCGTGTGGTTCTAGGGACAAATCATTTCAATAATCTTCGAAACTGCTGTCAGCAGCTGCACTAATGTATGTTCCACCCTCCCAATGTGCAAAAGGACGACCTGGCAAAACATTCAAATAATTTTTTCAATAAAACACGGCCGAATCACCATTTTCACTGTAATTGAGTTCGATGTAACAGTTCATCTCAACTGCATGTTCCTTTCAAATACGTCAATAAGTCTTCTGTCACTCCAATTTGCGCATTCTGGAATGACCAGCACAGGTAATTCCCCATCAACAGGTGTAACAGGCGGAATCCACCCACCGTCGCTTTTCCAAGTAAAAACTAGCGAAAGTGGTAGCTGACATTAATTCCTTAATTCACACTAAACTGGACATTCGACTGAAAAATGGCGACTTATCAGCAGCAACACGACGCATCCTCCGATATATCTATTATTCTTCTTCCTGAATGCATGCACAACAACATACAGGTGACGGAGCATATGGGATGCCCAATCCCACGATGACGCGTTCCCAGGCTCGCTTGCAGCAAACAAGTATTCTTTCCCCAAATTTGGCGTTGTTCCAGGGCACAGAAAATATAATAGAATGAAAAACAATTCCTCGGATTTGAAGACACCGTCGACTGGCTTGTCTGCATACAAAACTCTTTTCCACCGAATTCAAATTGATTCTACCACCCTTCAGGTGAGACTTCAATTGGGCATCTACGTCAGCCAATGAACCTATAAGCGGCACTTGCGATCCTACACAAGGAATTCTGAATAAGGTGTGCACGTCCTGGGAAGTCAACTCGTACTCAATGCCTTGGATAGACAAGTCGACGGGTTGAATGATGATATGCCATGTCGTAGATGGTAGTGTTTCGCCATCTTGCAGTGACAATGAAGAAAGCCGGAGAAACCCAGTTGCCTCAATATATCTTTGCGCTTGTCGTCAAACAACCTTACCAACGTGATGACCTTGTTGGGACTGCAGTGACTGTCCACGGCCTTGCATTGACGTTTACGACGATGGTTAAAAGCCCCCGTCAAAACAGTGGTCGCACGAAAACGGAACCCGAAGTACCACAATAGAATCCTGATTGTTGGTGTTCTCGTCGGCCATGATGTTCAATGCTTTCGATACCAAGTACAGAGCCTGAGTTCTTCGCACAAGCCGAAGACTTTCTGCGTTGGAAAGAACTGGGGGTCAATTAGGGTTAGGGCACAGAACCTGATTATTATTTTTTAATTTGAGGGGGCAGAGGTGCTGTTATTTAGGAGCGCGGGAGTATTCCTTTTAGAAATGTTTGTGTTGAATTGTTTTGACACCGATGCCCGTCTTTATTAATGCAGTTGTTTTCCCATATGCAGGTAAGGGTAACGTCTTGTTTAAAATTAAATACAGAAGACAACATTATGTCCATTATAAAATTCCATGTCGGTTCTTTGCATCGCCAGGGGTTGCATCTTGTCGTTTGATTTGGTTCCGCGTCGCATGGGGGCTAGTAGGATGATCTAGTGAGACATGCGAGGAATGTAAATGTGAACAATAAGCAACTTTGGGCAAGCTTTTTAGCATCAGCATTACACGTCAGAGGCGTAAAGTAAACAGCAGAGAGGTGAAAGAACAAGCTGGCATAGGGATGCCTTCCCAACATAGCTGTGCATTAAATATTTAAGTATCCAAAGCACCTGTTTACTTGGAGAATAGCGGGGATTCCGAGCAGACGTGACCCAATTATGTAACATTTCCTACTATGAGAATGTGGTCCACTTGGCTGATGTATCCAAAATCCGTTATTGATGGTCTCGTTATATTGTGCAATGGAAGCACCAGGATCGATGACAGATCGATGGTATTTAGCGAGCAATCGCAGGATTGAGAACAGAAGAAATCAATGGAGCTTTTCATTCATCATAGGCTTGAAGATCGCCATAATACAAGGATAGGCAGTAAAAGAAACGCAACAGAACTAGCTAAAAGTACCAGTTTACATCCCACCCTTATTTATACTATTGAGAATACAATGCTTCCCTCATTTATAACATTCTTGTGTTCCTCTTTCTCGACGCTTCCTCCCTGTTTTTTTCTCGTTATCCGTATCATTACTTCTTAACCATGACGCTCCATTTACCTAAATTTAGGATTAATCTCAACCTTATTGATCTACCTTGTCTGTATTGACGACTCCTTCTCAACAATCTCACTTCGCAGTCTCTTGTAACCTTCTAGGTATTCATCAACGCATCAAATATCCACCACTCCCTCTGTACAGAGCTTGTCATCAAATCAAAATCAGGAAATTTCTACGGCATGTTCAAGTATTTCTCACTTGTGGCATCATGCGCATCTCCATTTATACATTGCATTAAAACATGGACCGCCCCTCGTTTTCCCTTTTGGTCCAATTTTCTATTGAAAATAACAGTCGGCAGTTCAACTTCCATCTTATGTCGGACCAAATCCAACTGTTGTTCTGTGTGCTCTTTATAACCTTCACAACTCTTTTAAGATGAAAGTACTTGCTGTAATCTGAATAGCTACTTCCTGAAAACAATAAGAAAGCATGTATGTATTAGAAATGCATGCGGTTTTGGTAGCTGTTGTGGAATTGGAAGAGGCATAACTAATCCTGCTGGTTTAGACAACAAAGACTTAATACATGAACTAGCCATAGTGGCTTATTGGGAATGAATGGAAGATACTGGATGCATGAGTGGTCTTGACAATCAATGCCGAACTTTTCAGCTCCTTCGATGTCCGTGGGGCTTCCTCCTTCGTCGACGCCTTCTTTGAATGTCGCTCGACAGAGTCTTATTGATGGACGGGAAGCCCGTCGCTTGGTTGATTACTCGATGGCGAGAGAGTGGACACCATTGATGGACGGGAAGCCCGTCGCTTGGTTGATTACTCGATGGTGAGAGAGTGGACACCTCCACGCGTCGATGATGGCTGTGTTGTTCGCGAGTCGACGGCCATCCTTATATCACACGTAGTCCTAAATTGCATACACAGTTCAAATCCCCTGTTTCTATGTCCTTTATTGAACATGTTAGGATGACTCCAATTAGGAACATTAGTTTCATTCAACCGAATTGGATTGAAATGCCAATTTTCTGAAAATCATATTCCATACTTGCAACAATAAAATGCTTAATTTATCAACTGTAATTATTTATGGCCTTTCTTCGTAATCTTCTGCAGGCATGATAAGGATTTTTTCTCTTTATGGCTGACTTTCGAAGACAATGACCTGGTTAAGGATAGGGATTCTACTGAAAGTTCACTAAAATTCGATTGTTTAAGTTAGGAGGTCCGTTGGAGGTCCCGCGTCATCAACAAACAATTCATACAAATGGTTTGACACCCATGGTTAAGGATAGGAAATAAGACAAGATGTAGTCATATGGAAATGCGTGACTGCCACCAGATGCATGATTTGATATGCCTGGAGACCAATCACTCCAGCATATCGAGGGTTGGCTTGCATTAATTTTTTGTACGTGCCTTGAGTGCTGATTGGATGTCACTAAAAGTCGCTACTTGTTGCCATATTATCAAACAACGATGTTTTCAAAACAAAGAATGCTTCATATATAATTTATATAATGTGTACACAAGGAGGACACTTTCCATAATTGCTTCACTAGCAAGGAAACAAACGACAGATGTAGTTAAGAACGCGCCGCATGCCAAATTATTTTCGAATTTGAACATTTGAAATTACTCGCCAATTTATGTCCATATAAGAAGGGCCTCATCCAGTAAAATGTTGTAGCGTTCGTCGTTATTTGATTTTGGGAACTCGCGGAGGACTTTTGGTTCTCTGGGCATCCACTGATGTGTCGCTGTCCATTCTAGGGGTAGGGATCGACAACATACATGGGCTTATCATTTGGATGTTCCCATACCTGTGACGTATGCATGTTTAATATGGTGGACTTAACGTCGCCACTTGAATTGTAGGACAGAGACTGCAATCGGTAGGAAGGCTGAAGGACGACCGTTCTCTAGGCGGGATATGGTGAAGGACAACCATTTTCTGGGTAGCCTTTGGTGAATGCATCCCTACAATGACTGTGGGGTCATGGAACTTCTTTTCTTGCTCTGTGGGGATTTGTTTGTTGGCTTCGTGTTGGACCTGAACTTTGAGTAAACTATTCGTAGATGGAGATGCCAAACTAGTGTCTATTGGAGTTTTGTTCCATTTTAACGTTTTTTTTTTAAACTGTTTCGCAAAATGACCTCGTTAGTTTTGAAATTCGTCGACTAACCTTGTGAAATCGGAAGTCGGCCTTATAAAGGCCGACTTTGGTCCTCAAGGAAGTCGACCTTTGTAAGACCGAGTTCCATATTCCCGGACCGAAGTCGGCCTTTCTAAGGCCGACTTCATGTCCCGGAGGAAGTCGGCCTTATAAAGGCCGACTTCGTCAGGCTTAGCCAAAAAAAATTAAGGCGAAGTGCCGACTTCCCTGTGGTCAGAGTGAAGTCGGCCTTACAAAGGCCGACTTCCATTTAGAGTCAAGGAAGTCGGCCTTTGTAAGGCCGACTTTCCTAGGGTTAAAAAAAAAAATCGTTCGGGGTGTTCGGGGAGACATAATCTCCCCGAAACAAAATCCTTCGGAGCCGCCGCCCCCGCCACTTGCTTTGTCGATCGGAGCCGCCCTTGCCCCGAGATTCCGTCCCCGAGCCCGAGCTTCCATCCCCTTGTCGATCTGAGCCGCCCCGTCCCCGAGCGAGCCCGAGCTTCGTGACCGATGCCCGAGCACCACCGTCCCGAGCCCGAGCTTCGTGACCGGCGCCCTAGCTTGTTGCCATTCCTCCGTCCGCGTTATGGTAAAAGTGTAATTTTCACTTTTATTTGTTTAATTAGTGTTTATTTAAAGTAATTAATTGTTAATTAGGGTAAATTATGGTTTATTTAGTGTTTATTTGATTTTATGAAATAGGTAGGTTTGTGTACTAATTATGGTATATGGTTTAATAGATGAGAAAGTGTTTATTTGACTTATAGAAGTTAATTAACAACTAATCAATTGTAATTATCGTAATGAGTTTAATTACTGTAATTAATTAGGTAGTTATTAAGTAACAATAAAATGTATATTAGCTAAATTGTATTAATTTTCAAACTTTATATTCTAATTTGATAGCTCAATTGATTTAGGTGTCGTGTTCCAATGTCGTTGATTGAGCTATTGATTTTTTATAACGGAAATATTGTCAATGGAGCAGACGGAGTTGGTTATGATAATGGTTCAATAGCAAGAACAGAAATCCCGAAATTTCTCAATTACGAAAATTTTGAACGCATTATATGCCAAGCTATCGGTTTGCAATTGGCAATTTCATTACAGATAGTGCATAGGTATCCCGTTCTGGAGTTCAATAATGTTTATGTCAAGCATTATCTGGTTCCTATTAAACTGGATAAAGATGTGAAATTGCTGATTAAGTTTGCTATTGCAAATCCAAGAAATATGCAACAAATATATGTGTTATCCGATGTAACGGTGCCACATGTTGAGGCTAGAATGGTGGCGGTAGAGCCTAATGTGGAACTGCATCGTCATATGGTTGTTGGTCGTCAAACTGAGAATGTAGAGGCTAGAATGGTGGCAGTAGAGCCTAATGTGGAAGTGGATCGTCTTATGGTTATTGGACGTCAAACTGAGAATGTTGAGGCGGAAGTGGAGCGGTGTTTTCCAGTCGAAAAATGTTGTACTGTTTCGATGGAAGTTGATCGTCATATGGATGATGTAGCTGGAAATGAAATTGTCGTGGCTGAAGTAGAGAGGTGTTATACTGTTGGAAAATGTTCTAATCCTCCGATGGAAGATGAACGCAATATCAATGAAGATATAATGAATTCTGATGTAGATGTCGACACTGATGCTGAGTTTTTCAACGATGTGAAGGCCGGCAATGGGATGTCAGATGATGAGAATGTCGACAATCAGATGATCATGGTTGTTGAATCGAGTGAAGGGTCTAGTTCATGATGAATATCTCGAAGACGTGTATGAGATAGTTGAGGAGTGGGATTTTCACCCACTTGTCGAAGCAAATGACCTTATTGATGAATTTCAAAAGGGAATGCGTTTCAAAAATAAAAAAATACTCATAAATGCGGTGAACAAATTTCATATTTTAAGGCACTGTAATTATGAGGTTGTTGGAATATATGTTGTTCAAAATTCGACAAGGGTTGTAAGTGGAGATTAAGGGCGATACAACCACAAGATGATGATGAGTTTAAGGTGAGAATAGTTGGAGAACCTCATAATTGCGTCAATCACGTATTATTGCGTGATCATGTACGTCTGGATTCAAATTTATGGAATCGATATTCTGGTCGTTTGTAAGTGAAACTCCGGAAGTTAAAGTTGCACTTCTTCGCAACTTGGTGAAGGAGAAATTTAGATACGAAGTGCCAAGGAGAAGGGTGTGTGATGCCAAAAGGAAAGCGATTTCGCGTGTGTATGGCGATTGGGATGAATCATACAATGAGTTGCCTCATTTGTTGAACGCGATTCATGCTTCTAATCCGAATACTTTCGTTGATTGGGGAAGTTCATATATGTTTGGTGATTCGCAGTTTCTTTTCCAGAGGGTATTATGGTGTTTTGGTCCCTCAGTAACGGCATTCCGTTATTGTCGCCCTATAGTCAGTATTGACGAAACTTTCTTGTACAGAAAATACAAGCAGAAGTTATTAATTGCTTGTGGTTTGGATGGCAGCAATCATATTATTCCTTTAGCATTTGCAATTGTCGATGAATAAAGCCACCAGTCGTGGGGATGGTTTTTGAAATGCCTTAAACGTTACGTGGTTGGCGATGAGTGTCAGGGCGTATGTTTGATTTCAGATAGGCATTCTGGTATTCTAGCAGCGGTAAACGACGTTGAAGTAGGTTGGACGCCGCCTTTTGTACAGTGGAGGTTCTGTATACGTCATGTAGCTAGTAACTTCAACACGAGATACAAGAATCTACATGGCAAAAAAAGCCTAGCTATTGCTGCAAGGAAATGTATGGCGCCAAAGATGAAGCAATATTTACATCACATTTTATAAACTATTCCAGAATCAGCCGACTTTTTCGACGAGATGGATAAGTCCTTATGGACTCTCAGTTTCGATGGGAACTACCGTTGGGGTATAATGACGACTAATTTAAGCGAGAGCTAAAATGCTATTCTGAGGGGCTCGATCGCTTCCGGTATGTGCTTTAGTGAGGAAAACCTTCTATAATTGTGTCGCATATTGGAATAACAGAAGAGATGAGGCTGATGCGGCGATAATTAGAGGGGAGAAATTCACTAAAGTGGCCATGGACCGTTAATCAAGAAGGCCCGAAATCACCAAGTGACCCTTCTAAAAGATACGTTCGTTGTCACAACCAGAGGGAATTATAAGACAAAGAACGTCTTTCTGCGACATAAGAGGTGCTCCTGCAAGAAATGGCAAACCTATCGGATACCATGTTCCCCTGCCCTTGCTTGTTTCACCTTTGTTAACATGGATGGCTCGGATTGTATTCACAATATTTACAATTGGGCTAATCAAAAGGCGATATACTCATCTACATGGGTTTCATTTGACTATAAAGAATATTGGGATGAGTTTTCATTCCCAACTGTCGTTCCGAACTCTGAAAGGGCACAATCGAAAGGGAGACCAAGATCCTCTCGAATTCACAATGAAATGGATGTGAGGGAACAGAAAACCAAGTTGAATTGTGGTTTTTGTAAAAGAGAGGGACATAATAAGCGAAGTTGTCCAAATAAATGAAATTGTAAGGTGTATTTGAAGTATCTTCATTTTACTTGATATGTTTCATTTGTACGTTTATTATAAACACTTCGATATCCATCTATAATTTACATTTTTCTTTGCAGGTTGTACTATGGAGCCAGGACCACAAGATACGACCGTATTGCACTCCCAGGATCAACATCGTTCTTCTGTTGTTTGGGATTCTTCTTATGCGGAGGTATGTTTATCATACTTATTATTTCGTTTATTTTGAGTTTTGTTACCAATCCATTGAAATTTCATTTTTCATACAGAGCAATGTTTTGAAATGTCGCCATCACAAGAGCAGCGTGAAGAAAATGCGACGAGACCCCCGGATGGATATCTACCTACGACATGCCGGATTTTTCGGAGTTGTGAAGCTCCCCTTCATTCAGTTGGATCATCGCTCGTAACTGCATTAGTGGAGAGATGGTGGCCCGAGACTCATACTTTCCACATGGCGCATGGAGAGATGACGGTGACTTTGGAGGATGTGGCGATTCAGCTCGGATTGCCGATTGAGGGTGAACCCGTCATTGCCTTCACCAGCTTCGACTTTGCAGCCGTATGCGCTCAATTACTTGGTGAGGTTCCGGGAACAGCTCACATGAAGGCGGGAAGGGTTAAGATGAGTTGGTTGGCATCCCGTTTTGACGTATTAGATCCACATGCACCAGATGAGCAGGTACGTATGCGTACTAGGGCATACATACTGCAACTCATAGGGTCTATGGTTTTCCCGGACAAGTCCGACAACTTAGTGCATCTTATGTGGCTGCCATTATTGGAGGACTTTGAGGTCTGTGGTAGTTATAGTTGGGGATCAGCTTGTCTGGTATGGTTGTATAGACAACTATGTAGAGCTTCAGACAAGAATGCGTCACAGGTGGCGGGTTGTTTAGTATTGCTACAGACGTGGGCGTAGGATAGATTTCCTCACTTATCGCCCCTTAGACGCCGGAGGAGGCAGATGCAAGGAATGCCTTTAGCTTATCGATGGGGTGCAGCTCTTAATACGACAACTGTAGCCACGCATGTCCTATCGGTGATTAGAGAAGCACTCGACAGACAGAGTCCTCGGCAGGTATTTTCCTTCAACTTTATGTTCTTTCAAGTTCTTCTGATTGTCGAAATTTCGTTGGTTGGTTATGTTGGGTCGTTTTTCAGGTCGTTTGGCATCCATACATGGATGAGATACGCGCTAGACTACCGGATTACTGCTTGGACGATCAAGACAGTTGGCGAGCACGTGTGCCGCTGATCTGCTTCTCCATTGTTGAATGGCACTATCCAGACAGAGTCATTTGGCAATTTGGAGACGAGCAACTCATACCTAGTACATGTGATGCTGAAGCACGCCTCCACCAGATTGACATGCGTTGAAAGCAATTCGACAATTGGATGTACATCCATGCCAAATACATCGAGTTGTGGCATCACCGAGGTAGCCACATCGTTCCTTCACGCTGGGAATAAGACGAGGAGTACAAAACGTGGCTCGTCCTCATCTATCACCCACGGGCGTCATGCTGAGCATAGTGGTAAGTACAATAACTATTATCCTCACTAATGTATAAATAATTGTATTGATATACTTTCTTCGCAGACGCAACAAATAAGGGACATTTCTGTTCGATCCGAGAGAGGTGATCCTTGAATTACAGCACATCGCCGGTATCTCTCGTAGGGGCCATAGCTTCTTGAGAGAGTTTAACCCGATGCGTTTGTATGGACGTACTGAAGGGCCAGCGGATGAAGACGAGTTTGAAGCCGAGCCACCGAATGAGGAATACGCAGAGGAGGAGGAGCAAGAGGAGGAAGAGGAGGAGGAGGGGGAACAGGAGGAACAGGAGGAAGAAGAAGAGGAGGAGCATCAAAACGTTGACATGTTTGACGACGATGCGCTCATTATGCAGTCGCAGGAGAACGAGGTATATCCGTCGTCTCTTGTGATTAATCTGACTCCAGTTGATGCCTTTCGGACTCCAGGAGCATATGCCTCTACGTCATCCACTCCCGTGGCACCAAGAGGGATCGACCACCCGTAGGTGATGTAGAAGACTCTTCTCAGCTAACGCAAATGGAGTCTCGGCAGCGGTTTGGAGCCTTCTTCTATTCTCGGCGAAAATGAAGAAATTAGATTCATTACGTATTTTGTATCGACTTTTCTACTTCCCATGTACTTCCCTTTGATTTAAACCTTTGTTAAAGATTGGTTGCATTACTGGCATTTTGTCATGAAGTACTATGTGCATTACATGTGTAATCGGAATCAAAATTTGTTTTTTTTTTGTCTGAGGGAAGTCGGCCTTTGTAAAGCCGACTTCCTTTATTTCGGATAAAGTCGGCCTTACAAAGGCCGACTTCGTTTGGCCACAATGTTTTTTGGCTAAGTACAAAGAAGTCGGTCTTTGTAAGGCCGATTTCATGGGGTCCACGATGTCGGTCGGCCTTATAAAGGCCGACTTCGGTCGGGGAAGATGGAACTTGGTCTTAGAAAGACCGACTTCCTTGAGGACCGAAGTCGGCCTTTCTAAGGCCGATTTCACAAGGTTAGTCGACGAATTTCAAAACTTACGAGGTTATTTCGCTAAATAGTTTGGAAACTAATGTTAAAATGGAACAAAACTCAGTGTCTATTGTTCGCGTTCGTCACTCATCAGGTGTCCATATTCATCCACAAACTGGTAGAGACAAATAACCAAAACACTACATGCTCTTTCCTTCCTCAGGCAGTCACATCATTTCAGGAAACATGTCGCTTAGGCCTTCTCGACTATCTTCCCGCCTGTTTCTTGTTCATCCAAATCACCAATACAATGTATATCAACCCAGCCTAGGGTGTAGGCTTCTAAGTCTTTCTACTTTCACGACTAATGGGGTATTAGGTACGATTGATATATATCTGTCAAAGAGATTGGTTTCAGCTCGACCAAATCTTATCTCATCATGATTTACGTGATTTCCAATACAACGCGAAGGAGGGAAGGTTATGAGGTTTTTGTCGGCTAGTGAAACGTAACCATGACATCCCGAAACCCCTGGAGGTAAATGTCGACTCATGCTTTTTCGGATGGAGGGGTGGCCACCTCAACCGCATTGACAGGAAAACTCGTCCAATTCTTGGTCTAATATATACACAGTTCTTCGGCGGGCTGTGTTTGGACGGACGATAAGAGTTTAACGGGAAACATTAAATGCATGATTTGCAATGGGAGATGGTTCATATGTGCTTACAAAATTAAATACATACTTACACAATGTTGAGATGTATTGGCAATGACCGGACATGTTAAAGCAGTCGTCCTCACTTTAATTAACATTGAATGACATGTACAAGTAATAGATCTAGCACACGTACGAACAACGAAATGACATGTACAAAAAATACAATAAGATAGGAGCACAAGAATACACAAATGGTCAACATGTCTAACCCCTAAACCCTACACGACCGTCTTTCTTTGCAATTATGGTCCTATAGGCAACTCTCAAGTGTGAGCGTCCATGTTATGGTCCTTAAGGGTGGTGCGGAGAATTGGCCGTATCCCAACCGGACTCCTCACCATGGTGGGTTGGTGGAATAATGGAGGCCTTTCAGAAGACCATGACATTTGATAATAAGGAGAAACGCACAAATCACATTAACTTGAGGGAACACTCACAAAGATAGATGTCGAGATTTCAACAGCATGACGTCATTATTGTGAAGAGTACTGGAAAAGAGGGATTTTTTGAGGATATCGACCAATCTTATCGAATCACCCTGCTTTGCACCGCAGGAGGGGCGGCAAAGCAAATATGGACAACCGAACAAGAATATGTTTGAATTTCAAAGAAAAGGAGGGAAATCAATCGGAAATTTGGAGGCTATGGAAGGTAAAATTTAAAAAAACCGATATTCAAGAAAGAAATCCCCAACTACAAACCCAAGACATTCCTTGTCTACCAATTTTCTACTTCTCCTCTACAACCACAAGACAACCCAATATAGGGTGTCAACGAAGCGTTGACTTAGAAAACGGGTCAATCCAACCCTCCAATCCGTAGGCGCAAACGCATATTTTTTAAGTATTTTCATTCCCTTTATGTTTGCCTACTGGTAGGTTGGATTTAAAAGCAAATAAATTGGTTTGAAAACGTTTCGTATCGTGCCTGGTATCAAGTCATTGTCTTAGTCGTAACCCTCTCAATGTGCTGTAATTTTTCTGATCATATGGTGTTGACGAATTTATGGGATTATAGGAGCCAACAATAAATGGGATATGGTAAAACATCTTCCAGTAGAAGCTCTACGAGCGATGTCTTCAGTAAATATGGTGTTTTCTTCCATTGTGGTCTGGAATGTCAGGCAAGGGTAGCTCTAACTGCCAAAAATTATGGCAGAAGTTATTTTGGATGCCCTCGTTATAAAGATGCAGATGGTTGTTCATTCTTCGTGTGGGTCGACCATCTTACTGGTGATGTTCATTAGAAGAAACTGGAGAGCGAAAAGATGATGGATCTTGCTGTAGAGGCCAAATTGAGGAAGATAGAAATGGATTTGATCAAGGCTAAAGCAAAGATCGAGCGGCATAAGGCCGGTGCTAGTAGATACCTGCTTATGTGTATTGTTTTGTTTGTCATGGTTTGTATTTTAGCTTATGTTATTACCATAAATAAGTAGATATTTGTGTTGCTCTCTATGACTTCCGTTTTCTCAAGCAAGGTGGGTGAGGAAAATATTTCAAATTATCCCCTTATCTATAAAATATGACTTTGCCTTTGGGTTCAGCGCACAAGCGATGTGATGTAAACCCTCGCACATCTGTTCAAATCTACGAAATATCTGAAATGATATCTCATGTCACAGATTTTATCTTCCTCACAACATCACTATAAATAGTGACGGTTGTCTTTCCAAATCAAACTATCCCCTTTGATTACGTTCCAGGTTATGAGTCTTCAGCGTTTCACCTTCCTAAAAAGGACCTATGTCCAGCACCTTACCTCCTTCGAGAGCCTATGTCCACCACCTTATGCCAGATGTGTGCTCCTCTCATGCATTGTCGCTCCATTTCACGATGTGGGACCAAGAATACCCAGGAAGAAGCCACGGTCATTGCCTTGAAAGAGCCAATGTCGGCAACCTTACAGCCTTCGGAAGGTCTGATCTAGAGACGCATGCAAAGACTGGGCTCAAATAGTCGAAGGGTTGTAGCCGAAGCAGAATCTTCACTACATGGTGAAGTTTTCTTCTGCAGCCTAGAGTTGTCCCTAGCTCGTTGTGTCAGCTCGCAGAGTTCAAGGGCATTCACATGTAGCACACCATGTATAGGAGACCAGACAGATTGGACGACAACGCATGCATGACAACCGAAATTACAAGATAGGGCAAAAGCGAAGTGTTTTAATGAATCGAGGATGATAGAATGTTCCTAGCCCGGCTAAGTAGCACATCCTTGAATGCAGCTTTCACAGTTAGTTCATCGGCTTTGGCCGTTTCGTCCACCAAGGAATTCCTCTCAACGTCCTTCGTGAACCCCTCCACACTATGGACGTTCTCGATCCCTTCTATCTCGTGGGTAGTTCGGGTCATCTTGGCGATAACAACATCCTTATCCTGGCAAAGGCGCAGAATAGTATAGGCCAATTGTTGCTCTCTGAGCACAGCTCATCCATCTTGTTCTGAGCGATTCACCGTTTAGCTAGTTAGCTGTCGGCTGGGATAGAGAAAGTTCTATCTACTGTAGTTCTGCCTCAGCAGAAAGGGCAGAGTGTAGGTCTTGCCAGGTCTGCCAATAATGCCTCTGTGCAGATGATAACAAGAGCCGTATTTTGAGCGGCAATGGTTCCAAACCTTGTAACTGATGAACCGCCTCGTCGAAGACAGGGGATCGACCATTACCAAAGTGAGGAGGAGGGCGACTTAGACCGACTGTACGGACTGTTTCCTAATATGGGCGACCAGCCTAAAAAGTGAACAATGTGAAAACTACAAGATGGACAAAGACGCATACTAGTTCTGCCACGGTGCGCGCTGAACGACAATCCAACAATTGTTAAATGGTCTGCTGATCTACATTTGAATCTGTAGAGTCATCGTAAACGATGGTTGTTTGGCCTTTAGTCAATCAGACAAGTCGCCTAAGGACCTTGCGTGTTGAGAGACTAGGACCCTTACCCTTGGGATCGGTGGTGGATGACTTCGTGGTAGGTTCCTTAAAGACCACTGGGGGATGTGGATTAGCTTTGGGAATTTCTTCAGCTTGCTTCTTGGCCTTCACCAAAATTTCCAAGGAGTCTTCTGATTTGACATTTACCAAGCCTTCAATGGGTGGAAATTCGCTTCTAGAAATAGGGTTGACAATTGAACTATCAACTGGAGGCACCTCCAGAAGTGGCGTTCCTCCACTAGTGATGGTGTCCTTTACTTGAGTAATAACTGCTAGCTCGCCATGAGTTTCCACCCGAGTACTTTGACAATCTACATTTAACAAACGCATATAAGCCAGGCAAGATGCATCAATATGAAAAGGGTTTATACCTCAAGTAGAGGAGTCTTCAGGACAAACACACTCTTGGACATTAGTTGACGGCTCGTCACTCAACTTCACCAGGCGCTTATACCTCTTCTTACCTATGATACAACATGATATTAGAATTGAGCGACAACCTAAAAGAAGAGTTGAAGCAAATACCTCCAGATGGCGCTGGTTCGCTCACTCGCTTCTTGGAAGCCTTCCCTTTAAGATGCATAAGGAGTTCATAACCGACAATTCTAGATTGAGTCTCATAGCAGATGCTTATGTGGTTGAACATCTGATGCCATGTTTCTAACCAGAACAACGAGAAAGAGGTAGTTGCCGCAGGGAAAGGTTCTTCAATATGTATTTCTGGATCTTGGGCTCTCTGCCAACATTAAGGAGATGACTAGCAAGATAAGGTCTCCACTTGACAATTTGACCCTTCCCATCAGGCTTCTCGCCCAGTAACAACTGTTCAATAAACCCGTAAGGGCATGGAGCAAAATTTTGACATGTTCATGTTCATAATATCAGAAAGGTGCACAATAACTAGCGGGTGGATCCAAGATAGCTTTGGGAAGTAGAGCATGATCCATAAATACAAAATTCACAGAGGAAACCGCAGTGGATTTGTGGTCGCCAGGTATAATGACCGGTATAATAAGCAAAGGAGTGTAGGTCCAAACCCTATCATGGAATCAGCTTCGACCAGAAAGGCACTCAAACCAGTCATATATTTGACTGGCCTATTACTCCTGGTACAAAAGATGAACGTAGCCGGCCATTCCAGATAGAATTCAAATTCTTCATACCCTGTCCAAGATAGGGTAGCTGAATGAACGTAGAGATGTCGCTAAATAACAACTCCGATACAAGACCTAGGTTTGAATTTAAAATTGTCTTCACCCACACTGTGGAAGGTAACAAGGGTACCTTCAGCATATGCTCCAGTCAGAAAGCTTATATCCTCAAGAGTGATGGAAATAGGCCCATGTGGCAGGTAGAAGCACTTGACAGAGGGATTCCAGAATGATAAAAAGCCAGTATAGATAAGGGGTTTAGGATACATGACTGTAGTGGACACACTTCTATTAACTGGTAAATACCCAGTTTCCTCAACTTATCCCCTGATTTCTTCTTCCAGGCAGCGAGCCATGCATCAAAGCTAATACTTTTGGGAACATAGGGAAAGTAATGTAAGTTCGCTTCGCTGGTCGGCTCTTCCCAGGTAGTCACGTCAACAGACTGACCTTTAAAAATGGTTGGACCCGGTTGAGTATAATATAAGGAGGCCTTCGGTAGATCCTTCCTCTTCTCAACAGGGATGAATGGACCTAGGGTTGGAGGTTTTGAAGTAAGCGTACCCCAGTTCAAATCAGGGGTAAAACTGACAAGGTCCGACGTCGCCGGAGGTGCAAGGTCCTCGAAAGTGGAGTAGCCATCGCAACGTTTGCCGATCTTCGAATGCTTGGGGGCCATCAGAGGAGGGAATGCTTCAAGTGAAAGAAAGGAGGGTTTGATCTCGGTGGTGGGAAGAGCAAGAGTCGCGTGAGAAAGAAGAGTGGGGGCAAATATATTTAAGGACATAAAATTTTGGGTTGGGTTTATCAAGCCCCTTAAGAAGACAAATCATATTTGAGCGATACCCAGACAGTCGAATGAGCGGCACCTCAGTGATCAACAAAGGCCTGAACGAATGATTGATGAGACAGCTGCCTAATCGTTTGAGCGATCGAAGACGGTCAATGATTGAACGATGAAAGTGATACGTAACTGTTGGGCGATAACGAACGACCAAACGTGATGAACGGACGTGTGATGATTAGCGGAGTTTTAGGAATCAGTTACGATCCCCTGTTGCCCTATAAATTTTTCTATTTCGTTTCAGTTGAACACAATAATCAGACATCAGACTTAATACTATCAAAAATCCATAACACATTACATTCATAAACTAGAAAAATATGAGTTGTTACAGTGTTAGTCTTCTGAGATTAACACTTACTCGACATAAAGGAATAACGACTAGGCCGTTATTGCTTACTACGTTTTCTCCTTTCAATTTAAACTGTGTGACACCTCCCGGGTTTGCTTGCCGCGTGTTTCAGGTCGCTGGTTGCCCGACTATTGCCCGTCGCTCCCACATTTGACGAACTCGTCGCTCGTTTGCCACCGATCGTTCGTGTTAATGATTTTATGTATCTGTTGCCCCGGATAGTACCTGAATGTCTCCGTCTTCCTCCAGTGCATGTTGGAAGTTTCAGCCTTCTTTGGAAGTTTCAATAAATCCAGTGCATGTTGTGGTACCTTGGTATAGATGATGGAGAATGGTGACCTTCCTGTGGTGCAATAGACGGAATTGTTGTAGGCAAACTCCACCTGAGGCAAGCACAAATCCCACTGTCGAGGTGTTTCTCCACAAATATTTTTGATGAGGTTCCCTACAGTTCTATCGGTACCTTGCTTTTGTCCATCTGTTTGTGGGTGCGCAGTGCTACTATAATTGAAGGTGGATTCAAACAAGTACCACAATGTCCTCCAAAAGTAACTCAGAAATTTGGTATCCTTGTCGTAGGTGATGGATCTAGGCACACCGTGCAATCTCACGACCTCCATGGAAAACAACTTGACAATAGCATGGCCATTCGAGGTCTTCCTCCAAGGGATGAAGTGGCCGTCTTGGAGAACCTGTCAACCCTTACAAAAACAGAGTCAACGCCTCGTTGGGTACAAGGTACCCAAGGACAAAGTCCATAGAAAGGTCCTCCCAAATAGTCTCAGTTACTGGTAACGGTGTATATAATCCATCACGTTGAGAATGACCCATGGAAGTCTGGCAAGTATAGCATCTTTGAACCATTTTGCCGACATCCTTTCTCAGTTGTGGCAAAAAATGCCTCTCAGCCACAACTGCAAGGGTCTTATCCCTACCTAGGTGGCCTACTAATCCTCTTCCATGCAAGTCCCTAAGTAGCTTTTCCCTCAGAGAAAATTGAGGAATACATAGTTGATTGCCCTTCATCAAATAAACCTCATGTACATGGTAATCCCTACAGGGTTCCCTTGTAATATACATTTGCTACAGATCTCACCAAAATCACGGTCATCGACATACAATTCCTTCATCCATTCAAACACGAGAACCTCCATACTAACCACAGCCAACACATTTGCCCTTCTACTCAAAGCATCAGCAACTCTATTTTGGACTCCAAATTCATGCATTAGTTTAAAAGGGAACCTTGGGAAAAATTGGATCCACTTAGGATGCATGTCCTTGCTAATCCCGTTTTGATTACTGAAGTACTCAATCTGAATATAAAAGAAATTCCTTGCCCACTAAATAATGTTCCCACACCCTTAAGGCTCTTACAACAACATAGAACTCCTTGTCATATGTTGACCAATTTGTCCTAGCCTCACATAGCTTTTCCTTATGAAAAGTGATGGGCCTCTTTTCTTGTGAGAGTACCGCTCCAATCCTGACCTCGCTAGCATCACAATTAACCTTGAATAGCTTATCGGAGTCAGGGACTGCCAGCACAGGGGTACTATAAAACTTATCTTTTAGATGAGAAAAACCAACTTCAGCTTCTTCACTCCAATGAAACCTCCCATGTTTCAGACACTCTGTCAATGGAGCAACAGCAGTGCTAAAGTGCCTAATAAAGTGCCTGTAGAAACTGGCCAATCCCAAGAAACTTCTTAACTCTGTCACATATTTGGGAATAAGCCATTCCTTAATGGCTTTCACCTTCTCTTCGTCAACAGTAATGCCATCACCACTCATCACAAACCCCAAGAATAGCAGGCTTCGAGACATCAATACACACTTCTTCAAATTAGCATATAACTCTTCCTCCTTCAACACTGCTAATACGCTTCTGAAGTGGTCGACGTGCTCTGCCTCACACTTACTATAAATCAATATATCATCAAAGTAAACTACCACAAATTTCCCAATAAAGGGTTTGAGTATCTAATTCATTACACGTATGAAGGTGCTAGGAGCATTGCTGAGACCGAACGACATCACTAAACATTCATAGAATCCTTCCTTCGTCTTGAAAGAAGTTTGCATTCGTCGCTTAGCCGGAAAAAATACTTCAACGTAGTTGAAAGTGAACAAAGGAAACTACGAAACGAAATAACGGGATAGGACTCGGACCGCCACGGATACAACTTAAGTACCACGAGGACTGCCACGAGGGTTGAATATCACAAAAACGGATACACAAACACCACCAATTACGGGAACGCTGGGATAAAATCTCGCAACGCCTAGAATCCACCAAACGATAAGAGAAGTTGCACAAAGGTCACGAAGAACTTGACGGCTACCAAATTTGGGTAAAAATCTTCAAAAGGTTCTGTCTAAACCTAAACACAAGAGTCTTATTTGTAGAAGACCTAAAGTGGGCTAACCCTAAATCCCAAATAAGCCCAAAATAGATAAAACCAAAAGCAAATTAAAAACAAGCACAACTTTCTTAATTTAAAGAGTCTAGGCGGAGCCAGCTGGGCCCGTCTTGATGTGCTTTCGAGTTTTCGGGTCTCAAGTTCATCTGGAGAGAGCTGTTCTCCAGACGTCCCTTCGTCTCGATCTCGAGATGAACTCGTATCTTCTCGAGTTGACGAATAAACTCAATCACTTCCATAGCATGAAGGTGCTCCTCATCTCGAGCGTTCCCCTCGACTTGATCTCGACTCGGCCTTGCTCAATCCAACTCACATCATCCTCCCTTTGCAAAAGAAGATTTGTCCTCAAATCAAGTGGCTCTTCATCTTCTTCGTACGATGAAAGATCTTGTACATTAAATGTAGCTGAAACTCCAGACTCCCCTGGCAAGTTGATCTTGTAAGCATTGTTATTGATCCTCTCGATGACTCTAAAAGGATCATCAACCCTGGGCATGAGCTTATTCTTCCTCCTTGTTGGAAACTTCTCCTTTCGCAATTGAACCCAGACAAGATCTCATGGTTGGAATACCCGCTCCTTTCGACCACAATTCGTCTTAGACTGGAACTTCTCTTCAGCTCGTCGAACCGCATCCTTCTCGAGAATACCTGTACTAGGCATTGGTAGTAACTTGATTGGAATTCTCGGGTTAACACCATACACCACTTTGAACGGTGTAGCTCGAGTTGTTGAATGAGGGGTTCGATTATATGCGAACTCAGCTTATGCGAGCTTGATATCTCAATCCTTTTGATTCTTTGACACCATAGCCTGAAGTAGGCTTCCCATAGACTTGTTCACGATCTCAATTTGTCCATCTGTCTGTGGATGACAAGTGGTGTTGAGCAGTAGCTTTGTCCCGAGTTTGTGCCAAATCGTCTTCTAGAAGTAGCTTAAAAACTTGGCATCTCGATCCGACACGATCGACATTATAACCCCATTAAGATGAACGATCTCTCGAAAATAAAGATCTGTAATGTGAGAAGCATCATTTGTTTTCCTACAAGCAACAAAGTGAGCCATCTTCGAGAACCGACCCACAACAACCATGATAGAGTTTTGTTTGTCGTTGTGTTCGGGGCAATCCAAGGAAGAAATCCATGCTCACATGCTCCCATGGACGTTCAACTACAGGTAATGGTGTCTAGAGACCTTGGGGCTGGGCATGACACTTTGCGCGTCAAGTTGCGCAACGTCGGACTAACTTGTATACGTCTTTAGCCATTTGAAGCTAGTAGAAATGCTCCTGACATCTCGAGAGCTTTTCCAACTTCTAAGTGTCTAACGAGTCCTCCTCTATGTATCTCTCGAATAAGATGTTATCGAATGGAGCTTCGAAGAATGCATAACTTAACTCCTCTGAATAGAAATTTGTTGGACAGGTGTTAATGCTCACAAGACTTCTCGAGATATCCCTTATACACCTCTCCAAAGTCTACGTCATTCGCCTACAACTCTTTAAACATCTCGAATATGATAACTTCGATTACATTCTGGCCATAAGAGTTGATTTTCTCGACAATGCATCTGTATGACATTCTTCACCCCCGACTTATGCTTCAAGACGAAAGTGAATTATTGGAGAAATTCCACCCACTTTGCATGTCATCGGAGTCGAGATCAAGTCGAGAGGAGCGCACGAGATAAGAAGGACCTTCACGTTGTTGAAGTGGATGAGTTGATTCGTCAACTCGACACGACAGGAGTTCATCTCGAGATCAAGAGGAAGTGGCGTCTCAAGAACAGCTCTCTCCGTGAGAACTCGAGACTCGAAAACTCGACAACACTTCAATTTAAGAAAGTTGGGCTTGTTTTTAATTTGCTTTTGGTTTTATCCATTTTGTGCTTAATTGGAATTTAGGGTTAGCCCACTTTAGGTATTCTATAAATAGGACTCTTGTGTTTAGGTTTAAACATAACATTTAGAAACTTTTGAAGACTTTTACCCAAATTTAGCGGCCGTCAAGTTCTTCGTTAGCTTTCCGCAACTTCTCTTATCGTTTGGTGAATTCCAGGCGTGGCTAGATTTTATCCGAGCATTCCCATAATCGATGGTGTTTTTATATCCGTTTGGGTGACGTTCAACCTTCGTGGCAGTCCCGGTGATGCTTAAGCTGTGTCCGTGGCAGTCCGAGTCCTATCTCGTTTGTTCATTTCGTAGTTTCCATTGTTATCTTTCACCGCCGTCGAAGTATTTTTCCGTTTCCGTGGTTGGTAGCACATTAGTTGGTATCCGAGCGCACGGATGTATTGTGCGCTACGTTGTTGGGAGAGTGCAAGGTTGTGTTGAGCGCTTGGTTGTTAGAGAGCGCACGGTTGTGTAGAGCGCTGGGATGTTGAGAGCATTGGCCTGTTACTGAGCGCATGGTTGGAGTGATGGCGAATAGATTTCGACGTGGGATGACGTTGGATGAGGCCAGTTCGGCTCGTTTAGAGCAGGAGGTTGAAGAGTTACGTCGTCAGATGCATCCTGAATTACAGTCTCTCGATGTTTTGAGGACGCTGATGAAAATTCATTTCTGGATAGATACGGGGACGAGGAGAGTCCCACGATATCAACTCGGGAGGAGAATCTTAGGAGGTAAACTAAAAAACGTCAACCCACACGTCCTATTATTATGCGAGTAGACATTCCTGAGTTTGAGGGAAAGATAGACCCCAACGAGTTTCTCGATTAGCTTCATGCCATTGAGAGAGTATTCGACTATGAAGAGATTCACAAGGAAGGGCAAGTTAAGGTGGCAGCCCATCGACTTCGAAAGAAAGCTAGCTTATGGTGGGAGAACTTGAATCAGCAGCGTCGTCGAGAAGGGAAAGAGAAGATTCGCTCGTGGGATAAAATGAAAAGAGAGATGAAGAAGAAGTTTATGCCCTAGCGGTATCGACAGGACTTGTTCCTCAGATTGAACTCACTTCAACAATCTTCGAGTGTTTCTAAGTACACTCGCGAGTTCGAGCAATTGATGCTCTAGTTTGATATAGCTGAGCCCCATAAACATACTATTGCGAGGTATATCAAAGGGCTGAAATCCCATGTGGCGGATGCTGTCGAGTTGTAGCCTTATTGGAGTTTCGCGGATGTATGCAACCTAGCCCACAAAGTCGAGAAGCAGCAAGCTAGCAGAACGCTTGCGAGACCAGCTATGCGGATCACTTCTATCAGTTTAGGGAGTTCGTCCTCAAGACCAATCTCGAGTTCGTCCTCGAGAACTCCAATCTCAAGTGAGGACAAGGCCGAGGTTGAAGTTCGGCCGCCCCACACATTAGTGTCCCGAGAAAGTGCTTAAGTGCCAAGGAGGCGGGCAGATATCTTCTGAGTGCCCAAATCGACGAACTATTACTATTGTGGAGCTTTCGGAGGATCAGGTGTTTGATCGAGAAGGAGAACCCATTTAAGATGACGAAGAAGAAGTAGTGGAAGAACTCAATGAGGGCGAGTTGTTGGTAATTCGAAAAGCCCTTAATGCAAATGTGGTCCTGATGAAGTCGACCAGCGGGAGAGGATATTTCAGACCCAATGCACCGTACAGCGGAAGGTGCATCACATGATTGTCGTCAGTGGGAGTTGCACCAATGTGGCATCTACTACCATGGTCGAGAAATTGAAATTATCGACTAAGCCACATCCTCGTCCATACAAGCTTCAATGGTTGAGCAGAGAGTGTGATCTAAGGGTGACTAAGCAGGTGTTGGTTTCGTTGAGTTTTGGTCAGAGCTTGTTAACTCTAAGAAATTAGAGTTATATGTCTCATTTACGAGCCCGATTTGTGATAGATAGCCGATACTTATTTACATTTATAGTTAATTTGCATGTTATTTTCAATTTAGTCGCGTTGCATGGGTACTTTCGAATTTTGTAGTTTTCAATGCAGGTGAAGGGATCGAAATGAAGCGGAAATCATGTGTAAGAAGGTACCATCATGAAGGAAGGCAAAGAAGGTCGGGATGAGAAGCTGTTAAGGGAAGCATTAGACGGGAACATTCGTGTGGCCACACGAAGACTTGATGCGGCCACATATGTGTCAATCGAGAAGGAGAGTCGTCGAGAAGGGAGTTTTACTTTGGCTAAGAATCTTTGGTTAGTAAATAGGTTTTGGATAATTTAATGATAAAGAGCGGGTTGAGTGATTTGGTGAAGTATCGGGAGAAGTCGTGATCCTAGGTTTTTCTCATTTGATTAATTCTCGTGTTTCTGCTGCTTAGTTTCTTATTAGTTTATTTTCCTAAGTCCTTGTTTTACTTGATTTAACTACATCGCGATTGTTTCCCACTGATCGCTAAGATATTTCTAAAATAATTCCCCGTAGGAACGACTTTTACTCATTACTCAATTACTTGTGTGACCCGTACACTCCCGGGACTCAAACCATCGAACAAAGCTATAAGAACACGGTGACTTGTGATGTTGTACCCAAGGCTGCGTGTCATTAGTTGTTGGGAAGGTCTTGGCAATATGATCGGCGAGCAGTTTATGATAGGTATAAGAATACTTCCTCTATCACTCTCAATCAGGAGAAGATTACCTTACTTCCCTGACCACTCAAGCACTAGCCAAATAGTTCGAAGTTTGTTGAGTTGACTCTAGCTATTCGAGAGGAGAAGTATGTGTACATGTTGATGTTATTTGAGGAAGGAAAGGAGCATGACTCAACTATGTCACCTCGAGTTAGAGCACTTTTACGAGAATTCGAGGATGTGTTTCCTAAGGAGATGCTGGGAGGTCTTCCTCCGCTGAGGGACATACAACATCAGATCGATCTCATTCTTGGAGTGTGATGCCTAATCGACCAGCGCATCGATGTAATCCCGACGAGGCGAGAGAGCTTCAGCGACAGGTCGATGAGCTTATCGAGCAAGGCTTTGTTCAAGAGAGCCTCAGCCCATGTTTTGTTCCCGCCATCTTGGTTCCCAAGAAGTATGGTTTATGGCGGATGTGTGTCGATAATCAAGCAATCAATAAGATTACCGTCAAGTATCGATTTCTCATTCCTTGAATAGTTGATATGCTCGATGAGTTGTGTGGGTCGATAGTTTTCTCAAAGGTGGACCTACGGAGTGGATATCACTAGATTCAGATGAAGGAAGAAGATGACGGGAAAATGGCCTTCAAAACCAAATTCGGGTTGTATGAGTGGATGCTTATACCGTTTGGTCTCTCGAATACGCCGAGTACCTTCATGCAACTGATGAACGAGGTGTTTCATCATTTCATCGACAAATTCGTGGTTGTTTATTTTGATGATATTCTTTAATATAGCCGCAATGAGGGGGGAGCACATTGACCACCTTAGTCAGTTGTTCGAGAAGTTGAGGGAGCAACGTCTATCCGGGAATAGTAAGAAGTGCGAGTTCTCGCCTTCCATACTTGTCTTTCTGCGGTACATCATCTCGAGATGAAAGTAAAGTTGCTACTATTCGAGATTGGCCTATTCCCAAGACATCTCACGATCCGGAGCTTTCATAGCCTAGCGTCATTCTATCAGAGATTCATCAAGGACTTCAGTTCGATTACAGCCCCGATGACAGAGTGTTTGAAGGGGACGACTTTCAAGTGGACGTCCGCAGCTCAATCTAGTTTCGAATTGCTCAAAAGTCGTTTGTGCGAAGCACCTGTATTGTCACTCCCTGACTTCGGGAATGTGTTTGAAGTTAGGTCCGACGCCTTAAGAGTAGGGATTGGAGGCGTACCGTTACAAGAGGGTCGACCAATCTCATATTTCAGCGAGATTTTATGTGGTTCTCGACTGAGTTACTCGACCTATGATAAGGAGTTTCATGCTATCATTTGTACACTCGAGACCGGGAGTCATTATCTGATGCCCAAGGAGTTCGTTCTTCATATTGATCATGAGTCCTCGAAGCATATTAATGAGCAGGCAAGGCGGCCTTGCTTAATCCAACTCACATCATCTGCTATCGACCCACATCCTCCAGCTTCCATCCTTCTTGGGAGTGAGTAACCCTGTTACCGCACATGGGCCTAGGCTATCCTTGATGAATCCTTTGTCCGGAAAATCTTGAACCTTCTCCAGAAGAACCTTCGTTTCCTTGTATCTCATCCTATAATGACCTGCTCTAGGCATTGGGTCAATGTGGTGCTGAATGTCTCTCAAATGAGGAAGGTCGTTAGGTAAATCATCTAGAATCACCTCCTTGAATTCTTCTAACACTTCCTTCACTATTTTATGAACTTCGTTAACACTCACTTCCTCCACCTTCAATACATTCTTCACTACTAAGGCGTGCACCTCCTTGGTCTCCTTCATAGTTGCTTATATTTCCTTTCCTGTGTTCATGACTAGCAGGAAAGACCGCCCCTCAGGCTTAGAGCCTTTTGGTCATGGCGTGTACCTCTTTCCATCCTTTTCCAACTTGTAGAAGTTCTCTTTGCCATAATGTTGGGCAACCACATCAAACTGCCATGGTCTTCCAAATAAGAGGTGGCATGCATCCATGCCCACTATGTCACGGTAAACTTCATCGCTATACTTCCCAATGGAGAACGACACCCTACATCTCTCCTAAACATCAATCTTCTCAGTAGCCTTAATCCACTCAATGGTATATGGGTTAGGATGCTTCTCAACCGGTAGCCAAAGCTCCTTAACCACCAGCTTCTTTATGATATTTTCGCTACTTCCACTATCCACGATCAAGTTAAACATTCTCTGACCAATTTTGCATCGGGTTCGAAACAACTGGTGACGTTGAGTACTATCCTCCTGCTTAGGCGTCAACATGAGCCTTCTAATAACGCATGACAGTTCATGCCCATCATAATCCCCCTCATAATATTCCGCATCTACATTAGGATCGCAACAAATATCTTCTTCCTCTTCTCGCTCTACCATGTTAATAGCTCTTCAATTTGGACACTCATTTGATCTATGCTCCGGTTGATTGCAGCAATGACATTTTCTTGGGATAGGTCTGGCATATGGATCGGACTACTTTTGGCCTTCCTTGGACTCCATCGATTGTTTATCCACGACCCTCTCATTCCTCTTCTCACCATACTATTCGATCTCTCTATTACATTCCGCTCCTTATCATCAATCACCCTGCTGGTTTCACCATGTTCAGCTCTATCAAATCCGTACCTACACCCACCATCATCAAATCCGATGCTCTTACCATTCAACATAGTCTTAGCCCGTAATGCCATGTTCTTCGCTTCACTCATACTCCTCAATACTGCGACCCCTATTTTATCTCTGATCTGCAAATTTAGGCCATCAATATACCGAGCCACTTGTTGTCCCTCATTTTCCCTCGAGTTGTTGCCCCATAACCGCATAAACTCCGCAGTATATTTATGGACAATCCACAACCCTTGGCGACACCGTTGATATTGTTGGAGTAATATCTGTTCATAATTAGGGGGAAGAAACTCTCCTTTCATCAGTTGCTTCATGCGAGCCCATGTTCACATGAGTTGTCTCCCTTCTCTCAACCGCCTACTCTACACTATCTCCCACCATGCGGAAGCACCACCTTTCAACCTACATGCATTGTTTTCACCTGCCGCTCTTCTGGCACATCCTTATAATCGAAGAACCTCTCCACCTCTGCCAGCTGATCAAGAAACTCTTCGATATTAAATGTACCCCGGAATTATGGTAGATCTACCTTCAAATGGTAATCTCCTCCGTCTGATTGACCATATTCATCAAAATCGTTGTTATCCCTACGATTCCTTCCTCCACCACAACCACCCCTCAGAGGTAGTTGTCTCATCTCAAATCCCAAATCCTTTACCTCTGAATCATCATAAGAGATCGATGCCCCTCGATTCGCGTGGATGGGTTGATTGATTGGAATATCAAAAACTTCTTGTGCTAGAGGTCGCCTCCCTCCTTCAATCCTACCCCTATTAATAGTGACCTCCATGGAATCAAATCTCTCGACCAAAGTTTCGACGCGCTGCTCTACACGTCTCAATCTTCGGTCCATAACATCTACCTCCGTCCTTAGAACCGGTTGACCAGCCCCTTGGACTCCCGCATAAAGAACACCGTTATGAGTACGATCGCCATCAACATCATTGCCAGAAGACATCTCGCAGGAAGTCACCTTGCTCTGATACCACTCTGACGAAGCGTGAAAGCGTTTGAACGAACGGGAACCAATAACCACGATTGGATTCCAAGAGGCGGTCGAGGCGAACTCCTTTGCTGGAATTCACCCTTGTAGAACGGAGGAGCCGTCAGCGGCACCGGAATTTAATGCGACGACACCGATGGTAGAGCTCGACGTCAGAATTCAATGCACGACGTTGAAGGGCGGAGTCGAAGTAGAGGCAGATCAACGACGACGGAATTCAATGCACGTCGCCGAGGATGGACGAAGGTGTGTTAACAACGCCGGAATTTATTGCACGGCGTTGAGGTTGGGGTTCAGAACGCTGGTAAAATGGAAAAAAACATAAAAGACCAGAGTCTATGTTTGAGTTGTTGTGTGTGTTTAGTTGTGTTTGTTGCGATCCTTTTATATCCCAGGATCTTTTGATTGCGGTTAATCAGCAAACTCATAATCTTCTCAAATCGTGTGTACGATCTGCCTCCTATTTTGTAGGACGACGATGAAATTCAATGCACGTCGCCGAGGATGGACGGAGGTGTGTCAACAACGCCGGAATTTAATACACGGCGTTGAGGTTGGGGTTCAGGACGCTGGTAAAAAGGAAAAAAGATAAAAGACCTGAGTTTGTGTTTGAGTTGTTGTGTGTGTTTAGTTGTGTTTGTTGCAATCCTTTTATATCCCAGGATCTTTTGATTGCGGTTAATCAACAGACTCATAATCTTCTCAGATCGTGTGGACGATCTGCCTCTTATTTTGTAGGACGACGACGAAATTCAATGCACGTCGCCGAGGATGAACGAAGGTGTGTCAACAACGCCGGAATTTAATGCACGGCGTTGAGGTTGGGGTTCAGGACGCTGGTAAAAAGGAAAAAGGATAAAAGACATAGTCTGTGTTTGTAGGAAGCATGCACGTCGTATCTTAGTCGGCATCTTCTGGTCTTGCCACATGTCCCTTTCCTTGATCGTGGTATAATAGAACGTGTTCTTAAGAGTCGTTCCTGATCGTGACTTGTTTGTACTCTCGAGTAATAGAGATCTGTGCTGCTTCTCGAGCTTTGATGGCTGTCCCTGATTTTGGGTGCTCGAGGTTCGCTCCTAGAGCGAGATTGGTCATTAGTATTCTCGAGTACTCTCTCGAGCAGCGCTGGTATTAACTCTTGTTCATATCGAGCACTTTTCCTGGAGTTAGCTTATTTGGCCCACTAAGGACGAAGCCCAAAAATTCATGTGTCAACAATATTACATTGTTTTGTAGTTTACAAAATTTTTATTGCGAAAATTAGTATATTTGACGAAACTATAAACATTCTTTTTGTAAAAACTCGTATATTTTTACGAGCTCCGTTTACTCTTTATGAAAAAAAAATCATAAATACCAAACAATGCGTGCTTGCTTAATAAAGCATCTCCAGAACACGGGATGTTATCCTTATCCAATAGAACAACATATACCTGAAATTAATTAGGACATAAAAAGTCACATCGTCCTGTCTAGGTAGTCCTATTTTCTTGGGGTTCTTAAAACGGTCCATTTCTTTCTTTCTTTCTTTTTTTTGTAAAAATATGTAAAACAGGCTCTTGAGTAAGACACAAAACAACGGGCTAGAATTGCAGGATGCTATCAAATTTACGTTTCTTTCCTTTTCCATCATTTGATTCGGGAAATCAGAACTCAGAACCCAAAACCCAACAAACACACAAACCCGACTTAAAATCCTTGAAATTTGATAAAAAAAATTCTAAATTTAAATTGATTTTTTAAATTAACAAATACTTTTAAAATATTTCATGTCGATTAAGATATTAATGATATGAATTGAAGTATTAATTCTAAAACTCACTTAAGCCTAAAGAGGCGTCGTATTTTAGGGCATCTATAAATAAGCCTCCTTACGGAGTACGGTTTTCCGTATAATGGAACATGTCCGACAGCAATAGAGGTGGTTCCACGATGTCATTACCAGATCTTTGTTCTGAGGTTAAAATCAACCAGACAGATCAAGCAAGTTGGTTTGGAATCCTTGTAATAATAGAATCGAAATTAAAGAAATTTTTCTAAAAAGAAAATTCTGCTTATAATCGCCAGTACAAATATATGTTTGTCATCTATAAATAGGAATCCCCGCCATCTACTTCAAAAAAAAGCATAATTAGATATTGATGTATACCTAAAATTAAGGCGCCACGCAATTTTAAGTTGGTTTATCACAAGATAGGCTTCCAGTTCTACTCCTGTAGTAATTGAAACGATCATCCCTTATTTTACGCCATAATCATTAATTATTTTGTTTGACAAAAAAAAGTTTAACATATTTCAAGTTCCTACCAATGAAGAGTAGGTTAATTTCCAAATTATATGGTTATAATCGCCTATTACAAGTGATCATCTTACGCTTTCTTAACTGAGAAAGAAAGAGCATTTTTATAAGCATCCCCATATCTTCTCGTAAAGCTGTCATAATAACCGTTTCTATTTTATGTCCACACCGAATAATAATAACCTTTATCATGAATCAAAATAAGTGAAAGGAGCCTACCACATCCAAAACTTCAATGAAGTTCACACAACCATAGCAGATTAACCACAACAATTTTTCTCACTGTTTTGCCAAATTTCATTTTCTAAGACGTTTTAGGATCGACAACATGACATGCACGTACCCTTCTAAGACATTTTATGATCCACAACATGAGCTTACCCTTTTAGAAATTCTTTTATCAGAATTTTACCCCACTATAAATTTATACTCATTAATGATAGTAAATATACTATTTTCAGACAAACTGAAGACATAAATTTGATGCACCTAATCCATAAATAGATAAACTTAAAGTACAGAAACAAAAAGTTGAAAACGCTCTAATAATTTTCTAAATTTTATGTTAAGAAATTCATAGAAGTATCACACCATGAAAGCTAAATACCATATGCAGATCTCTCATTGAACATCCCACGTCCAGAAAGAAAACATTCACGTGTTGATTCGATTCCATTCTGTCTGCATTCGGCCGCAACATTATCTCGACCAACAAGAAAATCGACACCGGGGAGAGAGGCAAGAACTCGTTACCAAGAAAAGGCAGGGAACCTCTTTCCTGGTCGGAATCCTTAAACTGATTCGCCATACGGCGGGGCGAGTGGAATCACCATGGCAGGCAATTTTTTGCCTCTCTGCCCGTTCTCCACCTTCCAGCGTGAAGAAAATCTAAAATCTTCTCGTCGTGGTGGGCGACGTCGCGAGCATGGCTTCTTTTGGTTTGCCAAAAGAAATCTAATGAGGAAACGACACGTCATCACTGACGCAACCACGTTAGGAGATGGCTGGGGTTGAAAACCCCGGGGATGTGGACCCCATCCTTCCTCAGCATCCCCGCCACGTCACCATAGCTTGGGTGCTCCTCCTCCTTTCCCTTACCCTTGCCCTGGTTCCGCTCGGCTTCCCCCGGCTTCCCCCTCGGCTCTCCCGCCACCCCATCCGCCCTCCCGGGATCAAATCGATGTCCTAAGATCGTCCCTCTCGTCAGGAACTCGTGCGCCATGAATCCCGCCAGTATCCGGTTGTCGCTCGTCGGGGGATCGTGGTGGGATTTTTGCCCGTTAGCTTCGGCTATGGCTAGGGGTAGGTCCGGCAGCTTGAAGAACGAGTTGGGGCTCGGCTTGGGGCTTGTCGTTATCCTATTGTTTGGTGTGGGGGCAGGATTGTAAAATGGCTCCCTCTCCTTGCGCTTCTTGGACGCGCCAGGTGGCGGGATTCTGCGGGGGTGAAGACTCATGATCTACGGAGAAGATGCATGCCACGTGGAAGGGTTGGCCAAGGGGCAGGACGGGGACGTGAAAGGGGGTCTGGTCTTATCTGGTAAGAGAGAAGGGAAAGGACGAGAAAGCGTCGAAAATGGTCTGACGTAGGGGAAATTTTTTAATAACGAGGAGGCCAAGATGGAAATAATAAACCGAAGAAAAAAAAATTAAAAAAATTAACAAAAAAATATATAATAAGGAAAGGACAGTGGAAATCTTTGGGGTTTGAAACAATAAAATCGAAAGGGGAAGAGACTGATTTGGGATCGGATTGAGAGGGAGGGAAATCTGGAGAAATGGGGGAAACGGCGGAAGCCGGAGTGCCGAAGGCGGAGGATTGCGGAGACGGAAGGAAGGATTTTTTAGAGAGAAGGATTCGAGGGAATAGAGAGAGTTCACAAAATGAGGGGCAGGGTGTGAGGGAAGTGCGGTTCCTTGGATTTTATATCTCCCCTGGTCATGCAATTGCCATCGCGGTTCCTTTCTATTTACGACTATGCCATTAGGTGGGAAATGGCAAGTACCAAAGTGTCCGTTCGGCGCAAAGTTGATTTTTTTTTTTAATTCTAAAATTATATTAATAGATTAGAAAAGAAATAATAATTATGGGAAGAATTGCAATATCCCTAGGTTAAATTAAACACCCAAACACGCTTAATTTCTAATAGGTAAAAACAACAGATACTATCCTACTTCGGCTCTTACCTATATTACCAATCAACCTTTCCCCCTTCTTGTTTTTGTGTTAGAGAAAAGAAATTGTGGATTTAATGTCCTAGATTTATCTTGCAACATTAAACAACTAAATTAAGCATGAAAGATGCTTCTCCTTGCAAAGTAAAAGATGATGGGTACACGTTTGATTAGCTTAAATTATATATAGAAACTGAGAATTGAAGAAGCAATCGATATTTTTATTTAAAAAAAGAGTTTTACATATTATTTTATAATAATTATAAGGTAATAATCATACACTTTTTTTCCTTAAAGAACCGGGACTTGAGTGATTAGTCAACAGTTGGAAATTTGAATGTTAAACGAACAAAAAAATCGGGTTTCTTATCTTTTAGTTTTGGTCGCGGTCTTTCATCGTATCCTTTCTAAGTCCCCCTTCTCACTCCTTCTAAGTCCATTTCAGTTATTTAAAAGGGAATTTATAAAAAAGAAAAAGTGGATAACAGTAATTATAGAATATCAAGAGTACTAATTATAAAATATCAAAAGTGGAATACCTCTCTCTGGGATGCAGCTTTCATCAAATTCATTAAAAAAAAAAACAAGAAGGGATTCAGGTAATCATCCAATGAATACCTTGCAAACATTCAAGATCCCAGTATACATAAGTCATTAGTTTTTGTGTACTTAAATAATAAAGTTAACTACACTCAATTTTGTAGGGGTTGGGGCGAATGTAAATATTTTTTGGTAGTCCTGCAGAAATATTAAGTTCGATTTGAGAAATTCTCCAAAGTCGCAGGAGAGTACAGAAAGGGGCCAATAAAAGTATACCATTCTCCATATCGGCTGCTGTGTAATCTCCATGGCGAGTCTTTTTATTTTTTAGGGTTCCATTTCACATGATCGTGTTCTCATAGTTTAAAAACACAGGGCTATTAGTGTGTTTGGTTTTCAATAGATAAAAAAAATGGACATATATAGATCTTTGAACGGGGAGTTAAAATTTTGAGAAAACGATTTACTTTTCTCATTTATCCTAAATCGTTTCAAATATCGATTTTGGCTGAAAATATGGGAAAAATTGATATTTAAAACACCAATTTCAACCTTTCAAAAGAATGTCAATGTTTCAAATACTGATTTCCTCATTTTCTAGTGAAAAAATTGATGTTTCAAACAATGATTCTAAATCGATGTTTCAAATATCGATTTTGCCTTAAAATATAGAGAAAATTGGTATTTGAAACACCGATTTTAACCTTTCAAAGGAATGTTCATGTTTCAAATACTACTTTCCTCATTTTCTAGTGAAAAATTAATATTTCAAACAATGATTTCCTTAAAGAACGAAATCAGTGTTTCAAAAATGATTTAAGAACAGTAGTCAAGAAATTTAAAACTAAAGCCCATATTTAACAATAAAATTTATAAACTAATGTTATTAAGTAACGTACCTATATAAAAGAAGGTTGTTTAATCAATAGAAGGATAAATAAGTATATTTTGTTAACCAATATTTTAAAAATACATTTAAATATCTCAGTTCAAACCTTTTTTTGGATAAATCTCAGCTCAAACTTTGTCAACAATGTCACAAGAGATATCACATCATTCTCCAAGAAAATTGTTAGCCTGGTAACGAAAAGTTAAGGTATGTTCTTAAATAACTCTAGTTTATAATTTAATAACTTGTCATTTATGGTACAAAGTTTTAAAATTACTTAAATACAATCGAAAATTTAACGTATCTAACAACGATTTTGGTAGAAAAGTTTGGAACTCTTAGTTTGACGAGGAGTTACGTAATATTATAAGGAATATACTGTTGAAAATCCCGCTATTAAAAACATAGAGTTCCGATAAGTTAAAATAAATCAATTTCAGCTCCTGAAACCCCTTCTCCTAATTTTTCTTTCAACATAAGTCTTTTAATATATGTCATGTCAAAGTCCTGTCTTTTGTACCTGGTAACGTCAAAGTCTTTTGTCCTGGCTCTCCTTTCCATCGCCGTTTCTCATGTTAATCGAAGTGTTTCCCACCCCTTCGTCCGGTTTTTCCTTTTATGCCCGAACCTTGGTTTCTGAGGCATCGCAAATTTGTTTTTTCTAAGTCTAGGTTGTTTTTAACAGCAATTTTCTTAAAATACTATGGACCTTACTATTAGAAATAACTAGTTCATAATATCATTTATGGTTCCATGAAGACGATGTTTGAACGAGCTCCAAACTTTCTATTGAACTTGCTCTTTGTAACAAAGACTTCTCAATCGTATTCTGCAAGCGAACGATATGTAGTAACAAAGCTACAAAAATGTTTTCCAACAAAAAATTAATACTAACTTTCTATATCACAAAATTTTAATTTTTAAATTTTTAGGTAAAATATACGTTCGTGGCCCAAACTTTAGGCTAATTTTCTTTTATGGCTTGATTTTTCAAAACTTTCTTTTATAGCCTTAAAATAAAATTTATATTCTTTTGTAGCTTTAATGAAATGAAAAGCTAACCTCTTACTTGGAAATCTAACACCGTTTCTATAAATGGAAACTTCGTTCCTATTTTATTAATTTTCAGAATTTTTATAAAAAATAAACATTTTTAAAAATATTTTTTAATAATTTTATTTAACCTAAAAAATAACCAGACTCATACATCGTTCCTTTAAACTTCCAATTGAAAATTTTCGGCAGATCGACCTGCCCTCACCTGCCTCCATGTCTATCACCGTCCACCTTGCCCTTTCCCGCTTTCCGTCATCCTTCCCTCTCCCGCTTTCCGTCACCAGAGGTCGACCCACCCTTCCCCACCTCCACCTTCGTCCACCCTACCCTTTCCCGCTTTTCGTCATCCTTCTCTCTCCCGCTTTCCATCACCAGAGGTCGACCCACCCTCCTCCGCCGCCGCGTCCGCATCCACCAATCTGATTCCTCGTTCGTTCCTCCTATCGATAGTTCAATACGTTTAGATTTTATGGGTTTGTTAAGGCTGGTGTATGGGTGATGGTGTTGTAGGTTTCAATTTTTGTGTTGCCGATGCACGTGTTTAATTGTGACTTTTGACATACGTTTAATTGTGGCTTTGACATACCTTTAATTGTGGTTATTTGATACGTAAGTATTGAAAGGTGAAATGAAAGATTTGAGGAAGTTATGGACATAACAGGCACACGTACCAATATAGTCCCTACATTAAGTCAAGAAGAAGCATCTGGAAATGGAGCACAAAGAATGAACTAGGAGCACGGAAGGTTTGACTTTATGTGTGAAGAGTCTTAAGGTTGGATGAAGATAGGACAACTTTTAGGTTTTTGGTTATCGCTTTTGGTGTAATGAGTATTGAATTTCATGTGGAATGATTGTTCGTCCGAACTGAATCATCCTCCATTTTGTGGTTGCTTAAATTGTTCGGATGGAGTGATCCACAATCTTTTCACTCCTGAAAAAGATGATTGATGACCGACAAGAAGATGGAGGATACTGTTGATTGTATCCAATGATTATTCTCTTATTGCATGGGGATGTAGTGTCCAGTTTGATGGAATCGATAAAATTGTACAATATTTGATAGGTAAGTATTGGAAGATGAAATTGAAGATTCTCAACTGAATAATTCAAGGCGTTATGTTAACGGTGAAAATAAATCTTGAAAAATCAGGCCACAAAAGAAAGTTTGCCTAAAGTATGGACTAAAATCGTATATTTTATCTTAAAGGTTAAAAAGTATGAAAAATAATAAAATATTATTTAATTAACGGTGTTAGATTTCCAAGTAACGAGGTTAGCTTTCCGTTTCATTAATGTTATAAAAGAATAAAAGTTTCATTTTAAGGCTATAAAAGAAAGTTTTGAAAGATCGGGCCAAAAAAGAAAATTGACCTAAAGTTTGGCACAAACATATATGTTGCCTAAATATTATATTTCAACCATTTCTCATTTTTTAATCCATATTTTCCATTTTCAGTCTTACGCTCCCGCCTCTCCCAAAGTTTACAATTTTTCTCTTTCATTTTTCATCTATTTTTACTATTTTTTTCAAGTGATCCATGTAACTCTCTTTATTTTTCTCAACTTTTCCACCCATTTTCTTACCCTTAGGAAAGTATCATACAAGCTAGAGAGGTGTGAGATATTGCTCTTCCGTGCTGGCGGAAATAAAACAATTTTTATAAGACAAGTCATTTTGTTGCATTATTAGACCTTGCTTTAGGATATATTTCATTTTTTTCGTAGTATTATACCCAAATTTTATATTATTAATATTCAAGTTCTTTCCACGAGTCGCAAAAAGAAGAGTGATGTTTTAGTTGAATACTTAATTTTACGTATCCCACGTAATTATTATGCAAATAATCGCAAACTTTTGGAATCATATTTCTTATTGGGAAGAATGTTTACATTCTGGTCTTCTTAATTTTTTTAGCGTGGTCCGATGGATTCAAAAAGTCTATAATGATGCCATAGATCAATCACACGAGAAAAATGAAAAGCTACTCTTCTGTAAATTGAATTAAGCATCCTCCATGAGTACAAACAAACTAAGTACAATGAAGAATAAAATCTCGCGATTCGAAATATAGGACTAAAAATAACATACGATCATATTAAAATATATTGAAACGGATATCAAAGAATAACGGATGTTGAAACGAACCGGAAATGTGACAATAGATTAACAAAACTTCAGGAGATATCCAATTAAAATCATTGGGCTTGTGGGCTTCATCTGGTAGAGCTTCCAGAGTTTGATGAAGGGCACTAGCATGTGTTGTGGAAGGGCACTAGAGTGACGGACGAGAGGGAAATTTTAGTGAGCCGGGTAATATATATTATGAATGTGTAACGTGTAGTGAATGAATGAATGAAATAGTTTGTGGAATCTTCCATGGGTGAGCAAAAAGTTTAGAATTCCAAATACCGAACCGAAGTTTTGACATTTCGGTATTTGGTATTCGGATTTTGATTTGGTTTTATGTTAATGAAAATTTCGATTTTCGGTTCGATTTCGATATTTTAGAGTAATTAATTCGGTGTTCCAAATAAACCGAAATATTATCGGGCTCATTTTACGTTTGGGCTTTTGGCCCATAGTCTATGCCCAAGCCCATCTTTTCTTCAGCCCACAGAAATTATAGGACGGCCTAGGGTTATGCTGGCATTCCTCCTTCTCACTCTTAGTCCTCCTCAACTCAACGTCAAGGAGGCCAGGTCCATTCTCCAGTGTTGCCGCGACCATGGGGTCAACTTCTTCGACGCCGAGGTCTACGCCAACGGCCGCACCGAGGAGATCATGGGCCAGTTCATCCGCGAGCTCGGTTGGCGCTGCTCCGACTCGTCATCTCCACCAAGATCTTCTGAGGCGGCTCCGGCCCCAACAACAAGGGCCTCTCTCGCAAGCACATCGTCGAGAAATCAAGTCCTCCTTCAAGCGCCTCGACATGGACTACGTCGACGTCCTTTACTGCCACTGATCCTCCTCCCTCCCTAAACCCTAATTCCGATCATCCTCATTCCTACTCAGACCGAAAATTGGGATTTGCCACGCAGGCCTGACACTTCTACGCCCAGATCGACAAGGACTAGGCCTTCTATTGGGGGACGAACGAGTGGATGAGGGTTTCGAAATTTATGGGCTTGGATTGAATTTCTTTTTTTAATTGGCTTTGGGCCCATAATCGGCCCAATTGAAAATTTGGAAGATCCAAATACCGAATCGAAATACCGAAATAATTTTGGTATTTCGGTATTGGAATTTTGGAATGCAGTATTTGGAGGACAAAAAACTAAAAGTTTGGAATTTGGAATTTCGGTATTTGGTTTGGTTCGGTTTGGAACACCGAATGCTCACCCCTAGAATCCTCCATTTATTGGGCCTATAATAAGCAAGCGCTATCTCATATTATGCAACTTTTATATGGACCGGACTTAGGCTGAGTTGGGTTGATGGCCATTACTAACCCGAAGGTATTTTTTTATAGGTTGAGTTTATAACCCTCGTATGGCCCAACGTATTAAATAAGTTAGGCTGACAATATATTAGGCTCAAGATGCACATTGTAACACATAGTGTACATGCAGTATTAGTCCCATTACAAACAAATAGTGTTTATAAATGTCCCACTTTAATTTGTATCCCATATGCTCATATGTTGTAGACTGACGAGAATAAAGTACTCTAGACTTTTTTAAATGTGATAACTTGAAAAAGATATTCTTACCACATTGTGTATGAAGATGACAATTTTGAAGGAAGATACATGGGAGAAGTGATGATAAGAGTTTCACTCAGAGATTACATATACCAAAATTTTTTGTCATAACCAAATCTAATGGTAGCAGTAGCGAACTGACAGGTAAAAAAACATTGGAAGTTCACAAAGAAGAATAAAGGGTTGCAAACGTTGACGAAACCTGTGAATGAAAGTGATGGTGATCCTGAAGATGTTCTTATGGCTAGTAAGGTGGAGGCTATTGAAAATGTATACACAATGAATATTTTCCTCTCTAGTTGATGTTTATTCCATTTCGTTATACTGCAAATGTAGAAATACACTTGGACGACTGTCATTGGTTCGAGGTTGAAGATGTGGGAACAATTTGGTTTGGTATAAAGAATGGAGTCGGGAGTGAGTTGACATGTGTCCATTACGTGCTTAATGTCACGAGAACTATAGCCACAAGATACAAAAGTTTTGTTGTAGATGGTGCACTTGATGTTTGCTGAGAAATGCCATTTGTGAATGACTCAAAGACAATTGAAGAAATTTTTATGTGATGTCATTACTATTGTTTGATCTGACAAAATTTTGTCAACATAGCGATTCTTGCAGCAACGTGACGACTCGTGCGGCGATGTGATGTTAACGACCTCCGAACAAAAGGAAGCCTCATCCCCTTTCTCTCATGGACCGAGGGGAAAAGACCCCTAATCCCTTGCTATTTATCCTCCTTCTACTCCTCCAGTTCTTCATTTCGACATCTACTTTTTCAACCCTTTTCTCCTTCTTTGCCTTTAGGGACTCCTATTTTTCCTAAAAAGCTAATCCACTGACCAACCTCCTCCTTTCTCCTTCTTAGAGGCTAAAGTCCTTCCCCACAACCGGAAAACAACAACCTTCAATTCTCCACAATGATAAGCTCTCAATGGTAGCTCATTCCAGATCCTAGTGATAATAGCAGCCAAGCCCATGGTAGCGGACTTCTTCAAGTCCTCACTCAGTCAGGTCCTGTTGTCGACCCCCAAGACCCTCCTACAACAGTAGCAAGTTCAATCAGGTGCAACGACGTCCCATCACTCACTAGCACTAGTTCCCAACACCGACAGTTCACACCAGCCAACTTTGGTGACCGACTGCTCACCTCACGACGGCAACGAACTCCAGCTCTCCTTTTCCTCTCCATAAAAACAAGACCTAAAGCCTCTTTATTTCTTCCTCGGACCACCCCAGGGTGAGGTAAACCATGAATTTCTTACTATTATTAAATTACAAAAATTAATGTCCTTCTCATTCCATACCCAAGTTGTAACTTAACTCATATTAGGGAAAAATGACATTGCATATGTATGTATAATACATATTACATATGTGTGTGATCGTGTCTGTGTGTATGAGTACATTTACAATTTCATTTACAATGACTAGGTCCTTGCAATTTAAACGATGACATAAATAAAATCCACGAATACAAGGCTTGCTCATTTCCCACAAAACCTGCCAACACACACAATCACATTAATACATAACTAAGTACCGTGACCCATTCTTACAAACCCATTCGATTTTTTCATCCCCTTATTCATCGAGGATAGGTATGGCATTCTTCGATCCCCTTCTTTACATGCATTCGGGGACGAGAATCTCATCCACCGGTCTCCTCATTTACGCACACTCGAGGGCGGAAATCTCATCAACTAGTCCCCTCATTTACAAGCACTCAAGGGTGGGAATCTCATCCACCAGTCCCCTCATTTACAGGCACTGGAGGGTGCGAATCTCATCCACCGGTTCCCTTATTTACAGACACTCGTGGGCACAAATCACATCAACAGGTCCCCTCATTTACACGCACTCGAGGGTGGAAATCTCATCCACCAGTCCCCTCATTTACATGTACTCGAGGGGGAGAATCTCATCAACTCGTGCTTTCATTTATACGCACTCGCGTAAATGCTTGATTTCATCACCATTGTAGTTCGCAACGTACACATGCGCATAAAGCCACTTCCTTTTCCTTCTCATCGTCACTGACGCTCACATATGCATACAAGTTACTTCCTTTCCCATTATTATCACTAATAACTCACGCACACACGTAAAGACACTTCTTTTCTTCCTCATCATCACCAATAACTCATACACACGTAAAGTCGCCTCCTTTCCCTCATCATTATCACTAACAACTTGTCAAGCATGTGTGTAACATTACAAAATCACTAGGCTATTAGTAATATGGTTGGCAACCACAAGTAAGGGCGAGAAGGGTGGAGGAACGCACCTTATCCGCATTTCCAACTCCTCCCGTCACCTTCCTTCCGCAGTGGCCTCTTCCTTGACTATATCTTCCTTTCTCCTTCTCTCCATCCCTTCTCCTTTCCTCTTCCTTATCGCCTTCCTTCCTTTTGTTCCTTTTCTCCCCCAAGTTTTCTTTCGGGAGCGTTTCAATAAAAAATGATGGGGTTTCTTTCCCTTTCTTCCCAATTGCCTCCGTTTTTCTCCTTTAAAAGGGAAAACTTACTTTGGGGAATTGGGTAGCAAGGAGACATGGCCGACTTCTAATTCGTTCAATAAAAATTATGATTTTATTAATTAATTTTCATAGCTTCATCTACAAGTCTTGAATAATATCTCTACATGTCACCCCTTGATATTGCACATATCACTCTCGATGTCTAACTCGACATTCCACGATATCATAGATGTCAATCTTGATACCGCACATGTTCACCATGATATCGTAGATTTTAATCTTCTCTCCTAAATTGTCATCATTTCCACATACACATAACACACTCCATCACTCCTACCCCCCAACACTTAGGGGTTATATTCACAACGATGCACCATTTTAAACTCAATTAAAACACCACGATCAACATACTTGTAACAACTATTTCACCTCTTAACACTTCAGAATAACATACAATATCTTTATCAAACTCCTCGTACCCTTCATTATTATTAAATACATGGGTCGTTGCATAAACTCGGTGAGTTTCCGATCTTCTTATCCTTACTCATTCAGTCCATCTTTTACCTTAGAGCATGACTGACTATATTCTTTATTTGTAAATTTGTAACATCTGATGTGGGAATGCGAAATCGAGTCCCGACAAGACCAAAGTAGCCTTGGCCAGACTAGAGGGGGGTCGATCGATGGGTCATGACTTTCTTTCCCGATATTGAAATGTGAAACCATTGATATATCTTCCTTGCTTGGCTACGTATCTTCTTGGTTTGTGGTCTTTTGAAGTCTCGTAGGTTGAGAACAGTTCGTTCTTGTTGACACGTGTATGCATAACGACCATATATCATGCTTGCGGTTGGGATTTGTATTGCTGATCATGCATAGTCCTTGTTTGATATTCAAAACTCCTTGAATGCTTCCTCATCTGGAGGGCCCCGAGCTTGCACGGTAGTTTGGCATCCTGTTTCGAGCTTGTGTGCGACTAGGGAACGACAAAGAACTTTCGGGTTTCTCATTTCTATTGTTTGTCACCTTCATAGTCCTAAAGGGGCACCTTTAAAGGGGTTACACACGATGGTTTACCCCAACCTCTTCGGACCAAGTGATCCTCAATAGGAGGAGGTCTCGAGAAAAGTTTTGTTTTTTCTTGTGACAATCAAGGACCGAGATAGGACCTCAAAAGTGCAAGGCCACATGTGCAGTTTGCAACAGATTTACACATTGCAATCCCGCTTCCGATGGGATCTCGAGACATCCAACCGTCAGATTGTCCCCAAAATTTTCGGAATTAAACTAGACTGAAAGATGATCGTTTGCATATGTGTTTCAACCATGGATGTTTCTAGTAAATTCAGACACGCGGCAAACAGAATACGCGCGGAGCTGGACTATCCATACACCTTATTTCCGTTCTATACATGATGACGAACGATCTCACCATTAGATCACCGCCAACTCGACAAACATTTCCACTATTTAAGTGTGTTCGTCTGAAAATATCATGTATAGTTTAATCTCATGTGCACGTTATGTTTTTTTATTTTTTTCTTTGAACTATTAAGTCGCAGGAAATGGGGATGTCGCATGTACGTTTTTCACTTATCCCTTGCATATGTCGTAATCTCACCGTTGGATTTGATTGAAAATTGCTGTGTGACATGCTTATTCCATGACCTTTTTGTGAAGGCATTTCATCCCTTGATAGGATGTTTGATAACTGGCATGTGAACAAAACAACGCCGCAAACATGGGCTGCCCTATTTATTCAGATATCCACGCTTCTTCCTTGATTTTTAGAGATCTCACCGTTGGATCTGTGTAATATTTGACGTGTAAATTCCAAATTATAATACAAATATGCAGGTTTTAATTTCCCTGAGATCGAAAAATTCAAGGTGAATGTTCTAATTTTTCAGATCTGTATATCTTGTATTTCTGTCTTCACGCATGATTGACTTTGCTCTTACATACGTCATGATTGCACCGTTAGATCTTTGTAAAATTTAAAAAATATGCTTGTAATTAATTTTCCACTTGATGAATGGCCAGATTTCATTATTTTGATGGCATAACTATTTATGCATGTTTCGTATTCTACTTTCGATAGTTCTTCACTTTAGCAGGGTTCGTAACATGTGTGGATTAATGGATTGAACATGGAACCACTTTTTTCAACCATTTCAGATATTCTTGAAAGATCAAAAGTCGACTCAATTCTCCTCCCTCAAACAATAAGTCATGCTTTACTAATTCAATTTGATTGAATTTCATTCAAATTTAATTGATACTAATGTGTTGCACCTTTCTATCATTTTCTCTGTTTTGCATAAGAAACAATGCAACATTTGCTGCCAAGAGACGTTCTTCCCTGACGCTGCAGATGATCTATTTTAGCGGGGCCACCCGATGCCCCGGAAGTATCAATATTACCTAATTAGTTCTAATTATTTAGCTTAATAAAAATTAAAACTTCTGATCAGTTTTCAGGTTTCTTTACATTAAAATCCAACTTGCGTCCCAAGAATTCGACAAGATGATCTCGAAGACGAGAAGGAGTCCCCGAGAAAAGTCGTAGAATGGATGTGTGCGAGGGATGCCGCAGTGGAAACGCTTTATTAAAGCGGCCTTAACCGACGAGCATGTCCAATGTATAGCCATCCCGGTCAGACCTAAGGTAGAAAAGGGGAGGTGCGAGTCTTCCCGAACAAATCCTCTCCACTTATAATGGGCCGCGAACCCAAGTGCATAGGCCCGCGGTCACTGTCCTTCCCTCACCTTTAGAATTGTCCGCAGTGGCATAAAATTCATGATGGTGATCATGTTAAAGCTTAGCAATTTGCCAAAAATTTTTTTTGTGGACGCTGGGCCCCCCCATTTGCTGAATTATTTGGATGTCTTCAAATAATCTTGCAATGTCGACAAACATCGATACTTTATCCAAGTTGTTGAAGGGTTGCTCTAGGCCTCGAAGATCCACCCTGATCTTTTACACAGTACCTAAACACCCGAGTTGAGTTATTGACCGGAGGACATCTCGGGATCGAACCTCGAATTCTCGTGTCGTCCGAACTACCATCGCGTCGTGAGGTCACGAAAGAATGCACGTATAATCTTCTACAAGCAGTGGTGTTTAGTTTTTGAAATTTTTGTATTTAGTCATCGAAAATGATGGGTGATATGTGGCGATCACAAAGAAGTAAAAAGATATGGGCATTTACCCCACTGCAGATGGGTTTGATGTTCCGCTTACCACACTCGCCAATGCCTAAAGGAGAATTCTTGTATTTATTGACCGAAGTCTGGAATTGAATAAGGAGAATATTTGGTTCACTCATGAAATATATGGATGAGCTTAAATATATTTTGGGAGAAGATATTTTTTGATGATATTATACATATTGCTTTTTATAGAATATGGTATTATTTGTGATATATTTGGGCATTCAATTATACTATATAAAGGTGTCATTGTATGCTAAAGGACACAAATAGAGGAGCAACCTGGGAGCATAGAGAGTTAGAGAAAGAGTGTGTCAGGAAAATAGAAAAAATCATTTAGCGTTATTTTGTATTAGGAAGCGGGATTTTGCGGTCATGAATCCAAAGGTTTAGAGATGATCTCAATCAAACTTGAGCTTCATTGTTAGAGTGAATCCTTTTCTAAGTTCATGAACACAATTAGGTATGACCGAATAACCTAAATTATATGCCCATTTATCTTCATGGTTTAACTTTTTATCAAGGAAAGAATCTGACTCAGCACTAGTTTATGGGATTTGTATTTCATCTAGACTGTTCTAATCATTTTAGTATGGCGTGCTTTGGATTGGACCCCATTCAAACGAGAGATGATAAGACGTTTTGTGGTAATATTGGGCCATTTTCCCATCCGTGAAGACTAAAAATTCATAGGAGAAGTCCGAAATTGCGTCCGTACAACGTGTTGTCAGAAGAAAATTCAATTGTAAATTTTGCCTTCAAAAAATAATTATTCAATATGTTCGATGAGATTTTAAAAGAACTGCATTACCTGAAAAAAAAATAACAAAAGACGTTTAAAATGTTCTGAATTTAATAGAAATAACTGGTACAGAGAAAATGCAAGTATTTCAAATACATAATTCCTACAAATGATCCTCCTTGTGAGAAACTTGATGATCTTAACTTAGTCTCCAGTTAGACGGTTGGGATTTAATTGAAGTAATGCTTTTGTTAGGATGGGGTTGAAAATACAATATTTTTATTAACAAATATCTCATTTTTTCAAACAACATTTCCATAATTATCTAATTAAACCAAACTAATTTTATTTTATTTTTCACCAAATAAAACATGGGAAAAACGACCCTAAACACAAATGAGCCCTACATTACTTTAGATAGCAATTGGTATAATATTAGTGATGAAATGTCTAAGCACGGTCAACTTCACGAACCCCGTAATGGTCGGCTAATAAAGCGGAAAACGCAAATAAATTTTATCTTTTTAAAATATCTTTGATAACTCTTGAATATACGATTCCGTTGACGTGCGGCTCATTTTGCCCCATACTTTATCTATATGTAATATATATGATAGTCAAAAGTTTGTCGATTATGATAGTCAACTCATTAAAGCGATTAAAAAATTCTTGTAGCATTTTCGTCTTCGTATGACTACGGAGGAACAAGCCTCGTCATGAAAAGCCTATCACTTTTTCTAATACGATGGTCGCTTTTCAATTTATGTAAATTCTTTGAAATTTCTTTTTTTTTTCTTTCGTGTAGGGGACAACGAGAAAAGACGCATGAAAAGATTGTTAAGGGAAAACAATGGCATATTAGAGGTTAGAAAAACTCATCTTGAAATAATCATTGAAGAAAAAAGATGTTAGTCTTAGGGAGCTTTTGAATATGATGCTTTATAATTCAAAATTGATGTATCAATTGTTATAATTAACTGTGTAACAAAACATTTATCGTTAACATCCACTTATTCTTAATATTTGTGTTAGAAAAACAAAAATAGGAAATCATTCAATGTAGAGTTAGAGTTCACTCATGTGACTCTGTTAGAGTTGAACGGAATGGAATTGAATTGGTAATATTAGTATTGGTGATAATTATTTGGTTATCTCGATTATCCAACCCCACTCTTTATAAATGGTTTGGTTAGCAGTCAGGCTTTTTATTTATTTATTTTTCTTTGGAAAGCTAAAATTTTGAATGCCAAAAACAAATAGAAAAGAAAGAAAAAAGAATATGTACCCATAACACGGGAACTTTTAATATAAGAGTCCAGAAACTTGTATGGATAGTAGTACATCTCAGCTTTAGGATCCACTAAAACTCACATATCGTGAAGTGTTCAAGTAAAAGTAATTACCTTAAAGACCGTTTTGCTATGTTCGACAATACTAATGAAAATTACTTTTGTGCCATTGAACCAAGTCGTTTAAGTAAACATTAAATTATCAAATAATGTTTTTATCGAGAATCTTTTCCCTTTCACAAAATAACATAAATCTAATTACCACTTAAAAACGTTTTCCCCAAGCATGAACAACCACGATTACCCAAACTAGTTGTCAAAACAGAAACAATACGAGTGACGAAGAATGCGATTTCCTAGATAGCCACGTCAAACTAATCCCCAATGATGTAATGTTAGGACCAACCGATAATTCAACGTCAATAAATCATATCTATGGTACAATAGATTTGCATAATGAAGCATCGCTCAGTTTGTTTACAGCGGAATCCGAGGGAAGGGATTGGGATATGTTTGGTTAATCGACTTTTTGTTTCGTGTCATTGGGTTTTACTCTCATTTTCCCCATCTATCAGCCCGATTATCCTTCCAATTCCTTGCCTACGGGTTTCGTACGAAACGCAGCCTAAAAGGATGGAAATTGTGGGGTGGGGGGAAAGAAGAAAATTTGGATTGTTTATTGACATTTGAGTAATTTACTAATAAATGATGCCAAGCTATATAATTCCAAATAACACGCGTCGCTTGTCTGTCATTCCCCGGAAACAGCAAGAAATAGGGCCAACGTGTGTGATTCGTTTTCTAGTGTTTATGTTTATCCAACCTCTGTTTAATTGCATGGAAATTTTAATGGGAGATGAGAAAATTTGCTACTTCAGTTTCACATAGTTCAAATAACTTTGAAGCGATACATTTTTCTCATCCAATCAAATATATATTTATAAAATACTTGTAAGTGTTTACATGACGATGCGGCCATATCCTAAGTAGCTTCCCCCCTCCCCCCAATCAATTGGGTATTCTTGTCTATTTTTGTTCAATAATAATAATGAGTCAAGGAAAGCCACGGCCAAATAAAAAAAAAAAAAAAAAGAAACGAAAGCAGATGCATTATCATCCAAAAATTTATAACTACATTGATTGCTCTTACCAACTTTTAGCTTTCTTATGATAACTCATTTTTGTAAGTTGCACTTTATTCAAATAAGTGCGATGCTAAGGGTTGGCTAGCAGCAAGCGCAGCTATTATTTATTGATGGCAGCATAATACCATTTATATGAGTATGATTGGTCCTAGGAAACGTACTTGATCCAAACTATCCTTAGACATTAATCCTTAGCTACAGTTTTTGTTCGGCAATTTACCAAGTTTTAGTGCTGCTTGCTGCACCATTTCTATTGTACCCACACTTACATTTTGCAACTTACTCTTTTCCATCACGTCAAATACACTTGCTAAAAGGCATTGTAACAAGTACGAATTCCAGGAGCCCCCGTAATTATAATATATCTACTAACTCCAGGGTTAGACTAAATTACGTTATATCTCCAATCCTTTTGAGAAATATTGGCGTATCTGTCCAGCATATTTTTTTAATTCGGGATCATTTTATATCATGTCGCATTCGCGAAATTTACCACTATGATTTTTCCACTAGGATACTTTTTTTTTGTTGGTTGTTCAATGTATTGGGACATCAAAACAATGTACGAGGAAATTTCACATGAATAGGACTTGCAGGTCACCCCCCCCCCCCCCCCCCCGTTCGACGGACCAAGAATTACAATAAGATTTCGAAATCAGTGTAAATTGATGCGTACCAATCTGCAATCTAAGAATATAATATACTTGGATACAATCTAAGGAGACAAAATTATATGCACTGTAAGGATTACTTTTGCTCATGGATTCTGCAGAAGCATGAGTAAATTCATGCAAGTACTAAATATGTTTGGCACCCATTTGAGGTTGAGTTCGTTGCTTAGTATTATTTGGTATTATTTACTGTAATAAAGCATATGGGCAAATCCGCTTGGGTGCGCATTACAACAGATCACTTCATAGCCCTAGAACAACATTAGACGATCGAGAACATTAAATAATGGGGCGATCAGTCTGGTAATCGAGGGAGGTTGGGGGGGATATTAATTAATTGCCTACGGCGGGTCCAACATTTTGACAGCTTTGATATGGAATGGAATAGAGTTTCCCCAACCCCAATTCACATGCATCCCTTTTCCACGTAATTTTTTCAACCTCTTGAGTCGCAATAAATCCCCTTCAACCACCTAAAAGCAACATGGATTCATTAAAATATTTCCGGTTGAAGCAGAAAACAAAATGAATCGGTTGACGAGTATTCGCAGACGAAAGATATAATATGTAAGTGTGAGGCGTATGTTAGAGTTTCATAAAATAATTAATGATTTAAGAATTGTTGCGAACTGGAATAAATTAAATAAATTGTCTACGTGTCAAATTTAATCAAAATTATGACGTGTAATATTTTTTGTTCCTTTGAAATTGTACAACTTTTTTTTTCTTGCCTCTTCCATGTTTAGTCAAAATGTATGGTGCGGTGATCAGAAATGATATTAGTTTTTTTTTTTTTTTTTTGTGGGGAGATGGTGAGGGGCATTACGCTTTCAATGCAGTTGGGCTATGGGACCGAACAACACGCTTGGAAATTTGTTTAGGACCTTATTTTTTATCCGGTTTCAATTTAATCCATTCTAAAGTGACCGTTGGTATTTGGTTTCAAAATCGTGTTTAGAATGGAATGGATTTGATTCTGTTTCCGCAATATTTAGTTACACCAAAATACATAGAAATCACAGTATATTCCAATTTTATTTTCCATTCCGTTCAATCTCATTTTCCAATACATTCCATTTAATCTCATTTTCCATTTCATTCCTCGGTCAATTCTATTCCACTCCTCGTTGAATTTCAGAAACCAAACACCGATTGTGTACACTTGTTGAATCGCTGATTCAGGCAACCCCCCTCCCATCCTCATGTCCTGAACACCCATAACCTCTCTATTCCTAGCACTATTCCTAGCAAAAGCCACCAAATAATAATAATAACAATAGAATGCGTCGTGTGTCTCGGATGCCATATGGTAATAATCGTATACATAAACATACAAACACGCACTATACAACCTGTAAACCATTGTTTGGGGACGGTCGGCGCGGAAAAGTTGTTCCTCGTAACACGTGTCGAATTTTACAGTGAATATGATAGCCGTAAAGTGAAAGTAAACGCAACACCGGAATTTAATGCAACGGTACTGAATTTACAGCGTTTGGTGTTGTACACTGCAAGGTGAATGAATACAAGTATAACAAGTAAACACAATATCGGAATTTAATGCGACGATACCGATCTTACAGCGTTACACTTACAGACATGGCTTGAACGGAAAACAACAAGAAAGGCCTTGTGGCGCTTCACGACGGTTGGGAGGTGGACGAGCGGCGGTCGAGGCAAACCCCTTTGCTGGAATTCACCCTTGTGGAGCGAAAGAAGTCGTCAACAGCACCGGAATTTAGTGCGACGGCAACGAGGGTGGACCTCGACGTCGAAATTTAATGCACGACGTCAAAAGGCAAAGTCGAAATGGTGACAGGTCAACGGCGACTGAATTTAATGCACAAAGCCGAGGATGGACGGAAGTGTGTCAACAACGACGGAATTTAATGCACGTCGTTGAGGTTGAAGGATAAAGGTAACCGGAAAAGTAAAAAGATAAAAGACTTGAGTCTGTGTTTGTGTTGATGTCTGTTGCAATCCTTTTATAGCTCAAGATTTTTTGGTTGCGATTAATCAGCACGCTCAGAATCTTCTCAGATCGTGTGCACGATCTACCTCCTATTTTATAGGAGACATGCACAGCGTATCTTAGTTATCTTCTCCAAGTTTGCCACGTGTCCTTTTTCTTGATCGTGGCTTAGTTGTACGCTCGGGAGCACTCCTGGATCGTGGCTCTGTGAGGCTCTCGAGCGTGATTTGTTTTTCCTTTCCAGCTCATCAGTTGCTTCTCGAGCAGACTGTTCTCGAGCAGGATGTCTCTTCGTGCTTGAGCGGCTTCTCGAGTATCACATTTCCTAGACTTCGTTGTTTGGCCTACTAGCGACAAAGCCTGTATCAACGGTGACTTTATTACAATCACATGCACGAAAATCTAAGTTAACCCCATTATCCACCCCCTCCCTCCCTTTTGCTTAATATTACTCACCAGCGCAGCGTCATAAATGAAGCGAAGCTCTCTCTGCGTTCGTGTGTGTGTGTGGGGAGAGCCTCCGGGGGGATTTCCTAATTTCCGTGAAATTATTGAATCCACGATGACGAACCGCATTTGTATAAAGGAAAATGATTTCACCCGATCGCCACATGAAGGGCAGTTGGTTGGCAAAATCCCATTCAATGCTCCTTCCTCTATATATTCCCCTGTTCTGGGCTCAACTCATCACCTGCCAAACAATATCCCTCTCTTTTTCCTTAAGGATGTTGTCAAGGTTGAGCTTGTTCTTCTGCCTTTATCTTCTTTGGTTGGCCGTCGTTTTGGCAGATAATGCCGATACGGATGAGAAGCTGCTTGGTTTCCTCGGCAAGGGAAGAGCCTTTGGGGCTCATGGCTTTGGAAAGGCTGGCGGTTTTGGCGTAGGGTACGGCAAAGGGGGCATTATTGGCAGCGGGATAGGAAAAGGGGGTGGTTTCGCCGGTGGCATTGGTGGCGTGATTGGTAAAGGAGGCGGCTTTGGGGGTGTTATTGGCAAAGGAGGCAGTTTTGGAGGTGGAATAGGCGATGGAGGTGGCTTTGGTGGTGGTATTGGCGAAGGAGGGGCTATTGGTGGTGGCATTGGTGGTGGCATCGGAAAAGGAGGTGGTCTTGGTGGAGGAATTGAAGGTGGGATAGGGAAAGGAGGCGGTATTCGTGGCGGCTATGGTGGCAGCTACGGAAATGGTGGTGGCATTGGAGGAGGCATCGGGAAAGGTGGCGGCATCGGAGGAGGCTATGGCAAGGGCGGGGAAATCGGAGGGGTTGTCGGTGGGGGCAGTTATGGAGGTGGAGGAGGGATCGGCGGCGTTGGAGGATTCGGTGATGGTTCAGGTGGGGGATTTGGCGGTGGCGGAGGAGGGATCGGGCAACCCTAGAACACCAACTTCATTTCAACGTCTGATTGAATAAATGTTTGTTTGTTATTGTTTCCCGCCCTGTTGTAATATTTTGAATTCCCCAAAGAATTTTATATATTCCTACCGTCTGCATTGTACAAGGCTTTTATGATTTCTGTAGCTTAGATTAATTCCTGAGTCCATAATATTTCCACACAAGCACTTGAAATTTGAAATTGGAATTTCATAAAAAGAATATAGACATGAAATCTTACATGAAACTAGTAATACCACAACGATCTCTGCACCTTCCCTTTATCTATCCTTTTTTCTCTGATTCCGTTTAAATTGCCACATATCCCTTTTCTTTTTTTTTTTGGTTATCACCACTTGGTCAGATGGAATGAATTCTTCTGGAAATGGTCGGCAGTTCTGTCATTCCTGTGGCACAGCACTCTCAGGATCGTGTTCGGGTCCGACCTATGCCGCCTCCTTGTTGTCGGGGGCATCAGCAACTTCTGGCCTGTCCCTGTCACCCCTATTCCGCTTGCTTCGCATGTTACGATGCTGAATTCTTCAATCAATTGTTCGGTGGGAGTACCTATTAAGGCTATCACCCCTTTGACTTTCTCGGCCTCCCGCTGGACCAAGTCCTCTGCGATCAATCCTTCCCCGCTGGACCAGAATACCCGCTTCAGGCATTCAAAATCCTCCTCGACCATCCGGTGGTCAGTCCTGTTGAAGATTCTGGAGCTCCCTCCCGCTAGCAGAACCATGAGAAACGCCTCGAAGCACGCTTTCATTATCTCCTTGACCGCCAGAGGTTGAGCCCTTTCTGTCAGGATCGCGCATAAAAGAGACAAGTTCTGCTTCATGATCCGCAACACCGGCCTTATCCGAGATTTGGCAACATTGCATATGTAAAGGCTATCATAGAGTACGTTGCTTGAATCGGCAAAGATCAACCGTTAGGCTGCAACCTCAGACACGTGGCATGCTGCTAGTATTGAAGCCCGGGCGACGTCCAAGTAGGACGCCTGGTTGTCCTGCTTCCTCCAGTTGAAGTACCGGTTATGGCTCGAGGATATTTTTGGCGACAGGGAAAGAATCTTGTTGAGGGAGTGGAGATGCGTGAGAAGATAATGCAAGCTTCAGAAGGACATACGGCCGTTGGGTACCGCAACTTGTTGATGGACGAGGGTTGTGCCCGCCTTTCAAGGTGATGTGCAGTTTGTCCTCTGGATTCACAGTCCAGAAAGTTGCCTTCTTCCAGAGCTTCAAGAAGCTTGAACTCCTGTGGCATCTCGTTAGAGGCGGGAGCGACGGGAGGTAACCCTGCATTGAGCCTGGCAAAATCCAAGAGTTCAGAAGATTATAGCAAGGGATCAAGGGTGATGGATGGACAGACAGATGGTACAGTTGGCTCACCGCAGGAAGCCACGAAGGCAATACTCCTGGAAAAGGTGTCCCAAGCTGTCAGCGAGGTTCTGAATCAAATATTGAGTGATTCCTATAGGGATGTCGAAGAACTCATCGACCGTCTCCTTCACCAGATTCATCAGATCTACGGCCGATTGTGCATAGGGCTCTGTCTTCGATTTTGGACTCCAACTCTGTCGTAGATTCCATTTCCAAAACTCACAGTTTTGTCAGAAGTACTGATCAGCCCTCGACTATAACATCACTGCTTAGTTATCCCGGGACTTACTTCGGTTTCTTTCACACAGCAAAGACATGCCTTCCCTTTCTTCAGCCTTTCATCTGTCCACTGTTTAAGAAGCATCAAGATGATACGGTCAACTTCCTACGGATCCATCTCTTTGATAAGGGACTTGCCCAAGTCTTCACATTCTGTGCAGTCTTCCACCACCATCTGGACCAGGAACTTCTCGAGTTTCTCTGCCCGCTGCAGCATCTCTGCAGTTTCGGTACTGAGGTTGGAGACGTTGCTCAAGTAGAGCTTCAGAATCATGCCGTAGCAGTTGTGCAGGACCAAAACCGCGACTCTTGCTGCAGCCGGGTGCCATTTCTTCAGTATCGGGGTGAAGTGTTCCCTCTCTTTCAGCACAAATTCTTCCACCTTGTCAGCCAAACTCAACAGCTCTTTACTATCCACTTGTTTGTTTCATGATTCAACGTCCCGTTGCTGAGCAGCTAATTCAAGAATCAAGCATGAGGCAAGATCACCAATTTGAACTATCGGTTTAAGCAGGAAAATCAGGAAAATCAGGAAAGGAAAACGGAGGAGTGCTTCTGAGCAAACCTGAGAGAATGCATTTTTCAGAGACGATCGGATGTACTCATCGACGTGATCCTGGAGGCGTAAGGGGTCGTGAATTCTTTAATGTTTTGAGTTCCCATTGCTTGTAACAGCACTTCTTCTCCATAAATTGTCGATGCAGCCAACGCGATTGGGAGGATGCTCTCAACTAAGCCGACCTTCCTTTTTTGGAAGTAGTCATGATAGTTGTGCCGCCTCTTCTTTGATCAAGCCTTCATCCATGACAGCGCAGATGTCAAGATCCTGATGAAGATTGCATCCCTTTCTGGTTTCTTAGCATCCTTTGAAACCTCTGCTAACATTGCATGTGATGCAAACAGAAGGTCCGGCTCAATCTCCAATGTTAAGGCATACTGCTAGAAAAGCACCCAGGCGAAGCACACGTTGTGGATTGCCTGTTGATCCCCAGAGTGGGCCATGGCTTCTTCATCAGCTCAAGGAGCACGTCAACCTCATCCATCACATAAGTTCCGTCCCTCATGTCGAAGACACATTGCAGTAGCGAAATGTAAAGATCGATGCTAAGGGGGAATCCGTCGGCCCAATGACAGACGTCTGTGGGCATCCCATTCGGGTTTCTCCATGAAAGCGACACAACATTGTTGCAGAACATCCTCTTAGCCTCAGGATTCTTCCCTATGTTGAGAACCTTGTCCTGGAAGGACCGGATAGTTTCCTTCAGGCGGACAGCTGTGGCATTGGATTTCTCCAGTGGAATAGCTGGGTGCAAGAGCAGTCCCACCTCAAGCACCTTCAACTGGCGTTTCTGCCAGCGGTGGTATTAATGAATTCAGTGATGGAAACATTGGTGGGCACTCGTTGCAATACACCGGAAGAATTGACGGATATATATCCTCTAACTCACGTGATAAGACAAAGATAAATTTTAAAGCGGAAGACTCTCTTCTTCTTTTCATTCTCCCTTCTTTTCATATAACTAGGTTATTTATACATAAAAGGAGAAAAGACTCTTAGACTTCCGACTCTTAGACTTCCCCAGATGACTGTCGCTTCAGCTTCCTTCGCCTGACAGCGTCGCTTCGGAAGAAAGCTTTGCTCTTTCAAAAGACTCTTAGACTTCCTAGATGACTCTTTGCATTCCGACTATTGGACTTCGCCAGATGACACTTGGCATTCTGATTATTGGACTTCCCCATCATAATCAATTTTATTTCCAATACTCCCCCTAAAATTGATTTTCTTCACGACTCCAAGCATGCTCCTCTTCTTGCCGAAAACATCCACTCCAAGAGGCTTTGTAAATATACCCGCAACTTGATCGGCAGATTTTACATCAAGTTTGATCTCTTTCTTCGTAACACATTCTCTAATGAAGTGATAACGAGTATTGATGTGTTTACTTCGATCATGAAAAACATGATTACTTGCCAAAGCTTGAGTAGATTTGTGGTCGATAAAAATTATGGTCGCTTCATTCTGTGACAAGCTTATCTTCTTCAACATTCTCCTTAGTCGGATCACGATATATTCAGCTTCACAAGAAGATAGCGTGACGATCGTCTGTTTATTCGAACTCCATGAAATCACATTAGACCCCATTAGAAAACACAAATCCAGTTGTTTTATTCCGATAATCTAAATCTCTGGCAAAATCACTGTCGCAATATCCAACTAGTTTAAATTCCTTGGACGGTGAATAAAACAGTCCGAAATTAATAGTACCCTTTTCAAATATCTCAAAATCCTCTTCGCTGCCTTCATGTGTTTCATCGTGGGCACCTCCATGAATCGACAAATAATCCCAACACCAAAAAGGATATCCGGCTGAGTACATGTCAAGTTCCTTAGACATTCACGAGACTTTTGAACCGTGTCAGATCTACCTTTTATCCTCTTCGTTCTTACTCAATTTAGCTCCAACCTCCATCGGGATAGCCACCGGTTTACCATTCGACATATTGAATCTGTCAAGAACATCCTTCACATATGCTTGTTGACAAACAAAAATTCCATCATCCGATTGACACGCTTCTAATCCGAGGTAAAATAACATTACACCAATATCTGTCATCTCGAACTCTCGGGCCATATCATTCTTGAAATCTTCAAAAAGAATCAGATTATTTATGTAAAAATGAGATCGTCCACACAGAGGCAAACAAACAAACGATCTCCATTTTTATTCACCTTCACAAAAAGCGCATATTCATGAGGACATCTCGCTAAACCATTCTCCCAAAAATAGGCATCAATCCGACTATACCATGCTCGAGGCGCTTGCTTTATATCGTACAAAGCCCTCTTCAACTTCAAACCTTTTTCTTCTTGTCCTTTCACTACGTAGACTTTTGGTAGCACCACAAAGACATCCTCCTCAAGGAAACCATTAAGAGACACCGACTTCACGTCCAATTGAAATATTTTTCAGTTTCCTTATGCCGCAAACGAAACAAAAAATCTGATTGTTTCTAAACGAGTAACGGGAGCAAATACCTCCTCATAATCCATTCCGTGTCGTTGTGCATACCCCTTGGTGACAAGTCTCGCTTTATATGTTTCCACAACACTTTCCACATTATTTTTCTCTTTGAATATCCACTTCACACCAATCGACTTTTGGCCCCTGGGAAGAGAAGTGAGTTCCCATGCGTCGTTCCTTTCAATGGCTCGAATCTCGTCGTCCATGGCTTGTCTTCATTTCTTCTCCTTACTAGATCTTCAAAACTTAAAGGCGTTGCTTCGACCAAAAGATAAAATATAAAGACATTATCGATTACCTCCGTGTTCTCGTAAAGATCTTGGATAGTTCTCATCCTTCGTGATCCTTTATTAGAGCTTCCATTTGATGTCGATCCACAAGGTGTGATCGACGTCGACCGAGGAACGACGGCTGCCATGTTTCTTCTCCTTAAATTTCCTCATTGAAGAGTGGAAGAGATCCATCGACGACATCTTCTTGTGCACCCCAATTCCAAGTAGCATCTTTATCACACTCGACATCCCGACATCTTCCCATTGATAGGATTGTAGAACTTATACCCCTTTGATTTTCCGTCATAGCCGATGAACACAAACTTCTCGCTTCTATCGTCAAGTTTAGTTCCTCTTGCTCCGACACATGCTTGTAAGCAATACTCCCAAAAATCCCTAAGTGAGATACATCCGTCTTCTTCCCGCTCTATGTTTTAATGATGTTTGATCTTTCACGCTTTTAGTCGGACAACGATTGATGAGGTATATTGCACATGCCAGTGCTTCTGCCCAAAACTCCTTAGGCATATTATTATTTTTCATGATGCTCCGCGTCATGTTGGGAATGGTCTGATTCTTTCGTTCAGCCACTCCGTTTTGTTGCGGTGATCTTGGAATCGTGAGGATGCGCCTAATACCATGTTCTTTACAAAAACGGTTAACAGCGCCAGAAATAAACTCTCCCCCTCTATCTTTCTCAATGCCCGAAACATTACCACTCTCCCCTCAATCAAAGCCTTAAAATTCTTAAAAACATCAAAACACTCAGATTTTTCATTCAATCAAGTCTTCCGGCTAAAATCGTTGATGAAAAATAAAAAATAATTACTTTTATCATAAGACGACGGCTTGACCGGTCCACAACATTGGCATGAATTAATTCGAGTTGCTTCGTCGCTCTTGACGTTGCTTCTTTTGGAAAGCTTTTCCTTGCACGTTTGCCAAGAAGACACGCTTTGCAAAGTTGATCCGGATGATCAATCAGAGGCATCCCCTTCACCATCTTCTTTTTGGACATCATTTTCAAGCCACCAAAATTAAGATGTCCCATCCTCATATACCAACACCACGCTGGATCCTTCACACAAACTTGCAAGCAATTCAACTCTTCGATTTGTATAGGGAGCGAAAACATCCCATTCTTCAACATCGTCAGCTTCGCAATTAAGATAGCGCACCTGTCCCGTAGCCAAATCTATGATCCTTCATCAAAATCTCGTAGCCCCTTTCCATAAGTTGCCCCAAACTCAAAATATTACTCTTCAATCTAGTGACATAAAACACATTGGAAATAATCTTGTGAGTACCATCTTTCAACCGAATCAAAATGGTACCTTTGCCTTTAAATTGAATTTTCGAAACATCTCCAAACGTGGCACTCCCGGTTGCCTTTTCTTCAAGCTCAACAAATTTCGACTTGTCGCCACACACGTGGTTACAAACACCATTGTCGAGATACCATTGGCTTGCTTCTCCATCAGCTTCTTGGTCGAGCGCTAACAACAACGTCGACTCTTCCACTTCTTACTCCTCGACCAAATGGACTTCTTCTTTTGCGTTTTCAGCATACCAGCAATTTCGGGCATAATGATTCATTTTGTGACAAATGTAGCACCCAACCCCCTTTCGTGTCCATTTCTTCCTCGTCTTCGTCCTCGTCCGCGTTCTCTTTTTCTTCCTCTACCACGACCTTTCGAATTTTCTCGAGGCTTTTCATTGTTCGCTTTCTCGACTTCATGATTTCTGCCGTGACCTCAACCGCCACCACGAGAATAACCGCGACCGCGGCCTCGGTGAACCGAGCTCCCCTTTTCGCCAAACGAATGCTTGACTTGAAGAGCTTGCTCCACTAGCTCTTTCTTGTACTTGTTTATTCGCTTCTCGTGCACCTGTAGCGATCCATTTAATTCATCAATAAACAGATTCTCCAAGTCTCTGTTTTCCTCGATGGCCACCACTACATGGTCAAATCTCTTATGTAGAGAGTGTAAAATTTTCTCGATCACTCGAATATCTTCTATACTTTCACCGTTTCTCTTCATTTGGTTGACGATGGACAAGACCCGCGTGAAATCGTCTGAAATAGACTCTGACGCTTCCTGATGAAGAGTTTCAAATTCTCCTCGTAAGATTTGAAGCCGCACCTTCTTTACCTTATCGACTCCTTTGTGAGAATTTTCGAGTATTCCCTTTGCCTCCTTCGAAGTTGAAGCATTTGCTACTTTCTCAAAAGCGGCATCATCTAAACACTAGTGGATGATTGATAGAGCATGCTGGTCCTTCTTTTTGTTCTTCTCGAACCTTTCAATAAGGGCCAACTCTCCATCTTCATCGGGTTCGGCAAAACCATCTTTGACGATTTCCCACGCTCCTTGGGAACCAAGTATCGTCTTTACTCGGATACACCAACGATCATAGTTGTCCTTCGTAAGACGGGAATATTGGAAGCTCAGTGACATCTTCACTCTGATACCACTTTGTTGGAAACGTTGGTGGGCCCTCGCTGCAATACGCCGAAAGAATCGACGAACACTTACCCTCTAACTCACTTGATAAGACAAACTGATAAATTTCACAGGGAAAGACTCTATTCTTCTTCTTTGCATTTTATCATCTTTTAATACAACTAGGCTAGTTATACATAAAAAGAGAAAAGACTCTTAGACTTCCCCAGATGACTGTCACTTCAGCTTCCTTCACTTTACAGTGTCGCTTCGCCTAACAATTTTGCTCCTTCAAAAGACTCTTTGCATACCGACTCTTGGACTTTCCAAGATGACTCTTGACATTCCGACTCTTGGACTTCCCTAGATGACTCTTGACATTCCGACTCTTGGACTTCCCTATCATAATCAATTTTATTTTCAACATTCAGATGACCTTATGTGTCTGAGTAGCTCGAGTGTTAGAATTATCGTCTCCACAAGCCTTTCCATCTGACAGAATCAAGGCCATGGCACTGAATTAGGTGTAGAAAGACAACAAATTTTGTTGTAATGAGGAAACAAAAATGACATACTTGGCCAAGTAGAGTCCTAATGAGCGTCTTCCATAACCGATTATCACTATGCTCCGTAACGCGCTTCTGTTGGCGCATAATCTTAGCAGATGTGAGAGGTCTCCTGGGCCGTGATGCTGAGGGCACAGTGTATTCGAGCCTAGGGCTTGATGCGTTCCCAGCGTTATGCCAACTCGGAGACGATAGCTTCCCCGATGAACTCAGCCCGGCAATCTAGGACACCATTTTCTTTGACTGCGACCTGTTGAGCATCTTCAACCCGAGGGCCTTCTCAACCTTGCTGAACGGTGCAATCCCAACTCCACTCTGTCTCCCTGCAACCGGCGACCCTATCCTAGAGCCAAACATGTCAGGAGAACCGTTCCCAATGCCATCCCCATCCACCCTGTCCTGGGACGCAGGGGAGTGGTGCATCACCGTGCTGAGACCACTGAATGTGGGGGAGAAGCGGTATGCCGCGAAGATCTCATATGCCGTCTTACGAACATCATCGACATCAAGGCCCTCAAGCTTCCCAAAGGGCCATGTGACGTCATGGGAAAGGAAGTCGGCTGCCGTGGCAATTCGGGGAAGGGGGGAGGGGATGGGCCCAGGCAGGGAGTCGTGTCTGGCGGCCATCTGTGGCGGGGGTTATGGATTTTCGAGATGGGGAGATGAAGGACGAGAACGCATTGTTTGTTTGTTGATGTTATTTTAGGAGGGCTCTGTTGTTATTATTATTATTTCTAGGATAATGTTTTTGGTTACCGAAGGACAGCAGTTTTGGACAATGCAAAACGAGAGAGAGGGAGAGAATAGGAATTGGTGGACAATGTTTTTGTTGTTGGAGAGCTTTACGGTTTGCTTTCATAAATATGGGGTAATTTGCGAGGTTAGCGGGAAGACTCGGGACAGACAAACCCACCGAATATCTGGAAGGGGAAGGGGGACTTGTAACCCTGGAAAGTCCCACGCTTTACATTGCTCGGTATAAACTATAGCACAAGATTAATTGCGAAGCACTTTGATTGGAATATGATCATACGATGAGTCCTTATTTGATAATTGTGAGGTATGTAAACTAGCATAATGCCTTCCATACATTAAATTAAAGAAAATTCGCCATCAAGATGATAAAGGGAGTCTGTCAAAAAGGATAGAGGGTGTGTCGATGATCGTTTGAAGGAGTCGGGATGAATATATAGAAACACACTTCGTTGTTTGTAATTTAATTTGAGTTTCATGTTTAACTTTTTAATTTTGTTCTAGCACTGCATTATGGATTTATGAATTGGACTTTTGATGACATGTGTTCGCGTCGAAACTGATCACGTTAGAAATATTTGGCAACAGTACTCACAGGGTTTCAGATGTGGTTGCCAGTAAGTAAAAAGAAATGAATTGAATTGATCAAACGAAGTCTTACAATAAGAGTGAAAAGCTTACAACCATGAAAAATAAAGTAAAGACGATGGTGCAACGTCGTAGACTTGCTGCTGGGCGCTGTAGACCTGCGAACTTGGATGGTGGTGGCGCCGTAGACTTGCTACTGGGTGCTATAGATTTGCGAACTTGGATGGTGGAATCTGGTCGCTGGGGCTTGGTCGATGGAGTGTGGTCGAAGGTAGTGGCGGATGTGGATAACAAGGCTACGGTTGCTCACCGTGGTGGCGGAACGAAGGCGGAATTGGTTGCTGGGACTACGGTTGCTCGTTCGATGGTCTAATGCTGACGGAGTTTGGTTACCAGAGCTACGGTTGCTCGCTCTGGCGGTAGAAATGAAGACCAATGAACTCTCGTGAGTTCGCCTAGGTCAGGGGATCCTAACAACTATGGGGTGACGAGCAAATAGAGCTTCTGTTGGCTGAATTGATCGTGCCTTTTTGGGAAGATCTCCTCCCTTTTATATTCGATCCTACAGGCCCGGGATGTTTGTCACGTTCTCAAAAGATCCTCCCAATCTAAACTACCTTCCGGGGATCTCGAAGTTTCAACAAACCGCTTTCCATCTCTCAAAAGGCGTGCGACCTCAGGCTACATGGACTTGTGTAGACATAGGCTATAGACTTAGTATGAGCCCACATTCCTTTCGTCCCTTATATTCCTCTCATGGGCTTTAACCGTCCAAAAATAAGCCCAAGATAATCCGTCATGTCAACATAAGTCCCCTCTTTTTGCTGAGGTGACTTTTATCGCCTGAGCACATTTGTCCGTCTTTGGAGTTTTTAAAGAAAAACCTTTCGTTTCCCTCCCTTCACTTATCTTTCGAGCACCAAAACTCCTTCTTCCGGAACTCTCTTGATCCTTTCTGAAAACCATAACTCTCCTTCTTGATCATGTCTTCATTCGCAACCTTCCAATGGCACACCCAACGTGCTGGTCCCTCTAGCGTGGTCCAGACTGCAGATTCTGGCAACAAAGGGTTAACCCTAGGTCCCGTTCTTGACCCTACTCTTTTTCCCCGTCCGGTTTCTCACGAATATTTAATCACGGAGTCTCAAATCCCTATCTATCGGGAAGACTTCGTGAACCCCTTAAACTGGGAAAAAAGAAGTGGGTTCTTGTGCTTCCCCTCTGTAGACAAGCCAGTAGTGCAATAATGGTTTTCCCGTTGGCTTGGGAAGCTGGAATCTAAACTGAAAGTTTGTGGCCTTTGGTCTTTCTTCAAGCTTTCTTTGGGTACGAAGCATTGCGACCCTCGGGTATGTGCCAGTTTACTCCAATTCTAGAACAACTCGGTGAACTGCTTCTACTTTCTTGAAGGCCCCATGACCGTCACTCAGGAGGATATAAATGTCTTGACGGAGAGTTACGTGGCCGGTACCCCTATTCATCTTTATTCCCTAGACGATGACCACAACCCCAAAAAGATGCTTCAAATCTTGAGTACAGCGAGGAAACACCTTCAAATGATCGAACGCCATTCCACTGTTGTTTGGGGAAAGGTCGAGGAGGTTGAGTTCTTCAGTGTCTAGTTAAGCAAGTATGTCTTTTGCTTTACCGGCAAGCGAGTGTCCAAACTTGTTTATGGGATTGCTAATTTTCTGAGCTAGGCTTCTAGTAAGATAGCTTGGGCCCCATTCCTTTTGGGTTTAGTCTACCAAGGTTTGCACAGGGTAAGCTTATGTACAAGTCCCTTTCCGAGGTACCCGGTCAGCGGCCCCCTTTGGATCGTTCATCTGTGGTCCTGCATATGGATGCCAGGACTCACGGGGTACCAGATGCCTTCTGGCGCCACCCAGATCAGCTGCTATGGGACACATATATTGGAATCCTGTTGCCAGGCTAATGACAAATGGTTGTATGCCTCTGTTACGGGGCATATAAGACACATTGTAGACACCGGGCGAGGCGAGCACCGCAATTGGGTCCCATTCCCTACTGGCCACCTTATTTTGAAACGCCGGCAGAGGCTTACCCCAGGCCTATATTGCGATACCGTTTTGACCAGCAGAGACATGGTGTGTGTGACAGAGGGTGGATTTGGCTTCGAAGTCTACAACCCTCAGCTCTGTGCAAGACAATTGGTTTTTATCTAGAGCCCATCAGTCCCTTTCTCTGACTCCTTCAATATCCCAATTCATACTCGGGTCAATAGCATTCTTTCCAAGGATTCTTTCCAAGCTTCTATGAATCTTCTATCCAAGAAGATGGAGCTTCGTCACATGGAGTTCCCTTTTGAGACCACTCCGGTTTATGCTACGGAGTTCTTTTCTATTCAATAAGCGATCACTTTTGATGCCCCCTTGAAGAAAATGACTTTTCTCAAGACTTCCACAGAGCCAGATCTTTACCTTTCTTCCGACATGATGTTAAAGACTAGACAGAGACCTTCTGGTATAGACTAAACTTATTTTCTTTCTTTTTAACTGAAATCTTCCTTTCTGACATATGTTGCAGTTTAAGTTGTGGACTCAGGGGATTCTTCGTCAGAAAGGAGTCCTCCTCCCCCGGCTGGTCGTTTGACCCGTCTTCGCCGGAAGACCCTTGCTATCAAGGACAAACAAATCGAGATTGAGGACCAACCCCTACCTGAGAAGAAGGCGATTAGCAAGCGAAAGGCTTCTTCCCCTCAATCTTCCAACTCCGAGGAGATTCCTATTTCAGTTTCCTTTAAGTAATATCGTCCTGCCATTCAGGATCCTGTCCCTATTTCTTTCAAGGCTCCTGAATCTTCTGAGACAGATGCTCAGTATTCAGGAACTCCTTCTCCAAGGTATGCGACACTTTTCTCTCTTAAAAACCATAGATCCCCTCCCAATAAATCTTGGGATCTTGTTTTTAGGAGAACGGCCATGACACTGAGTCCGGCCCCTTTGAATTCTCAAACAGTGGAGACCTCTCGAGAATTTAAAAAAGATGTAAGTATTCTTGTACCAATGTTGTTTTGTTCTCTCAAAGCCCGAGCGAAAAAATTAAAATATATTACTCTCTCCTCAGGTCCGAATCTCTCCGGGATCCCTGATCCTGAAAAAGCCTTGGGGACCAACGAAGTTGACCTGCCTCATTCCGAGGTATTCCAGGTCTACATAGACTTTACTTGTCCAGTTTCAATGTTGAGGATTATCCTTTATTCAATTCGTAGGATATCCCTTCCCCAAGTCTCGAAGTTTCAGTGTCTGAGGAGCCGAAGGCTGTTGCCGCTGTAATAGAAGCTGCTACTCAGGAGGCGATAGGCGCGATAGACGCTAATCCCTCTAGTGTCGCAGATCAGCAAACTGTAAGTCCGACCAACGAATCTCCCTGCCAGCCATGAAGTGAAAATCTTGGGGAAGGGTTTTTCAGGCAGCTCCAGTGATTATGACCGACTGATGGAGAACGTAGACCGTGTTGGGGATCTCCTCCGCCTTGAAACTTTTTCTGAAGATCAGTTTAAGACCCTCCAGAACTGCATCAGGGAGATTGAGAGTTCCCTCGCAGCTACGATCCAAATGTTAGCAGCCTGTGAAGACTTCTAAGGGCAATTCTGGACTGAGTGGCCGGTTTACTGAGAAGACCTCAAGACATTTTACGGCGCCGAGTCCAAGATTGTTGATTTTCTAAAAACTCAGGTGGAGGAAGTGGCTGACGTGAGGCTCCTCAGGAAATAGAGAGATAACTTGTCTCATCGGCTTTCACAAGTCCAGGCTAGGATTGCAGAACTCTTGGTCCTTGGGAAAGATCTCAAGGATCGGGTTTTCGTGGTTGACTCCCTGCTCGCCGACCGATCTGTTCATGCTTCTGCTCAGCAGGGCCAAGATGAATTAAAGTTTTGGTTTCGTCAGAAGAGCGAGATTACCATGAAGCGAACCCGGGCCAAGGTTTTGACTTTCCTGTTTGTGAAAGTAGCACGGATGGTGCCGAGACATGATGCCACGAATTCAAGCTTCCAGGTCCCCAAGAAATGATGCCATTTTATTTCCTCTACTTACGTTTAGGTATCAAGGGATGGCACCCTTAAAACAAAATCAATTTTCTTTCCATCTATCAGCTCTAGACATACGGACTCAAGGGATGACACCATCTAAACAAACTCATCAGTCTACGGCTATGTAGTGCTTTTATAAATTTACTTCTTAGTAATCCCTTCCCATATAACTGGGAAACATTTCCTTAGAATTTTTTCATGAGATTCCCAGATAGTTTTCTTATTGTATTTCAAGTATTTACAGTTAATTTTTAGAGGTTGTCTAACTCATTCAAGGGTTGACAACCTATAGCTGTTTGTTGAATAGGCTTCGCTTACTTGATATGGTCTTTCCCGATTTGGAGACCATTTTCCTAAAAGCTGGTCCTTAGACTTTAAAGGTAAGATCATCTTCCAAACCAGGTCACCAACTTGAAAGTGTTTATGAACTACTTTTTTGTTGTAATGTCGGGCTATCCTCTGTTTGTGCACTTATATCTTGTATATAACCTCCAATCTTTTCCTTTCCAACTCTTCTAAGGCTATCTGCATAGCTTTGTCCTGTAGACAAGGTTGACTGACACGAAGCGATTTATACCTCATTTCGATAGGTAATACTGCGTCGTGACCGTAGACTAGTGCGAATGGAGTTTCTCCGGTGCTTTCGCGTTTGGTAACTCTTAGAGCCCAGAACGTATCATTCAGTATTTCATGCCATTTCCTTGGATTAAGTCCGACCATCTTTTGAATGTTATTTTTAATTAATTTATTGGAGGCTTCGGCTTGTCTATTTGCTTGAGGATAATACGAAGTGGAATTCAGGATTGAGAAGCCAAATTCTTCGGCAAACTCCCTTACTCTTGTGTTGTTAAAAGCCGTCCCATTGTCTACGACAATGTTCTCGGGAATGCCAAATCGATAAATGATACAGGTCTGCGAAAAACTAGTGACTTCACTATGGTCAATTTTCTTGTAGACTTGTGCTTCTACCCATTTGGTGAAGTAATCTGTCGCTACCAAGATAAACGCATCCCCTCGACTAGAATGAAGATGAATTTCCCTTACCACATCCAGAGCCCAAGTCTTGAAAGGCCAATGTTTAATTATTGGGGTAAGGTCAGTTGCCGGAGCGCGAGTTTTCGGGCCAAGTCGCTGTCACTCTTGCATCCCTTGGCCATCTCAATGCAATTTTTCATCATTGATGGCCAGTAAAAACCATGTCTACGAATAATCCAACACATTTTAATCCCTGCCTAGTGCGACCCACAAATTCCCTCGTGGGTTTCCAACATTATTGGAGTAGCTTCATCTAAGTCTACGCATCTTAAAAGAACTCCACTCATATCCTTCCTATAGAGAACATCGTCCAATAGGATGTACGACAACTCCTGAACTTTGATTCGTTGTTTCGCTTCCTGACCAGGATCTGATAAGAAATCTATTATAGGTTTCCTCCAATCTTTATCTTAGCTCATTATGTCTATGGCCATGACGTGATATGAATGATCCAGCGATATGATTGGGTCTCTGTCTCCAATCTTTATCTTTATCTTTATAAGCGGTTTCCTCCAATCTTTATCTTTATCTCACCTTTATGCGATTAACCCCAATCCTGGTATTCTTCCCCATCTGTGGGCTTTAAACTTTCTCGTCAACACCTTTCACTTCGGAGTGAAATCAAAACTCGAGCCAGGCTCTTCCGAATGGTCCGTGGACTCGACATGCTCTGCCTCAGTGTTTGATTCCTTCATATACACTTCGGCAGGTAAAGCGGCCCCTGAGAGGGTAGGCCTAGGCCTCTTAGCGACGTGACTTAAACGTCTATCCCTTCTCTTACGAGCCTTTGGTGGCAAACGTTTTGCCAATAGCTCTCTGCCAATGTTTCGAGGGGTTAACCGCTTTGATTACCCTTGATTTCTTAGAACGATTGACATACCTAGACAAAGTAAAGATTGACATACCTAGACAAAGTCTCCAGCGAATGGATCATATCCCACTACTGTCCGCATTGGCACCTGTTGCATTTTTGGATAATTGTAAATTTCACAAGTACCTATAGTTGCAGAGCGAGCGGGTTTGATCACGATCTCCCCATTTGACGACAAGTCAACCAGCTTGAGGAAATAGTTGACACAGCACGGGGTACAGAGTTGAGTAATCAAGATCCTATTCTGAGCTATTAGTTTGCATTTTTGACACAGGATCCTCTCATCTAGAAACTGGGCTATTGGTGGTCTCGTCCAAAGTGCCTGGATGTCTACTTTGAGCGTTCCATATCTTGACTTGACCCCCTTTTCCTGTGATCTTTCGACTTGCTGCGCTCTGGGAAAAATGTTCCCTTCTGCAGCTCCGGGGCGCGTCTCACTATTGTATAGCCTGTTTTCTCCTGTCTTAGCTTTGCCCTTTGCTGGATGGATGGGTCATTAAATTCTAAATGTTGTTTGGGGCGTTCCAGAGTGCAGAGCTGTTGTTCGGGTGCTCTGCCCCGACCATGGGGGCCACCCCTTCTACCACGGATAGCCGGCCTGCGTTTCGCGCTTGAAGGGCTTCTGAATCCCCTCTGCAAGTTATTAGAGGCACTTTGCGAACTAGGGAAAACTATTCCCATTGCCACTTCCTCAAGCGGAGTCAGATCATACCAAACATCCCCCTGATTGTTTTGCAGATACTTTCCGAAAGTGTTGCACCTATCAGTGGTATGCGTGTCGTCCATATGCCAACGGCAGAGGTTACACGCCACTTCCCTGACTGGGCAGGTGACTGCACCTTTATCGGCTAAACGGTGGAAAAGGGCATTTGCTATCATGGTCTTCCCAGGGATCTTTATGTCCTGTAGGGAAAAGTTAGTATTAGTTTCAATGATATTGATGTCAACATCAGAAATATCAAACATATGAATGGCGATTTCATCATCAAAAGGCTTGTCGTCAACTATAGTGACTTCGTCTACTTCGGGAAAGCATAACTCTTTTGACTCTATGAGGTCTTGAATTATGTTCCTAAATGATAAACAGTCCTTGGTCGTGTGCATGAACGAACCATGCCACTTGCAATAATTCCTAGTTTTCTCTCTTTCCGTCAGAGGAATTCTATGACCCGGTTTTAGCTTAATCCGTTTTCGTTGGAAAAGCCAGTCGAAAATTGCATCTGCCTTGTCGATGTCGAAAGAATTCTTTCTTTCTTCGCCAGATTTCTGGGATGCTCATGCTTTTTAATTTTTGCTTGCTAATGGCTCACAAATCGTTGCTTCGCCTTTCACAAACTCGGCCATGTCTACTTCGAAGGTTTCAAACTGATACGCATGCTTAGACTGGGCCTCTTCCATTAACAACTGATGATACTTAGTCCCCCTCCTGGCCAAGTCATAAAGATCGTTAAACCTTTCTCCTTGCCGTTTCTTCTTGAAAGGAATTGACAATGCGTTTAATACGATCATCAACTGATCCCTTTCAGGAATCGCAGGTCTACAGCGAAGCAACGCTTTTCGTAAGCGCATAAGGAACTGTCCTGGGTGTTCCCCGGCGGTCTGTTTTAGCCGCATCACCTCGAAGATTGACATGGGCGTGTCTAGTCGAGCGAATTCTTTCATGAAGAAAGATTGCATTTCCGCCCATGATGTTACCGACCCAGGAGGCAAACTTGCGTACCATGGGAGGGCATCCCCTGTGAGCGAGTTCGGGAATAACTTTAGCTTCCGAAAGTCATTGGCCGCAGCATCTCCGGCTTGATGAGTGAATCGGCTATATGTTCTATAGGGGTCATCTCATCTTCCCCTGAAAAACGGGTAAAGTCGGGTACTCGGTATCCCTTAGGCAGGAGAAAGTCTCTGTCGATGTAGGCCGGGTATGAACTCCTGTACAAACACGGATCGTCCTGCCTGACAGTTCCAGGCACCATCTGTTGCAAGACCTGAGCGATTGCCTCCCTCAAATTTTGTGGGGGTGATTGACTAAACTGCTCACGCGTAGGTAATATCGCGGGGTCTTGGCTCCATCTTTCTGGGAGATAAGGCATTCTTCCGGCGACTCGAGGTGGCTGCGGGTTTACTGAGACATTCGTGTAGAAACTTTCTACCGGAGGTGGGCCTCCCATAAACGGAACTTCCCCTGGCGGTATCTCATCTATGGGTGCCTTACCAGGTCGGCGAGGGGGTACGCAATTTGCATACCTGTTTGTTTCACCCTGAGCTTCGCAATCATCATCTACCGGGTTCATTCCACACATAGCGTTTGACCTCTAAGACGTGGGAGACCGAGAGGAAGTAGGTTTAGAGGGAGACATCCTGTCCCTATTGCAAGCCTCTGTAGCGCACTGATTAGCGACGTTCCAGGGCTCAGCCTCTTGAAATGACACATTGCGCCTCTCATTGCGTCGAGCATCTCCCATAAAAGAATTTTCCCTGTCTACAGGGACATTTGGCTTTGCGGCGGCGCTTGGCCTATTTAAAGCACTGTTTTGCTCCAGTATCTGAGTTATATTATCTTGTAGCCCAGTAATACCCCTGTCCACCAGGTTCTTCATATCATTGAATTCTTTATGGAACTCAAGCTTAGATATGAACTCAGAAGGAGTATGTGCCCGGAAATCGGGTGGAGTTGCAATTACTTGGCTTCCTAGAGCCGCGGTTTCCACATTTGCGTCTCCTGCTATAAACTGACCCACTTCATCTAATGGAGGTGGAGGGTCGCGATTAATCCCACTCCCGGTATTCTTCGCCATCTGTGGGCTTTAAACTTTCTCGTCTCCCACTGTGGTCGCCAAAAACGTGTTCGCGTCGAAACTGATCACGTCGAAAATATTTGGCAACAGTACTCACAAGATTATAGATGTGCTCGCCAGTAAGTAAAAAGAAGTGAATTGAACTGATCAAACGAAGTCTTACAATAAGAGTGAAAAGCTTACAGCCATGAAAAATAAAGTAAAGACAATGGTGCAACGTCGTAGACTTGCTGCTGGGCACTGTTGACCTGCGAACTTGGATGGTGGTGGCGCCGTAGACTTGCTGCTGGGTGCTGTAGACTTGCGAACTTGCAGATGTGGATACCAAGGTTACGGTTGCTCACCCTGGTGGCGGAACGGAGGCGGAATTGGATGCTGGGACTACGGTTGCTCGTCCCGACGGTGGAATGCTGACGGAGTTTGGTTACCAGAGCTACGGTTGCTCGCTATGGCGGTGGAAATGAAGACCAATGAACTCTCGCGAGTTCGCCTAGGTCAGGGGATCCTAACAACTATGGGGTGACGAGCAAATAGTGCTTTTGTTGGCTGAATTGATCGTGCCTTTTTGGGAAGATCTCCTTCCTTTTATATTCGATCCTACAGGCCCGGGATGTTTGTCACGTTCTCAAAAGATCCTCCCAATCTAAACTACCTTCCTGGGATCTCGGAGTTTCAACAAACCGCTTTCCATCTCTGTTAAGGCGTGTGACCTCAGGCTATATGGACTTGTGTAAACATGGGCTATAGACTTTTATCCCTTATATTCCTCTCGTGGGCTTTAACTCGTTTAAAAATAGACCCAAGATAATCCGTCCTGTCAACAACACGACAAAAATCTTCGGCCTATTTACGAGAAGCCCACAAATCTAAACCTATTTATGAGAAGCCCACAAATCTCGGCCCATTTTACAAAATACCCGTAAAACAATTTCGCTGATTCACATCAAGTCTACCGAGACCCATTACTAAGCAAGTATACCAAGAATGTGTGTAAACAGAGCTCAGGGTAAGTCTACGAGGGTAGAAGCCCAAACTAAGTCTACGAGGATAGGAACGAGTCAAGTCTACAAGGCAGAGTCGCCTAGGTCAGAGTTTACGAAGACCAAGAAAGATCTTGACTCTGAGATTTGAGGAAAGTGTTTAGGGAGGCCATATGCCCATGATTTGAGATGATCTTCAGGTGGAGAAAAATAAGGGAAAGGTGACCCACGTCTCGAGATATCTGATTTGATATAAATGAAGTTAATATTCTCCAAAACAAGAACATACATTCATCTACGATACATTCATCCGTTCTGAGTTCTCTAGCGCTCAACTTTCCAGTTTTCCACTTCCAAACCTCTGTCCAAACCATTCCCTCATCAAACCTTCACCCGCATCCACATCTACACCCAATCGAAGACCAGATTCCATCACATCATCTCGCCAATCTACGTCTGCAGCAAGTTTACGGCGTCTCCACCGTTCTGATTTTCAGTTCATGACTTCTATGATTGTAAGCTTTTTTATTTGTTTTTAAGCCATTATTTGTTATTACAATTCATCTGCAAATCTTTTATTGGCGACCAGATCCGATTCTTTGTATTGTTCATTACAAATATTTTTTATGTAATCCGTTTTCGAAGGGAACAGCTTTGAAATGGATGCAACTTATATAGTAACCACTTGCCGCGATTTTGAAATATGATAATGCCGCAAAAAGAGAGCCCGGAAGGTTGTGACACGGAAAGATTCGCAATCTTAAAAAGTGACATTAAAGGAATGTTAAATAGGTACGGTCTAGGATGACGATGTTAAAGAAAGTTTTAAGCAATTTTGCAAGTATCGTAGTCCTAGACTGCCAAACCAATGAGATTCTCCATGCGTCATTATCTTGGATCGTGACACGAGGGCGATATTTGTGAGACTTAGTTTGTAAGTCGACCAACCTCCTTTATGCTCGTGAGTGTTTTTTTCTGCTTAACACTGCAATGAAATAGTACTTACGCTCGTTAATGAAACGTCGTACTTTGATTGCAAAATCTAATACCTCGAACTTAAAATTAATCAATCAAATCTCAATTTATAATATTAATCAAATAAAAAAGGAAAAGAATCGGATAATTAAGGAAACATTATATTGTTGACATGATGGACTATCTTGGGCCTACTTTCTGATAAAGCCCACAATAGGACGAGGCGCCCGCGTGAGACAAGACGCAGCGCTCAGGCCTAAAGCCCTAATCTGCACACGACTGATTAGTGACCCTGAGAGCAGTGGGAGTCTACGGCCCACGTCTGCACAGGTCACACGTCTCAAAGGATGGATTATCTCTGAAGTCAGTGGAGTCTACAACCCACGTCCGCTCGGGTTGCACGTCTTAAAGGATAGTTTGTTAACTCCGAAATTAGTGGAGTCTACAACCCACGTCCGCACGAGTGGCACATCTTAGAGGACAGTTTGTTGATTCCGAGATCCGCAGGGTGGTTTAGATTAGAGGATCTTTAGAGGTCGTAATAGACCGGGTATAAACGGGAGGAGATCTTTCCTTGGAAAAATCACGATCAAATCAGCCGACAGAAGCTTTATTTGCTCGTCACCCCTTAGATTGTTAGGATTCCCCGACCTGGGCGAAACTCTTGAGGTTTCATTGGTCTTCACTTCTACCGTCAGAGTGAGCAACCGTAGCTCCGACAGCCAAACTCCGCCTTCACTTCCACCATGAGAGAGACCAATCGTAGCTCTAGTAACAACTCCCCGCCAGCATTCCACCGCCAGGACGAGCCACCGTAGTCCCGGCACGCAATTCCGCCTTCGACTCCGCCACCAGGGTGACCAACCGTAGCCTTGGTATCCACATCCGCCTCTACATTCGACCACATACCATTCATCAAGCCCCAACAACCAGTTTCTGCCGTCCAGAGTCGTAAGTCTACAGCGCTCTGTTATCAAGTCTACAACGTTCTTGCCCAAATTCACAAGTCCACAGCGCCCAGCGCCAAGTCTACAACGTCTCCATCGTCCAGATTCGCAAGACTGCAGCGTTCAGTGGCAAGTCTATGACCTCGCTCTTAGTCTGCAGCGCCCAGAAGCAAGTCTACGACGTTGCACCTTCGTCCTTGCTTTATTTTTATGGCTGTAAGCACCTTATTTTAATTGTAAGACTTCGCATATTTAATTCAATCTATTTCATTTACTTACTGGCGACCACATCTATAAACCCTGTGAGTATTATTGCCAAATATTTCCGACGTGATCCGTTTTCGACGCGAACATGTTTTTGGCGACCACAGTGGGTGGACTAAAGGCTTAAAGTCTGCAGATGGCAAAGAGTACCAGGAGCGGAGCTAATCGCGACCCTCCACCTCCATTAGGTGGAAACGGTCAGTTTATAGCGGGAGACTCAAATGTTGAGACCACGGCTCTAGGAAGCCAAGAAACTACGAATCAAGCTGATTCCGGGGCACATACCCCTTTTGAGCTCATATCCAGGCTCGAGTTCCACAAAGAATTCAATGATATGAGGAACCTGATGGACAGACATGTCACTGGATTACAAGATAATAAAGCTCAGATTTTGGAACAACACAGCGCTTTGAATAGGCCAAATGCTACTGCAAGGCCAAGCGCCCCCGTAAACAGGGAGAATTCTTTCATGGGAGATGCTCGGCGCACAGAGAGGCGCAACGTATCATTCCAGGAGGAAGAGCCTTGGAACGGCGCTAACCAACGCGCTACAGAGACCTGCAATAGGGACAAGATGTCCCCCTCAAGGCCTGCTACCTCTCGATCCTCTACGTGTTGGAGGGCAAATGCTGTGTATGCAGTGAACCCTGTAGACGATGATGTAGAGGCACAGGGTGAAACAAACAGATATGCAAGTGGCATACCCCCTTGCTGACCTGGTAAAGCGCCTGTAGAGGAGATTCCTTCAGGGGAAGCTCCAGCCAAAGGAAGTCTACCACGGGCAGAAAACTTCTACACGAATGTCTCGGTAAACCCACAACTTTCTCGAACCACCCCGAGGGTGCCTTATCCCCCAGAGAAAGTGCACCAGGACTATGTACGAGAACAGTTCGATCACGTACCACCATAGAATCTGAGGGAGATAATCGCTCAAGGCTTGGAGTAGATGGTACATGGGGCTGTCAGGCAGGACGATCCTGGTCTATATAGGAGTCCATACCCTGCCTACATCGACAGAGACTTTCCCCTGCCTAAGGGATACAGAGTACCTGATTTCACCCGTTTTTTAGGGGAGGATGAGATGACGCCTATAGAGCACATACCCCGGTTCACTCATCAAGTAGGACACGCTGTAGCCAATGACTTTTGGAAGCTGAAATTATTCCCGAATTCACTCACGGGAGATTCTTTCACATGGTATGCAAGTTTACCTCCTGGGTCAGTAACATCATGGGCAGAAATGCAGTCTTTCTTTATGAAAGCATTTTCTCGACTAGACACGCCCATTTCGATTTTCGAGGTAATGCGGCTTAGACAGACTGCCGGGGAACACCCAGGACAATTTCTCATGCGTTTGCGAAAAGCCCTGCTTCGCTGTAGACCTGCAATTCCTGAAAGAGACGAGTTGATGTTCGCGTTAAACGCGTTGTCTATGCCTTTCAAGAAGAAACTACAAGGGGAGAGGTTCAATGATCTTTATGACTTGGCCAGGAGAGCGACTGAGTATCATCAGTTGCTGATGTAAGAGGCCCAGTCTAAACACGCTTACCAATTAGAAACCCTTGAAGTAGACATGGCCGAATTCGTGAAAGGCGAAGCAACGGTTTGTGAGTCACTAGCAAGGAAGAATTTAAAAGCGAAAGCATCTCAGAAGTCTGGCGAAGAAAGAAAATATTCTTTCGACGTAGACAAGGCGGATGCAATTTTCGACTGGCTTGTCCAATGGAAGCGAACTAATCTCAAACCCGGCCACAGAGCCCCCCAGACAGAAAGAGAGAAAACTAGGAACTATTGCAAGTGGCATGATTCGTTCACACACACGACCAGGGATTGCTTGTCATTTAGGAACATAATTCAAGACCTTATAGAGTCAAAAGAATTATGCTTCCCTGAAGTAGACGAAGTCACTATGGTTGACGACATGCTCTTTGACGATGAAATGGCCATTCATATGTTCGATGTTTCTGATGTAGACATCAATTTCATCGAGACTAATACTGATTTTTCCCTACAGGACATAAAGATCCCCGGGGAGACCATGATAGCGAATGCCCTCTTCCGCCGCTTGGCTGACAAAGGTGTAGTCACCTGTTCGGTCAAGGAAGTGGCATCCAACCTCTGCTGTTGGCATATGGATGACACGCACACCACTGATAGATGTAACATTTTCAGGAAGTATCTGCAGAACAATCAGGGGGATGTCTAGTATGATTTGACCCTGCTCGAGTTTAGGGTTTAGGGAATGGGAACAATCAGGGCAATGGGAATAGTTTCCCTGAGTTTGCGAAGTGTCTCTAATAGCTCACAGAGAGGTTTCAAAAGTCCCCCAAGCGCGGAACGCAAACCAGCTATCCGGGGAGGAAGAGGTGGCCCCCATGGTCGAGGCAGAGCACCTGAACAACAACTCCGTACTTTTGAGTGTCCCAAACGACATCTGGAGTTTAATGACCCGTCCGTCCAACATGGGGCAAAGCTAGGACAGGAAAGAAACGGTCACACTGGCGAATCCCGCCCTGGAGCTGTAGAAGGGGACGTCTTTAGCAGGACTCAGCGGGTCGAGAGGCCACAGGAGAAAGGGGGCAAGCCAAGACACGGGACGTCTAAAGTAGACATCCAGGCAATCCGGACAGGAGCACCAATAGCTCAGTTCCTTGACGAAAGGATGCTCTGTCAGAAATGCTAGCTAATAGCTCAGAACAGGATCCTGATCACTCAACTCTGCACCCCCAGTTGTGTTAACTACTTCCTCAAGCTTGTAGACTTATCTTCGAACGGAGAGATCGTGGTCAAACCCGCACACTCTACAACCACAGGTACTTGTGAAACTAACAGTTATTCAGAAACGCAACACGTACCAACGCGGACAGTAGGGGGATACGATCCATTAGTTCGAGACTTTGTTGAGGTATGTCAGTCTTTCCTTAGTTCTAAGAAATCAAGGGTAATTAAAGCGGTTAACCCCTCGAAACATTGGCAGAAAGCAGTTGGCAAGACCTCTTTGCCACCAAGGGCTCGAAAGAGAAGGGACAGACGTCTAAGTCACGTCGCTAAGAGGCCTAGGCCTACCCTCTCAGGGGCCGCTTTACCTGCCAGAGTGTCTACAATGGGATTGAACACTGAAGCAGAGCATATTGAGTCTACAGACCATTCAGAAGGGCCTGGCTCAAGTTTTGATTACACTCCTCTTCGGAGTGAAATCCCAAGCGATGCTGACGGCGAAAAGAGGCCAATTATGAGCTGTAACGCTCTCACCTTGTCTGTAGACTTCGCCAATAATCGAAATGTGGAAACCGTAAGAGGTAAGGTACCTCTTCCTTGTTCACCAGCTTATCCGGCCGGTTTCTCACTTCATTGACTGGAGAAACCATCTGATAGCATGAAACAACACATGCATTCATTGTACATCACCGCTACCTTTGACGGTACTGTGGTGAGTCGGGTCCTTGTAGACAATGGAGTAATGATAAACGTGCTTCCACTATCCAGGTTTAAAATGGTTGGATATAAGCCTCATGACTTGGTTAAAACCAATGTCGCAGTGAGCGGTTTTAACGGTAGGAAATCTGAATGTTTAGGGGTCTTCTCTGTGCACCTAGAAGTGGGTCGCCAGGGAAAGGAAACTACTTTCTTTGTGATAGACATAGTTCCTACTTTTAATGTTCTGTTGGGCCGCGACTGGCTCCATAAAGCCGCAGCTATCCCATCTACATTGCATAGAGAATTGATGTTATGGATTGACTCTGAAGTTGAGATTATTAGGGCTGATGAATACTCTTGTTGTGACAAAGGTATCTTGCATGCAGAAACGAGCAAGACAGTCAAGGACCTTACTCTGGAGCAACGATATAAGCTGGGCGACCCTACTGTAGGTCTTCTTGGCCAACCATCTGGAAAGTTTGATTACATTGTGGATTACGGGACATCACACCCTAAGCCGGAGACAGACCCAATCGCTCCATGTGGATGGGGAGACGAGCTTACCGCGAAGGACATAGAGGAAGTCCTGCAAGAAGTCAATTCGGGTGAAAACCCCGTAAGGAGAGAGACGAACGGCCAAAATGAAAACGAAGTTGGAAAAAACCAGCAGAATTCTGTCGCGGAGTTGGAGCCCGATAGACTCCTGAAAGAAGGGACCTATGGACCACAATGAAGAAAGAACCAAAGCAGTCGCCGATGTCCATCGACGACTTCAAGTCTACCAGGGACACCATTGCTGTAGACAATCCATCTCTTGGTTTTCAATAAACTCAGAAGCACTTAAAGCGCGTAATGCTTGTAATAAGCCCGTGTCTACCGATTTAGGTGGAACCGAGGGCTGCGATTCTTTGATGACACCGTGTGTCCCATTAATTAGTGTTTATTTGGGAAGCGAGACTTCTCCTAGGATTCTTTTAATCAGTTCTTCGCTTAATAAAGAATTCTTCGATGCGATTAAAGGAGTACTTGAAGAATTTAAGGACTGCTTCTGCTGAGATTATACTGAGATGCCAGGGTTAGATTGTAAACTAGTGGAACACACCATTCCCATCAAGAAAGATTTTAAGCCGGTGCAGCAAGCACCAAGGCGCATGACTAGGGAAATGACACAACTAGTCTTTGAAGAAGTTAGAAAGTTTTTTCGAGCAGGATACATAAGGACGTCACGTTATACAGAGTGGATTTCTAATATCGTACCCGTATTAAAAAAGAACGGCAAAATCAGAGTCTGTATAGATTTTAGAGATTTGAACCGTGCTACTCCAAAGGATGAGTATCCTATGCATATCGCGGATGATCTTAGAGATAAGACAGCAGGGCACCAGATTATGTCCTTCATGGATGGGTTCTCTGGTTATAACCAAATCTTCATCGCAGAAGAAGATGTACATAAAACAACATTCAGATGTCCTTTAGGAATATTCGAATGGGTAGTAATGCCATTTGGACTAAAGAACGCCGGTGCCACCTATCAGCGAGCAATGAATGCTATATTCGATGCTTCGCTTGGCAAGACAATGGAAGTCTACATCGACGATATAGTCGTCAAGTCGACAAAAGAAGAACTTCATGTCGACCATCTCAGAAATGCTTTCATGAAAATGAGAAAACATCAACTTAAACTAAACGCACTTAAATGCGCCTTTGGAGTTAAAGCGGGGCAATTTTTGGGTTTCCTAGTACATCAACGTGGCATTGAAGTCGATCAAAACATGGTAAAAGCCATCCAGAATCTAGCAGCACCAAGAAGTAAAAGGGAATTACAGGTTTTCCTTGGAAGGGTGAATTACCTACGTAGATTCATTGGAAATGTAGTAGGAAAGACTGAAGCATTTGCCAACCTATTAAGGGGAAAAAATGATTTCAATTGGACAGAGAAACACGAAGAAGCATTTAACACTTTAAAAAAGTATTTAACACACCCACCAGTCCTTGTACCCCTTCAATACGGGAGACCCTTCATTTTCTATGTAGCTGTCACTGAAACGACCATAGGGGCTATGCTGGCGCAGATGGATGAGAGTGGACGTGAAAGGGCCGTTTATTACTTGTCAAGGCAATTAACACCAATTGAGGTCAGGTATGCTCAAAAGGAAAAGTTGTGTCTATCGGTATTTTATGCCGTCATGAAGCTTAGGCATTACATTGGGAACAGCGAAGTCTATCCAAGTCGCCGATTATCAAGTACTTCTTTGAGAATCCATTGTTAAGTGGACGGATTAGCAAATAGAGCTTAATTCTGTCTCCATATGATCTGAGATATAAGTCTCAACAGTCAGTCAAGGGACAAGCACTGGCTGATTTTCTAGTCAACCATGACCCGGCCTTGTCTATAGAACAAGAAGAAGCGACAGAAGAGGTCTAGCAGGCGTGGTTTGGCGGCTCGTCCACTAAGAATGGAGCTGGGATAGGAGTTCATATAATATCCCCGATGGGTAAAGACATCAGATTAGCTTTTCGTCTACAAATAATACCCACCAACAATGCTACTGAGTATGAAGCATTGATAACAGTACTGAAGGAACTCATGGCACAAAGGCAAAGCAAGCCCGTGTCAGGGGAGATTCTCAGTTAGTTATTAACCAAGTTAACAAAGAATGCACTTGCCATGGCAAGCTACTGCCCTATTTCGAGACAGTACAGCGGCTGGTCGCACGATTTGAATATATTACTTTTCAATTCGTGGGACGTGATGAAAATGCAGTAGCTAATAGCCTAGCGCAGTTAGCTTCAGGATACAAAAACAGGACAGAACAGGGTAACATACCCGAAATATGATCGCTTCTGCAGTCATAAAACAATGTCATGGCCATAGACATAATGAGTCAAGATAAAGACTGGAGGAAACCAATAGTAGACTCCTTATCAGACCCCTGTCAGGAGGCCAAGCAGCGAATCAAAGTTCAGGCGCTGTCATACGTCCTCTTGGACAGTGTACTCTATAGGAAGGATCCAATGAGTCCTTTTAAGATGCGTAGACTTAGAAGAGGCTACTCCAATAATGATGGAGACCCATGAGGGACTCTGTGGGTCACACCAGGCAGGGATAAAAATGTGTTGGATTATCTGTAGATATGGTTTTTACTGGCCGCCAATGATGAAAAATTGCATTGAAATGGCCAAAGGATGTCAAGAATGCCAACAACATGGCCCGATAACTCGTGCCCCAGCTGCTGACCTTACCGCCGTGATCAAACCTTGGCTTTTCAGGACCTGGGCTCTAGATGTGATAGGGGAAGTTCACCCTCACTCTAGTCGAGGGGATGCATTCATCTTAGTTGCAACAGATTCCTTCACTAAATGGGTAAAAGCTCAAGTCTACAAGAAAATTGACCACAATGAAGTCATTAGTTTTCTGCGGACTTGTATCATTTATCGGTTCGGCATTCCCCAGAATATTGTTGTAAACAATGGAACGGTTTTTAACAACTCAAGGGTGAAGGAGTTTGCCGAAGAGTTTGGCTTCTTAATCCTAAATTCCACTCCATAATATCCTCAAGCGAATGGACAGGCTGAAGCCTCCAATAAGTTAATTAAAAATAACATTCAAAAGATGGTCGGGCTTAATCCGAAGAAATGGCATGAAGTATTGAATGATACACTATGGGCTCTAAGAGTCACTAAGCGCGAATGATACACTATGACGCAGTGTTGCCTTTTGAGATGAGGTATAAGTCACTTCGTGTCAGCCAACCTTGTCTACAAGACGAAGCCATGCATATAGCCTTGGAAGAGGTGGAAAGAAAAATACTGTAGGTTGTAGACAAGATAGAGGTACACAAGCAAAGAATAGCCCGTCACTACAACAAGAGAGTTGTTCATAAGCACTTTCAAATTGGTGACTTTGTCTGGAAAATGATTTTACCCTTAAAGTCTAAAGAACAGATTCTAGGAAAATGGTCTCCTAATTGGGAAGGACCGGATCAGGTTAGCGAGAACTTCTCAGCAAGTAGCTACAGACTATCGATCCTTGATGGAGTCAGACAATCTCTAAAAATTAATGGCAAGTACCTGAAACACTATAGGCAGACCATTTGGGAATCTCACAAGAAGATTATGAGTAAATGCATCCCATTTATATGGGAACAAATTGCTAAGAATTGAATTTACAAGTAACTATAGCTGTTGACTAAAGAGTTTGTTTATAGACATCCCTTAGCTAGTCTACAGCTGGTAAAAATATAGAATGAGTTTGTTTTAAAAGGGTGTCATCCCTCGGAAAAAATTAAAACAATCACCGCCTGCTTGAACTCGCTGCGCTTGGCCTAGGCACTCCGTCTGCCGTCGTCACGAACAAGAAAGCCAGAACCTTGGCCCGGGTCTTCTTGATGGTGACTTCATTCCTCTGTCGAAACCAAGACTTCAATTTATCTTGGTCATGCTGCTCAGAGGCATGAGCAGATCTTTCTGCGAGCAAGGAGTCTACCACAGAGGTTCGCTCCTTGAGATCTTTCTCAAGAGCCATAAGGTCCGCAATCTTGGCCTGGACCTGCGCAAGCTGGCGAGTCAAATCTTCCCTCTGCCCTCCTGAGAAGCTTCACATCAGCCTCTCATTCCGCATGCTTCTTCTGGAAGTCGGCAATCCTGGACTGGGCACCGCGAACAGCCTCAAGGTCTTGTATGTACGCCCGCCACTTGGTCTAGAATTGCCTCCTGAATTCCTCTCAAGCTGCCTGCATCTCGATAGTAATGGCTGGGGAGTCCTCGATCTCCTTGATGCAGCTCTGAAGGTCCTTAAACTGGTCCTCAGAGAAGGTCTCAATGCGAAGGAGCCTCCCAACATGGTCCACATTCGCCATCAGGCGATCAAAGTCACTCAGGCAGCTTGGAGTTCCTTCCCCGGGTGTCCCGCTTGACGGCTGGCTGGGAGGTCAGCTGGCTGATGATGGACCTGCAGCAGCAGAAGGGATAATGCCAGTCGCATCTACCACCTCTGGAACGGCAGTCTCTGTTGTAACCGCAAGGGCCTCCGGCTCCTCAACAGCTAGGTCTTCAGGGATTGGGGAAGGAATAGTCTACAAGTCGAAATTTAACATCAATATAGAAACTAAACAAGCAAAGTCTACACCTACTATGCATACCTCGGAAGGAGGAGGCAGATTGGCTTCATCTGAAGCTTCTTCCTCAGGGTCGGATTCCTCGGACAGATTTGGACCCTGGAGAGAGAATAAAGTGTTTTAGGCTTTAAAACAGGAAATGGCACAGGCACGAGGTTACGTACCACTTCTCAAGGAGACTCAGCCGCTTGAGGAATTAGAAGGGGCGGGCTCAGAGTCGTGGTCGTTTTCCTGAAAACAATGGAATACGGTGAATTGAAGAAAAGTCACAATATTCAATAGTAAAAAGCATCGCATACCTCACAGAACAGGTCCCTGAAGGCTCCGGGGCCTTGACAGAGATTGGGGTCGGATCCTGAACGGCAGGTCGGCGACGCTCGAAGGAAACAGAAATCGGTATGTCCTCGGAGTCAGAGGACTCAGGGGTAGGAGCTCTGCGCTTGCTGGCCGCTCCCTGCTCGACCTTCTTGCCTGTAGAGGCAAGAGCTTGTCGGCGTAGACGAGTTAAACGCCTAGCTGGGGGAGGAGGGCCGCTCTTTGGTGAAGAGTCCCCTGAGAATACACTCAAGATTGCAATTGACTTATGTTGACATGATGGACTCTCCTGGGCCTACTCTATGATAAAGCCCACAATAAGACGCGGCGCCCACGTGAGACAAGCCGCAGCGCTCAAGCCTAAAGCCCTAATCGGAAAACGACTGATTAGTGACCCCGAGAGCAGTGGGAGTCTACGGCCCACGTCTGCACAGGTCACACGTCTCAAAGGATGGATTATCTCCGAAGTCAGTGGAGTCTACAAACCACGTCCGCTCGGGTTGCACGTCTTAAAGGACAATTTGTTAACTCCGAAATCAGTGGAGTCTACCACCCACGTCCGCACATGTGGCACAGCTTAGAGGATAGTTTGTTGACTCCAAGATCCACGGGGGTGGTTTAGATTAGAGGATCTTCAGAGGTCGTAATAGACCGGGTATAAAAGGGAGGAGATCTTTCTTTGGAAAAGTCACGATCAAATCAGCCAATAGAAGCTTTATTTGCTCGTCACCCCTTAGATTATTAGGATTCCCCGACCTGGGCGAAACTCTTGAGGTTTCATTGGTCTTCACTTCCACCGTTGGAGTGAGAACCGTAGCTCCAACAGCCAAACTCCTCCTTCACTTCCATCATCAGAGTGAGCAACCATAGCGCTGGTAACAACTCCCCGCCAGCATTCCACCGCCAGGATGAGCCACTGTAGTCCCGGCACGCAATTCCGCCTTCAACTCCGCCACCAGGGTGAGCAACCGTAGCCTTGGTATCCACATCCGCCTCTACATTCGACCACATTCCTTTCATCAAGCCCCAGCAACCAGTTTCTGCCGTCCAGAGTCGCAAGTCTACAGCGCTCTGTTATCAAGTCTACAACGTTCTCGCCCAAATTCACAAGTTCATAGCGCCCAGCGCCAAGTCTACAACGTCCCCGTTGTCCGGATTCGCAAGATTGCAACTTTCAGTGGCAGGTCTACGACCTCGCCTCTTAGTCTGTAGCGCCTAGAAGCAAGTCTACGACGTTGCACCATCGTCCTTGCTTTATTTTGATGGCTGTAAGCACCTTATTTTAATTGTAAGACTTTGCATATTTAATTCAATCTATTTCATTTACTTACTGGCGACCACATCTATAAACCCTATGAGTATTATTGCCAAATATTTCCGATATGATCCGTTTTCGACGCGAACATATATAAAGAAACAAAACAATTTTGATCGATACACATTGCTGAAAGAAAAATAGATTCACACTATTTGTTCTTTATATAAACACCATCCAACAATCACAAAATAAAAAAAAAGTTCGATCCTCATACGGTCTTAGACGAGACGTTCATAGACGTTGCAAGGCTCCTTTCCTCTGTCTGTAAACACTTTGAAGAAGGAACGTCTAACAACAGTCAAGAAACCTGATGTGAGAAAATTGAGAATATAACCACCGCTGAATCTTCTCTGGTCGAATGGTCGGAGTTCCACCACAACCCAGTGGATACTACCGGAAAACAACCCTAGATCCCCCACACACACCCATTCTATTTTTTTTTTCGTATTAGCCTATCATCCCCACCGACCCACACAATCCTTATACCCATCTGGTCAACTAGTCTTATTTACATTATAACCTTTTATTTTGCTTGACTTTTTAATTTCATCCTTTCGTTTGCCTGGTCAATTCCATCTTCATTTCTGGACTCGGCCCATGGCTCGCTCTTTTCGCATCAATACCTTCCCTTTAAAATACCCTTGTCCTCAATGGTGTGAGTTGGAGTCTTGCGTTTCCTTGCCGGATAAAACATCCCTCGCAAACAATAGTTAAGCACAACGATAGTACCAAATTCCACCATCGCTTCCTCCATGACATCCATGACTACAATGATTACGTGCATAGATATCTTGAAGATGTAGGGCCAAATATAGTGGAATAGAAAGAAGCGCATCCCCGCAGTTGAGCCCTGTTACATCCAACGCCATATGCTTGACTTTAGATGACCCCATCTGTGGATAGACCATATACCTATCCATGAGCACATTGTCAGGTAGGTAAGTCACTGCGTATTTGCAGTCCTTGCTCATTCCATCTATATGCTTGAACATGAAAGCCAACGAATTGAGCACATTGTCATTTTACACATTAAGCTCCTCCACCCTCTTCCTCTTACGGATGACAGCCACCGGTTGAACAACTTGATTTGGATTCCAGGAAATTAGAAGACAATATATCCCAGTGGTCGAACACGTACTGGGGAAAGGCTTGATCCGAATGGATCACCCTCGACCTGTTCGAGAAACCATAAGACTCGATGATAGGAGGGTAAGCTTTGATGTAGGAAAGGAAAATACACGGTTCCTGCATCTCCTCAAACGCATAACCATGCTTCTGATTTGGGACGCTGTAAATTCCACCATCAGTATGATGATGCTTCTCGTGGAAAAAGATCATACCGATGAGATTTGTCAATAAACCTCCCATAGACACTGTAAAGAAACTGTTGGTTGAGATATCTTGGGAGTAGAAAATTCTCTCTAAAGATTCCAACATCAATGCTTCGACTAACTCCAGAAAAACTGCGTTGGCATAACCCTACAACAACTTGAACCTTCCTCGACCATAGTTAAGCTGCGAATTCGTGTGTAACCGTGATATACAAAACACATAGAGTCCAATTGGCAAGACAGTGATAAAATAGCATCTGATGCCAATTCGAGGTTGTTGCACATGAACCCCACAACAAATTCAATAACCTTGTAGCTTGCATTTACAAACAAGAAAAGTGTGGTCTTCCTAGAATTCCTTTCATTCAAAATATGACGAAGCGGATTCATGACCATTGATGTCTCCGACTGCTCTATCCCCATTTGGACATAATTCCCATGGATAAAATCTAGACCAACGACAACAACATAAGGCATCATCCCACACAATCCTAATCCCCTGAGAGATAGCTTAGGGAGATAGCCCAAATCCAACATGATTGTCCACTTGAAATGACCAAGAATTTCTTATGAAAATTCCCTTGGCAATTCCACTTCTCGTAAGCAAAGTTCTAACTTAACCAAGCATTGAGCACTACAGTATTCACCAAAGGCCACTCGAGATAATTAACATTAAAGCTACTGCCCTCGTGCTCGATCATCATGATGCTAATCAAAGCCAGAACCAACAGCAATGAAGGAGTATTGAGCAGTTACATCAACCACATCCTCTTCTTACCGAGCTCCTTCACCGTTTTCCAACCCATCGAAGCACGCTCGTGACACCTACGAAGCCTTGAAAGGCCTTGCCCTCAGGCAATCCTCACTAAGGAAATTGAAAACCCCAACTTCATTGGCAAGCCCTCTAATCAAGAAGAAACGGAGAAGCCTTGGCTCGACAGTCAATTTGGGACGCGTAAATGACCCACCTGGAAATTGGAATAACCTGCCCACCGCCACGGTAGGCGAAATCAGCATGAAGAACCACATCACACACTGTAAAACAGATACCACGACCACTGAACCCTCCTTCGAGGCCCACTGGAAACGGGTAACCACCGAATCCCTAGTTTCATTCATGTATTGAACTCCATTACAAATATTAACAAACATGTTCAATCCAGTGATCTCCAAATCAAAACACCAAACCTTCTTGCCTGAATGAGGATGAGTATTAGGGAAATGCGTATAAGGGAAATGAGTATAATTCGTGTTTGGCAAGTTGGGAGCCTGGATGTGGATGCGTATAAGGTAAATGTATACAATTCATGTTCGGCAAGTTGGGGGCCTAGATGTGGATGCGTATAAGGGAAATGTGTCGTGTGAACGTTTTGAGTTTAGGGTACTCTTTAGACTCTGACGACATTTCACGATGCATCTACTTTCATTTGACAATGCATCGGATGTATACGACTCACTTAAAACTCAGATATAATTGTCTTATACTTCAACAACATAGAGTTGACAATACCAATCACATGGCAACACTCCTACTCTTTAACAAACTCGTATACGGCGAAATTGGCACGGACTAGCTTGTATTTGTTGGTAGAAGTATGAATACTCGATCATGAACATTTTCGACAATGCTGAAGAGGACTTCAATGTTGTTGTCATGGTAAGCGATGTAGTTGGTTTGGTCTATCCAATACGAGTTACTTGTGAATTTTATATTGTACTCATAATTCCAACATGTTCGTAAATTGTAGGATCTCGATGACTAGAGTGGATATGTTCTTTTGCATAAAATTTCATACATTTCATCTTTGATTTGAACCCTCGCACTTTGTGCGGTACTTCTCTAATTCCTTTGGATCATTATCAATTATATTGTTCTCACCATTGCTTCGATATTTTTGCTACTTCAAATATTATCATGAAGTGGTTCATTGCTTTAGTGCATTTCACAACATCTCGATCGAATTCTCTATATTCTGGCAGTGTCAAGTACCAATGAGAATCAAAAGGTTTTATCATTACACTACCTTAAATAGTGATGACTTGGAAGCATAATTGCATTCTCAATTGTAGGCAAACTCAGCTTGAATGAGCTTGATATCCCAATCATTTTGATTCTCTAAAATTGGCGTTTTATGGATAATGGCCATTGTTCAATTAACAACCTCAATATTGGGATGATAAGCAGTGTTGAAGATGATCTCGATTCTGAACTTGTGGTATAGCGTGTTCCAAAAGTAACTCGAAAATTTGATGTATCAATTTTACACAATAATCTTGGGACTCTATAATACTTCTCATAGAATGGGTAGCATTATTAATCTTGCGACAAGGAATGAAATGAGCTATATTGGAAAAACGATAGACCACAACCATGATCGAATCCTTGCTCCTATACATATTGGGCAATCCTAGCACAAACTCCATATTCACATGTTCCCAAGACAGCTCTAGAACGGGTAGAGGGTCTAGTGTCCTCGTGGTTGAACTCGACTCTTCACTTGTTGACACAACACATCGCAAGATGATGGCTCAAACTTGTCTTTTCATCCTTAGCCAAGAAGATGTTCTTATAGCATCGAGAGGTCTTCTTGACTCCAGAATGTCCGACAAAGTCTCCTCCATGTACTCCTCCATGTAAAGTTTAGAATCTCGAAACAAGAAACCACTCAATTGGTGGATTCGCTGAAAAGCCCTAAAAGCACTTAGCACAGATTGCTCCTAAGTCTCCATTCTCCTCGTATAACGCTTAAGTAGATCAAATTAAATTAGCTTAGTTTTTGTCATCGAGATAAGTGCAACATCCTTCAATTGTGCATTGACGAACACGTTGTTTATGCCTAGTTTTTGCTTTAGAATGAATGAAAAGACATGTAGAAACTCGATCCACTTGGCATGCCTTCATTTGAGTTTGTTTTGGCTATTAATGTGCACGGGAACCTCTTGAGCAATGTGTAGCACAAACTTGTGGGTAGTAGGTAATGACTTTATCTCTACTACTTGGATGATGACATAAAACTCCTTGTGGTTTGCCAAGTACTAAAGTATGATATCGTTTAACTTCTCACTGAAGTAGGCAATTAATCTTTCTTTTTGATGCAAAACTCCTTCTATTCATACTCGTAAAGCATCACACTCGACCTAAAAAATCTTCAAGAAATTAGGCAGTGCTAAGACCGGGGGTCTGCTCAACTTTTGCTTCAGTATTTTGAAGCTTGCTTGGGCTAGCACAATTTGCTCGAAGTTAGCTCTTTTCCAGGCACTTTGTAAGCGCTGCGGCTATGATGCTAACTCCTCAAATGAAACGTCGATAAAATGAAGTTAGTCTCTGGAAACTTCTCACTTTCTGAATACTCTGAGGTGACACCCTATTCCAGGTAGCCTAAACTTTGCTCACATCGACCATGATTCATTTAGTTGATACTATATAACCAAGGAATAATATGCTCGATTCAATGAACTCGCACTTCTGGAGGTTTTCGTATAGGTTCTCAAGACGCAACGTGTTTTGAGAACCTGGATGTCATTAAAGTAGACGACTATAAATTTCCCAACAAATGGTCTCGACATGTGGCTCATGAACCCATGAAAGTGTTGTGGTCCCTATTCTTAAAATTTTGTCCCAATATACATAGAAACGCTACCACTTGCTCTGCAATTGTCCACTTAAAAGTACTTCTTCAATACACCGATTGATCTCAATTTTTGAAATTCTTGTAAAGTCACATTCGTAGCATGACATGAGTACCGTGTTCCCATCTCAAAAGACTAAGTATTAAAGCACATTGTGTATTTTCGTTCTCCACAGTTTCTAACGTGTCAAAACTCGTCGTAGTACGTTCAAATCATGTCATACAATACGCTTGTAATATCGCTACTTTAATGAGCTTAGACAGTGCCGAGTATCACTCATCCATTTGGTTCGTCATTGGAGCACCCATCGACAATAAAATAACTTAATTACACAACATTTCTTAATAAATACCGAGTCAAATGTCCATAGAAAAAAAAAAGAATTACCCTTCAAAATTGTTAAGGTAGGAAGGTATTTGAAGTGATCGAATGTGGATGATTTGCATCAATAATTTATGATAATAAAATAAGGCGACGACATGTAATGATGACGATTTTCAAATGTAATTTGCAATAAAAAAAATACATGTATAATTCCCTTAATAAGAGTATTTGAAAATACCTCTCGAAATTCCACGGTAAGACTCCAGAATGATAATGCCAAGAGCGGAGGATTGTTCATTCGGCCAACTAAAGCAAAATAATTTACTTCATGTAGATGACACAAATTTGTTGATGTGATCGCAAAAACAAATTATAATAACAAATTTGTGAATCCGATTACAAAAACAAGCTATAATAATCCCGAGAGATATGTGGATTTGATTATAATGGCAACTACAATAACACACAGGTGCTCCGAGAACTCGACATAATCTCCCACAAATGTTCACTAGAATACCCAAAGTTGGTCGGCATCTCTTCCCCCACAGTAGATTCTTCTTATTACCTTTAAAATCATTAATATCCATTGATAGTTACATCTACAACTAATCCAAACCCCCAAGCCCTAACTCTTCTGCATCCATTCTCCTTTTTATCACACACATATTATTTCAACACAACATTGAAATAGAAGCCTATACCCATATCATTATAGGTAAACAATGCAAATCGAACGAAGTTATGGCAAGTCCATTTTGATTGGAAAAAAAGCTCCATCATCTTCTTAGATCAATAAAATATCTCTCATTCTTGACTAAAAATACGGAATTTCTCCTAGATGGTGCAGTCCTTAACACTAGATTGAGGAGATGGGAATGCGAGAAGACGAGACGAGGAGATTAGGAAAGTCAATCGAATATATTTTATTAGAGAATAAATATTATGTATCCCCTTGGTAGGGAACCTTTTGACGTGAGTCGTGGGCACACTTCCTTTTGTTCGACAATAATCTCATAAGGATTAACAAATAGTTCATACAATCCGAAAATTTCGCCAAATTATTTGTCAACAATTTAGTTGCACTTAAGGAAATTATGTCCCTTTATTTCGTACAATTTTTACGTTAAGATTAGCAAATAAATGACATTTTCCAGGAGTAATTTTCTTTTGAGGTTTTTTGTATTACTGTTTATCAAAAAAATATGTAGCATAAAAAATATCTATTTTTAAAACGAAAGGTCCTCTATAAATTTTTATACTTGCAAAGAAAGAATTTGTACAAAAACTAAAAAAAAATGTAACCATAAGTTACGTAAACGCTTTACGAATTAATTGTCTGAAAAGACAAAATAGGTAAACTAAAGTTATTTCATAAGTTTTTTTGTCTTTTTGTGCAATACTAACTAAATGTATAACTTTACATATTTTTAATTTTCGTGCATATTTTTTGTTCCTGAAATTTTCGTACAGGTATACCAGTAAATCATTTTGTGACAAACAATTTTATATTCGAAATCCCTAAATACAAATATTCCGTAGCTACTAAAACTTTTCTATGAACTATTTGTACCAATATTTGAAGGTTGGTTATTTGAAGTTTACTAATAACACGATTATTTTGTATTTGTTCAAAACCAAACGTGGATAATATGTTTTTGTACTTTTGAATAGAAAAAATGTAAAGTTAATATTCAGTTAGGATAGGAATTATTTGTTCAAGGCCTGATTTCAAACAACCCGTAGACTTTCCTCGACACATTGGGTCGGGCCCAATATTACTTTGGTGTTAATATTTACCCCATTTTTCTCTCATATATTTACTTTCAAAAGAGAAGTTGATCTGTCATCTAAAAGACATATAGTTGTCATTTTGTCCTAACCCTTTGTTCTTCGTTCCATTCTTTCAGAAAAAGCCCTCGTCTTCGTCGTTGTGTTTTTCTTCTTGCCACTATGTTTAATTTAGCCACCTTCCAGTGACATGTTCACCCGTGTCGGTCCTGCAGCTGTGGTGAAAAGTTCTAACGCTAAAGGTGATGGTTTAACTCTTGGCCCCGTTCTTGCACTCTCTCTTTCCAGATCTTGTCCGTCCAACCTACTTTGCGACAAACACAAACATCCTTCTATGTCGCAAATATTGTCCACCTCTCGCTTAGGAGAAATGCAGTGGCTTCATTTGCTTCCCCTCCGTGTAGAAAACGGCTACAATTAAATGGTTCAGTCTTTGGATCAAGAAGCTGGAGAAGAAACTGGACAAACTAGGCATTTTTGACCTAGTCACACTCCTTATTGCCCCCCAAGAAGTGCGATCCCAGAGTATGCGCTAGTCTCCTTGCTTTTTTGAATGACTTTGCTAACTGCACCAAGAAGACATAGTGTTAACTTTGGTTTTGATGATGAGCTTGAGAAGTTATGTTATAAAATTATAGAATTGTGTTGTTGTAACTGTTCGCTTGTCTTTGATGATGAGCTTGAACAATGTAATGTTGCGTTACAGTAAGGTGTCATTGTAATACAACGTCCGTCCTTTTATAAACGTGGAAATAATTAATTTTTCAAAACAAAATATTAATATTAATTCATATTTTGAATTGTCTAGATTAATTTGATGCTTTTGTCATTATCTAGATGTCCTCAATATTCTAATTTAATTTAGAATATATTTTACCATAGTTATGGTTATAAAGCCTCTAATTGTGGAAATTAATCAAAATCCTTTTGATTAATTTCATTCGTTCAAAAGAGAAAATCTTTAGTAGTGAACTTGATCAAAGTGTTGTGGAGCGACAACTAGTATGAGCGGTATGTTGCTACTTTATAGTAAGTCGCTACTGTCTTGTTACGCTTGCTCACTGTATATGTGTAATATTTCCTTTTTCTGTTGAAATATATTTTGAATTATTTGAGAATATATTTAAAACAAATAATGAAATGTCTAAATACATTGGATATGCTTTGGATTTTCCAAATCCTTTTTATCATGCAACTCAAATTCAAAATATTTTCTTTCCAAGTAAAGATTTGGAAACAAAATATTTATGGATGCTTTCGTTCATCTGCAACAATGTTACGCGGTAAAGAAACAAATTCTAAATCAAATAATCTTGATTATGATTTGATCTTAATAATTGATTTAATAAGATTATCAATAGGTCGATTATCTTATAAAACATGGAAATACATAATCTCTTTCAGATGAGATAAATTAACCAAGGAAAGTTACCGTTTGAGGACTTTCCTTCTCTGGTGTAGCGACCATTGAACAGGCATCTGCTAAGATCTCTTTGTAATTTGGAGACACATCAAGGGAATCGTTCAAGTGAACGTGGACACTCCCTTGACGTTTTCCTCCATATATCTCAGCCTTAGTTACACAATCAAAGTATCTTTCCTAAGCCTGTGTGAACTATGTGAAGATCTGAGGCTGTGTGATCTATATGATTCGGCGGAGATCGGAAGATGCTAAATGATCGCCTCGTTCTTACCTCTCACAAACTGCGTGTGAGAGTGCCAAGGGCTGTGTGCTACCTTGGTCGTCTTGAGAGGGACTGTGTGTCCTCGGTACGTTCAACGAGCTGCTGGCGAATCGTCTAAGGGAAGCTAAGTGAATATCTATTCTGATTGCAATAACCAGTTACAAACCCATCAGTAGGAAGCCGTTTTTGTTGTGTCTTTTCGCAGGGAAGTCACAAATCTGCGGAGTTTGTGCCGATAGACACGCACCTGTGGGTGCGCGCCAGAAGTCTCGTACCTGTAGGGTAGAGCAGGAGTTGGGAACCGCTTCGAAGTGGAAAGAGGTCCTCTCGAGCACAGGGGTGCTGTGCAGAAGTCTCGACCTCCTGATTTAGATGGACAGTAGAGCAAATTACGTGGGAGCCGCCGGAGTTGAAAATTCCACCCTAGGCACTGGGTGTGCAGTGCAGTAAGTCACGGCTGTGGTAATTGTGCATGTCCGAACCGTGTGTAGGACGGATACCCCAACTTGGCTGTGTGAGAAGTCACGCTATGTGAGGAACCAACCCCTTCCTTTTTCTTTTGAGTTCTAAATGACTCTCTGTGTGGTTGTCTCTTGAGTGCTTACAGGCTCGTCTTGAGAAGAGACAAAAGCTGTGTGGACATCCTCTGCTGAGCTATTAAGTGCTGAAGCATTCCTCTATTGTGAACTAGAAACAGACTGCTCTTTGGTATGTCGTTCTCTCATTGTAAGGAATCATTTTGTGAGGATTTATATTCTAACTCCAAGTTGTCTTTGTGCTTTGATAGAAAGGGTTATGCTAACTCCAAGTTGTCACTGTAAGGCTTTGTGCTGTGTGAGAATCCTTTGAGCTACTAACTGCTGGGCGTGAGTATCCATCTACTGGAAACAGAAAGTGTCCACTCAGTTAGGACTTAATCATTGTTCCGGAAGGATCTCCAATTTCTTTAGGAATCTAAATCTCACTTTGTGAGAAACTAAAAGTCTAGTGCAAGGGTATTTTGTATCAATTATATTATATAGTGGAATCACCTCGTTGGTAGAAAGTGGACGTAGGTCGATTAAGGCCGAATCACTATAAACTATTGTGTCCATTACAATCGCGCAAACACCCGTACGGAAATCTAGTAGACCAAAATCGTACCGCTTATAGTGAGCAGATCTCATCTTCGAGTAAAGCTTTGATGTGACATAGTACACTTCCACATAAACTGAGAAAATGTCGAAAAAGTGACAATCACTAATTCACCCTCCTCTTAGTGCACCTGAACGATCCAACACATAGTATTTTTTACTAACTCTTCTATTCTGTTCAGGACATAAATTTTTTGACTATGTTAAAGACCATTACTCTAAAGGACATAGTGTTTTGGATTAACCATTTTGTGGAGGGTGCTTCTCAACGCTTGCATTCAATGTCGAGTGATTTTTATAAAATCCCTCATGGATTTGTATAAAGAATCAAGAATCGAAGCCTAGGGTCCGGTTTACAAGGTAAAACGATATCTTGGGCGACGCTTGTCGAAGCTTGGTGAACATTGATGGTGCAGCGATGACAATGGGATCATGCAGAGGTGATTATTATCGATGAAAGACGAAGCTCGAAGAAGATCCAGTCTCGAAGATGAAGGTATCGATGATAGCGTCGAAGGTGATGAAAGCCATCTCGATAGTCCCATCGAAGATGTTACATCGAAGGTGATAACTAGGGAGTTTAGCACATGTTAAATGTGTTTAGCTGTCATTACGTTGTGTTTGTCTATAAATAAGTCCTCCCTAATCAATTTTCAGACACGACAATCATTCTTTGGCCCCGAAGAGCTGCTTGATTGTCAACTCGCTGTAAAGTTGTTAGTGCAAGTGTTTTCATGGCTGTAAGTGTACTTTCTTTAAATTAGTGAATCCTTTTCATTGATTCGTATTTATTTTGTTATTATTTGCGACCACATTACTTTAAACCATCCGTCTATATTATACCACCACGTGTTTCCACCGCAAGCATGTTTTTTACGACCATAGTGGGAATCGGAAACAGGTTTCATGTGAATCCGCGGAATGCCAACCTCCCGAAGTGCGGCAAGAATGGCTTATACTCACGGTGATTCAGAGTTAAACTCTCCACCAAGCCAACATGATAATCTTGGTGGCCTCTGACTGGACAACGTAATGGCCAAGGTCTCAGACAACAAAATGTCCAAGCGCAAGTTCAAAATGATCCTCCTGTAGCGTAAGTCCTGCCAAATGTGATAGAGGCCGTCCCTTTGGATGTGTTTCTACAAATGCAAGACAAATTCCAGGAGAATTTCCTTGAATTGCAAACTCAAGTTCAGGGACTTACAACAAGGATTGACACTGAATATTCTCTCGAAATCATAGCCAGGAGAGTAGCAATCCGAGAAGAGAAACACATGGTTAGCTTCGATCATGAGGTTGCGTACTCCACTGGATGATCAAGGTAATTTTATTGATCGATTATTCTGTTATAATGACTTTGTTGATCTAGATGATGATAGTCAAGAAAATTACAGGCCATAAGCATATGCACCCCCTCATCATCGAAGAGATAGCCTTTACACTGATCGATAGTCCAAAATCCTAGTGGAGGGCCACCCGTGGAAGGTCAAATCCCAGGAGGAATCTTTTTAATGCGGCCCCGAGAAATAGAACTACCTTCGACCTCGAGAGTGAGAGGAATCCCATTGAAAGGGAAGTTTATCGAGTTCCTCTTACCCCCGTCGATGGTTTTGACTATAGGGATGTTGTAACCCGAATAGTGGAACAGATAGTCCCAGGTGTTGTACAGAGGGAAGAGGTTAACGTTTACAGGACATCATCCCTGAGTACATCGACAAGGATTATCATTTTTCAAAGGGATATAATATCCCGCATTTTACTCGTTTTGCTGGCAAAGATGATATGACGCTGAGGAGAACATAACTCATTCACTCATCAAACAGGTGAGGCATCGAATAATTATCACTGATAGATAGCTTTGAGTCTTCCCTAATTTACTTACTAGACCAGCATTTACTTGGTATATTCACTTATCACCTACTTTGGTACAAAATTGGCGGGAAATGCAGACTCAGTACATATAGGCCTTTGCTATTTTAGATTCGACCACTTCCTTAGTCATGTTAACTAGAATGCGAACAAAGCCTGGAGAACTAGCAGAGACATTCTTGGAAAGGTTCCGGAAGGCTCGATTTCGGTGCAAGACCGATGTCCACAAAAATGGAATGAGGAACACAACTATTCCTTTGATGTATAGAAAGCTGAGGAAATCTTCGACTGCTGACGTAAACGTGATCAAATCAAATTAGAGCCTGGTCATCGACCCCTTCACATTGATATGGAGAAGAGGAAGAGTTTTTGCAAGTAGCATGGATCTTTCACTCATGCTACGCGTGACTATTTAACTTTCCGGAATCTTATCTAAGACCTTATTGAGGCTAAAATATTACGTTTTAAAGAATCGGAGGAATCATCTTCTGTCGATACAAAACCTTTCACTGACTGAGAGGTACATACGCTCGATGTTGACGTCGTTAACGTAGTTCATTGTGTTTTGCTGGATTCGCAAGTTTCTAGTGAAACACATGTTGTCGATAAACTCTTCAGGAGACTTCCTTCGAGTGGACTGATCTCATGTCCTGTGACTACATCGATGCTGAAGAACGAAGTTTGTTGATGACACATGGACGAGACTCATACTACTGATAAGTGCTTCACCTTCAGGAAGTTTCTTCAGTCTCATCAGATGGAAGATTGGTTACCTTTGACACCGGTTAAAAACACTACTATCGGGATCAGTCGAAAGAAGTCATCGAAAGCATTTCATCGATACCCTAATGGCAGGGGGTCTTCTTTCGATGCCCGCAAGGTATTCCCTAACAAAGGACGGTGGCTCAAAAGTCACTAATGTGGCTCGTCGCCCCTAACCACAATTAGTTGATTCATGTGCTAATAGTGATGTTGATTCTACCGCTAAAACGAGTGATCTGTCCAAGGAGTCAACCAAGAGAGGTGATGTAAGGGATAGGCTTCGACCTCCTCCCCGCCTCGATGCCCAAGCAATCAAAGATGGCCCGTCCATAGCTCAATTTCTTGAGGCAACTGATACGTACAATCGATGTCGGCCTATTCTTAGGAATAAGATAGTGATATCGGAGTTGTGCCATCTTTGTTCTTACAACTATTTGCAGAAGTTAATTGTCATAGTTCAACATTGTTGCTATTGACACTGCACTACAAGGTATGACTGAAGCAAGTCAATTATATTGTACGCCTATGTTTGTTACCAAAGTTAGCATAAATCAAGTCGAAGGTTATGATCCTCAGGAAGGGTAATTCATTCAAGTACATCGTGAGAGTTACAATTCATATCTTCGACAAGGGTTGAAAGTTCATTGTTCTGATGGTAATGAATGGAGAGATGTGGTGGATGATCGATATCTACTTCCATCTAAGAAGAGCAGAAAGAGAAAAGAGAGGTGTCGTAGAAGAGTGGAAGAAAAGCGGCAAAAAGCTGCTGAACCTGCCACTACGGTGACACAGAAAGTCGATCAAGGTATTTCACCTATGATCGATCACTATGTGCCGAATCCTGATCCTCCTAAGCCTAAAGATGATCCTATCTAAATTGATAAGTTCAACGATACCTTTGATGATTCAGAGTACAATTCGCTGCGGTTCGATATGCCTGATGACACTATTGAGTGTAATGTTATCATAGTACCAACAGAGTTTGCAGGACCGACTATTGATCGACCCGTTCCAGGTATCCTCAAGAATTCTACACCTCGAATTGTTCAATGCCCTACAGGGTTCCCAATTGATTGGTTCATTAAGCTTACTGCATCGATGCAATATCAAATGCATTCGTTGTACATCAAAGCTGAATTCAATACGATCAATTTAAAAAGGGTATTAGTTGATAATGGCAAGCCGGTTAATGTGATGCCTTTACGTACACTTAGATATTTGGGATATGATAAAGTAGATGTCACTAATACCGACGTTGTAGTCACTCGCTTCAATGGTCTCATGTCGAAATGTGTAGGGGTATTTCTTACCAAATTGAAAGTTGGTAGATCTGAGATGGATAATAATTTTTTCATTGTCGACATAAATACGACATTTGGTGCTCTTCTAGGAATGGACTGGTTGTATAAAGCTGTAGTAATTCCATCTACCATTTATCGAGAGATTATGCTTTGGCTTGATCCGAAGTTGACGTTGTTAAAACATATTCCACTATCAATGCATCTTTTATTCCTGTTGAAATTTGCGGCATCGTTGATGACATGAGCTTGAAGAAGAGATATGATACAAAGACGGACGACAACTTATCCCCGTCCACGCGCAGCAAGAGAGGCGTCACTTTACTCGCTTGCGACTTGACGTCGACTTGACGAGTGCGACTCAAGGAGGTGCGACTTGACATCATCAGCGACTGAGCAACGAAGAGTCGGCCAAGCCAAGAGTCTCGAAGATGAAGAGCCTCAAAGAAGCTGAATCAATTCGCATTCCTCATTCATGCATTTGTCATTCATGCTTTGCATTTACTTTGTTGCATTACCAATAAGCCATTTATGGCCCGTCCATGAATCTTGCCTTGCATGCATCTAGCCTAGGTTCATTCGTGCATTTAAGTTCTTTTTCAGGTGTTCCCTATATAATGGGCACCTTGTACTCATTTGGACATCAGCTTTTGAATCAAATTATAAACCCTTATCAGACTTAGTGTCTTTTATCCGAAGTGAGTGGATTCTCCTTCAAACCTCGTTCTTCATTTGGTGGATTTCCAAGTGCGGATTGAGTAGAGTGTATCAACCGGTGGTGGTGTATCTGTATCCTCCGTGTTGTGCCTCGCCCTCGTCTTGTTCGTGGTGGTGTATCTGTATCCACGGCCAAACGAGTCTACCCGAGTCTTCTTTCACGGTGGTGCATCTGTATCCGTGGAGGTTGATCACAACCCTTCCTTTTCATCATTCAGCCGCCTACCCACACACACCTTCCGTCCATACCGAGCGTCACTCCATTCCGCACCCTTTTCAGTGACGTCCCCATTCGTTTTCGGTTTAGGAATCATCTATTCCTTGCCGTCCCCGTATCATCTTGGTATCAGAGCGCGAGGTTGTCAATGGCCGGAAGATTTCAACGCGGTATGACTCTAGACGAAGCACAAGTTGCTCGGCGTGAGGAGCAGATAGCCGATCTTCAACAGCAACTACAGTCGTTACGGACACACCATGCATCGACTTCCCGCAGTCGAATAGAGAGCGATGATGAGGAGAACCCATGGCGTGAGGAGTCTCAACGAGGTTCTTCACCGGAGTATCGTAGGCAGGAGAGAAGAGCCCCGACGATGAGCGTTCAGATTCCGGAGTTCGAAGGAAACTTGGACCCCAACGAGTTCATCGATTGGATACACACCGTGGAGCACATCTTTGATTACGAGGAAGTGCCCGAGGATCGAAAGGTGAAACTGGCTGCCTTGAAATTAAAGAAGTACGCGAGTTTGTGGTGGAGAACACGAACCAGCAGCGCCGTAGGGAAGGGCGTGATAAAATTCGTACGTGGTCAAAAATGAAGAGGTCCATGACGAAGAGATTTCTACCGGAGCATCATCGACGAGATCTCTACCTCAAATTGCAGTCGCTACAACAAGTCTCAAGTGTATCGGAGTATACATGGGAGTTTGAGAGACTATTGCTGCAATGTGATGTCCAAGAAGCCCCAGAGCAAACCATTGCCAGGTATCTTCGAGGACTTAAGCCCCAAATCGCAGATGTTGTTGACCTACAACAATATTGGAGTTTCAACGATGTGCGAGCATTAGCGCACAAGGTTGAGCAGCAACAAGCGAGAAGATCGAATACCCGCTCATTTGTGAAGGCTTCGCCTTTCAACAAGGGGAGTAGCTCCCAGGCAAAGCCACCACTGACGACATCGAGAAAAACTCCTTCATCGACTACCAGACCAGAAGTTAAGTCGAACGAGCGAGATAATGCTAGACGATGTTTCAAGTGCCAAGGAATAGGACACATGGCTTATGAGTGTCCGACGAGAAGGAACGTTATCATCAGAGAGTTATCTGATGAAGAAGAAGAGCTCGAGGAGAACGCCGACCCTGTTTGGGATGCCGAAGAGACAGAGGAGTATCCGGACGAAGGAGAACTGTTGGTCGTCCGAAAGGCTTTAAGTGTGACATCGGCGAAAGAGGAAAGTCAAAGGGAGAGCATATTCCATACTAGGTGCACAGTCGCAGGAAAGGTATGTTTGGTGATTGTGGATAGTGGTAGCTGCACCAACGCCGTGTCAAGAACGATGGTTGAAAAGCTGAAGTTGCCCATCGAAGCGCACCCACATCCCTACCGTCTACAATGGCTCAACAAGGAGAGTGACGTTCGAGTCACCCAGCGAGCGCGAGTTCCATTTTCCATTGGGAAGAGCTACCAGGATGAAGTCGCTTGCGACGTCATTCCCATGGATGCGTGCCACCTACTTTTAGGGAGACCGTGGCAGTTTGATCGACGCGCGCAACACGACGGGTATCGCAATACGTATTCCATCCACATCGGAGAGAAGAAGGTCACTTTGATGCCCCTCACTAGTCAGCCTACAATCGCGACCCAGGATCGACTTAGCGACCAGCCTCTCAAGGGAGTTCAACTAGTTCGAGCGATTCAAGAAGGTGAGAAGGCTTATTTTGTGGTTCTTGTCGAATCCGCCCCAGGTCAAGCGACGAGCCATCCTCAGGCCGCTTCCATTCTTGAGGAGTTCAAGGACGTATTTCCAGAGGAGCTACCAGTCGAATTACCACCGATGCGGAGCATCCAACATCAAATCGACTTGGTTCCAGGGGCGTCGCTACCAAATAGACCAGCCTATCGATGCAATCCAGAGGAGGCAAAGGAGTTGCAGAGGCAAGTCGACGAGCTTGTCAACAAGGGATCAGTTCGAGCTTGTCACTCCATTCCGCACCCTTTTCAGTGACGTCCCCATTCGTTTTCGGTTTAGGAATCATCTATTCCTTGCCGTCCCCGTATCAAGATATGACCTCGGGAATCCGAATGGTGGTTCTGGATGGGATTATGATACAATATCCCCAGTGTTTGAAGGTGATGCTATAGCTAAAAGGGAAGGACAACTTGTTGTTATTCTCCAATCCATTAAAGAAGGTGGTGATCTTACCGTCCTTCCTGTTGACGAGGAAAAGAAAGAAGATGTTGCCAACCCGGACTTGGAGCCCGACAGGATGAACCTCTTATAGAACGACACAAAGCCATGAAAGCTACGAACATCGTGGAAACTCTTTGGCGCTGGCCTCTCCTTGATCGCTTTGACTTTGCTTTCATCGACCTTGATTCCTTCAGCAGATACTATAAAGCAAAGAAATGTTACACTCAACTGAAAGAACTCACACTTCTTAAGATTCTCATACAGTTTTCTTCCCAAACTGTGCGAAACACAACTGTCAGATGATCGACATGCTCCTCGGTTTTTCGACTATAAATGTGGATGTCGTTGAAGTAGACGAACAAAAACTTCACCATGAATGGCCGCATGACTTGGGTCATTAGCCGCATAATAGTGATGGGCATGTTTGATAAACCAAATGGCAACATCAACCACTCGTATAATTCGTACTTAGTCTTGAAGGCTGTCTTCCACTCATCGCTTTCCTTCATCCAAATTTGGTGGTATCCACTTTCGAGAACACCTGCGTTCCATGCAACTCATCTAACATGTCATCTAGTCGAGGAATCGGAAATCAATAATTCATTATGATTTTGTTGATCCCTCGACTATACATGCACATTAGAAGTGCCATCATTCTTCGACACCAATAAGGCTGGGACTGAACAAGGGCTGAAACACTCTTGAACCAAGCCCTTCTTGACTAACTCATCAACCTGCTTTTGTAGTTCCTTAGCTTCCTCTAGATTAAATCGATAAGCTGGTCAATTGGGTAGGGATGCTCTTGGAACGAAGTCTATCTTGTGCTGAATGCTTCGCATAGGTGGTAGTTCGACTGGCAACTCCTTCGGAAACACATCCTTGAACTCCTCGAGTATGGATACAACTCGGGGATGGCTCGTCAATTGACCATGGGTTGCTTCGACAAGAATTAGAAAATAAGCCTTCTCACCTTCATGGATCGCTCAAACTAATTGGACTCCTCTGGGAGGCTGATCGGTAGATCGATTCTGTGGTGCTATTATGGGCTGAGTAGTTAGGGGCATCATCGTGACCTTCTTCTCATCGACGCTGATAGAATAGGTATGGCGATACCTGTCATGTTGTGCGCGTCGATCAGACTCCCACGATCTTCCTAGGAGCAAGGGGCACGCATCCATTACAATAACGTCGCAAGCGACTTCATCCTTGTAGCCTTTTTCAATCGAAAATGGAACTCTCGCTCTTCGGGTCACTCGAGCATCACTATCCTTATTGAGCCATTGGAGTCGATAGGGGTGAGGATGAGATTCGACTCGCTGCTTGAGCTCCTCTATCACCATATTCGAAACCGCATTGGTGCAGTTGCCGCTGTTGACGATCACCAAACAAACGTTTCCTTCGAATGTGCACCCGGTGTGGAATATACTTTCCCTTTGGTTCTTCTCTCTAGCGGGTATCACGCTTAAGGCTTTTCGGATGACCAACAACTCTCCTTCGTTTGGTTACTCCTCAATCTCCTCTATATCCCAAATAGGATCGTCATTCTCATCAGAGTCTTCTTCTCCGTCGGACAGCTCTCTAATGACAACGTTTCTTCTCGCCAAACACTCCGAAGTCATTTGTCCGTTTCGTTAGCACTTGAAACATCATCGATTAGTATCTCGCTCGTTGGACTTGACTTTAGGTCTGTAGTCAATGGTAGATTTTTTCTTCAGATAGTCAATGGAGGCTTCGCCTGGGAGCTACTCCCCTTGTTGAAAGGCAGGGCCTTCACAAATGGGCAGGTACTTGATCTCCTCGGGGGCAAGTGCTCTAGCAACGTCGAAGGTCCAATACTACTAGAGTTCAACTTCATCTACGATCTGTGGCTTAAGTCCTCGAAGATATCTAGCAATGGTTTGCTCGGAAGCTTCTTGGACATCACAGTGAAGTAAAAGCCTCTCGAATTCCCATGTGTACTCAACAACACTCGAAACTTACAAAAGTGACTGCAACTTGAGGTAGAGATCTAGTCGATAGTGGTCCGACAAAACCCTCTTAGTCATTTCCCTCTTCATTTCTTACCACGTCCGGATCTTATCGCGTCCTTCTCTTCGACGCTATTGGTTGGTGTTCTTCCACCATAAGCTGGCGTACTTCTTCAACATTAATGCAGCCAACTTAACATTTCATTCTAGGGCACCTCTCCATAGTCGAAGATGTGCTCTATGTGTGCATCCAGTCGATGAACTCCTCGGGGTCCAGGTTTCCATCGAACTTTGGAATCTGAACACTCATCATCGGGGTTCTTCTTTCTTATCGACGATACTCAGGTGAAGACCCTCGTTGAGACTCCTCATGCCATGGGTTCTTGATACAAAGACGGTCGACAGCTCACCACCCCCTTCATCGCCCACCATAAGAGGACTCACTTTGCTCATCAGCAATTGACTGGGCGACGAAAGTATTGAGTGACAACTTCAAGCGACCGGAGTCAGGCGATGCAACCTATTTCAGCGACGATCTTCCAAGCGACATTCATTCTAGGCAACGACTTAAAGATTCGAAGCTGAAGGGTCACGAAACCAAAAAGTCTCAGAGAAGCTGAATCAATTTCCCTTCCTTTATTCATACATTTCTTCATTCTTGCACCCGCATTTATGTTTGTTTTCCCAATAAGCTATTTACGGTTCGTCCATGAATCTGGCCATGCATGCATGTTGTCTAGGTTCATTATCTGGCGTTTATGTACTTGTTAAGGGGATCCCTATATAATGGGTGCCCTTGTAAGCATTTTAAAAAAACTTTGAATCAGATTATAAACCCGTTGTAAGACTTTGTCTTTCTATCCGAAGTGAGTGGATTATCCTTCAACCTCGTTCTTCATTTGGTGGATTCCAAGTACGGATTAAGTAGAGCGTTCAACCGGTGGTGGTGTATCTGTATCCTTCGCGTTGTGCCTCGCTCTCGCCTTGTTCGTGGTGGTGTATCTGTATCCACGGCCAAATGAGTCTATCGAGTCTTCTTTCATGTTGGTGAATCTATGTCCGTGAAGGTTGATCACAACCTTTCCTTTTCATCATTCAGTCGCCTACTCTACACACCTTCCGTCCATTTCCGCGTCACTCCCTCCCGCACCCTTTTCAGTGACGTTTCCCCTTCTCTTCAGTACTGGAAACATCTATTCCTTGCTGTACTCGTATCATCTTGGTATCAGAGTGCACGGTTGCCAATGGCCGGAAGATTCCAACGCGGTATGACTCTAGACGAAGCACACGTTGCTCGGTTTGAGGAGCCGATCACCGAACTTCAACAACAACTACAGTCGTTGCGGACACATCATACATCGACTTCCCACAGTTGATTGGACAGCGATGATGAGGAGAACCCATGGAGTGAGGTGTCTCAACAAGGATAAAGAACAACACTCGGAGGATACAAAAAAACACCACCACTGGTTGAACTCTACTCAATTCACACATAGAATCCACTAAATGAAGAAGTAGGTTGAAGGAGAATCCACTCACTTCAGATAGAAGACAAAGTCTTACGAAGGGGTTTTTTTTTCTCAAAATCATAGTTCTCTTAAATGAGTTACAAATGCACCTTATATAGTGGCATTGGAAAGAAAAAGAATTAAATGCAACAACATCCAACTAAATGCATGCAAGAGTTAATACTACCCATAATGGCTTATTGGGAATGAATGTAACTAAATGCAAGATAGTGGAGGCATGAGTGGTCTGGGAATTCAATGCGTCTTCAATGTAAGGTCACTTCTGCTTCGACTAGGCTTGCTTCAACTGATCGACGGTCGACAGAAGTGGAAATTAATCGATGGTGAGCATGCTAACAGATATAATCGATGGTGCGTCGATGGTCCTTGTATCACATGCCTTAAAAGTTAATGGTAAATATTTAAAGCTACATCGACCAATGCTATGGGATTTACATTTCAAGGAGATCCAATCTCGATGTCCTGACTTGTGGCTATAATTAGTAGGGACGGTCGATGACATAAGAAAAGAGTGATTGACATTTAAACGTCTATTGACTTTGTATTGATTTGATAAATAGTACAAGTCGAAATCGACTTAAAGAACTATACATAATACACCGTCGAAACTAAATACATTAGATCTTCGATTGTCCTAGCAATTATTGTGGATACTAAGGTCGATTATCGCAGCCATTGTTGTGACCGTTGTGAAGCTTCTGTGCTCTTATATATTTGTCTTCTCCTGGAGAACCCGTGTAGCGACAAAATCTTGAGAGTTCCTCTCTGGTTCGCTTGCTCCCACGTCGGGGTACCACAAAAGTCCACTATTTCTTCTTCAATCTTGTGTCACAGTAAGATGAACACTTCCATCGAAGGAGCTATAGGACACCAGCAACTAGGGATTATTCCCTTGGTAATTTTGTCGGTGGCCTACATCTCCTTGGACGTCTGTTGCATTGTCCATCGCCAGCGGCACAGATAGGAGTGGACGGAGAAGCTCTATGTGGCCGCATTGTCTTGCTCCAGGGAATGATGTTTGCCATCCCGGGCAAACATTTGCTCGTCTGGCTAAAATATGATATTTTAGCCATTGAGCGAGCAACAGAAGCATATCCCCAGCTAAGGTTGTGAACCTAGGCCTTGAAGGGGGTCTAAGGTTGTGAACCTAGGCTTTGAAGGGGGGTTCAAGGTTGTGAAACTAGGTTCTAAGGGAAAAGCGAACGATTTTAGAAGGACAGCTTCTCGGCGGGACATGGTGGCAGAAAAGAGGGAATAAGTGGGTTATCTGACTTATCTCACATGTTTATAGACATTAGTATAACGATGCATCAACGTTATAGAATCCCAACCGTATCTAGGAAAGCTCAATAGTTTCCGGAGAATTCCAACAGTTTCATTGAATGATCTTGGATGCCTAAACGGTCGTAGTAATAATTTTGAAATATTAACAGCTTTATTACACCCTTTGGTTGAGAACCTTATCAGCTGTTCAAGCGAAATGACATGACCATGCATAATCGACGTTAGATAAACTGAGTATAGTCGATTTACGCATATTATATGGCCGATGCCATATTGATTTAGCTCCATTGTAGAATAACTCGCCAATTCTAATGAGGAAAGATTTCCATTGATGTTCAAAAAATAAAAGAAATCAACGACAAAAACAACAAACTACTACTAGTGCTTAGCATCGATGATCACTCATCGATGAAGCTATTGCTCGGGAACATACAACTGGCTTGCTAGCAAATCTGCGAGACAAGTTCGGATGTTGTTCTTGATGGTAACATCATATGCGTCTTTCTGGAAGGAGATTAGAGCACCCGTCTAGTACTCAGGCATACGATTTGCTTCCATGGTTGTCATGGCTTCAGATCGTTCTCGTTCTCGCTCAGCGATCTCAGCTTTGCACTTCTCCAACTTCGATGTTAACTCGGCGATTTTTGTCTATAGCCAATCTCGATTCTCGATCAAACTTTCATGTGCAGAAGAAATGGCCAAAACTTTGCTATGAGCCACATCATGATTCAGGTACTTGGGGAAAAGATCTTTCCATTGCCGGACATTTAACATGGTCTTCTCCTAGTCTTCCCAAGATTTCCAATACGAGTCCTTAATGCTTTGACAGATGCTAGGGAAATCGATAGGATCTTCAGCATGTCTTTCGATAGCCTTTATGGTTCTTGCCAGCTAGTTGAAATTTGATACCATCATCTCCTCGCTTCGAAGCACTTCAAGGAGTTTATGGGCAAGTATTACTGGATCGCTTTGACCAACAATGGTATTAGGCATGTTGTTCGAAGAAGCCACTTGCCTCGTACCAATGGAAGACCTTGTGGCGGTGATAGCTCAAAGTTTTTCCAATCAAAGTCGAAGTATGATAAATTAGCTTGTATTTTCGGAAGTATTATGAGTCACTAAAGTTCTTACCCTGAGTTGGTCGAACATCTCTGCGAAACCAGCATCAACCAATTCTTTTGGTGCTTCTGGGGTGCGACATTCTACATCGACACCCACTGGAGGATTTGGGCATGTTGGTGGTTGGGTAGGGACCTGCGGTGGTATGTTGGGGTGAGAATGGGCTGGAAAATCACCATGCTGATCTATCGATGCTTGGTTACCCCATTCGAGGATCGACTCTTCGATAGTTAGATCGCGAATAGTGGTGAGATTCTCATAAGAGAGTGTGGCAGCCTGAATGGCTGAAAATTTAAAGTTTTGTTAAATCATTCTATATGGAGTTAAAAGGCTTAACCTGTTTGTTCGCAATGTGATCGAAGACTGTGGTTGAGCTATTTTTGGCGACTTGAGTAGCACCTCTTGTCGAACCTTCTTCAGAGACCTTGACAGTTCAAGGTTCGACAGTAGTATCGGCCAGGGTTTTGACATTGGGAGGAGGCATCTCACTAGATGGAGGAGGCAGAATGCTAGATAAGTCATCAAATTCGACTTGTATCGATGAGAAAAGGTTCAAGACAGTGATCCACTAAAGTGTTATCAATTGAATGGTTTCTTCCGCTGCTGGCGGAGGATCTGTGGTGTCTTCAACTTCAACTCTAGGATAGGGTCATGCCACATCTTTCTTAGTCTTCGACAGAGAGTCAGATAGCCTTTCTCACCAACTTCAGAGGAGTATTAACCCCTAGTTGTCGAAGTTGATTGAGTCGTAGGCTTGTTTAACGTCGTTCATTGTGCCATTCTCTTTCTTTTCAATCGTCCCTTTTCCACAGAGAATGGTAATTTCACAACGTCCAAAGCTCATGTGGTCATCGATTCATATGGATCGGTGAAAAGTAGTTGTCAAAGTTACCTGGCAACAACATTTTTTCCTGCTTAGAGGAGAGGAGACTACAAAAATTCTTTCGCTGGAGTGCTTCGTTGGCCTTGTTCGGGAATGTGGTCTTCGACAAAATCTTGTGGAAGACCCTCTTCCAGTAATAGTCAAAAGCTCTAGTAATGTTACACCTCTCCAAAGCATCCGGGAACACAATCGATGTAATTGCTCGATCGAGTATGGAATACAACTGTGAAGACGAATTAATATCAAACAACTATTAGACAAAAATTGGTATGTAATTGATGACTTACCCTGTTGGAATAGGAGACGTCGATGCTGACGCGCTCTTCCAAGTTTGTGTTGTACGAGTTAATAAAAGAGAAATGGCAACTATGAGCAAATCCCAACTGCCTTGACAACGATTGTGGGTTGTAAAGTTCGACGATGAAACCCTTGTTGTCGCTATCCAGTAAATATCTAGGGTCAATATGCGATAGGTCGCCAACAAGGCTTCTCCGTATGCAAAAGTCGATGGTGGCATCCTGAAGCAGAGTCTCTTACCCAATTCTCCTATCGGAAGAAGCGACTAATATCTCGGCCATAAAACGTTGATGGGTCATCTTTGACAGTCAACTAGAAATCACGCAGTTGAGAAAATTATAGTTGTGCCCATGTTGCGGTAATCCATAGAGGACCTGTTGTTGGCCTCGAAGGGAAAGCTCCTAAGGACTTAGGGTCGACAACAACTGCTTCGAAGGGAACTCAATAAAATAGGCAGAGGAGGGATGGTTTGTCGCTTGAACCAGAAAGTTTGCCAACATAACCATGACCTTCGGCGATTGCTTGTTGCGGTTGCAGTAAACATATTTCGAGAGCCACTCAACCAAGAACTGATATTCCTCTTTGGCACCCCATTTTCTACGGACCACCGACAAATGAGAGTCGATGACAGTTCCCAGTCGCTTCTTCTTCTCGAAAGGAAAATCTCCAGGTGCTTCGAGCAGTCTGGGAGCTGTCTCGTAAGGGAAACACCCCGTTATAAACATCACGTCGGAGATCGTGATCGACATGGGTCCTTTCAGGAGATAGAAACAATTAGTGGTGACATTCCACAGTGACAATAACACCGCGACAGATCGATGGTTGCACCTTGTTGGTTCAGTTGTGATCTTAACAAGATGATAAATCCCGATCTTGTCCCACTTCTCCCGTTGATGCTCAGTCCATAAATTTATCCTTTCTAGAAATCTATCTATGCCAGTAGTGGGAAAGCCATACAAATTGGCATCGCTCGAGTCAGGAGATCTACACCAGTTATCAGGATCAAGGAAACTCTCTTGACAGATAGGGATAATAGTAGGATGAACAAGGAGATAGTCGATGGACGCACACTTGCCGTCCAGACTGGGATAAACGTGTTGCCTCTAAAAAGGGATTGAGTGTGATCTATTGTTGCCGTCTTGCTTCTTCATTGGAAAAATCATGGGTTCTCTTAACCAACTCCTCCATGGCGTGACATCGCAACCCTTTGAAGTCAACGCCAACCCTATGTAGTGGTGTGTGGTTGTAGAAAACTGGAGGAGCCATGGCTGAAGGACGATCAAGATTCTCCCATTGATGGAAACAAGCAGAGAATTAGAAGATGCCAAGACTAATGAGAGAGAAGTAAATAGTGCCGAAGGAATAGGTAACGATGGATTTAATAGACGACGAAGCAGAAGATGCAACGACAAGATAGAAGGGAGGGTGTAAAATGTTTACATGGTAAAACGAATACTTGGCGACGCTCGTCAAAGCTTGGTGAACATTGATGGTGCAGCGGTGCCAATGGGATCGTGTGGGGTGACAGTTGTCGATGAAAGACCAAGCTCGAAGGAGATCCAGTCTCAATGATGGAGATCTCAATGATAGCGTCGATGGTGTGGGGACGACAAGGAATAGATGATTCCTAAACCAAAAGTAAAGGAAACGCCACAGAATGACAGGGAATGGGTGACGTTCGGTATGGACGGAAGGTAGTGTATAATGGGTGCGGCTGGAAATGGGATAAATAGGTTGAGATTCAACCTCCACTCGAATGAACTCGCTTGGCCGTGGATACAGATACACCACTACGAACAAGACGAGGGCGAGGCACAACACGGAGGATACAGATACACCACCACCGGTTGATACACTCTACTCAATCCGCAGTTGGAAATCCACCAAATGAAGAACGAGGTTTTGAAGGAGAATCCACTCACTTCGGATAAGAGACACTAAGTCTGATAAGGGTTTATAATTTGATTCAAGCTTCTGTCCAAATGAGTACAAGGTGCCCATTATATAGGGAACACCTGAAGAAGAACTTAAATGCACGAAATGAACCTAGGCTAGATGTATGCAAGGCAAGATTCATGGACGAGCCATAAATGGCTTATTGGAAATGCAACAAAGTAAATGCAAAGCATGAATGACAAATGCATGAATGAGGAATGCGAATTGATTCAGCTTCTTCGAGGCTCTTCATCTTCGAGACTCTTGGCTTGGCCGACTCTTCGTTGCTCAGTCGCTGATGATGTCAAGTCGCACATCCTTGAGTCGCACTCGTCGAGTCGCACGTGCTGAATCGCAATCGTAGCTCAGTCGCAAGCGAGTAAAGTGACGCCTCTCTTGCTGCGCGTCGACGGGGATAAGTTGTCGTCCGTCTTTGTATCATCCTCCCCTTGTTGAAAAGAGTTTGTCCTCAAACTCTCGTCGTCGTCATCCTCCACAAATGGCATGAGATCCTGGACGTTGAATGTGGCAGAAACTCCATAGTCACCTGGAAGATCAATTTTGTAGGCGTTGTCGTTGATGCGCTCGATGATCTTGAATGGTCCTTCTGCGCGCGGCATTAGCTTGTTCTTCCTCTTGCCTGGGAATCGGTCCTTGCGCAAATGAATCCAAACTAAGTCTCCTGGCTGAAATATCTTCACTCTTCTTCCGCGATTGGCTCTTTCCGTATAACGTTGATTGGCCTTCTCGATCTGCGCTCGAATCTTCTCATGGAGCGATCGCATCTCCTTAGCGAGCTCCTCAGCATCTCGGCTAACTGATCTCATATCGCTCGCTGGCATTAGTTCAACAGGGACTAAAGGATTGAGTCCGTAAACTACCTGGAAGGGTGATGACTTCGTTGTCGAACTTGGGGCTCGATTGTATGCGAATTCAGGATAGGCAAGCTTGATGTCCCAATCCTTCTGGTTTTTTGAGACCAAGGTTCGAAGGATTGCAGCCATAGTGCGATTGACAACCTCCGTTTGTCCATCGGTTTGCGGATGATAAGCTGTGCTGAATACAAGCTTCGTTCCCAACTTGTGCCACAGTGTCTTCCAAAAGTAGCTTAGGAACTTCGTGTCGCGATCTGAAACGATCGACTTGGGTACTCCATGCAACCTTAGCACTTCTCGAAAGTACAAATCTGCTACGTTGGTCGCATCGTCCGTTTTCTGACATGGGATGAAGTGTGCCTGCCATCTTCGAAAATCGGTCGACCACTACCATGATCGAATCCTTTCTTCATTGCGTTCTTGGCAATCCTAGTACAAAATCCATACTCACATGTTCCAATGGTCGCTCTGGGACGGGCAATGGAGTGTAGAGACCCTGAGGTTGGACACGGCTCTTCGCTTGCTGGCAAGTCGCACATCTCGCGATTAGTCCTCGCACTTGCTTCTCCATTCGAGGCCAATAGAAATGCTCTTGTAGCATTGCCAGCGTCTTGTCAACTCCAAAATGTCCAGCGATTCCTCCTCCATGGACTTCTCGTATAAGTAGCTCTCGCGTCGAACTCCTTGGAATGGAAAGCTTAGAGTCGCGAAATAAGAATCCATTCACCTGGTGGAATCGATCGATGGCTTGCTGGGCGCATTGGACGAAGATCGCTCCAAAATCTTCATCGTCCTTGTACAACTCCTTCAAATACCCAAATCCAATCAGCTTTGTCTCCATCGCAGATAGTAAAATCATTTTCCTCGAGAGAACATCTGCGACTACATTCGTCGCGCCTGGTTTGTGCTTCAAGACAAAGTTGAATGCTTGTAGAAACTCTACCCACTTCGCATGTCGGCGACTAAGCTTGTGCTGACCATTGATGTACTTGAGAGCTTCATGATCGGTGTGCAACACAAACTCTCTGGGCAGCAAGTAATGACTCCAAGTCTCGAGTACTCGAACAATTGCTAAGAACTCCTTGTCATATGTCGAGTAGTTCAATTTGGCGCCATTAAGCTTCTCGCTGAAATAAGCGATGGGTCTTCCCTCCTGCAGCAAAACTCCTCCAATTCCTACTCCCGATGCATCACATTCCACTTCGAACATCTTCGCAAAGTCGGGTAAAGCTAGAACTGGGGCTGCGCTTAGACACTCCTTCAGTCGCTCGAAACTAGCTTGTGCGACTGGTGTCCACTCGAATTTGTCTCCCTTCAAACATTCGGTGAGTGGGGCTGCGATTGAGCTAAATCCTTGAATGAACCTCCGATAGAACGACGCCAAACCATGGAAGCTGCGAACGTCGTGGAAGCTCCTTGGAGACGGCCACTCCTTGATCGCTTCAATCTTGCTCTCGTCCACCTTAATTCCTTCTGCTGAGATGACAAATCCAAGAAATATTACACTCGGTTGGAAGAACTCACATTTCTTGATATTTCCATATAGCTTTTCCTCCCGAAGTGTGTTGAACACAGCTCGCAAATGATTGATATGCTCCTTATTGCTCCGGCTGTAGACAAGAATATCGTCGAAGTAGACGACCACAAACTTCCCCATGAATGGTCGCAAGACATGGGTCATTAGTCACATGAACGTGCTGGGCGCGTTTGACAATCCAAATGGCATCACCAACCACTCATACAACCCGTACTTAGTCTTGAAGGCTGTCTTCCACTCGTCGCCTTCTTTCATCCGGATCTGGTGATAACCACTTCGCAAATCCACTTTGGAAAACACCTGCGCTCCATGCAACTCATCCAACATATCATCCAGTCGAGGGATAGGAAAGCGATACTTTACTGTGATTTTATTGATCGCTCGACTGTCTATGCACATTCTTCATGTGCCATCCTTCTTCGGCACCAATATGGCTGGAACCGAACATGGGCTCAAACTCTCTCGAACTAATCCCTTGTTGACAAGCTCGTCGACTTGCCTCTACAACTCCTTTGCCTCCTCTGGATTGCATCGATAGGCTGGTCTATTTGGTAGCGACGCCCCTGGAACCAAGTCGATTTGATGTTGTATGCTCCGCATCGGTGGTAATTCGACTGGTAGCTCCTCTGGAAATACGTCCTTGAACTCCTCAAGAATGGAAGAGGCCTGAGGATGGCTCGTCGCTTGACCTGCGGCGGATTCGACAAGAACCACAAAATAAGCCTTCTCACCTTCTTGAATCGCTCGAACTAGTTGAACTCCCTTGAGAGGCTGGTCGCTAAGTCGATCCTGGGTCGCGATTGTAGGCTGACTAGTGAGGGGCATCAAAGTGACCTTCTTCTCTCCGATGTGGATGGAATACGTATTGCGATACCCGTCGTGTTGCGCGCGTCGATCAAACTGCCACGGTCTCCCCAATAGTAGGTGGCATGCATCCATGGGAATGACGTCGCAAGCGACTTCATCCTGGTAGCTCTTCCCAATGGAAAATGGAACTCGCGCTCGCTGGGTGACTCGAACGTCACTCTCCTTGTTGAGCCATTGTAGACGGTAGGGATGTGGGTGCGCTTCGATGGGCAACTTCAGCTTTTCAACCATCGTTCTTGACACGGCGTTGGTGCAGCTACCACTATCCACAATCACCAAACATACCTTTCCTGCGACTGTGCACCTAGTATGGAAGATGCTCTCCCTTTGACTTTCCTCTTTCGCCGGTGTCACACTTAAAGCCTTTCGGACGACCAACAGCTCTCCTTCGTCCGGATACTCCTCTATCTCTTCGGCATCCCAAACAGGGTCGGCGTTCTCCTCGAACTCTTCTTCTTCATCAGATAACTCTCTGATGACAACGTTCCTTCTCGTCGGACACTCAGAAGCCATGTGCCCAACTCCTTGGCACTTGAAACATTGTCGAATGATGTTTCGTTCGTGCGATTTGACTTCAGGTTTTGTAGTCGACGGTGGGGCTCTCTTCAATGTTGTTGTTGACGGCGGCTTCGCCTGGGAGCTACTCCCCTTGTTGAAAGGCGCGGCCTTCACAAATGGGCGGGTAGTCGCTCTCCTCGCTTGCTGCTGCTCCACCATGTGCGCCAATGCTCACACATCGTTGAAACTCCAATATTGTTGTAGGTCAACGGCATCTGCGATTTGGGGCTTAAGTCCTCGAAGATACCTGGCAATGGTTTGCTCTGGGGCTTCTTGGACATCACATTGTAGCAACAGTCTCTCGAACTCCCATGTATACTCTGATACACTTGAGACTTGTTTTAGCGACTGCAATTTGAGGTAGAGATCTCGTCGATGATGCTCCGGTAGAAATCTCTTTGTCATGGCCCTCTTCATTTTTGACCACGTACGAATTTTATCACGCCCTTCCCTACGGCGCTGCTGGTTGGTGTTCTCCCACCACAAACTCGCGTACTTCTTCAATTTCAAGGCAGCCAGTTTCACCTTTCGATCCTCGGGCACTTCCTCGTAATCAAAGATGCGCTCCACGGTGTGCATCCAATCGATGAACTCGTCGGGGTCCAAGTTTCCTTCGACCTCCGGAATCTGAACGCTCACGGTTGGCGCTCTTCTCTCCTGTCTCCGATATTCCGGTGAAGATCCCCGTTGAGACTCTTCACGCCATGGGTTCTCCTCATGATCGCTCTCTTCGCGGCTACGAGAAGATGATGCATGGTGGGTTCGCAATGACTGTAGTTGCTGCTGAAGATCAGCGATTTGCTGCTCAAGCCGAGCAACTTGTGCTTCGTCTAGAGACATACCGCGTTGGAATCTTCCGGCCATTGACAACCTAGGCTCTGATACCAAGATGGTACGGGGACGGCAAGGAATAGATGATTCCTAAACTAAAAGTATGGGAAACGCCACAGAATGACAGGGAATGGGTGACGTTCGGTATGGACGGAAGGTAGTGTATAATGGGTACGGCTGGAAATGGGATAAATAGGTTGAGATTCAACCTCCACTCAGATGAACTCGCTTGGCCGTTGATACAGATACACCACCACGAACAAGACGAGGGCGAGGCACAACACGGAGGATACAGATACACCACCACCGGTTGACACACTCTACTCAATCCGCACTTGGAAATCCGCCAAATGAAGAACGAGGTTTTGAAGGAGAATCGACTCACTTCGGATAAGAGACACTAAGTCTGATAAGGGTTAATAATTTGATTCAAGCTTCTGTCCAAATGAGTACAAGGTGCCCATTATATAGGGAACACCTGAAGAAGAACTTAAATGCACGAAATGAACCTAGGCTAGATGTATGCAAGGCAAGATTCATGGACGAGCCATAAATGGCTTATTGGAAATGCAACAAAGTAAATGCAAAGCATGAATGACAAATGCATGAATGAGGAATGCGAATTGATTCAGCTTCTTCGAGGCTCTTCATCTTCGAGACTCTTGGCTTGGCCGACTCTTCGTTGCTCAGTCGCTGATGATGTCAAGTCGCACCTCCTTGAGTCGCACTCGTCGAGTCGCACGTGCTGAATCGCAATCGTAGCTCAGTCGCAAGCGAGTAAAGTGACGCCTCTCTTGCTGCGCGTCGACGGGGATAAGTTGTCGTCCGTCTTTGTATCAGTCGAAGGCATTGAAAACCATCTCGATAGTCCCATTGAAGCTGATAACTGGGGAGATTTAGCATGTGTTAAATTAGTTTACCGTTATTACGTTGTGTTTATCTATAAACAAGTCATCCCTAGTCAATTTTTAGATACGACAAACATTCTTTAACCTCGAAGGGCTGCTTGATTGTTAATTCACTGTAAAGTTGTTAGTGCAAGTGTTTTCATGGCTGTAAGGGTACTTTCTTTTTCATTGATTCTTGTTTGTTTTGTTATTATTGGCGACCACGCTACTTCAAACCATCCGTTCATATTATATCGCGACGTATTTCCACAAGTTCCATTTTCCTGCTAGTCATACCATCATACTCCCCCAAAAGAAACTTATTCCTAGCCGATACTGGGATACATTGTGGACTACTAGAAACTTTGTCGACATTAACAAGAATAGTTTCTACATTGAAGTCTATAACCCACAACTACGTGCCTGACAATTAGTGTTGTTGTTCCATTCGCTGACTCTTTCAACAACTCGTTGTACTGTAAGCACAATTTTAATGCGTCTCAGGACAAGCTTCATCATGTTTTGTCCGCATCATAGAGAAAATAAAATTCAAGTAGATGGCCTTTTCCTTCAGAGTCGACCCTTGTTTATGCTACAAAATCTTTTTTGGTGAGACGGTCCATGACTTATATTGGTATCCGGGAGAAAATGATACTTTTTAATTTCTCTGATACCATTTTCTTAACCATCCGGTGATATGCGGTTGAAATCTGGTTAGCCAGGTATGTTATATATCCCTTGACATTTTGGTAATTTCACTGCAAGTCTAGAATCCCTTCTTTTCTTTCCCTTTTTACAGTAACTCCCCATTGTATGCCTCTGTACGCGCGCCTTCCGGCCTAGCACACGCGTGGAGGTTCGAACGACCCGAGGATCCAGGCCCGCTCCCCAAGGCCCAACCAGTCGACGTCACGACTCGGGCGTCGGACGCTGCGGAAGGGAATTGGGTGATCCCTCCCTAGGTTCCTAACTGGGCCTGCTCGGGCCCTCGCCGACCGTCCTTGTTTTTCTAAGAGGCGACGGGCGAAAGGCGGAGCATGATCCGAAGAAGGAACTTTCAGAAGAAATCGGGAGCGGCTCGTGTCGTCCGTTCCTCATCCAAAATGGCTCCATAAAAAGGTTGTTGTTTAACCTAGGTAAACTATACGGAGTCGCCACCGACTTAGTTTTGAAAGCTGGTTTAAGTCGGAAAACCAGAGTAGGATTCGGGGATTCCTATTTACTAACTCTTACATTTTAACATGCGAAAAAGGAAGTGGCGTTTGCTCCAAAAGATTTGTTGTTGTTTAACGGGTGTTGGACCCGATCCGGGCATGACTTCGGAGTCATGTCAATGTTTTACCGGCGTTGGACCCGATTCGGGTTTTTTGGGCCCGAACTCATGTGTGTTTGGCAAACAACATGCGACAATAAGCCTATGAGTCTAAGGCATACGGCCAAGCACAAACAATTGTTTAGATCAAAGGGGGCGAGGAAGTATGGTGACCGTGGGCCTATGCACTTGGGCCCACGACCCGTTACATGTGGAAATAATGAAAAACGGGCGGCCCGCACCTCCCTCATGTACCTGAGGCCCGCCGGGATAGCTTTACATCGGTCGGGCTCATCAGTTGAGGCCGCTTTCGAGATGTGCTTCCATCATGGGCTTCCTCGCGCGCCTGCAGTCTTCGAAATTCGTTTTGTCGAACTCCCGTGAAGCTCAATTGATTTTCATGCAAATCAAACCAGAATGCGGTGGTCAGAAAATTCTAATTGAATATTTGAAACAATTAAAATTAACTATTGTAAGTCGGAGTGAGACTTACGGGGCGTTGTGTGGCTCGTTGATGTCGATCTTCCGTGATGTCAAATGATAACAGGGCGTTGTGTGGCCCGTTGATATTGATCTTCGGTGACGTCGAAAAATGGATGTCCCTTGGTGATGAATTCCTCGTTATTTTACATGCAAAACAAAGGAAAGGAGAGCGATGTACAAAGCCAGGAATCCAATAGTAAAAGATTCATGTCGATACGAAGTATAGAACGTAAGTTATGAATGAAAGAGTAAGGGACTAACATGCAGATCTAAACCTTCGAAATACGAAATGTACCTATAAGTATGAATGAAAGATTCATGTCGATACGAAATGTACCTACAAGTATATTTGTACGACTTGATTCTTTTTAGAGTAGAAACGAAATGTGCTTCATGTAATTTCGTTTATAAGAAAGGTAAAGAAGTGTTATGGTACTTCCCCTTTTGTGTTTGTTTCGTCAGTGCGTCTTTATTCGATGGAATCAAAGGATTGACGAAATGATGCTCTGCTCTCGCATCGGTTGTATAAGGGTATTCGTTTACTTCCCTTTTATGTAATTTCGTCAGTGCATCTTCGTCCGTAGGAATCGAAGGATTGATGAAACTGAGACAAGGCTTTGGTTTGAAGTTTTGCCACCCTCGCCTTTGTCATAAGAGTTGTGTACCATTTGTGTGAGGAGCCCTTGTAACTGCCCACGAGACAAAGGACGTAAATGAAATCGGCTCATGTAATTTCATTTAGCTTGATGAAGAGAATTGTGTGATGCTCCCTTTTCGTGTTTATTGTCAGTGTTCTTTGCCCTAGTTGACTCCCTAGGGATATAAAGAAGTTTGCTGACGAAGATTGTTCTGAAGCTCCGATTCAAAATTAGTTGATTGTCTTGATTGTCTGTCTAGGACGCTCATGTACTCCTTTCATGTGATTCGTTGGTTTGTCAACGGAGAATTAACTAAGATTGCTCAGTCTTGTCCCAGGATAGCTTGGAGATTTGTCCCAGGACCACTCGGAGATATGTTTGTGATCGGTCGGGGATTTGCCCCAGGATCGGTCGGGGATTTGCCCCAGGATCGGTCGGAATTTGCCCCGGATTGTTCTCGTGTTGTCGTCGTTGTTTTGTCAACGAAGGCTGTTTCGAAACTTTGGCTCGAAAATTTTCCACCCTACCACCTTCGCCTTTGTCGTCTGCCTAGGATGTTCACATACCTATGAGACAAGCCGAAGGGCAAAACATATAAGCTCATGTAACCTGTTCTGCAGAGAAAGTATTAGTTGAAGAGCGAATACTCCCTTTCATGTAGATCTTCGTTTTGTTGACAACGAAGGATATCTTGAAGCTTTGGCACAAAACCGTTTCAAAGCTTTGGCTCGAAACTTTACCACCCTGTCACCCACGCCTTCGTCAACATGCGACAAGGGCTAAAATAAGTGAGCTCATGTAACTTATCTTCACAAATAGGGAAGTATTAATCAAAGAACGAATACTCCCTTTCATGTTATTGTAACGTCGAATAACGCCTACATCGATTGCTTATGACAGTTCTCTCCGTTAAGATGATTGATCTTCGGTTGAATGTCGTGAATGTGCAAAGTTGATAGAGCCATGCGGATGGCTTGGGTGGGGATTGGCCACTCATGTAGTGGGCCAACGTGCTTGTTTTTCGTCAATGAGTGATGCGGTGACTGACCTTCTCCTCTTTTCTTTAGTGAGAGTCGGTAGTTGACTACTGTCGGGATGACCACTTGGGTGCCGTAGGGAATTCAAAGGGAATTGCCTCAGTCGAAGTATGCGTCGTCGTTTGGTAGACATCATGTTCTTTGGCATTGGTAAGCTATTGTCTGAGCCCCTAGAAGAGTCATCTTGTACTTACGAGGTAAAATGGATGCCTTGGTGTTAGCAGTTTAAATATCGGTAAGTTCATCATGTATGTTTTGAACTGTTGGAAGGCAAATAGAGCGAATGAGAGTTTCTAATGTAAGTTGCGCTATATGTTTGCCGTCCCTTGAAGAATCTGGTCCATGTTCATGTTTCTTTCTTTGGGATGCTATGGATCCGGCATTCGTCAAGTTCTTGTTGTTGGAGAAACGATGAGGTTGAATTAAGTGTTCATATTTGGGGGATGATTGCTCGCAGCTGTCCTGATCTCACGATGCCGTTGTGAATGATGAGGTTTTTCCCTTGTGATGGATTGTGTTGTTGAGTTGTAAGCTAGGGAATTGCCCGTGTTTGGAATAATGTTTCTGTTGGTGCCGAAGTTGTGGCGACTGATGACGTAGTGAAATCGCTTCTGCTTCTTTGGAGCGGTTGTCGGATCAATAGGGGCGTGATGTCCCCAGTGTGTCCGATTGTAGCATGTCCGTGAACGGCTCTATGGGCTCGTCATTAGCTCTGATGTTGACTGCGGTTGGCTGGTGAGCTGTAACCTCCTTGGGGTTTTCTTATTGTTGTAGATTCGCTTTGAACTTTGTTAGCCGTTGGGTGATCTTTGGTGTTCATTTTTGGCTTTGTACTTTGGCTACCGTTGATATCACTTTGGGCTCATGTCGTTGGACACACGGCTTTGGACCTTGGTAGTTGTAATGGAAACTTTAGTCTTCATGTTGTTAGATGTTCGGCTTTGGGCATTGGTAGCCGTCGAATAATCCTTGGCATCCTTGTGTTTGTAGATTTGTAATGTCATGCCTTGTCCCTTGTCCCGTTCGAGGAGCCATGTCGGAGAATTAAACCTCGGAAGGAAAATAGAGAGAATGTTTGGATTAGTATCATGCAACAATGTAATCGATGCTTGATAAATTTGTGATTATAATTAATCGCACTCGTATATACAGAAATGTATGCAATGTAATTGCAATTGTAAATGAGACGTAGTGATGTAATGGAGCATAACTATAGATGATATGGTAATGTAACTAATGCAATCAAATAGACACTCATGTGGTCATGCGAATTTATGAATGCTGTAAGAAGTAAAATGGATAGGGATAGGAGAAATGAAGGTTGTTGAAGCCCATTGTAACAAACTCTACCCAACTGCAAAACGAGCGGTGTTAGTTTTACAGTTATAGCAGACAAAGCATACCCGACACCTGTCCCTGTACATGTAGCAGTCACTCAGTAACAGATAGATGCAGTGAGGCGTCTGGTACCTGTAGTGGGCAATCAATTCTAGACTCGGAAGAGGTTTCTGAGACCTCCCTCGGACAAAGAGAGGCGGGTCCCGGTCCGTAGCCTACTAGCCGCAGAAAGCAGCGAGGCCGTGCCTTTCGGTGACCCCCTAAAACCCTAGTCTCGGGTATAGGAACTTACCTAGACATGCCTAGGAAAGCGGTAAACAAACAAAACCATGGGAGCAAACAAAGGGCACCGAGCCAAGCAAGTACATGCGCAAACAAGAACTCCTCTCCGCATGTGGATTGAAAATGTAAGAGCATTCGAAAAGAATCCCGATGTGGAGTCCCCAGCGGAGTCGCCATCAGGGATGTACGCGCGCCATCCGGGTGAGACGGTCCATGACTTATACTGGTATCCGGGAGAAAATGATATTTTTTTATTTCTCTGATACCATCTTCTTAACCCTCCGGTGATATGCAGTTGAAATCTGGTTAGCCAGGGATGTTATATATCACTTGACATTTTGGTAATTTCACTGCAAGTCTAGAATCCCTTCTTTTCTTTCCCTTTTTACAGTAACTCCCCATTGTATGCCTCTGTACGCGCGCCTTCTGACCTAGCACGCGCGTGGAGGTTCGAACAACCCGAGGATCCGGGCCCGCTCCCCAAGGCCCAACCGGTCGACGTCACGACTTGGGCGCCAGACGCTGCGGAAGGGAATTGGGCGATCCCTCCCTAGGTTCCTAACTGGGCCTGCTCGGGCCCTCGCCGACCGTCCCTGTTTTCCTAAGAGGCGACGGGCGAAAGGCGGAGCATGATCCGAAGAAGGAACTTTCGGGAGAAATCGGGAGAGGCTCGTGTCGTCCGTTCCTCATCCAAAATGGCTCCGTAAAAAGGTTGTTGTTTAACCTACGTAAACTATACGGAGTCACCACCGACTTAGTTTTGAAAGCTGGTTTAAGTCGGAAAACCAGAGTAGGATTCGGGGATTCCTATTTACTAACTCTTACAGTCTAACATTCGAAAAAGGAGGTGGCGTTTGCTCCAAAAGATTTGTTGTTGTTTAACGGGTGTTGGACCCGATCCGGGCATGACTTCGGACTCATGTTAATGTTTTACAGACGTTGGACCGGATTCGGGCTTTTTGGGCCCGAACTCATGTGTGTTTGGCAAACAACATGCGACAATAAGCTTATGAGTCTAAGGCATGCGGCCAAGCACGAACAATTATTTAGATCAAAGGGGGCGGGGAAGGATGGTGACCGTGGGCCTATGCACTTGTGCCCACGACCCGTTACATGTGGCCCGCACCTCCCTCATGTACCTGAGGCCCGTCGGGACAGCTTTACATCGGTCGGGCTCATCAGTTGCGGCCGCTTTCGAGATGTGCTTCCATCATGGGTTTCCTCGCACGCCTCCAGTCTTCGAAATTTGTTTTGTCGAACTCCCGTGAAGCTCAATTGATTTTCATGCAAATCAAACCAGAATGCGGTGGTCAGAAAATTCTAATTGAATATTTGAAACAATTAAAATTAACTATTATAAGTCGGAGTGAGACTTACGGGGCGTTGTGTGGCCCGTTGATATCGATCTTCCGTGATGTCGAAAGATAACAGGGCATTGTGTGGCCCGTTGATATTGATCTTCGGTGACGTCGAAAAATGGATGTCCCTTGGTGATGAATTCCTTGTTGTTTTACATGCAAAACAAAGGAAATGAGAGCGATGTACAAAGCCAGGAATCCAACAGTATAAGTTTCATGTCGATACGAAGTATAGAACGTAAGTTATGAATGAAGGAGTAAGGGACCAACTTGCAGATCTAAACCTTCGACAGTTTTGATGCCTCTCAGAAAAACATGTATAACTTTTAGTTCGGTTCATGAAAATGAGCCTACTTATACTCAAAACAAAGCTCTTTGAGTCAAGAATCTAATAGCATATGTCTTAGGTCAATATAAGTTCCAGACGAAAAGTTATGAGTGAAAGAGTAAAGGACCAACAAGCAGATCCGTACCTTCGACAGTTTTGCTACCTCTCAGAAAAACGTATATAACTTTTAGTTCAATCCCTGAAAATGAACCTACTTATACTAAAAACAAAGCTCTTTAAGTCAGGAATCTAATGGTATATGTTTTAGTTCAATAAGAGTTCCAGAAAGAAAGTTACGAGTGAAAGAGTGAACTGTCGTCATGCAAACCCGAACCTAGGGATGTTTGGGTTCTTCGAAAACACTCCATTCATGTGTAAATGCCATGTAATTTTAAAACTACTAAAACTTTGTGCATGAAACATCATATACAGCTAGTGTGACGTGTCTAGAATATATTTGAAGTTCGACGTATGGCGAAAATATAAACGAACATATCCAAAAGTGCGAAACTCGGTTGCTTACAACCAGTATAATGTTTTGTTCAAAACTCCTAGGGTACGAACTCAAATTGAGCTTGGTTGGTGTCCTTAGAACCGTATTTAACTTAGGAATCAAATGCAAGTTTCGCGCGATTCCGACAAGTACCCAGAAAGATATGCAGAAAAAAGCAAAGGTTGCGCAGGCAGATCTGAGGCATGCTCGCACTTACCAAGCTATTTTGGCTCGATGGAGGGGGGCTGCGACATGTCCCAACATGCCAGGACGTATGAAGGGGAGGGAATGTGGGAGTCTTGGCCTATTTGTGCGACCACGGGATGTCTCCGGGAGTTGGTTGTCGGCTGTCCAACCCTTGTACCTACGCAAACATGAAAACGTCAAAGCAAAAGGGAGCACTTCAACGGAGTTACGAGGCTACGGAAGGTGGTAGTTGAGTCCCCCTCGTCTTTGGACAAGGGAAGGCAGATCCTAGAAGCCGGGGAGAGTTCCTTGAGCGGATTCGTGGAGATGATGAGGGGAGGACGCCGGGAGTCGTTCGGGGCAGCCATCATTTGTCTTTGCCGCGACCATCGATTTGTGAAGCTGCGTTGAGCTATTCACGGTCAGGTTGGTTGGGGGTCTCCGTGGGCATGGCTAGACCTACCTTGGGGTCACTGGATGGAGAGGGCGGAACCAATGTCTAGAGAGAAGGTCGGAGAATCTCTGAGGGGTGGAGCGTATTTCTCTGAAAGTCGGAGCGTCTGAAGGTGAGAACGTATGAAAGTGGGAGCGTCTCTGATTTCCTCCCCTTAGGAAAGGAAATCAAGATTGATTGGAGGATAAGATAAATCAAGGAAAATCAATATCTCTTGAAATCTTTAATTGATTGGAGAATTGCGTGAAATATTGGTCTGATTGGGAGGATTATGTTTGAGATTATTTTCTTTTCTTTTTATTTTTATTTTATATTATTATTATTATTATTATTATTTAAAATTTGGGGTATTACAGCCTCTATGAGAGATAATGAGGATTCTAGTGAGGGCGAAGACGATGACGTTGACAACAATAGTAGACAACCTTCTCCTTCTTCTCCTTTGACACGTTCTAAGCGTTTGAGGAGTGACACCAGAAGGCTTGCATCGAAAGGAAAGCAACTCGATTCTTCCATTACCATATTGACTTTAGATGATGTTGAGGAATCACCCATTTCTAATATTCTTCAGAACCGACGTAAGGCCACCGAGACTTCTTTTGATAAAGGGGTAAAAAACTCTTGCACCTAATTTGCATTTATTATAAAGTTTCAACTATTACAACGTTATTTGTGCAGGAAGTTGTTAGTATACCCCCTTGTCAACAAGTCGCTACAAACTCTGGAGAGATTGATGCAAGCCTAATACTAGAAATGTGGTCGAGCCTACTTTGGGGTTTGAAAGTCCTGAAACAAAAGAATTTATTTCCCCTCCTCCTTTAGACCTTGAGGTATGTGGAAGCGGCTAACGGTACGTGCACGTAACCGTTACGTGCTTTACTAAAATCGAATTTTTTTTTAGTAAAGTTTACTAAAAATCGATGTTTTTTAGTAAAATCGTTAGTAAATTACTAAAAAATATTAGTAATCCGTTACTAATTTTTCACTGTTTGACCATTAGGAAAGTTACTAAACTAGGTTTAGTAAATCGGCCGGAAAATTTACTAAACTTTTTAGTAACCGATTACTAAAAATAACGTTGATTTGACAGTTTTTTTTAGTAATCGTTACTAAAATTTCACTGTTCAACTTTAGTAATCGGTTACTAAAAAGTTTAGTAAATTTTTTCGCAGATTTACTAAACCTAGTTTAGTAACTTTCCGAATGGTCAAACAGTGAAAAATTAGTACCGGTTACTAATATTTTGTTAAAAAATTAGTAATAGTAGTAATTTTCCAGGTTTCCCGTCCGGAGATTTTAGTAATGATTTACTAATTGTGTTAAAAAAATTAGTAAATTACTGTGTAACATAGTAAAGTCGTTAGTAAATTACTAATTTTTAAAACAAATTTTCGTAATGGTTTACTACTTTTGGGAAAAAATTTCGTAACCAATTACTAATTTTTTTAGTAATTTTCTAAAATGAACAGTACATTCCGAACCTAAAAGTGAACCTGTTTTCAGTGTGAAATTACCATTTTACCCCTGCGATAAATTACAAAATCGTTTACGAATTTTCACTCCAAACCTAAAACCGAACCTATTTATAATTTTACAGAAGGGGTAAAATGGTAATTTCACACTGAAAACAGGTTCAGTTTTAGGTTCGGAATGTACTGTTCATTTACGAAAATTACTAAAAAGTTTAGTAATTGATTACTGAATTTTGTTCAAAAAGTAGTAAACGATTACGAAAAAAACTAAAAAAATTAGTAATTTACTAACGACTTTACTATGTCAAACAGTAATTTACTAATTTCGCTTACAAAATTAGTAAATCATTACTAAAATCTCCGGACGGCCTACCTGGAAAATTACTAGTATTACAAATTTTATTACAAAAAATTAGTAACCGCTACTAATTTTTCACTGTTTGACCATTCGGAAAGTTACTAAACTAGGTTTAGTAAATCGGCGAAAAAAATTACTAAACTTTTTAGTAACCGATTACTAAAGTTGAACAGTGAAATTTTAGTAACGATTACTAAAAAAAACTGTCAAATCACCGTTATTTTTAGTAATCGGTTACTAAAAAGTTTAGTAAATTTTTTCGCAGATTTACTAAACCTAGTTTAGTAACTTTCCGAATGGTCAAACAGTGAAAAATTAGTAACGGATTACTAATTTTTTTTAGTAATTTACTAATCATTTTACTAAAAAAAGTCGATTTTTAGTAAACTTTACTAAAATTTTGGTCGAATTTAGTAAAGCACGTAATGGTTACGTGCACGTACCGTTAGCCGCTTCCTGAGGTATGTTCCTTTCGGTACGTCTCTTTTTTTTTAAAAAAAAAGAAAGAATCTCTCAACATATTTCAATGCAAAATGTTAATCTTGTCACTACCCCAAACCTAGAAGCTATTGAAGACCTACCTTCTTGCCAACAAATGTTAGTTGGGAGTGACTGTTAATGAGGTTGGTTATTATTCCACTCATTTTTCATACCTTACATTTCCTTGCTCTGACTTGCACATCTCACATCTTTCTTCGATCAACATGACTCTTTATACTCAGAGCCCATTTTTTACTTTGCTGAAGGCCGGTTCGACAACCTGTCCGAGGCTTTATTCGATAAGCACTTCACTAGCAAAAGGCTAGCCTTGCTTGTCGTTTTGAGGGAATCAAGGTCCAGTTCGTTGAGCTGACCAGGATTTACGATGAGCCAACCGACAAGATCCCCAACGTTGATGAACTTCAGGTGACAAGAGTTACTCAGTGTGAAGAGGGGAGCAAGGAAGTGTTGGCTCCGCATCGGCGTAGGAATGAGGTGACGATGAAATTGTCGTCTCTGTTGACTGAAGCTGGGAAATCCCTTGTCAAAGAAAAATTGATTTGTTTTCCTTTTTCCTGCCTTAAGTTCGTTGAAACTAAATTTGTTCCTGGGAATCTTCTTTTGAGACTGTTTTGGTGCACCTCCCAAATATTTGGGTGGAAAAAATTTAAGAACTTCCCATTTATCTTTAATGGTTGCTTTAATCCATCTATAATTGCGAGTCTATAGCTATTCGCTGAGTATTTTTCAATTAACCGAAACGGACCTTCTTAGTTCGGGGACCATTTTCTAAGAAATTGATCTCTTGCTCCTAGTGGCAAAATCATTTTCCAGACTAAGTCCCTAATTTGGAATTTTTTTAGAAATAGTTGTCGTGTTATAATATCTTGTAATTTTTTTTCTTTTGCACCTCTATACAGTCCAGTGTTTCCAATCTCTTTTGTTTGAGTTTTTCAAACTCAATGTGCATCATATCATCTTGCTACAAAGGTTGATTTGTACGCAGTGACTTATAACGTACCTCAGTGGGCAACAATGCATCAAGCCCACAAGTTAATGCGTATGGAGATCCCCTGTAGTTTCTCTTTTGGTTACTCTTGATAACTCTAGGGAAGTAGAGTTATTTGATACTCTTAATGGGATTTTACAAGATAGTAGGCGAGTTCATGTTAGTTTTTTTGTAGTTTTTATCGTATTTTTAGTTAAGTTTAGTGTTACATCAGTTTATGTTATTTTCTTAGGTTTTTAGTCTATTTGAGATTAATAGAGATATACTTTAGTGCCTCTTGAACTTATCTTTATTTGGTGTAGGTAAATGAGGAGATGGGCAAGTGGAAAAGGAATGAAAGTTGACAGTACAAAAAAGTCACATAATAACGGAGGACGCGCCCTTCAAGGATACAACCTTTCAATTTGATGGAAGCGTTCTTGGGAATTTGTTGAGTGAAGGACACGACAATCTGTAGGAGGGATGCAACCTTCGTCATTCTGTACAAGATCTTGCCCAACTACCAAATTTACTAAATGTTACGATTTGAAGAGAGAGAGCATAATTAGTTACTCTTTTTATTCCTAGTAGGGTTTTATTTTATTTAAGTTTCTTAGACTTATTAAATCTTTTAGAATATTAGGAAATCTTTTAGATGGATATTATATATATTTTGTGCTTAACCTAGGAAAATGGGGCTAAAAGTTCTAGAGCTTCCGCAAGGATTTTGATCGATTTTTTCCACATATATCCGATAGATTGCTAAAATCAAGACACGATTTTAGTTTATTATTTCTTGTATGGATTACATGTTCTCTTCGATGTTGTTGAATTTGTTTATCAAGAACTAATTTTCTTTTCTAGGACGCTAGGTTTGCGAGACTTGTCGAACAGATTTTGAACGTGATTTAATCTATTAGAAGTATGATGTTCTTTGATGTGCTTGTGTGTTTATTTTTCTGAAATACGATTCGCATCGGATTTTGAATTAACTCAAATTACCTTACTATCGAGAGGTGTACGATTAATTAGGAAAATCAAAGAACATATTAAGAGTAACGGTAAATAGGGATATCACAATTAATATTAATTGAATTGACTTTTGGGAGTAGATTAACACTAATTATAGATAAGGATATCACAATTAAGATTAATTGAATTGGATGGTACTACTTTTGGGCGAAACGACGATGTCCGGCGAAGGAGACCGAAGCGACGAGAAACCAAAGAGGCGGTTACGATTTGAAAATTTACGACTGACAACTTGCAGCCCAGGAGTCACGCCTACTCCACTACCCTGTTCCACTACCTTTTTCAGATCTTGTCGGGAGGAAATATTATATTTTCCTTCCTTATATTTTGATTTTATTTCCTTATCTTTTGATTTTGTTCCTTTGTTGTCTTTCTTTGGGTGGCATATATAAGCCCTTGCATTGTATCCCTTTAGAAGAGCTTACCTTGAATTTGAATTAAACCCATAAACTCTTTAAGTCTCTCTTTCTCTTATCACTCGGTGGATTCCGTATGTGGCGAGATTACCCGAGCGTTCATTACACCGGTGGTGTGTAGCTATATCCGGCCGTGGTGTCGTTCAACCCCGAGTCCAAATACGTGGTGCTGTTGTTGTATCCGTACGCGGTCCAAGCAGGGCACGTCCATTCTTTGGTGGTCGACGGCACCATCTATCGGAGATTCATCAAGGATTTCAGCACTGTTGCGGCCCCTATGGCTGAGTGCTTGAAAGGAACGACCTTTGAGTGGTCGACGACAGCTCAGTTGAGCTTCGAGCAACTCAAGTGTCGCTTGAGCGAACCACCTATGTTAGTTCTTCCCGATTTCGAGAAGGTATTCGAAGTTGAGTGTGATGCTTCTGGAATTAGAATTAGTGGTATGCTTTTGCAAGAGGGACGACCAATCGCCTACTTTAGTGAGAAGTTGGGAGGTGCTCGACTAAACTACCTTATGTACGACAAAGAGTTCTACTCGATTATTCGAGCTTTGGAATCAAGGAGCCACTAGTTACTACCAATGGAGTTTGTCCTTCACACTGATCATGAAGCGTTGAAGTACATCAATGGACAGACGAAACTCAATCGGAGACATGCGAAGTGGGTAGAGTTTCTCCAATCCTTCACGTTTGTGTAGAAGCATAAGTCAGGTGTGAAGAACATCGTAGCGGATGCTTTGTCGAGGAAGTCAAATCTAGTGACTAGAATGGAGTCGAAACTCATCGGGTTCGAGATGCTAAAGGAGTTGTACTCGACCGACATAAACTTTTGGAAAGTATACAAAACATGAGCGGAGAAGGCCCAGGATCCGTACAACCTGGTGGACGGATTCCTATTTCGAGGAGTTAATTGTGCATCCCCCGGAGTTCTATTAGAGAGTTGTTGATTCGAGAGGTGCATGGAGGAGGACTTGTAGGCCACTTTGGCGTCCAGAAATCTCTCGAGATGCTACAAGAGCACTTCTATTGGCCAAAGACGGCTAAGGACGTTAATCAGATGATTCATCGATGCGCTACTTGCCAGCGAGCGAATAGTCACATCCAACCCCAAGGTCTCTACACTTCGTTGCGAGTTGCTGATCGACCTTGGGAACACGTGAGCATGGATTTCGTCCTCGGATTACCACGCACCCAGCGGGAAAAGGATTCGATCATGGTGGTCGTGGATCGATTCTCAAAGATGGCTCATTTTATTCCTTGTAGGAAGACAGACTACGCCCGCACATTGCGAATCTCTACTTTCGGGAAGTTGTACGAATACATGTAGTGCCCTCATCGATCGTGTCAGATCGAGATGCCAAGTTCTTTAGCTATTTTCGGAAGACCTTATGGCATAAGCTCGGCACGAAGCTCTTGTTCGGCACTAGTTCTCATCCGCAAACTGATGGGCAAACTGAAGTTGTGAACCGAACTATGGGAGGAATCCTACGCATAATGGCGTCCAAACATCAGAGGGATTGGGATATCAAGCTTGTCCAGGCTGAGTTCGCTGATAATCGCGCTCCACATTCGACAACTCAGGCTTCCCCATTCGAGGTAGTGTATGGGGTTAACCAAATGATTCCAGTTGAGCTTTTACCCTTGCCTCGGAAAGGTTTGGTAAACAACAACAGTTCATCGAGCTAAAGAGATGTTGAAGTTACACTAGAAGGTTCGCACCATCATTGAGCAGCAGAATGAGAAGTACCAAACCAAGGCTAATCGAGGGCGACGAGAGAAAGTCTTTCACCCAGGCGACCTGGTGTGGATTCATCTGTGAAAAGAGCGATTTCCCGCAAGTCGAAAGAATAAGCTCATGTCAAGAGTTGATGGACCATTTCGCGTTGTTGAAAGGATCAACGATAATGCCTACAAGATCGACTTGCCTGGAAAGTATGGCGTCTCGGCAACTTTCAATGTTCAGGATCTTGTACCTTATGAAGATGATGAGGACCACTTAGATTTGAGGACAAATCTTCTTCAGCAAATGGATAATGATGCGAGATGGATGGGTTTGGGCGACAAGGGTAGTGTTGGCGTCGCCTTGATTACGTCGACGGGGCGACAAACTCAACTCTCACAGTTGGAGTGATTAGATCAAGCGATAGGCGAAAAAGCAAAGCTTACGGGCGAAATGACGATGTCCGGCGAAGGAGACTGAAGCGACGAGAAACCCAAGAGGCGGTTACGATCTAAAGCTCATGTCTGACAACTTGCAGCCCAGGAGTCGCGTCTGCTCCACTACCCTGCTCCACTATCTTTTTCAGATCTTGTCGGAAGGAAATATTGTATTTTCCTTCCTTATTTTTTGATTTTATTTCTTTATCTTTTGATTTCGTTCCTTTGTTGTCTTTCTTTGGGTGGCGTATATAAGCCCTTGTATTATATCCCTTTAGAAGAGCTTACCTTGAATTTGAATCAAACCCAGAAACTCTTTGGGTATCTCTTTCTCTTAACACTCGGTGGATTCCGTGTGTGGCAAGATTACTCGAGCGTTCATTACACCGATGGTGCGTAGCTGTATCCGGTCGTGGTGTCGTTCAACCCCGTGTCCAAATACGGTGGTGTTTGTGTTGTATCCATACGAGGTACGGGTAGAGCACGTCCATTCTTGGGTGGTGGCTTAGTTTGTATCCGTAGGTTGGCACGTCGTTATCTTTTACTTTCCCGTTTATCACACTCACCTGTCACCGTTCGCCATCTTGGTTCGTTTGTCTTTGAACAACCGAACCGTCCCACCATGTCCTCGCATCAAGAGGAGACAACGGAGGAAGAGTTGATGGATGCAATGGCGAGAGAAGATATAGCCGGCATGATTGGGGTGGCTCTGACAGGGCTGTTCAAGGAGGGAGAGAGGTGTGATTGAACCCAGAGATAGGACAGTGGTCGTTAGCACAGCGCAAGGGTTAAAGTTCACCAATAGCAGGATAGCTGAACATTCGAAGGACATCGAAGGCATGGAAAGTAAGTTTGGAAATCCACCCGTGACGGTTAAAGCAGACTTTGGGGCGGTTATGGACGTGCTGAAAAATTACTAGGGTCAGAAATCATGAAGGTATCCACTATGGGGTTCCTTCGGAGTATCAATCGCTCTGTATCATTGGATTTCTCTTCTTTAACTATTTGGTAATTGGCGACGAATATGGTTTTGTTGAGGATTACTAGCGTTTTGGATTGTGGTTTTCATAACATTAGCCAAAGTAGCATCTGTCTTTTAGAAATCGGATACCTGATGCTCTGTGCAAAATCATATGGGGGTTTCTTTTGATAGATTGAGACTTAGCGATTGTAGTGGATCATTTGTCCATGAAGATACTCATAGGATTGAGGAAAAATCATGTTCTTATCATATGGATAGTTTACTACGTTGCTGGTCTCTTCGGTTTGATTCTCTACTCTCCTATTGGAGATACAACGACAATACCTGTTCTGGACAGTTATAACACTGAGGTATGGGTGATTATTCCATGGTTTAAAACAGTTGGAGAATGGCAAACATGCCGATAAAAGCAAGTAGTTTTTAAACCTCTATTAGTTCTTCAGCCGTCCTGTATATGGCTTGTAAGCTGGTATCACCGGGGCCTGAAATCATTGATTATGAGACTCGTTGGAATGGTTGTTCTGTTAGTTGCTCAAGAATGGCCTTCATAACTAATTCTTCCACACTTGGGTTTTCAATTTTCATTGTTATTAACAGCGAAGCTATTTGTTAATTTCACCATGTTCTTTTGGAAGCAGCCACTCGGGGGTGGTGTCTGCGAATTCAATGATTGTCGGGAATATGAAATCGTAATCCAGTCATCTGAGTAATATGCAGATATCCATTTTGACAACGGCGATTGTAGAAGTCTAAAACAGGGCCATTCATATCTGAATTCCACATTGGTACTGCCTCTTCATTGCATTAGCATGGTTAGTTATATCAATGTGCATTCATGTTGGAAAATCGTCTACATGTTGCGAAATTGCCGACAAATCGAGCAACAAAGGATGAGATTTGGCTTTTTTGGTCAACGACAACCCTGCTAATTGTTGAAGTACCCGATGAAGCCGAATTTTTTCCTGGCAGCCTTGTTTTGGAAAAAGAGCCTTACATTATGATGCACCTACAGGCATCCTTGTCTTCAACTTCAGAGTCACTTTCATCACTGCCAATTGGAATTGATGGAAGCAGTTAGTCACCAGCTTTGTCTAGTAATCAGATTGTTATGACCAATTGGGATAGAACACTCGGGAGGAACTTGATTTCGTAGTGGAAAAGTTATACCTGGGCTGGAATTCCAGGACCTCGACGAGCTTGTTACCGTTGTGATCGCTCCAGTGCACTTTCCTCCGTGCCTTCTTCCTATCATGTGACTTTCGGCATCTCCCGGGTGCAAGCAACGATCTATCCTCTGCTTCGCTGACTCGATTATTGACCTCCTTGGGCTCTCTACCCTTGACAACTCCTCCTGCAGCCATGAGTATCTCCACATCCGTCGTGCATCCCCGTTCTTTTCTTGCTCTCCTGCTCACAACCTCGGGTTATCGTAGAGAAGGCAGATATGCCCCAATGTCAACGCCCATGCGAAGGACAAGTAGAAGAATTTAACAAAGAGCGATGGATGATTCTTTTCCAGACATCATTGGACACAGGGGCATGGTTTCACCCAAAGGGAGTGAGGATATTCTTATGTTTGGATCATGGGATTATAGAGATGGAGACAACATGATGTGTTTGTTGGAAAGGAATTGGAATCGGAATTGGTCCTTCAGATGAAAGCGCGTTCCACTGTTGGTGGGGATATAAACAACAAAAGAAAGTGCCCAAAATCTAGGGATTACACAGAAGGCAATCTTTAAAAAAAAAAACAAAGCATTACCCCCAAAATACGGTATGAAATGAAATCGTTATTATTATTTCTAAGGTTGGATAAGGATATGTTTATTCATTAGCAAACGTTTTGAGGTATTCTAATGGATTGTCTACTTCGCTATGACAACGTCAAGCTCGTCTGGCTGTCCCCACGGAAGGTGAAACCCCCTGGAGTAAACTACTGTTCATTAGGCTAATACATCGATCTACAGCCAACAAGTGCTAGATACTATCCGGGTCAGAAACGCACCAACTCTCAAGTGGAAGCCATTTCTCTGTCCAAATCAAGCACTCAGTCACGACTTCCACTAGGTAGAAAGCACATATTCCACTGACCACTTTGAGCGGAAAAGAGTTGTGGGCTACAACCAAAATATCCCACGCCAGGATTACCAAGAAGTTTACTTAAAACTGTAGATTCTCCATAGTATCCCTCTTTAAACACAATCAAGATGCAGACATACATCAGTCACTGAACAAGTGCGGCAACTACCCAAGCTCAAATCTCAGTTGCAAAACATTTGCGAAAGTTAAAGACAAAAACGATGGCATTTGCCGTGCTCACAATCTCTGGCCACAAATCAGCACACACCTTTCCAGTGGGGCCAGTGATAGTGGAACCTATCAGACAACAGCAGGTGTCGGAGTCATCGCCAAACAGAAAGAAATCAACAGTTGAAAATTGTCACCACAAATGGAAATGAAAATGGCATTAGAATGCATAGGGGAATAATCTAAACTAAGCTTCTCTTCCCTCTGCATTGAGAAAGAAATGCCAGATAAAAATACCATCATGACTATCTCTAACAAAGAGTCAGATTTACCTTTCATCTCTCCCTTTAGATTCATGATCACACAAACATTAAAGCATTATCTGACGTTGAAGAAAACAACACAAAGTAAGCAAAGCGAACTTGGAATGCCGAATTCTGAAAGCCAAAACTACACCATCTATGAGCAATGAAGAATTCTAACCATAACACATACAAAACCGAGAAAAGTAGACTTATTTTTCTCAAATGACACATGAGAATGACAGCAACTGGGAATGGGTACGAGGATACACAGTATCACATCCGTAATCCTTTACTAAATGAATTCAGTAAAAGTGACAAACTGGAATAGTCATAAACAATGCAAGAAACACAACTCCAGGAAGAATGATCCTAATGGCACAGCATGATAGTGAATAAATATGATGGGCCCAAATGGAGCAGAAGGTACCATTAAAAAGGCAAGGACATCTGTAACGAAGGACTCTGATTGGTTTCCCAGACACGTAACTGCTAATCAAGGCCGATACCTGACCAACGTCTGGTTTAACATGTAAGAAAAATTATTCAATGGCTGCATTTAAAAACACAGACAAACAAACCTTCGAAGTACATGAAGACGCCATCCTTTCTACACCAAGGCTTCCGCTGCCTGATGATAACGGCAGGCTTGGCCTTCTTCCTGAGATCAGGCTTGCCCTTCTTGACGGTGGCCATGACCATGTCACACCCACACAGGCCAACGGCAAGCGGTTCAGCTGATCCCCTTCACCAAAATGATGTAGAGTTTCTTGGCACCGACATTGTGGGCGCTGTTGATAGTCGCAGCCATCGGCAGACCCAGCGACATCCTGAACTTGTTTCCAGCCGTTCCTCCTCGCCCTTAGAACAAGAAAACAAAACATCAGCATCGTCATCATTCCAACTGTATTATCAAGAACAAAGGAAAATATGCAAGAGCAGGATTAACCTCGCTTCGACATTGTCGTTGATCTTGTCCCCAGCGGTGGGTTGTTCTAGGGTTGTGGCAGTTTTTCTCTTTGGGGCCTCACTCTAATCTGTAGACATCATTGTACAAGGGATTAATATTACCAAAAAGCCCCTGTTTCCTTTCTTGAAGGATATTTGCCGTTTACAACCAAACGTTTAAAAATTCATTTTTCCCGTTATGAACCGGCTATTATTAATAGTGAATTCGATTGAAGCTCGCTATTCTAAACAACGAGTTCACGAAGATACGGAGCTACGAGTTCAAGACCTCGTTGTTTTCGGCAATAAGTTATTGCCCTTCGAGCATTTCTAAAGAACTCGTCTTTAGAAGCCATAAGTTTTCGAAGTATCCGATGAACTCATTGTTTGCAATAGCTAGTTTGCTCTGCGACTATATAAGGAACATTTTTCATTTCTCTTTAAGGTTGATGAACTCGTGGTTAGAAATCTTAAAAGCTACTTCTCTAGATCATGCAAAATTATTTTGCCTTAAATCCAACCCATCCCTTCCCGTCTCCCCTTCCGTCATCCTCGCGGCCATTGTCTCCCGTTTCACCGTCCTCTCAGCGGACTACAAGATTGAAGTTTGCTAGCTCCACTAGTCTCATTTTACAAGTATTTCCTTTTCTTCTACCTATCTGAAACCGAATATATATTAGAGTAAGAAAATTCATCAATTTAAGTACTATCCAATGTCTTCTTGCGTATCAAGATGCATGTCATACTTCAATGGCCTAAACTATAAGGGCCTACATTTTCATCGAATGTTATGATCCGAAGTCTAATCTTAGCCACCTCAAAAAATGAGGAATGGGAATAAGTTCTAGACAACTGATCTCAATAGCTACAAATATGTTTGCATAAGCATTAACAATAGAATGAGATGACATGTGCTCGTCCCCCTCGAATGATATATATGTGTTTCCGATTCGAAGGGAAATATTCTACAATGAAAATCTTGCAGGATACACGAACCTTTTTTTACAAAATTTCAAACATTTTGCATCCTATTTCGTAACTATTTGTTACCCTTTAGTGCTCGTTTGCTTTCTGGAATGGAATGCCGGACGGAATGGAGAAAAATATAGTGATTAAGAAGGTAGTTACTTGAAAAAATGGTGTGTTTAGTTCGAGAATGAAAATAAGGGGAATAAGAGAAGGAATGAGGAAGGGAATGGGCATTCACTATTGTCACAGGGGTAAAACCTCTATGAAGTAAATTCCCTCTATGGGCGTCATGTCTCACCCTCGAGCACGACCAGCCACGAAACGTGCCTTCACCGTCCCATGCCATCACATGTGATAAATCTCCCCCACCAGAGGAAGTCAACGTCCTCGTCGACGCCATCTCGAGATACTCCTACACCTCTCGTTGAAACTGTCACAAAGTGTTTCCCTTTTCCCACGTCACATCTGCAACATCTCTACCATTCCAATGATTCAAGAACTCAGTCCACCGATTTTTCTTACATTGCCCCAAGACACGGTGATTAAGGATCACCTCAATCTGAACATCATATTCTTCCCTTGTCGTTGGGGTGCTCGCTTGGTTTGGACCCGCCCCTCAGGATTAGGATCCTCATGGAATGGCTTCAGGAAACTCACATTCAACGCTTCAAACGGACCATCATACCTCGAAATAAGGCCACGATGAACCATCTTACTACTGATTTTCTTCCAGATTTGTGGCGTTAGTTTTAACATGACATTATCACCAACACTGAACTCAATTGACCTCCGTTGTTGATCAACATACTTTTTCATTCGACGAGCACTTTGCCATACTATCCCGGACCTCTGAAATTATCTCATGCTTATCTCGGGCAAAACGGTAAACAGCGGGCATGTACCTGATCGTTGTACAACAACATCTTGAGAATATAAGGGTTATGTCCCATAGCAAGTTCAAAGAGACTGTATCCCGTCGACGATGACCTGTGCAAATTGTAACAAAACTGGACAGTATCAAGTAAATCAACCCAATTTCGCTGACTTGCCGTCACATAGTGTCTAGGTATTATTCAAGTAACACATTCACCTGCTCCATCTGTCCATCAGTCTGTAGATGATTTGTCGTCGAAAACTTCAACTCTGTACCCATCAAGTTAAAGAGACATGTCCAGAAACGACCAGTAAAGCATGCATCTCTATTGCTTATGACATCTGACGGCAGCCCAAAATACGTCACTATGTGCTTGTAAAACAGTTTTGTGGTCACCTCTGCGATACAAATGTGGGGTGCCACAATGAACATAACATAATTTGAGAACCTATCAACAACCACCAACATCAAGGATAAGTCTCTGACCTTAGAAAATTGTGAAACGAAATCCATTGAAATCGACACCCAAGATTTCTCCGCAATGTCTGGTTAACTTGCTGACACACCAAGCACGTCCGCACATAAACCTCATAATCATTATCAATGCACGGCCAAATATAAGTTCTTTTCACCAACGCTATCATCCGCTCACTTTCTGGGTGACTAGCGCAGGGGGAGTCATGCCATTCCCTCATGATTCGCTGCCTAAGTTCCCCAGGGGAATATACAATCTATTACTCTCAGAATACAACAGACCATCAACAAGCCAATATCTTTGCACCGTATCTTCCCTGACCTGTTCCACCAACATCATGTAAGCGGGATCCGTCTTCGCTAAGTTACGCACCTTATCCAAGATATACGACTGGAAGGTGGAGATAGTGGCCACCGTGATCACTATTTTCTGACTCAACGCGTCTGCCACCAGACTATGTCGTCCAGGCCTATGCTCCCACTCAAAGTCATACTCGGCCAGAAACTCTTGCCACCATGCTTGTCTCGCTGAAAGCTTTTTCTGCATTTTAAAGAATATTTTAACCACGTTATCAATCTTAATCACAAACAGATTCCTCAGAAGATATACTCGTCAAACTCTCAGGCAATGTATTATGGCCAACATCTTTTTCTCATGGGCTGAATGCCTGTGTTCTGCTTTTTTAAATTTTCAACTTTCGAAAGCAATTGGATGGTCGTCCTACACTAACACACCACCCACCGCATGGTCCGAGGCGTTGGTATGGGTAGCCGTCCGCACGAAAATATCAGAGGAAGCGGTGGGGATTAAAGGAGGAGGGGGAAAATGATTGTAGTTGGGAGGGGGAAGAGAAGTAATGGTGGTGATAGGGAGAGATATTCCAGGTAAATTGTCGTGGGTGGGAGGCAGGATATCCACTAAGGAGGAATGGTGAACTTCGTTTGCCATGTTGAGCTGAAAACAGGGGTTGGAAAAGGGGGAAAGAGAGAGAGGAAAAAGAAAAGTTTAAGAGTGGGGAACATAATCAGGTTTTAGGATATTGATACCAAGAACGTATTGGGATGAGTAAGAAAATGATCGGTTGCTATTACAGAGTCGGTTTTAGGGAGTATTTATAGACTCCAGGAAAGAAGGTTGAATAAATATTTGAACGACAACAATCTTCAATGCTGGCTATTGTCTGCCATTATGTCGGCCATGCTGGTGTGCAAAGTGTAACGGTTGTGTGCTGAGGCATTAATGTAGAGATGTATGGATGAAGATCCACTAACATGCCCCATCCATCTCATGCATCGTTCGAAGTGTGATATAGCGACGTTGGTCCCTGAAGTGCGATCCCGAGTGATTCTGTCTGCTCTTTGATGCTTTGTAGATACATACCGAACAATAAACTCTCCAAGGATCACCTTTTCCGGGACGAAATGATAATCAAGGTCCACATGTTTGGTACGGTCGTGCTGGATGGGATTGTCGGCGAGATAGGTAGCTCCGAGGTTGTCGCAGCACACTAGCATTAGCCGAGATAGTTGTTGTTGGAGTTCCTCAGCCAAGTAGGAGAGCCATGTTGTTTTGGCGACGGCATATGCAAGTGCTCGATACTCAGCTTTACTGGAACTGTGAGAGACGGTGGGTTGTTCTTCGGGCGATACGAGATGAAATTTTTGTCATGGAAAATGGCATAGCCAGTTGTGAAACGTCTGGTGGAGGGATAGCTGCCCAGTTCACCTCAGCATATGTTGTTAGAGTGGTGGGGGATGTGGCGGAGAGGGGCAGTCCAATGTGGATGGTGTCGTTGATGTAACGAAGAACCCATTTGGCAGCCTGCAAGTGGATGCCAGAAGGACAATGCATATATTGACTTAATTGATTTACCGCATAAGGGATATCGTGTCGAGTAAGAGTTAGGTATTGGAGGCCACCAACAATTTCGCGAAAGGCAGTGGGATTCGAAAGCGGTGGGTGGACAGAGTCGGAGGGGTATGATTGTGCTGGGAGTGGAGTGTGGGCTAGTTTGGATTGGTGCATGTTATGTTGCTGGAGCAAAGTTCGCGCATAATGTTCTTGAGAAAGAAAGATGCCAGTGGGGGTTCGACGAACCAGAATGTTGAGAAAGTGGTGAAGATCACCGGGATCCTTCATGGAAAACTGAGCGGGCAATTAAGAGATGGCATTAGTATGGAGAGAGGCGTTGCTGCCAGTGAGGACAATATCGTCCACATACGAAAGGAGGATGAGAATATCATATTGTTGTGTGAGGACGAACATGGAGGAATCGACTCGACTTTGAAAAAAGCTGAGAGACAGGAGGAAGTTGTTGAAGCGTCGAAACCATGCGCGTGGTGCTTGTTTGAGGCCGTATAGAGAGTTGTGTAGGCGACCAATGTGAGTGGGAAATGAGGATGAGTGAAGGCGGGAGGTTGTTTCATGAAGATAGGTTCAGAAAGGTATCCGTGAAGGAAGGCAGTTTTGAGTTCTAGTTGTGGGATGGGCCATTGATGAGAGACAACTATGGAGGGGACAAAGCGGATGGTGGTTGGCTTAGCGGCGGGGCTGAAGGTCTCATGATAGTTGATGCCGGCACGCTAAGAGAAGCCTTGGGCAACGAGGCGAGCTTTATGGCGCTCGATGATGCCGTCGGGGCGAAGCATCAGCTTGAAGGTCCATTTGCTGCCGATGATGTTTTGTGAGGGGTGTGGTGGGACAAGAGTCCATGTGCCATTAGCAAGAAGAGAGTTGAATTCATTGACCATTGCGGCTTGCCAGGGAGCGTGTTGATAGGCCTGGCGGAAGGAGGTGGGGGTACTGCTGGGGCTTTGAGTGTGGAGACTGATGATTTTACGAGGTTGGTAAATGTCAGCCTTTCGATAGGGGTGAGCAAAAACTTTGGAATTCCAAATACCGAACCGATTTTTTGATATTTCGGTATTTGGAATTCGGTATTCGGTATTCGGTATTTGGTTCGGTATTATAGTTTGCTTAAATTCGGTTTTCGGTTCTGTATTCAGTATGTCTATAAAAAATTCGGTATTTTCGGTACTACCGAAATGTTTTGGGCTTAAGTCTTATTTGAAATATTGGCCCATTTGCTTTCCTTTTACAGCCCGGAATTCCATGGAGCCCGGTCCATCCCATTCGCCAGGAACAGGAACCCTAGGGCTGCTTTCTTCCACTCTTCGTGCCACACGCAGGTCGTCGTCTTCCCTCGTCAGGTCGATTTCCACCTCATCTCACACGCAGGTCGTCGTCTCCGTCCTCCTTTTTCTTGGCTCGTTAGCTTCCCACCCGGCTCGACCCAAGTGACGTGACCTTCGCCAGGCCCCGACTCTGAATCTCCGCCGCCGTCGAACCCAGTTGGTAACCGCTTGCTTGATGCATTTACACTGGGCGAAGAGGGGTTCCCGACTTCCCGTCATTCTTTTTGGTTTTGGTAATCGACCCAATTTGCGAGTGACGACGGGGACGCCATTTTTGTTTCTTGGTGGTTTGCTGGTCGGTTGTTGGGTTGGCCGTGGGTCTTAGGGGTTAGGGGGGAGGAGAAAGTTTGGAGCTTTGAGTTGACGAGGAGGGGTTGGGTTGGCCGTTGGTCTTAGGGGTGAGGGGGGTCGGTTGTTGGGTTGGCCACCTCTGTTCATGGTGGAAGGTTTTGCGCTTCCCTCCCTTAGCTGTTGGTTCCTGAATTTTCTTTTAATTGGTTTTTGTTTTGATGATTGGGCATGTCTTTTTCCTTTTTGTTTCTTCTTTGTTAGTTGGGCTGGTGTTCGCGCACGAAACGGATCACGTTGGAAATATTTGGCAATGGACTCACAGTAGTTATATTGTGGTCGCCAGTAAGAAGATGCACAATATTATTGAAATTAAATGCAAGTCTTACAATCTTAATGAGTAAAGGAAACAGGGCTTACAGCCATTAAAAACGAAAAACAAGTGCAAGTATTGACAACGGCGTGGAAATCCGTGACGATGGAGAACTTGTGACGAAGGCCTTGGAAGCTCGCTCCGTCGGTGGTGGTCGCTGGCGGGAGGCTGTGACGAAGGCCCTATGAGCTCACTCCGTCGATGGTGTCGCTGGCGGGGTTGACGGCAAAGGCCCTACGAGCTCACTCTGCTGGTGGAAAGGGAGTTGACCTATGAACCGGGTCGAGGTATCTAATTTCCTAAGGTTGACGAACAAACTTCAGTGTTTTTGGCTGTGTATGGTCGTACCCTGTCTTGAAAAATCCCTCTGCTATTTATAGAGGATTTGCACGCGATTAACGCGTAACAGATAGATCTTTTTTACAGATCGTGTTATAGATCGTGATCCTTAATGTCGTGGGAGTGTCTCAACAACCCCCTTGATATATGGGATCACGTTCCTGGATATTTAAGATCAGTTACGATCTTTAACAAACGTGATTGAAAATGAATAGATTTATTTCAACCTCGTCGACTTGACTGACCTGTACGGACTGCGATCGACTTGGTCGACTTTATCCAGGATTCCGTCGACTTGACCCTACTAGTAGACCTAGCTACTGTTGAGTCATCTTGATTGGCTTTGATCATCATATTCCTTCATCGTGAGTCGACCTAGTCGACCCCGTTTATAAGTCGACCTAATCGACTTCGTCATAAATCGACCTAGTCGATTTCGTCGTGAGTCGGCCTAGACGACTACATCTTGGGCCGACTCGGAGTGTGACTTGAGGGATTACTGGGTTTCTGTTCTAAACCCAGGCCCAAAATCAATTGCCATGTCAACATAAGCCCCCCTTTTATGCTGGGTTGGCTATGCCGACTCAGCAAAAATCATACCCTATATCAAGGAGAGTCATCGTCCTTTTCCCGCACTTTTCTTCCTTGCTCAACACTTCTCCATCTTCTCCAAGAAACCAGAAACCCTCGCTTCCCGGAAAAACTCTTCGTCTCCCTCCTCAAAAACTCTTCCGATCCTTAAAAAGATGTCGACTTTAAGGCTTTCGAGCTCTATAATCGGCGTGCGGGGCCAACCGGACCCGTTCCGGTCGCAGAGGATCAGGGATCGGGCGTCACTCTCGGACCTATCCTGCCGGAGCATTTTTTCCCGGGGACGGTGCCGCTCAACTACCTCGTCACTGAGAAGCCCATCCCGATTTGCCATCCCAACTTCGTCGATCCCCTCAACTGGGAAGGTCAGGGATCTTTCCTGTGTTTTCCTTCTGCATCCAAATCTGAGATGGTGGAATGGCTCGAGATGTGGGAGGAGCACTTCGCAGAGAGGTTTAGGAATCAGAAAATCTTGAGGTTCTTTAGAATGTCTGTGGCAGACAAGAACTGTGATCCTAGGGTTTGTTCGGCTATGCTGCCTTTCTGGAACTCTGCTGTCAATTGCTTCTATTTCCCAGAGGGTCCCATGTCTGTTACATTGGCAGATGTGAAGATTTTGACCAGGTGCAAAATCAATGGTCTCCCTGTTCGACAATACTCTCCGGCAGGTGATATTAATCCTAAGGGCGCCCTTCAGTACATGGAGGTGGTGAGCAGGCACTTAAAAATGGCCTCAGCAGGCAAAGAGCCAGATGAGAAGTTGTCGACCGAAGGTTTTGGCGCCCGGGAAGAGGTCAAGTTTCTCAGCACCTGGTTAAGCAAGTTTGTTTATTGCTTCCCTGGGAAGAAGGTCAGCCACACTTCTTATGCAGTGGCCAACTTTCTGAGGGAGACCAATGAAGAAATCTCTTGGGGCCCCTTCATTTTGGGTCTTCTTTACCATGATCTGGACAGAGCGACGACTCAGATCAAGCCATTTCCAAAACATCCAGCAGGAGGGTTGCTCTGGTTAGTTCACCTCTGGTCGGCTATGTGGATGCCAGGATTGACTGGGTTCAAGGGCCCTGCTTCGCCCCTCGAGTCTGCCTATTATGGGGAGACCATCTTGGAGCAGTGCTGCCATCGGAAGGATCAATGGCTTATGACATCGATCACTGGCCACATGAAGCACATCGTCGACTTCGGCAGGGTAGATCGACGCAACTGGGTACCCTTTCCAGGCGGCAAGACATTTGCTCAAGAAATTAATCTTCAAGCTGCTCGTGGCTTCTGGAATGGGGCATTGACCCGCAGGGACCTACCAGTTATCTTTGACGGCTACCTGACCTTTGAAGCCTATAACCCTCAGCTGTGTGCAAGGCAGTTTGGGTTCATCCAGGGTGTAGCGGTTCCACTTGCCGACCCTACTGGTGGCTTGTGCGGGGACAGGATGAAGAGAATTGTGTGCAAGCCGATCTCCCCGAAGACCCTCGACTTGCTCAACAGCAAGGCGCAGCTCTCCCAGATAGAATTCCCATCTGGTACTTCCGCCTGTTTCGCCACACAGTTCTTCACTGTGCTGTGGTCGACTACTTATGAAGAGCTGCGGGCTTTGATGCATTTCCTGGAGGTCTCCAAGGAGCCTGATTTTTACGTAAGCGACGTGCATATCAAAGCAAAAGGTAAAGACTTAGCTTTACTTTAAGAGTATTGGGTTCTTAGTATTAATCGCGAGCTTTCTCCTTTTCAGGATCAATGATGCCTCAGGGCTCTGGAAAACCTAAGCCTAAAGCTCCCCTTGCCCCTGCTCCTTCTAGACTCAAGTCGACTAGCAAGGGGAAAGCTAAGGTGGCGAGCCCCAGGGAAACAGTCGCAGGTGATCCCTCTAAGGCTCGGCCTAAAAGCGCTCCAAAGCGCAAGGCGGTCGAGGCAGGAGATCTTGAAGAGATGCCTCTATCCCAAAGGAGGAAACTGGTGAAGGTATCATCTTCAGTGGCGGCTCCTCTTCCCAAGTCGCCGACTACCGTAGCGGCGACTTCTTCTTCGAGGTTGCCAGCAGCGGTGGCCCCATCCAGATCACCAGTAGTGAGTTCATCATCTGCTGCGGTGCCTGCGACCTTAGCGACGGTCGATATCGCTCGAGGAGCGACTACAGAGGTATGATTCTACTGATTCTAACTCATCTTGAGCTTCTGTATCTAACCTGCACTATTTTGCTTAGGGCGAAGCGTCAACCGGAGGTGGTGACCAACCTACTCCGGTTGTGTTCGAGACAGGTGCAACGGCTTCGATCGCCGAGGTGAGCTCGACTCCCTGCTAAGATATATTACTCTAGTTCATATATGAACCTTGGTTTTATTACACTCTACTCTAGGAAGAGCGGGCTCCTGAAGTCTTGCTACAAGAAGGAACCGCTATGGTTTTAGTCGATCCTCCAACTCGGTCGACGCGAGAGGGGGCACCACCTCAGTCGATGCGAGAGGAGGAAGAACAAGGAGTTCCTTCTTCTTCAGTCCCCACTCCTGCACCACCAATGGTATGTGTTCTTCTTTCATACGGAGCATGGCATTGTTATTGCGATTCTAACCGCGACACTTCACAGGCTCGTCCGAAGAGAGTGAAGACGACTGCTGGTCGCAAGAAGGCTCCTACTCCCTCCACTTCTTCGGGCGAAAGTTCTGAGGATTTACTACCTTCAGAGGTAAGTATTCGATTGCATGGAGGTGTCGACTTTTCGGGATGTTGTGTCTTAGCAACATTTCATTTCTTATTCTGCAGGGTCCTGCTGCAGCGACCTCGACTAGCGACCCATGGGTGAAGCTTCACCAGGACATTGAAGAATTCTGCCAACTTCTACTCATTGACCCCTTAAGCGTCGACGAGTTTAGGAAGATGCAGAAGCTGCTGAAGGAGATCGAGACATCCCCTCGGGTCACGGACGAAATACTGGGGGCCTGCAAGAGCTTCAGGTCGACGTATTGGACCCGCTGGAGGGATTACTATGCCGACCTGCTCACCTACGACTTGACCGACTCGAAGATTCAGTCGATCAATGAAGCTCGAGGGCAGGCCTCTAAAGCTGCACAGGACGCCCGCCAACGTTTGGTCGATGTGCAAGAGAAGCTGACCGAGGCAGAGAGACAGATAGAGTTCTACACGAACCTGAAGAATGACCTGACTCGGCAGCTTGCGTCGATCAATACTGAAGAAATCGAGGAGCTGGAGGCCAACGCTGAGAAGGATAGAGAAAAGGTCGTCGACCTTTATGCCCAGCGAAACAAGGTGAACGCGAAGCGACGAGCTCGTAAATCCCTTGTCCTCGATTTCATAGAAGTTGGCGGTTTATGGAGGCTAGACTTGTAACCAAAGAACAACGCAATTCGATTATTTTTGCTTTACTGAACAAATCAAGTATCTTATGTCTCGAATGAATTTCTGCCCGCTACGCTAAATTCATTCTTCCAAACAGCGTTACTGAAGCCTAGCGCGATTTTTCTTAGGAATTAAGCGCTTCCCAAATTAATGGAGTCCTTTGTCTTAGGATTTTATGATGAGCTTCCCAGATAGTCGCGCGGTAGGATTTAAGATATTTACCATTGACCTTCAATGGATGCCTATTCCCTTCTCTGGTCTTAAGTCGATATGTATTAGATGAGTATGTCTCGCACACTTCATATGGACCCTCCCAATTAGGAGACCACTTACCCAGGACTTGGTCTTTTGATTTAAGGGGTAGGATCATCTTCCATACTAAGTCGCCCACTTTGAAGCGCTTATGGACAACCTTTTTATTGTAGTGCCTAGCAATTCTTTGCTTATGTACCTCGAGTCGGTCTATTACGTCGAGTCGCTTCTTCTCTAATTCTTATAAAGCGAGGTACATTGCCTCGTCTTGCAAGTCAGGATGAGCTACCCTGAGCGACTTGTATCGAATTTCAATAGGTAGGACAGCATCTTGCCCATATACCAGCGAAAAAGGGGCTTCTCCTGTGCTGTCTCTCTTGGTGACTCTTAGAGCCCACAAGGTGTCTTGTAATAGTTTGTGCCATTCTCTTGGATTTGCACCAACCATTTTCTGAATGTTATTCTTTATGAGCTTATTAGTAGCTTCAGCTTGTCCATTCGACTGGGGGTAATAAGGTGTTGAATTAGTGATTGAAAAGCTGAACTCAGCAGCGAATTCACGCACCTTCTCATTATTGAAAACGGTGCCATTGTCTACTACAATATTCTGGGGAATCCCAAATCTATAAATGATGGAAGATCTGAGAAAATCGATCACCTCTTTGTGGTCAATTTTCTTATATACTTGAGCCTCGACCCACTTGGTAAAGTAGTCAGTAGCAACTAGAATGTAGGCATCGCCTTTATTCGAGTGTGGGTGAATCTCTCCAAATATATCCAGGGCCCAAGTCCTAAATGGCCAAGGCTTGATGACTGAGACTAAGTCGGACGCTGGGGCCCTTGTCACCGGACCATGTTTTTGACACTCTTGGCACCCCCTAGCCATTTCTATGCAGTTCTTTAGCATTGATGGCCAGTAAAAACCATGTCTTTGGATAGTCCAAGACATTTTGGTGCCAGATTGGTGAGACCCGCACAAACCCTGGTGAATCTCCAACATAATTGGGGTCGCTTCGTCTAAGTCGACGCACCTTAGTAGGACTCCTTCTTTGGTCTTTCTGTAAAGTACCCCATCTATAAGGGTGTACGACAAAGCCTGAGTCTTGATTCTTTGGCTCGCCTTTTGTGTTGGGTCGGAGAGGAAGTTGGTGATTGGCTTCCTCCAATCTTTATCGCTTGTCATTATGTTCAGAGTGAACGCGTCGCTTTGGGGAGCTAGGTGGGAAGCTATTTCTGGGATACAATCGCTTCCTCTTTTGGCCTTGTATCCTGAAGCCTTTTGGGCTAAGTCGTTAGCGATTGTATTCTCCTCCCGTCCTACAAAGAGGAAAGTAATTGCTTCGAACCGCTTGACTAGCCTTCGAGCGACTTGATGATAGGGTGCGAGTTTCTCTTGACATAGAGAGTCGCCGTTCATCTGGTTAATAACCAGTTGAGAGTCTCCCATTACTCTGGCTGTCCTGGCTCCCAAGGCTAATAATTCCTTCAAGAGCGTGATCAACGCTTCATATTCAGTCGCATTGTTTGTATGAGTCGCCGACAAACGATATGCTAGGCGAACGTCCTTTCCTAGTGGCGACAGTATGTGGAGGCCTATGCCTACGCCGGATTTCGCCGAAGATCCATCGAACCAAGCTTGCCAGACATCCTCAAGGGATTCCTCTTGATTGATTAATGTAGATGGATCGTGATCTACTAAGAAGTCGGCGAAGGCCTGCCCTTTCACCGATTGTTGAGGTTTGAAACGCAGATCGTATGCGGATAGGACCAAGCTCCATTTACTAATTCTTCCGGTCAATAGGGGACTTTCGAAAAAATATTTTATGACTGGAGACTTGGCAATAACATGAACCTCTTGGGATCCGATATAATGTCTCAGCTTCTTAACAGCATAAAAGACTGACAGGCATAACTTCTCCTTAATTGTATAGCGCTCTTCTGTAGCAGTCAGTTGTCTTGACAAATAGTAGACTGCTCTCTCAATTTTGTCCTCCGCCTCTTGGGCTAACATGGCACCGATGACTGATTCAGTCGCTGCCACGTAAAGCAGATAGGGCTTTCCTATCCGAGGAGGGGCAAGCACGGGCGGTTTCATTAAGTACTCCTTTAAGCCTTCAAATGCTTTTTGGTGTTCGTCGCTCCACACAAAATTCCCCTTCGCCTTTAGTAAAGTCGAGAAAACTTCTGTCCGTCCAGCGACGTTACCAATAAATCGCCTTAGATAATTGACCCTTCCTAAGAAAGCCTGCAACTGCTTCTTATTACTCGGAGGGTTCAATCTTTGAATGGCGTTCACTTTGTTCTGGTCGACTTCTATGCCACGTTGATGAACTAGGAACCCTAGGAAATGTCCTGCTCTGACTCCGAAGGCACATTTGAGAGGGTTTAGTTTGAGCTGATGCTTTCTCATTTGAATGAAAGCATTTCTAAGGTCATTAACATGTGACTTCTCATCTTGTGACTTGACCACTATGTCATCTATATATACTTCGACTGTTTTGCTAATCAAGGCATCAAATATAGCGTTCATGGCCCGTTGGTAGGTTGCCCCAGCGTTCTTGAGTCCGAATGGCATGACTACCCATTCGAAAATGCCTAAGGGGCATCTGAACGCAGTTTTATGGATATCCTCCTCAGCTAGGAAGATTTGGTTATATCCTGAGAAACCATCCATGAAGGACATAATTTGGTGCCCTGCAGTCTTGTCGACTAAATCGTCTGCGATGGGCATGGGGTACTCATCCTTTGGAGTGGCACGATTCAAGTCTCTGAAGTCGATGCAAACCCTAATCTTACCATTCTTCTTAATCACAGGAACTATACTGGATATCCATTCGGTGTACCTCGATGTCCTTATATATCCAGCTTTAAAGAGCTTCTTGACTTCCTCGAATACTGCTTGAGTGACTTCATGAGTCATTCTCCTCGGCGCCTGTTGGACTGGTTTAAATCCTGTTTTGAGTGGTAACTTGTGTTCCACAAGTCGGCGATCTAGGCCAGGCATCTCAGTGTAATCCCAAGCGAAACAATCTTTAAACTCTTCTAGAGTAGCTTTGATAGAATTGAAAAGTTCTTTATTCATTGAGGAACTGATGAAAACAATTCGAGGGTTCGATGCCTCGCCTAAATTGACGCCTACGAGTGAGTCACATGGCATCATCAGTGACTCACGACTCTGGACACCACCTAAATCGGTGTCAACGTTATTACATGACCTAGCTTCGAAATTAATGTTGCCTATTTGGCATCCTACTTTCCTAGACATCCTAACATGCTTCTGAAGTCGCTTTAGGATATCAGCGACTGCATGGCCTTTTTCCTCACTGTCCATACATCCCTTCGTGTAGGAGTCTATCGGGCTCCAACTCCGTCGCAGTGCTCTCTTGGCTCTTAGGCGCTTCTCCCTTGTTGTCGCTTGGGCTGTTGTTCGTCTCGCCTCCATCTTTGGTCGTGACTACCTCCTGCAGGACCTCGTCTATGTCTTTGTCTGTGAAGTCGGGCCCCCATCCTGTTGGCACAATTGGTCCTTCGTCAGGCTTGGGGTGAGAGGTGCCATAGCTCACGATGAAGTCGAACTTCCCAGAAGGTTCACCTAAGGGTCCGACTGTGGGGTCTCCCAGCTTGTAGCGCTGGTCCAGAGTAAGGTCCTTGACTGTCTTACACGTCTCTGCATGCAAAATACCCTTGTCACAACAGGAGTATTCATCAGCCTTAACGATTTCTATTTCGGAGTCAAGCCATAGGATTAACTCCCTATGCAAAGTAGACGGAATCGCGGCGGCCTTATGAAGCCAATCGCGTCCTAAAAGCGCATTAAATGAAGGGGCTATATCGATTACAAAGAAAGCAGTTTCCTGCTCGTGTCTCCCAACGCCTAGGCGCACGGAGCATATACCCAGGCACTCGGATCTTCTCCCATTAAAGCCACTTACAGCTACGTCGGTTCGCACCAACTCGCTAGGCTTGTATCCAAGTAGCCTAAACTTGGCAAGGGGAAGAACATTGACAGTGGCGCCATTGTCTATTAAGACTCGGCCCACTAAGACACCATCAAAGGTGGCTGAGATGTACAGCGAATGCATATGCTGTTTCATGCGATTTGATGGTTTCCTCAACCAGTGCAGAGGGAAACCAGAAGGAAATGTAGTGACTTTAGAGTCGAGAGTTTTACCTTCCGGTACCTCCGACTTGTCGTTGCAGGCGAACTCCGCAGGGAGGGTAAGAGCGTTACAGCCCACGAGGGGCCCTTGCTCTGCGTTGAAGTCGCAGGGCTTATCTCCTCGTAGAGGAGTGTAGTCGAAGCTCGAGCCTGGGTCCTCCGAGTAGTCAGTAGACTCGACCCGCTCGGATTCTGCGACTTGTTTCCCTGTGGCGTGGTTCCCGCCGAAGGGCGGCATCGCAGGGGTCATTCTTGGCTTCTTCTGTGCGTGACTGAGACGCCTTTCTTTCCTCTTTTGAGCCCTTACCGGAAGCGTAACCTTCCTTTCCGCCTTCTGCCATTGAGACGAAGGGTTAAGCGCCTTGACAAACCTTGGTTTCTTAGAACCAAAAGGAAGTCGACTTACCTCTACAAACCTTCCGCCGGCTGGATCATATCCTACCTGCACAGGGTTATCTGCTGGCCTATTCGAAGAGAGCTTGTTAGGGTTCGAGTTACCTGAACCCTCAGGACGGACTGCCTTCACCAGCATCTCCCCCTTCGCGGATAAGTCGACGAGCCGCAAGAAGTAGCTAACGCAGCATGCTGTGCAGAGCTGGGTGATGAGTATGCGGTTGTGAGCGATCAACTTGCACTTTTGGCACAGCAACTTTTCGTCCAGGAATTGGGCGATGGGTGGCCCCCTCCGCAGTTCCTGAGGGTCAACTGCCTGCGACGCGTAGCGGGGCCTACGATTCATGACCTGCTGAGGTTGGTCCGCTCCTTTATGCTCCTCTACCGGCTTGATCTCCTCAACAGGGGTAGTTCTAGCGTACCCCTGTTTGATGACCCTTTGGCCAGACGAGTCTACGAACTCCAGTCGCCGTGCCGGGCGTTCTGTTCTCCGGGCGACTGCCTCTCCATTTCCCTTGTGACCCTGGGGGCCTCCTCTTCCTCCTCGCAAGGCTAATCGACGATCTGCGCTATGAGGGCTTTTGAGGGCGTGAGAGGATCCTTGGGGAGTGTTCAGCGACATTGCTGCTTCCTCGAACGGGGTCAAGTCGTACCACTCCTCTGCCTTGTTGTCCAGCAGGTACTTCTTGAACGTGTGGCACCGATCCGTAGTGTGAGTGTCGTTCAAGTGCCAGTGGCATAGCCACTTCTCCCTTCCTTTGGGCAGAATGAAGACCCCACGTTCAGCCAGTCGCTTCATGAGGGCATTAGCCACCAAAGTCTCGCCGGTTGCTTGTACGTCCTGCGAGGGTTTAGCAGAGTCGTTAATAACTTCTAAGAGATTAACCTCAGCGTCAAATATGTCAAACGTATGTATAAGGACTTCATCCCCGAATGGATTATTATCCACCACAGCGACTTCGTCGACCTCAGGAAAACGGAGCTCTTTGGACTCTATTAAATCCTGGATGATATTTCTAAAGGACAAACAGTCCTTGGTAGCATGGGTGAAAGACCCATGCCACTTACAGTAATTCCTATTCTTCTCCCTCTCTGTCTGAGGGACACGATGGCCGGGCTTAAGTCTAATCCTTTTCCTTTGATGAAGCCAGTCGAATATAGCATCGACTTTATCCGTGTCGAAAGAATACTTTCTTTCTTCGGCATTCTTTTGGGATGCCTTAGCTTTGGAATTCTTCTTAGTCAGGGGATCGCATATAGTCGACTCCCCCCTGACAAATTCTGCCACGTCGACTTCATAAGTGTCGACTTGGTAGGCTCGAGTCAGGTGGGCTTCCTCTGTAAGGAGCTGATGATACTCAGTAGCCCTCCTCGCTAAGTCATACAGGTCAGCGAAACGCTCGCCCTGCAGCTTTTTCCGGAACGGGATAGTCAACGCATTTAATGCGAGAAGTAATTGATCCTTCTCCGGCATGGGGGGTCTACACCGTAGTAGTGCCTTCCTAAGTCTCATTAGAAACTGCCCTGGGTGCTCTCCGTTAGCCTGCTTAAGGCGCATTACCTCAAACATCGACATGGGGGTGTCCAGTCGAGCAAAGGTCTTAACGAACATAGACTGCATCTGAGTCCACGAGGCTACTGACCCTGGCGGCAAACTCGCATACCACGTGAAAGCATCCCCTGTTAACGAGTTAGGGAAGAGCTTCAGTTTCCAAAAGTCGTTCCCAGCCGCCTCACCAAGTTGGTGAGTGAAGCGAGCGACATGCTCGAGCGGGGTCATTTCATCTTCACCCGAAAAACGAGTAAAGTCGGGCACCTTATAACCTCTAGGTAGAGGGAAATCCCTGTCGACATATGCGGGATATGGAGACCTGTACAAACAGGCGTCGTCTCGCCGAGCTATTCCGGGGACGACTTGCTCTATGACCTGAGTTATGGCCTCCCTCAAGTCTGGAGGTACACCGTCTACTGGGGCCTGCGCTGGAGGTCGAGTCGACCTTATCGGGCTGTACGGAGATCTATCCCCCATTGCCTGATTCGCTGGATTTCTCATGTAAAAAGAAGGCTCCCCCGAAAGTTTCCACCCCGGGATCCAAGCTCATAGGGGTCTCCAGTCGCGTCGATTACAGGTTCTTTTCCAGGGCGATGAGACGGAATAAAATCCTCCCCTCGATCTGTTTCCTCTTGAAAATCTTCTGCCTCATTCCAATACGTATTCGTTGGTCGATTACGTGAAGAAGAGGGTCGACTAGGGGGAACCAAATTTCCAGGTTCGAACAGAGCATTTGTCCTTATGTCGGATTGCTCAAAAGTCACGTTACGTGGCCCTTGAGTAGCCCGACGAGCGTCTGCCATGAACGTAGACTCCCTAAAAGGAGTTTCTCTCATATGAGGTCTTACTCTTTCCTCGTCTCTCGGGCCAGAAAGACGCCCTATTAGAGTTTGGACATCCATTAGGATGCCCTTCATATCGGTCAAATCCTGACGCACATTCCCCAATTCCTTGTGGAACTCTAGTCTCGAAATAAATTCGGACGGGGCATGCGAATCAAAAGCGGACTGATTTGTAGCTGCCTGGCCTCCTAGGACTGGCACTTGGGCATGTGAATCAAAAGTGGACTGGTTCGTAGCTGCCTGGCCTCCTAGGGCTGGCGCTTCCAAGTTCATTCCCGGAGGAAGTCCCTGGTTTTCCCCTTCTAAGGGATTCTGAGTGGTACTTCGAGTATTTCTCGGCATGTTCTCCCACTGTGGTCGCCAAAAACGTGTTCGCGCACGAAACGGATCACGTTGGAAATATTTGGCAATGGACTCACAGTAGTTATATTGTGGTCGCCAGTAAGAAGATGCACAATATTATTGAAATTAAATGCAAGTCTTACAATCTTAATGAGTAAAGGAAACAGGGCTTACAACCATTAAAAACGGAAAACAAGTGCAAGTATTGACAACGGCGTGGAAATCCGTGACGATGGAGAACTTGTGACGAAGGCCTTGGAAGCTCGCTCCGTCGGTGGTGGTCGCTGGCGGGAGGCTGTGACGAAGGCCCTATGAGCTCACTCCGTCGATGGTGTCGCTGGCGGGGTTGACGGCAAAGGCCCTACGAGCTCACTCTGCTGGTGGAAAGGGAGTTGACCTATGAACCGGGTCGAGGTATCTAATTTCCTAAGGTTGACGAACAAACTTCAGTGTTTTTGGCTGTGTATGGTCGTACCCTGTCTTGAAAAATCCCTCTGCTATTTATAGAGGATTTGCACGCGATTAACGCGTAACAGATAGATCTTTTTTACAGATCGTGTTATAGATCGTGATCCCTAATGTCGTGGGAGTGTCTCAACAACCCCCTTGATATATGGGATCACGTTCCTGGATATTTAAGATCAGTTACGATCTTTAACAAACGTGATTGAAAATGAATAGATTTATTTCAACCTCGTCGACTTGACTGACCTGTACGGACTGCGATCGACTTGGTCGACTTTATCCAGGATTCCGTCGACTTGACCCTACTAGTAGACCTAGCTACTGTTGAGTCATCTTGATTGGCTTTGATCATCATATTCCTTCATCGTGAGTCGACCTAGTCGACCCCGTTTATAAGTCGACCTAATCGACTTCGTCATAAATCGACCTAGTCGATTTCGTCGTGAGTCGGCCTAGACGACTACATCTTGGGCCGACTCGGAGTGTGACTTGAGGGATTACTGGGTTTCTGTTCTAAACCCAGGCCCAAAATCAATTGCCATGTCAACAGCTGGTGATCTTTTTCTTTTTTTTGTCTCTCTTCGTTAGGCTTTGTTAGACCATGTGCTTTACCAATCATCTTTTGTGGTCGTTTCATGTGCAGAAGTACTAAGGAAGGCACGTGAATGAAATTTGATAGCCGTTTTTTCACCTCTTGAAGAATACGACTTATTGTGCCAACTGCCAAATATTATCCAAGTGCTGATTACCTCGGCTCAAGTAATGTGTAGCTACTCTTTCTTCTATTTTACTTTTTTACTATATATAAAAATAAAAAAAAAAATTCTTTGTTTATATAGAGATGAACGATTTCGTGCCAAACCAATCTAGTCAGTCAGCTTCGATATCCACTCAGTCAGCTTCGATATCCACATCTGCTACTTCTGCTGGGAGAAAGAGGAAACCAATACCTCTGAGATCGACATTGTGGATAGATTACGAGAGATTTGAAAGTTCCGATGGTATAATGTTGGCACGGTGTAAGGCATGTGGAGCAGAAGTGAGAGCTGATACTAAGAGAAATGGGACTTCTTCGCTAAAGAGTCACAATGCGACGTGTAAGGAAAGGATCAAGTCAACCAATTCAACACAGACAATCCTTGGATTTAAACTCGGAGGTGATTCTAACAATCCGAAAGACTTGTCTGTTCTTAGGTGCGATCATGAAACTATTAGGAAATCTTTGGTGCACTTGGTGATATCTGCCGAGCATCCTTTTAAATTTGTTTCTAGGCCTGAATTCATTCATTTCATGTCTGTTGTATGTCCTAAATTTAAAGTTCCTTCAAGGTGGACAATACAACGGGATCTGTATGACATGTTTTCGCTTGAAAAGGAGAAGTTGAAAGAGTATTTTAAGAACTCACGTCAAAGAGTTAGTTTGACTACCGATATTTGGACTTCTATTCAGAGAGTCAATTATATGTGTTTGACTGCTCACTACATTGATGAGAATTGGGATTTACAGAAACGAATATTGAGTTTTATTCCAGTTACATCACACAAGGGGAAGGATATTTGGGTTGTTATTGATAGATGCTTGCGTGATTGGAGTTTAGAAAAGATTTTGACCATCACTGTTGACAATGCTAGTTCAAATGATGTTGCCATTCGTTTTTTGAAAGAAAAGTATTGCAATAAAGAAGAGAGTGTGATGAGATGCGAGTTCCTTCATATGAGATGTGTTGCGCATATTATCAATTTGATTGTGAAGGATGGATTGAATATGATGATTGACTCGGTAAAGAAAGTTCGAGAAGTTGTTGCTTATATTAGATCATCTCCTCAAAGATTGTTAAAGTTTAAGGAGTGTGTCATTGCAGAGAAGATTGATAGTAAATCGCTTTTGGTGTTGGATGTACCAACGAGATGGAATTCAACATATTTGATGTTAGAAGCCGCAATAAAGTTTGAGAGGGCCTTTGAGAGATATGATGATGAAAACACAAATTTTAGAAAAGATCTTGAAGATGACAATGGGATATGCATGATACCGAGCTCATTTGATTGGGGAATTGTTAAAGTACTTGTCATACATCTTAACCACTTTTATGAGCTTACTTTGAAAGTCTCTGGTTCGAAGTTTGTTACTTTGAATGTTTTCTTTCATGAGCTAGCAAATCTTGATGAGGCATTGCAGGAATGGCAAGAATCTCCCGATCAGAACTTGGTTACTTTGGCGAAGAACATGAAAGATAAGTATCATAAGTATTGGGGTGATGTGGAAAAAATGAATAAGTTGATTTTCATCGCAGTTATCTTTGATCCTCGTCAGAAGTTTGATTATGTTGAGTTGTGTTTGAATGACATATATCATGACAAGGCAGATGTTATGATTTCTCAAGTGAAGAAGACACTTTATGAATTGTTTGCCGAGTACAAAAAGAAATGGATTGCGGAGAATGGTGAAGATGCGGTGACTAATGATGGGAATGATGGTGATGGTGTGGATAAGGGTCAATCATCAAAGGTAACTACAATGGATAGTGATATGAGATTGTTGCAAAGATGGGAGAGATTGAAGAGGAAGAAAGGTGGAGAAAAATATAATAGATCAGAGTTGGATAGATATTTGGGAGAAGATACGGAAGTTACTAGTACGAAGTTTGATATTTTGATGTATTGGAAAGTCAATGCTATTAGATTTCCCATTCTTGCTCAAATGGCTCGTGATATTTTAGCCATTCCTATCTCCACGGTTGCTTCTGAGTCCGCATTTAGCACAAGTAACTTTTTGACATCTTCTTAAATCATTTGTCGAGTTCATTCTATTATTTGCTTTATATACTAATATTTATTCAATATGTGTTAGGTGGACGAGTGATTGATGCTTTTAGGAGTTCTTTGGGCCATAAGAGTATTGAGTCAATTATGTGCACTCAAGATTGGATTCGTCAAGGGAAATCAAGTGAAGTTAAAGTCGATGAAGATCCTTTTGAGCAAGAAAAATCATTTGAAAGTGGTAATGTTTAATTTCATAGTATTCTTTATAAGTATTTAAAGCTTAATGTTCGTATAATATTAATACTCTTATCTCATTAATGATAGGATTGTCCACACTTACATTGGAATGAGATTGCTTGTTTCAACCTATTGCGGTTCAATAATGAAGATCGAAAGGACTTCTTAACTTTGTGGATTTATAGTTTTTGTGGATTTTATGGGTTTTTATGGGCTTGAATTTTTAGTTCATGTGAATTTTATGGGCTTTTATGGGTTTTGAAATTTATGGGCTTGCATTTTTAAAAATGAATTTTGGGTTATTTATTCGGCCCAATAAAACTTTGGAAGATCCAAATACCGAAATAAATTTCGGTATTTCGGTATTTGGATGTTTGGAGTTCAGTTCGGTATTTGGAGGATAAAATTTTGAAACTTCGGTATTTGGAAGTTCGGTATTTGGTTTGGTTGGTATTTGGAATACCGAATGCTCACCCCTACCTTTCGACGAGTCACCATAGGATGAGTGTTGAGTGGAGGCACGTTTACGGGTAATGGGGTGTGATGGAGGACTTGTTTTAAGGCTGGGATTGAATGGTGCATGGATAGTCAGTGGAGGTGAGGGCGGGGCCGGATGGTGGGTTTGTGTAGGATTTGGTGAAGGGAATGAATGGGGCGGTGAGGTTGGCAAGAGAAGGTGGGTGGTGATGAGATTAGAGATATCCTGGTTGAGAGGCGTGGAGGAGGAAGTGAGGGAGGTGTAGGGGAAGGTTGTTTCATGGAATAGAACATGACCGTTGATATAGATTCGTCCGCTAGTCGGATCAAAGCAGCGGTAAATATCATGGTTTGCGGAGTAACCGATGATGACACATGTTGTCGATCGAGGAGCAAGTTTATTTGCAGAGTGGTGGCCAAGGTATGGATAACATAGGCATCCAAAGACATGAAGAATGGAGTAATCGGGCTGATGTCGACAGAGAGTGGCATAAGGGGATTGAAATTGGAGGAAGGATGAGGGTAAGAAATTGATAGTGTAGATAGCCGTCAAAACAGCATCTACCCAAAAAGAGCGTGGTAATTGTGCATGAAGTCAGATAGTACGAGTAAGGTGGTTGATGGGACAATTTCCTTTCGGCAATCCCATTTTGTTTGGGGTTGTATGGGCAGGAGAGTTGGAGACAATGCCGTTGAGGGATAAGAAGTGGCGAACTCGAGGTTGACGTATTCCCCATCAGAGTGAAATGTTTGAATCTTTGCTGAAAAGTGGTTTTGAGCGAGGTGAAAGAAACGTTTGAAGATGGTTAGAACTTGAAAGCCCATGAGTACCGAGGAAAATCATCGGCAAAAAGGACATAGTATTAAAAGCCTAAGTTTGATTTTATCGGGGACCGCCAAACATCCGAATGAATAATAAAAAATGGGGTAGCGGCTCGAGACTGCGAGGAGGAAAAGGGAAGTTGAGTTGTTTTACTTATGCATCAAGAGTGGCAAGGAGTCTGAGTGGACTGGGATGAAGATGGAATGCAACTAGCCTATCGTAGATGTCAATGGAATTCAACATTAGGGTGACATTGGCGGGCATGCCATGTAACGAAGGGGTGAACTTGGGCGGCAAAGGCTCTAGGGGGCTGACGGCTAAAGTGGGACCGGGTAGAGAGGGCCGGTAGTGCGGCGTCGAAGGAGAGTTTCACCCATCAAACGATCCTTGACTAGAAAATGAGTGGCATCAAAACTAACTACACAGTTATTGTCCAGACAGAGTTTGTGAATGGAGAGAAGGATGTGGCTTAGATTCGGAACATGAAGAACATTGGGGAAATTTAGGTTTCGTTGGGGAGTCGATACTGTTAAGTTACCAGTGTGTGCAACTGGCATGGAGGAGCCATTTCCTACAAAAACACGATTAGAACCAATATAGGGGGCGAGCGAGTGAAGGATACCGAGATCGGAGGACATGTGATGAGTGGCGCCCGAATTTGAATACCAGCTGGCATCATTGGTTTCGCAGAGAGAGAGGGCAACAAAAGTCTGTGGAACATCGACGAGAACTTGATTGTAACAGTGGTAGCAAGTGGTGGCAGCGTGTCCGATTTGCTGCATATTTGAGACTCGACGAGTTTGTATTGAAGGGGGACATTTCCGGGGGGCGATGAGTGTGGTTGGTGGGATGATAAGGTCATCGAGGGGGGTTGGGAGAAGGGGAGGGAGAGGGTGGGGTGTGGTGATTGAGGATGGATCGTGACCTCCATGGCGGCGATGAGGTGAGGGACGAGAGTGACTGCGACCTCAATATGTGTGAGAAGTAGTAGTGGAATAGAAGGTCGTTGGCAGTGGTAGGGCATCCTCGTCTTCCTGTTGTTTGAGCCACTGTTCATGAGTGAGGAGATTTGCACAAAGCTAGTCAAAGGTAAGCCTGGTGACGACATAGGAGAAGGTTGTGACAAGGGTGTTGTATGCACGAGGAAGACCACGTAAGATGTAGGTAATGAGTTCTTTCGTTGGGATGGCTATTCTGATGGAGCTCAACTAGTCCGCGGTGGTTTTCAAATCCCGTAGATTAGTGGAGATCGACTGAATAGTGAGACGAAGGTTGAGGAGATGTTCCCGAAGCTCGAGTTCTCTAGCCATTGTGTTTTTGAGGAACCGACGATGGATTGTTGACCAAATGTCGTAGGCCGAGAGAATGTCTTAAACTTCCAGCAAGAGTTCCGAGGACATGGTGGCAAGAAGCGAGGCACGAACTGAGTGGTTGGTTTTGAGCTAGTGGTGGCAAGGAGAGATATTCCACTTAGATTGTCGTGGGTGGGAGGTAGGATATCCACTGAGGAGGAATGGTGAACTTTGTTTGCCATGTTGAGCTCAGAACGGGGGTTGGAAAAGGGGGGAGCAGAGGAAGGAAAAGGAAAAGTTTAAGAGTGGAGAACATAATCGGGTTTTAGGCTCTTGATACCATGAACGAATTCGGATGAGAAAGAGAATGATTGGTTACCATTACAGAGTTAGTTTTAGGGAGTGTATATACACTCTAGGAAAGAAGATTAAATACGGATTTGAATGAAAACAACCTTCAATGCTGGCTATCATCTCCCATCGAACGCAACCTGACATTTCTCATCCCATCACCAGACTCCGTCATTTCTCAACAAATCTGTTAACGGGGCAACTCTCCTCCAGTGGCCGTTCACAAACCGGCGATAATAATTCGTTAACCCAAGGAAACTAAGTACCTCAGAGACTTTCTTTGGTGTGGACCAATCTCTTATGGCCCGCACCTTTCTCATATCCATTCTCACGCTCCCACGTTCGACCACGTGTCCCAAAAAGTGTTTCTCCTTCGCACAAAACTCACATTTCTCCCTTTTCATGTACATAGAGTGCTCCCTTAGTTTCTCAAACGCAAGCCGAAGGTGTTTTAGATGATCCTCCCAAGTCTCAGAGTAAACTACGATATCATCCAAGTAAACCACAATAAAATAATCTAAGTATTCATTGGAAACATCATTTATCAGATTAGAAAAAGTAGATTGGGCATTCGTCAGCCCAAACGGTATCACCAAGAACTCAAATAACCCATATCTAGTCATCATAGTGGTTTTCGGCTCATCTCCCTCCACAATGTGAACCTGCCAATGACCGGAACGCAAATCCAACTTGGAGAAATAGGAGGCTTTAGACAGTGTATCAAATAAATCTGCCACAAGGGGAACCAGTTTCTTTACGGTCACCTTGTTTAATCAGCGGTAGTCAGCGCATAGATGTAAGCTGCCATCCTGCTTAGTCTGAAACAACATCGGGCCTCCATAGGGTGCTTTCGAGGGCTGAATCTTCCCTGCATCAAGCAACTCACCCAACTGTTTACGCAACTCACCAAGTTCCTTAGGGGCCATCCGATACGGTGCTTTGGCAGGGGGTGCTGTCCCCGGGATGAGGTCTATGCGATGGTCCACCGCCCTCCAAGGTGGTAGCCCCATGGGTAATTCGAACGACATTACGTCACTGAACTCTGTCAATATGGACACCGCTTCCCAGGGTACTTCGCTACACTCATTCTCATCCAAATAAAAAATAGTCGCAAAGAAAATAGCCTCACCCTTTTTCCAACCCTGCGCAATCCTCACTGCCGAGACGAATTCCGGCTTCCTACCATCACTTCCTTTTCAATGTACTGCCCTTTCACGAAACATGGTTGAGCCATATTCCCGAAGAACAACTCGTCCAAATGGGGTATCACCGCTACACAAGCCTCCACAAAGAAATTGTTTCCAAGAATAACATCAAAATCATCAAGAGGGACAACCACGAAATCAACCGTATCATTCCACAAGTCGAAGGTAACCTTAACCCTTCTTGCCATCCCACTGATAGGCTGAGTCTCCGAATGCACAGCCTTAATCCGATAAAACTGCTCATCTATCCTCAGTCCCAATCGCGACACCACACGATCAGCCACAAAACTGTGAGTCACCCCTATATCTACCATTTCCAACATACTGTGATCATTCACAGTTAGAGGAAGATACATCAATCCCTTAATTACGCCTTCCTTTCTCGTTCTTAAGACTTTCAGAAGTTTGAGAGATGTTATACGAGTCGGGGTCGTCTTTTCCTCCGACACTATTGCGCTCAACTTTTTTCGTCACTAGCAGTCACTCGTTCTATGAGGTCCTTCACAAATGAAACAACCAGAAAACGTTCTTGAATCCTTTCGAGTATCATTACTTACATTGTTTGACTGCCCTTGCGACAAGCCACAAGCTCCGCCCCATTTCGGCTTAGACTGCCCTTTATTTTCACCTTTCAAAGTTCTTTGGACAACCGGCCCTTCCCTTATGGTCGCGGACATCCTTCAAAGAGTCATTCCCAGCTGCCCAACGAAAATCAACAAGAGAATCGGCAGCCACAATGGTGGTAAGGAGATCATTCACCCCCTGCAGTCTCAACTCAACTTGAGCCCATGGTTGTAGCCCATACATGAAATTGAAAAGCTTATGTGCATCTAACATGTATGTGATCCAACATCAAAGAGGTAAATTGTTTCGCATAATCCCTCACTCTACCGACATGTTTGAGGCGCTTCAAAGCCTCCTTCACAACCTCGTATTGCAAGGCCATAACTAATCCGTCAATTCCTTCTTAAGGGACTCCCATGTATCTATCTAAGGACGCCCCGCATTGAGGTCCTTCTTTACTCTAGTCTGCCACAAGAGTTTCGCATCTCCTGTAAGGTACATCGCGGTAATGGACACCTTCTCGTTCTCGGGCACTCTTGCCTCGAGGAAGTATTGCTTAACGTCTCATAAGAAATTTTGCAACACCTTTGCGTCACGACAACCATCAAAGAACTGGGGTTCGGGAACACTCACCTTAGAATGCGAATCACAACCGACCATCAATGCAGCAATTGCACTTTTCAGGACCACCAACTCGCCCTAAATATCACCTTATTGACTGCATAACCTATCGACCGTCCCATTTAACAAAATAAGAGAGGTTTCTAGATGAGCCATTCCTGCCCGAAGTTCCTCTAATACGTTGAATATCGGAACGAGATCCTCAGAAAGGGATCACCCACCAACCTCTTTAAGCGGCCAAACCACTCAGTGAACGGCATCGCTGTCTCCACACAAACCTGCGCTCTGATATCAACTATCACAGGGGTAAAACCTCTATCAAGTAAATTCCCTCTGTGGGCTGCTCACAAGTATTTTTAGGTGAATGACACTCTTTGTGTTTCACTAAGAATTCTCGTATAGATGTTGTCTGCCCACGCCCCTTTACAAGCCCTACCGGGGTCGTTGCTGTACACTAACCATTACATCATTTTACTAAGAGGCATATGGCTTCAGGGGATGCCCAACACAACTGCTCTTAACGGCCCTTGGGGTTCCCACCTTTGGAAGAGGGGCCCCCTTCACAATAGACATGACCCTCCAACGATACCAATCCGTGGAACACGACCCTTCAACGCATCAATGATCCTTAGTCAGTCCGTGCCTCCTCACGAACAAACCCTAATGCGACCCGTCATGTCTATTCGTACCTCCTTGACGAACGTTGCTCATGGAGCCTTCCACGAACCATGCCTTCATCATCCCATGCCCTCAGGCATGTGACACCTACCATGAGCAAGGGAGTTCTTATCCTACCATTCCTAGGAAATGTACAGGAACTATAAGGAAATGAATAGAAAAGAGAGAGATATGTAATGAAAAATAAATAAAAGTATTAGTCGATTCTATTCCTTACTCCAATCCTTAAACCAAACACACCACTAGTGTGAAAGCCACATGTTTTACTCTATATTCTACCATTTTCCCAGTAATTTTATAACCCCTTGAAAAACATCCAATCACAATATAAATGTATTCACCCATGAAAGTAGAAAAAGGTTAATGATAATAATCGTGATCTCGGCGGGGAAAGCTCCCTCACATGGTTGTTGAAGGACAAGGGTAATACAACCCTTTCTCAGAGCGGCTTGTTGAAAGACATCGACAATAGAAGTGTCGGGCTCTGAATGAAGTTAAGCTGACGAGTGTAAAGTTGTGGGTCGTGGACCTCGAAGATCAACCTAATCTTATCCACCGCTTTTAGATCTCTCTATCACAACACATATTCCCAGTACAGGGAGGGAGATGGCATCTTACGATTGAGAAAAAGAGGGCGACTATTAGGATAAGACGCCCACTTTTTGCTTGAAAGCCTATTATGGTAGAAAATGTGCTTGATTCCTCCTAAAGTGGTGAAGTCACTCCCACTTCGACACCTTGCACTCCTCTACAATCTCAAGTCCCTAGAAATGATGTAGGGAGCTCGAAACTTCTATAGTGTACAACGCCAGGCTTGAGGAATGAACATGTGCCGACAAGAATAGCACTTAAATGGGTGCTGAGTGGGCTGGGAACTCATTATGCCTAACTTCAGTGACCCCGTATGTTGCCCAATACAGTTAAGCCAGGAGAAAGGTGGTAAAGCCAGCCATGAATTTCGAGGCTTGCTTTCCTAGATGCATAAAATGAATTTGAACGACTACTGTAAGTAAAACTCAAACTCATTCTTGGGTCCCCAATGATACTCGCCCTTGGCCATATGACGGTGATAGTATGAGAAATCCTCTGACCCTCAAACTAGAACATCACCCTTATTTGAGAATACCAACTCGACATCAGATACAAGACATCTTGTCTGGAAAGCAATGTCCTACAAAGTAAATGTCCTGGGGCCTTCGGAAAAATAAAAGTAGTTGAAAATGCGATTCTAGAAAGCTAGTAGGGACGCACAAATCCTAGGTTTGTCCCGCATCTCTATCGTTCAAAGAAAGACGAGATCATATTTTCCCAGCATTTGCCACTTTTGTCATTTATTTCCTTCCCAAGCTTCAAGCCATGACTCAAACCCTTACTTACTACCGATGATCAAGAAATATATTAGATTCGTGTCGCCATAGGATCCCCAAAATCTGCCTGATTAACTAGGATTGGTTCCTCCATCAATATATAACTAAAAGGTTCCTCTTGAGCGAATGTTATAGGAAGAAGCATGGGGCCGACAATTACTCTTCCCCGATCATGGTGCCAGATCCTATGTCATACACCGAGCTCAAGATGTCTTGTTTGGCGTACTCCGTGAAACTAGCGAACTTGTGATTGTCCTTTCCAATGGGCTTCATCGACAAGGAAAGCTTCTTGAGGGCCATGGCTGCAGACGGGTTTGTAGGGATTTTCATCGAAGTTAAGGAAGAAGGCATGAATTTGAAACGATGGGTGCGATATTCCATTTCTCTTCTTTTAAAAGAGGGATTACATGTTGACACATGAATTCAATTTTGAGCACATTCGGACTTCGCTCAAGGGAGTATGAAATTGGGCTTATAATAAGCAGAATAATGTTTAGCCGCATATGTGAAGTTATCTTTGGTATCGAAGAGAATCCGGGCACTCGACCAGATCGAGAGGACCAGAGTAACCGAGAGGATGAGACCACCTGGAGATAAAACCAGTAGATCGAGAACTCTTGCATTGGCAAATTGACGTATGACAGGCTACGACCTCTACCAAAAAAGTTTAGGACAATCTATTGAAGAGGTAAGGATACAAACTACTCGAAGGACCCAAGTTGCTGGATGACACAGGTTGCTCGAAGGCGCGAGCTGGTCGAGAACACGAACTAGTTGATGTCAAGTTGGTTGAGAGTATGGACAAATTGAGGACAACCGAAGAGACACTATCTAGAATACACACAATGATGACGGCCACGTTGATGATTAATGGACTCACAGTTATTGTAAGAAGGTCATTTCCTTAATTGCACCTTAAGAGCTATAATGTGTAACCGTTACGAGTCATTTAACATTCTTAGCATTAAGTGCCCATAGTAGTATAAATAGCCTTGTATTATACTTTCATGAAACATCATTACATCATCAAACATATAGTCAGCATTTCGGTTGACCTTGTCTTAGTTTTAGTTAGCAACCGCAACGAAGGTGACATTGGTGAACAGGTGAGTCTTCCTACTGATTCCGTTATTGCCTTACATCAACTAGTTATAGATGTTCATGCGTTCCCTCCTTTGACACTTCTCTTTCGAAACGTTCTCGTTCTCGCCGTTGGTGTCAGATGTATGCGCATTCCTTCCTTTGACAAAGCATTGAAACACCCCATCTTGTTTTCACTATTGATTTGGGAGTTCAACATCAATGTCGTTCAAAACATGATAGTATCATATTATTCGCGTAGGAAACGGATCACGCCTGAAATATTTGGCAATAAGACTCACGGGGATTTGTAGATGTGGTCGCCAGTAAGTAATTGAAGAATTTGATTGAATACAAACAGTTTTTACATGAAGTAAAGAAAGCTTACAGCCATAAAAGTAAAAATAAGGACGGTGGTAAGATCGTAAACTGGCTACAGTGCTCCGTAGACTTGGGGCGTCGTCGTAGACTCGATGGCAGAGCGTTGTAGACTTGTGCTCCTGGACTTAGCTGCTGGACTTGATGGATTGGATGCGGTCGGGCGCTGAGGCGGACGAGGACACCAAGGCTATGATGGCTGACCCTGGCGGTGGCGTCGGAGGCGGAGATGTGTACCGGAACTACGATAGCTCATCCTGGCGTTGGCGTCGAAGGCGGAGGTGTGTACCGGGACTACGATGGCTCGTCCTAGCGTTGGAGTCGAAGGCGGAGGTGTGTACCGGGACTACGGTGGCTCGTCCTAGCGTTGGAGTCGAAGGCGGAGGTCTGTACCGGGACTACGGTGGCTCGTCCTGGCGTTGGAGTCGAAGGCGGAGATTTGTTGCCAGAGCTACGGTTGCTCACTCTGACGGTAGAAGGAAGACCAATGAAACTTTAAGAGTTTCGCCCAGGTCGGGGAATCTTAACAACTAACAACTAAGGGGTGACGAGCAAGATAAGCTTCTGTTGGTTGATCGTAATTTTCTCTGAGGGAGATCCTCTCCCTTTTATACCCGGTCTGTTACGACCTTCTGAAGATTTTCCAGACTCGATTCACCCCAAGAATCTTGGAGCTAACTGACTTCCACTCGTTTGATCGTGGATCGTAAACTCCTCTGACTTCGGGTTTAATTGGTCGTCTTTTAAGACGTGTGTTGATATATGCGTGGGTAACAAGTCCCATTTATCTCGGGGTTGTGGAACCGTTTTCCTTTGACACGTGTCTTTTGTAGGCACAGGTCTATAGACTTTGTATCATTTGTAGGCGCAAGTCTGTAGACTTTGTGTCCCTTGGAAGCGCAGGCTTGTAGACTTCCCTTGACTACAAGATTATTACCCCGCCTCTGTAGACTTCCTTTGCCATGTAGTCCATGTAGACTGTGGGCGCAAACCTGATGTGTTTAACTTAGCTATAGGCCTCAATAGGCCTTTACAGGCTTTGTCAGAATTACCCAAGATTTTCTATCGTGTCAACACATACATCTCTTTTTGCTATTGAGAACTTGACGCCTTTTTCACCCCATTCACCTTTCCGTCGAGACTCCGGCCAAGAGCATATCATTTACCTTTGTTGATTTTGTCGACAAATCGATTGATGACCATATTTACTCGATCAACTTGAACCTTTGCGTTCATTGTCAAATATTATCCAGAATTGCCGGCGGATATCAATGACAACACCCGCACGCGTAAAGTGAGAATGCGAATACCTAGATGCCATTTCCATATAGAAAGAAAACCTTGATACTAACTTTTTATTAATCTAAAATTCATTTTTGTAAAGTTGATTTTAATACTATTAGTTTCAGTAGTAAAACTATACTTCAGTAGATATTAACAAAGAAATCAATTGGATTTATGATAGGGTGAGGAGTGTCCTAAAAGAATCCATTCCATGCATCATCCAGTAACAGGTGAATATTCTATAAAATAAAATAAATTAATGTTGTATTTATTTTGTCTTAATTCACATTTATCAATGGTTCCAAACCTGGAAGGAGAGTGAGAAACAGAGACGCAGCCAACACAGTGGAAAAGAATCCACGATTTGATTCTCCATCCCTCCGTCATGGATCGCCACCCTCCCTCTGCCGCCGTCCCACTCCCATTGCTTGCATTTGTCCTCTTCCTGTCCTTTGCCTGCCTCGTCTCCCCCGCTTCTGACTACATCACCACTCTTGTTTACAGAGGCTGTGCCACCCAGTCCTTCGTTGATCCCTCCGGTGTCTATTCCCAGGCCCTCTCTGCCCTCTTTGCCTCCCTCGTCTCCCAGTCTACAAAGTCCAGGTTCTACCAGACCTCTTCCGGCACCACCCTGACCTCCATCACCGGCCTCTTCCAATGCCGGGGGGATTTGTCCCCTTACGACTGCTACAACTGTGTTAGCAGGCTTCCTGTCCTGTCTGGCAAGCTCTGTGGCCGCACCATAGCCTCTCGTGTCCAGCTCTACGGCTGCTACATGCTTTACCAAGTGGCCGGGTTTCCCGACGTTTCCGGGATGGAGATGCTGTACAAGACCTGCGGTGGGAGCAACGTCGTAGGAACTGGGTTCGAGGAGAGGAGAGACACCGCCTTCTCTGTGCTCGAGAGTGGGATTGTGACCGGACACGGTTTCTATGCAGGGAGCTACGAGTCGGTTTACGTGCTGGGCCAGTGCGAGGGCGACGTCGGGGACAGTGATTGTGGAGAGTGCGTGAAGAGTGCCGTTCAGAAGGCTCAGGTCGAGTGCGGGAGTGCCATTAATGGGCAGGTCTATCTGCAAAAGTGTTTTGTTAGCTACAGTTATTACCCCGATGGAGTCCCACAGCGGCAGACCTCCTTGTCATCCTCTACACCATCATCAGAATCTTCCCACGGAGGTGGAAGTATGGGTAAGTTTGATTTGTGGGGCTGGTTAAACTTATTGGTCCGGGATGAGTAGTGTGTCCCGCGACGAGGAAATTGTCCTCAGATTTGATTGATTATGTGTAGTATTAGAAAGCATTGTTGCTTTAGGGTGTGTAGTTGGGATGATTGATTGAGGAGTGCGGATTCGGGTGGGCATGGCAGGGTCAGGGTCGAACACAGCGAAAACGGCTGCAATCATGTTAGGCGGAGCAGCTGGGGTTGGATTCCTGGTGATTTGCTTGTTGTTCGCCAAGGGATTGTTGAAGAAAAGAGATGGTAATTTTTACGATACTCAGTCCCACCTGAGGAGCTCCGATTGGTTCATGTCAACTTGTTGCTCTAAACAAGGAATGTTGAGCTTTGCAGATTTTTGAGAAGGAGATGGTGGGGGTGCCGAAGAGAGCCCTGCTGTTGTGTTGTTCCTGGTGCTGGTACAGATTCATTCCCTGATTAAGAAATCAGAAATATGGCCGTGTAGCCGTAGAGGCGGTAGGACGAGTTAGGGTGCGTAGTAGTAATCCTAGGTTGATAAAAGACAGTAGTGAATGACTGCTGTTAAAAGTATGAATGCAAATGCAGTTGGTCATAGAAAGGATGTTAGTCATAGAAAGGAAGCCACTGCAAGGCAAAAGGCTAACGTCCGCAGGGGACGTCCCTCGATTAGGACAATTTGTTATTACTATAATTGTACTAATAAAAATTAATACATATATAAATGCTGTATTAGTATATGGTTTATATATTATACTAATTTTTTTTAATATAATTGTAGTAATTACAAATGTACTAATTTCTACAAAACTTTTACTGTGCCCGTTTGTACAAATTTTACGTTTGTACATTATACTAATTTTTATTATTCCATTTGTAATAATTACAAACTGTACTAATTTCGTTCGTACATTTCCCGAAAACCCTAATTTAATACTAATTTGTACAAACGAAATTAGTACAGTTTGTAATTAATATAAATGTAATAATAAAAATTAGTATAAGTACATACAACGTTTATACATTGTATAAATCGGCATAGTAAAAGTTTTATACACATTAGTACATTTATAATTACAACAATTGTACTAAAAAAATTAATACAATGTGTACTAATACAATGTTTGTATATTATATTAATTTTTATTAGTATAATTATAATAATAACAAACTGTACTAATTTAATAATTTAATATGTTCATTATACTAATTTAGGGGAAAATTAGTACAATTGGGGACGTCCCCTCACGGACGTTAGGTGCGTCCCACTGCAAGTGGTCCTTCTTGACTGGTTGTTTCCTGGGGCGTTGCCACGTGTCTCTGTTGCACCTTTTTTTTACTATGGGGATTTACAATTCGATTATTGTTACATATTTATTCTAGTCCATAAACATTTTTAAATATCCGATTTCCCAGAATTGTAAATTTATTAAACCAGCAATCTGCAATATCGAAATGTAATCAAGAACTTCGAGATTCTCAAAAGACTCCCCCCGTTTTTTATCGTTTTGGTGGAGTGAGCATGCTTTATTCCTGCACGCAGAGGCAGAGGGGCACATGCACTATGCGCTTTTGATCTTTTCGATTCTCTTTGGAATTTGTTAACCTTGACTAGTTTGACTTCCTTCCTACATCCCCACCCTTTTTTCTTTTCTCTTTTGATAAGTTGGATAACTTGGTAGTCTTATTTAACAATTTTATTATTATTTATTTTTTAAAATCAACTTCCAAAATTTTAATCACAATACGAGAAGGATTGAACATGTATAAATTTTCTTCGCCCAAAACTCGTCGATCTTATTTGTCCTCTGGTCTTGTTGTTGACAGGAGTTCCGGTCAGAGAACACGATGTAAAAGGAAGAATGAAATTTCGGTCCAATCCTCAACTTTAATGTCCGGAAATTTTTTTTTTGGGGACCATTCGAGAGGTGCGTATTTAAAAAGCAAAAGAAATCCTTAAATTTTAAACGTTTTTCTAATTATATCTAGGATTTTTTAAAAAAATTACTTTAACATGTCTTTGAGGTTAAAAAATTATTATTTACAAGTAGTCCGATTACTGTAAGCCGAAGCAGATCAACAAAATCAACCATTTTTTTTTTTATTCTTGAATTTGGATTATGACAGAAAAATTTAAACAAACAAGAATAACAACCATAAGCGAAGGAAGACGACTCCAAGTTGTAATGAACATATTATTTCAAGATGTATACATAAATAAGTACATCACGGTGATAACTCAAGAAACTTTGACTTATTTACCTCCCGCACGAAGTTTGCTGGGGACATTTATTCCTTATACATATACACCTCCGATCGCAGTCGAAGCATGCGCTGAATTTATTTATTTAGAGCAGCTAGTAAGGACTTCTCCCGCCGTACACAATCAAGAAAACAATCATCCCTCGATCTCATTTGCGTGACGTGATTCGTGACTTACTTTACCCAATCGTAACAGCCGGACAGTTGGATGCTCCAGTAACAAATATTGCACATGTAGCTGTTTACACAATAAAGTTATTTTGGGCTTCAATGATGGCAAGTCCCATCATTGCGGTATGGTCGAAGGAGCGCTCGGTCGAAGTTCAAGGACGTCGAAGAAAGACATATCGAAATAGATCTTGTCGAAGTAGCATGTGTCGAACTACGGACAAGACGAAGGTCGATCAAGACGCTGTTGAAGTACGTACAAGACGAAGGTCGACCGAGACGCTGTCGAAGGAAGTGAATCTCGAAGAACGAGTCCCAGTTGAGGTTTGAAGACTTAACCATTTTTCGGTGGAAACTTCATCAGGACTTGGTAGAAGTAAATAGTATGCAGCTAGTGTAAATAAAATATGTCTAAAATGTGTGTAGTAGTTACTTTGGCAGTTGCGTTAGCGGCATTATTTAACAGTTATCTTTTAGATATGATTTTAGTTCTAGAATAAATATGCGGTCACTCTTTGTAATAACAATACCACAATCATTCAAAGACCCCGAAGGGCTGCTTGCTTGTCTTTTTGTATTTTGCTCTATAGAAATGGAAGTAAGTGTTCTTGTGTTCTTATTTTTGTGCTTTACATTACAGTTTTTCTAAAAGCCTTGGCGACCACATTTCATAAATATTGTATTAGTCTCTAACAATTCCCGACCGGTTTAGTCGGCCCATTCATGTTCTAGACGCAAACACATTTTTGGCGACCATAGTGGGAGTCGAAAACGAGTTTCGTATGAAAATGCGCCAAGCACGCAGAGCTTAGCGAGAATGACTGCGAATCGTAGTGATTCTAAAACAAAAACACTGTGGGTGATCAAACCAACCTTGTTAGTGAATCCCAGGATGGGCAACATAATGCTCAGGAAAACCTGCAAGATCCGCCTCTTTTGCGATCCGATCGTCGAAATTCTCTAGGAACCATCAATATTAATGCGCTTCTAAGAATGCAAATGCAGATCTAGGAAAATTTGTTGAATATGTAGAGACAAGTCTAGGGCTTGATTGAGAAAATTGATGAATATTCTCCAGCTACTTTGGTTAGAAGGATGTCAATTTTAGAAGGCAAGCGCAGAGTTGGTTTTGATCCGAATTTGTATCAAGAAAATTTTCAATCAGACGATGAGTATCATGCTGGAATGAGTAGGCCTAGGGCCCCATAGGACATTATAGGACCCTATACTCCAGTTTCGCGTGGTCATCATTTGGAACAAAACTTTGACGGAGACAATGAGAGCGAATATAAACTAACTGCTTATGCGCCGCCTCATCGTCGATGAGAGAGTTTTTACACTCGATCGGCGGTCGAAGATCCCGAAAGAATTCCCCTTGCAGATGCCCCCATGCGAAGGAACCTTCTCGAAGAAGTTCCTAGGGAACGTCCCGCTAATGATGGGGAAGGCAAACTTTCAATTGGGAAAGACCTCAACTAGAGAGAGATAGGCCTTTCGAGAGAAATGTTCCTATAGCTCCTGCAATGCAACCCAACCCAGCCGATTTTAGGGACCTTGTTACTCGGTTGTGGAGCAGATGGTTCCCGATGTAGTTCGGAGGGAAGAGGTGAACTTTTACTGGACACCTTATCTAGATTACATCTACAGGGATTATGCTTATCCAAGAGGATACAAAATTCCGGACTTTACTAGATTTTCTAGCGAGGATGATATGACACCGATAGAAAACGTGGCTCGATTCACTCACCAGACTAGAGAGGCTTCCAATAATGATTTTTGGAAACTTCGGCTATTCCCAAACTCTTTGACCGGTTTGACATTCAATTGGTACATTCACTTGCCTAGAAAATCGATCCAGAATTGGTAAGAGATGCAAAAGCAGTTCATGCAGGCATTTGCTACGTTGGATGCAACCACCACTATAGCCGAATTAATTCGAATGAAGAAGCAACCTGGAGAGTTAGCGGCGACATTCTTACAACAGTTTCGGAAGGCTCGGCGTAGATGCAAGAATTCTGTTACCGAGGAAGAAGTTGTTGAAATAACACAGGATGTTCTGGATATTCGTATTCGGAAAAAGATCCAAGGAGAAAGGTTGAGAGATTTATTCGATCTTGCCCAAAGAGTTACTAAGAACAAAAGCCTTTTGAGAGAAGAATTGAAGGGTCAATCGACTAAGTCAGCATATCAGGTCGAAACTTCCCGGACTGAAGTAGACATGGCTGAATTCATCAACGGAGAATCAAATGTCTGTGATGTTCTGGCCAAGAAAAATTTCATAGGTAAGGCTTCCCAAAAGTCGAATGAAGAGCACAAATATTCATTTGATGTAGATAAAGCTGATGAAATATTTGACTGGCTCAAAGATCGGGGTCGAATTAAGCTCAAACCCGGACATTGACTGGCTCAAACTGATAAAGAAAAGAAGAAGATCTATTGCATGTGGCGTGGGTATTTCACACACGCAACTCGTGATTGCTTAACTTTTAGGAATCTCATTCAAGACTTGATTGAGTCTAAAGTTCTCTGTTTTAAAGAATCTGATGAACCTGCTTCCGTCGACAACAAACCTTTCGCTAATTGTGAGGTACATACATTCGAGTAAATGTAATTAATGTTGTCGATTCTGCCTTACAGGGATCGCGTATCTCAAGTGAAACCTATGTGGCTAATAATCCGTTCAAACGATTTCTGAAGAATGGTGTTGTCTCATGCCCTGTTCCAACTTCGAAGCTCGGGAATGAAATATGTTGGTGGCACATGGATGATACCTATCCCACGAATATGTGTTTTGATTTTAAGAAGTTTCTCCAATCTCACCAAGCTGAGGGGTGGTTTGATCTTATTTCGGTTGAGAAAGCTGCTATGGGGATCAATCGCAGAGGACCCCCAAAGGCTACTGATAGGCGCTTCCTTTCTAGGCCTGTACAAAAATGGTTCGACATGGGAAGAATGGTCGCAAAAAGGCAGAGTTCTGTCAAACCACAAAAGGGAGCCACCCCTATTACTGCTGATAGCGTGATGATTACTCCTGCTCCTGCTACTAGTGACTCTGTATCAACTGAAAAAGGTAGCGATCTTTCTAAGATATCCGAGGGTTAGGCTAGCAGTGCTGCTAAGTCTGCTTCCCGAGACGTTAAGGATAGATTGGGACCCGCTCCTAGACTCGATGCGCGAGTGTTCAAAGATGAACCACCTATTGCTCAATTCTTGAAGGCTGATGGCGTGTGCAACAGATGGCGCCCCATTCTCATGCACAGAATCTTGATTTCACAATTTTGCAATATGTGTTCCTACAACTATTTTCAGAAGTTGATTATCATGTCTTCTGCCAACATGTACGAGATCACGCGCATAAAGACGCCGTAGCTAGGTATGGGCGATATTAACCAGATATTTTATGTTATTACTGTTGATAATGTGATTTCTCCTGTAGAAGGATATGATCCTCATTTGATGCAACACATCCAGGTATATCCTGATTTTAAGGCATATAAACTTAGATCTCCCATCGATGATAGTTGGTAACAGGTGAACAAACAGGGGTCTAATACTTCTCGAAGTAACAAGAGAAGGAAAGAAAGAGGCCGTAGGCATGCGGAGGAGAAAAAGATGAAGTTGGATCGAGAGGCTAATGTTGCCTGTCGGGTTGACACGAAGATACTTGCTGTTGATACAACACCCCGTAGATCAACGATTCGATTCGACCCTTCTATTCCCCTGGGGGATGATGAGTTCGATGACTCGGATTATAATCCTATTAAGGATGGTTTGCCAAGTCCGAACGTCGACCCCGTTGAGTGCAATATGATAATGCTTTCTTCAGAATTCGCGGACAAAAGAGCAAATCTACAGGATACAGGTAACCCTAGATCTTTGACTTCGCAAGATGTTCGTTGATCTATGGGCTTTCCTGTTCGTTGGATTTCAAAACCCACTGCTTCCATGCAGTATGATATGCATTCTTTAAATATTGAGGCATATTTCAATTACATTCAACTCAAGAAAGTCTTGATCGACAATGGGGCCACAGTTAATGTGCTCCCTCTAAGTACATTCAATTTTCTTGGTTTGAGTCGAGATGACCTACAAACCACAGACGTTACTATAAGCGACTTCAATGGTCTAATGTCTAAGAGTATAGGCGCAATCCCGATTCGATTAAATGCGAGGCACTTGGTCAGGAATACTGCCTTTTCTGTCATCGATGTTGCGACTACTTTTAATGCTCCGCTAGGGAGAGATTGGTCGCATAAAGCTGCTGCTATTCCTTCTACTCTTCATCGAGAATTGATTCTTTGGTTAGAGTCAGAGGTAGAAGTCATTTTGGCTGAATCGATCCCTATTTCAAATATTAACATAGTTGAAATCTTTGTACGAGAGGTTGTTGGAACCGTTAAAGATCTCAGTTTGGAGAAGAGGCATGACCTTAGGGACCCAAATGTCGGTCCACTCGGTGAGTCATCTGGGACATTCGATTACCTCGTCGCATATGGCGGTCCCCCTCACCCGATTGTTGATACCTCTACTGGTTGGGATTCTAATCTGGTCCATGAAGAAGTCGAAGCTACTGCTCAAGCTCGGCATGAGAAAAAGTTAGTCGAAAGTCTTAAGGAAATAAAAGCAGCATTTGGCCTCGATGATGATGGAGGAGACATTGATGTTGTAGAAGGAAATGAAGTTGCTGACCAGGACTTGGAACCCAACAGACTCCTCCGGGGAGAAAACGATTCTTGATAATGTCGAGGAAGACGTAGTCGCTGATGTTATGGAGTGACTACGGAACTTCTACCTAACTTAGGTTCTTCCGAAGCCTCGATGATGATGGAGAAGACATTGATCTTGCAGAAGGAAATGTAGTTGCTGACCAGGACTTGGAGCCTGACAGACTCCTCCGGGGAGAAAACGATTCTTGATAACGTCGAGGAAGACGTAGTCGCTGATGTTATGGAGCGACTACGGGACTTCTATCTAACTTAGGTTCTTCCGAAGATTGACAATCGCTAATGACTCCATGTGATGCTCTTAAAACGGTGAACATAGGAACATAACAATTTCCTAGACCAACCTTCATTAGTAGTATGATCGACGAAAGTTTTCTTGGTTCGATCTTGCAGACACTACATGAATTTAAAGATTATTTCGCTTGGGATTATACTGAAATGCAAGGACTGGATAAAGGTTAGTGGAACATAAACTTCCAACAAACCCCAACATAAAAGTGGTCAAGCAAACACCACGACATATTCCAGCTCAGTATAGCCAAAGTGTGTACGACGAAGTAAACAAACTCTTCAACGTGGGATATATTCAAACTTCTAGGTATACTGATCGGATATCATCGATTGTACCTGTGAAGAAGAAAAATAGTAAAGTGAGAGTAATTCTCTTAGATTCTCTAAGGTCATTTCTAGGACATATAAAATGACTTCCTTCATCAGCGATTTGCTACTCAAGCCGAGCAACGTGTGCTTCGCCAAGAGTCATACCGCGTTTGAATCTTCCGGCCATTGATAACCGTGGATTGTACAACAACGTGCGCTTTGTAACAACCTTGTGCTCTGATACCAAAATGATGCGGGGACGGCAAGGAATAGATTATTCCAATACCAAAACGATGGGGACATCACTGTGGGTGCGGAATGGAGTGACGTGAGAATGGTCGGAAGCGTAGAAGATGAAACGGGATGGCTGAATGGCTGGGTATGAAGGATAGGTTGAGATTAACCTCCACGGATACAGATATACCACCGTGAAAGAAGACTCGGATAGAACTCGCCTGTCGCACGGATATAGACACACCACCGTGAACAAGAACGAGGGCGAGGAACAACACGGAGGATACCGGTACACCACCACCGGTTGATACACTCTACTCAATCTGCACTTGGAATCCACCAAATGAAGAACGAGGTTGAAAGAGAATCCACTCCTTTGGATAGAAAGACAAAAGTCTAATCTGGATATAAAAAAGTCTGAATAATCTGCTCTTCCCAACTCTTACATTGCAAGGGCTTATAGAAGCTGCCCATAGCAAAGACAATAAAGGAAACGAAATAAAAGATCAGGAAAATAAATGATAGGATTAGAAAATGAGGAAAGAAAATATATTATTTTCTCTTGACAAGATCTTAAAGGATAATGGAGCTGGGTAGTGGAGCAGGCGCGACTCTTGTAGTGCAAGTTGTTAGACCGAGCCGTCCGATCGTAACCATCCTTTGGGCTGCTCGTCGCCTGGTTGCCTTTCGTCGCTTGAGAGACGTGTCGCTCGGTGCTCCTCGTCACCTCGGTTACTCGATGATCAGCAAGTTGAGACCTTCAGTAAACGACGTTAGTTGAGGTGTTTGCGTAGTGACAGCCGTCCTTATATCACTATGAAAAAGGGAATCAGATGCATTTGATACGTGGGGAAGTTTATTATTGATAGTTACTTGGCAATTTTTCTTTCGCACTTTTATTTTGAGAACACTTTCCTTTATTATATGCTTGACATCGATTGAGTGCTGAAAATGACGTTAAAAGTATTTTGTTGGTGCAATTCTCTGACGGATCGACCATTGCTTGCCTTGCAATTTTAGTTAGGTAAAGTAGGAATTATTTTTGTTGCGTTAACGACGCTCATCATGCAACGAAACTTGTGGAATGATTCCGTGATATTATAATGAGTCATATACCGTGAAAAGAAAATGTACACGCATATGCCCATGAAACTTTATCATCCACACTCAGTTTAACAGATAGAGAGGCCATCATCCGATTATGTGAAGCATGGTGTCTATCACCGTTCTTTGAGGAGGATGAAGAGGATGAAGTCAATTTCCTATCTATCTATAACAAAGAGGATCGATATTAAAGATAATCGCGCATAATGTTCTTGAACACTTAAAGTTGCCCAACAATCCCAAAAGTAGGTAGATGTTAAGGTACAAGCTCATCTATTCATAGATGTTAAAAATATTGTATATCGTCAAACATTCGAAGGAGTTTTGTAACAATGTCTGGGAGAAGAGAAAGCAGCTATGATGACATAAGAAGCACATTCTAAAGTTTGTGGAGCTCATTAATCTTATCCAAAATTTTAGTTCCAGTAAAAGAGAATGAGTTTCTAATGGCTGACGATTGTGAAAGATTGTATGCAATATATATAGAAGTTGGTGTATGTTGGTGAATTAGTATAATGGATTTTTTCGAATGTTTACTACAAATAAAACCCAAGAGCGGAAGGCTAGGTTCCTCTAGGTTATAGAACCCTTGTACACAACAGACCCCAAAGTGAACTGCTTAAGGAGCGAACGATCAGCCGAAGTCTGATCTAGATTGTGATTATGCAGCTCTAAGAACGTTTCCACAATAGCACAAGGTTGATGCTTCTACTGTCAAAGTACTATAAATCTAATCAGCCTGAGCGTGATCAACAGGGTCTACTGCTACAAGATCGAAAAGATACTTGTAATAGCAGGAGATTGTCGTTGAACCTTCTAGGTTTTTGCACTATCGAAAGATGATCTTCGATAACTTTAGAGGTTGCTATAGCCTTAGAGTTTGATGCAAGATCTTTGGAGTTTTCGCTCAGACATTTGTGTTGTTGATGCGAGTTGGATCGAGCAAGGCCAAGTCGGGAACGTTAAAATTGGAAACATCTTGAGAAGAGCAACAGAGCTAGAGACAACATTCACGACAATGAAGTGGTCGTATAGTTAACTCGAGAAATAGGAGTCCGTCTCGAGATTGAGAAGGTAGAAGTTCATCTCGAGTTCAAGAAGACGGGGTTCGTCTTGAGATCTAGTGCGTCTTGCTCAAGGGAAACTAGAGGCAAAGGAAACTCAAGATCGCTCTAAGCCGGGACTTGCGTGAAAGAAGGCCTGCCAATATGAGGCCTAGTTTCTTTAATTAATAATTTTTGACATGTTTTTAATTAGTGTTTTTTCTTTCTATTTCGGGCCAAATTGGGAGCTAGGTTTAGCCCATTTCTGATTCTCTATAAATAGGACTCATGTGTTTAGGGTTAAAGAAAACCTTTTGAAGAATGTTTCCTAAATTTGGCAGTCGTAAAGGTCTCTCTTGAACTTTGCGCCACTTCATTTATCGTTTGGTGAATTTTCAAGTGTTGAGAGACATTTGAGGATGGAAAAGATCAAACTCGAGACATCGAGAGTTCGTGTCAAGATCAAACTCGTGATTTAGTTCGAAATTTGTTGAGTCGGGTCGAGGACTCCTTCTCCTTCCCCCAGATTGTATCCATTGGGCAAATATCTGATATTCGAAAGTTGTTGATGTTATTTGAAGAAGGAAAAGAGTAGGCATCGACTATGTCCTCTCAAGTTAGGGCAGTTTTACGAGAGCTTGAGGATGTGTTTCTCGAGGAAATGCCTGGAGGACATCCTCCTTTGAGGGCCAAACAACATCAGATCGAGCTCATTCCTGGAGAGCCACTACCCAATAGACCTTCATATCGATGCAATCCCGACGAGGCGAGGGAACTGCAGTGACAAGTCAATGAACTCTTCGAACGAGGCTTTGTTTTAGAGAGCCTCAGCCCTTGCTCCGTCCCTGCCATCTTAGTTCCCAAGAAGGATGGTTCATGGCGAATGAGTACCGATAGCCGAGCAATGAATAAGATCACCATCAAGTATCGATTTGCCCTTCCTCAACTTGATGATATGCTCGATGAGTTGCATGGGTTGACAGTATTCTCGAAGGTGGACTTACAAAGTAGCTATCACCAGATTTTGATAAAGGAATGAGACGAGTGGAAGACGACATTCAGAACCAAATTCAGTTTGTACGAGTCGATGGTTATATCGTTTGGTCTCTCGAATTTGCCGAGTACCTTCATGCAATTGATGAACCAGACATTTCGTCCTTTCATCGACAAATTCGTGGTTGTTTAAGATGATATTCTTGTATATAGCCATAGTGAGGATGAACACGTTGAACACCTTAGACAGTTGCTCGAGAAGTTGATTGTGCAACATCTATTCGGGAACGGCAAAAAGTGCGAGTTCTTGACTTTCAAACTTGTCTTTCTAGGGAACGTCATCTCGAGAAAAGATATTTAGGTGGATGAGAGTAAGGTTGCTGATGTTCGAGATTCGCCTACTCTTAGGATAGCACATGATGTCCATAGTTTTCACAGCCTAGCGTCGTTCTACCGGAGATTCATCAAGGACATCGGTTCAATCGCAACCCCAATGACAGAGTGTTTGAAGGGGACGTCCTTCGAGTAGACTTCCACGGCTCATTTGAGTTTCGAGTTGCTCAAGAGTCGTTTGTGCGAAGCGCTTGTATTGGCACTCCCCGACTTCGAGATGGTGCTTGAAGTCGAGTGTGACACCTCCAGAGTAGGAATCGGCGGCGTACTATTGTAAGAGGGGTCGACCAATCTCATATTTCAGTGAGAAGTTAAATGGTTCTCGACTGAATTACTAGACCTTTGATAAGGAGTTTTATGCCATCATTCCTACACACCTGACATGGAGTCACTATTTGATGCCCAAGGAGTTCGTTCTTCATACCGATGCAAGAAAGTCAACTATTATGTCCAGGAGAGAATCGAGGTTGATCGGATTCGAGATGTTAAAGGAGTTGTACTCGAGTGATGCAAACTTATGAGAGGTGTATAAGGAATATCTCGAGAAGCCTTGTGAGCATTATCATCTGTCTAACAGATTTCTATTTCAAAGAGTTAAGTTATACATTCCTCGAAGTTCCACTCGAGAGCATCCTTTTTTACATGTGTGTGGAGGAGGACTCGCTAGACACTTGGTAGACGAGAAAACTCTCAAGATGCTTCAGGAACATTTTTACTAGTCTCAAATGGCTAAGGACATACAAAAATGGCTAAGGACATTTCATCGTCGTTCGTAGTCTTTCCCGTTTTTGTGGTAGTAGCGCATCAATTGTGTCTGTTCATTTGCTTTTATGTTAAGGTTTATGCTGAATGCTTAGTGAGATAACCGTTTACGTAGAAAGTAAATGAGACTCTGAAGGTTTGCAGGGGTTTAGCGATAGCGTACGTCCACGTTTTTCTCTCATAGGATAAAATTCACTATTGAAGACTTATAGTTAATACAATACTGACAGAAGGTATAACACACTCCTACAGACGATAATGTAGATAACCCTTCTCCTACAGAGAATGCACCAACAGAAGGTACCAGGACACTTATGTAGTGAGGAAAAGGATGTAGATAGCCCATCGACTTTTCTTCTCTTAATAACCCGATGGGTTGTGATCATTAGCCCTTTAGGTCATGCACACAGACTTGTAACTAATTTGAAAGATACTATGATTGAGGTTTTACACTGAAGACACTCACTAACTCCGCAAGTCCCGTGGTTGGGGTTCTGCAGAACGGGGCAAGTCCATGCAAGCACGTAGCGGCACTACGCAGGCAGACAGCCCTTCTGTCCAAGGGTGGATTTTCCCTCCGACGGTTCCACAACCTGCTTGGCTCCTCACTAAGATTTCAAGAAGCAGACAACACCCGTAAGGCTTCTCCCAAGCTTGCAGCCGATACTTCCCATCTGTAGAAACACCAATGTAAGTGCATCATCGTGATCCTTCCAGACGCGAGCCTTCTTTTACTCACTGCCCTGATACGTATACAACTAACTTCTCCTTATGCCGAATGCACGTCCGTCACACCACAGTGCAGCCAGAACCTTCGCAACATCACTCATGGCCGACAAAGCTTACACCCTGACATTGGCTTTCTGCAAACATGAGCAAACCGGTAACAAAACAAACGATACCTGTACCTCACCAGATTCATCTAGATACGACCCTTCTTATGCACACCGCCCTAGCACAAACACATCCTGACTTCCCCCTAAGCTTGATACACATCGGCCACACCACAGTACAACCAGATCCTTCGAGACATCACTCACGTCCGATCCAGCTTGTACCCCAGCAACCAGCCTTCTACAACCGAATGCTCAACCTCAAAGTGATCGAAAGCTCACAAGTCTCTCAGGCTAGAATGTCATATACACTTAGATACAATCCCTTTGTTTACTAACTTTCAAGTAATCTTATCTTATACAAAACAAAATTTTTTCCGAAGGTACAATTGCTGATGGAAGACTCTGCAAATTATGGAAATAAATTGTCAACTACATAATAGGTTTCCTCATTGTCAAAGATGCTTCGTATCACTTAAGGATAGGGCTTGCAGAAGATTCATACAAATATCTTCCGTCAGGCTTCTAGAGATTGAAATAAACTAATCTTACTTACCATAAATAGTTGGCAGACTCCAATATACAGATATATGTGAGTTGCGTCCATATTCAGATAGCTCGTTCTTTGCCATTATTCGCAATGAATCTGGACGTGCTTGGATGTACGAGAAAATGTGTATGACTGTTGGATAGTTCCAAGTCGATCTGCAGAACCTTAAATCGATACTTTCCATATTAGGAGTGATTTGTTCCCTTTAAAGACAATATATCAATCCATTTGAAAATAAATCGTCAATCAAAATGATTGTAAACCATTTGATTTACGTAATATACCAAGAATATATTTAATTAATTAGATGACTAATTACATCATTTGTGTTAATGATTAGATGACAAAAGGTACGCACCATATTGTCCCTGTAGGTTATCATTCTGAGTAGTAGTAGAAACTTTCTTTCTATACGTCATAAGTTTACTTTCACTATGTCATCATCAAAACCATACTAACAATGTGTCTCATTATAGTATTACCAATAATGGTTGGAACTTCTCTAATAAGACGATATATAAATATTGAGTAATTTGGCTTTACGTAGTATAACTCATGCATGTATAATGTGGTTGAAAACGACTTGGTAGATGTGATATGCAATCTCTTGAAGAAAGTGGATGACAAGGTTCAAAATGATTTGCACGAACAAGTCGAGGAAGCTCTATGGCATACTGTGCAACAAATAGAACTGTAGCTCGGACGACACTATTCCGTATTAATATATAGTGTGAAAATACCCCCACTATGAGCCACACATGGGGGTAATGTGTGCGACTACGCCTATAGGAGTGGGATGTTCTATATGAAAGATATTAGCTAACCAAACGTCTGAATGTTAGTATTATTAAGCAAGGATGTCCAAGTCGTTATGTAGAAAATTACGACCACATTCTTTCTAGTTCGGTGACCTCATCATAGCAGTAAAAGGCCCATTATCATCACACATAAGGCCATAAGCAAATTCACATCCAACTGTCATATGTTGTCCAAGATTTTTTACATAAATGCGCATACAAGATAGTTGATCGAGATGGATTAAGCATAGTAATATGGAAATTCCTAAAATGATGGATAATGCTCCATGTAATATGAGCATAAACTGCACGATATCTTTGAAAAGGAAATCATTCATGTAATACTCATTGCATGCACGGTTATAAACTGCAAGTAGTTTAAAGAAAACGGAAATAATATTCATTGATATAATAATTTCCTATATAATTAAAGAGAAAAAAAAGCATATTTTGAAGCATAAGCAAACTAGATAAGAACCAAAATGTGTTATCTCCATGCGCATGCTTTCGATCAGCCCGTGAAGCTTCCCTTTGGAAGAATATCATCATCATCAACAACTATTTTGTCCCCCTTCAAAGTAAACATAGGTTCCTTCAGGCTCTCAACTTCCGCAGCTATCTTGATTGCCTCAACTTTGGTTTTCTTGAAAGAGTCTTCCCGATCTACCATGACTTTATTGCAATCTAACGATTGTCATTGAAGTTCTTCAATCCTAGTATCATCATCAGTAAGTTGGCCTTATTGGGTTATCCTCTTAGCTGTTATGGCTTTTTGTTTATTTATGGTGTCGACAACACGACCTCTAACCAATGCGACCTTCTTAACACGTAACGTGGTCGTCATCATTCCAAAAGTAATAGTCTCCAATTTTGAGTATCACACGAAGCTCTTCATGTACTTCCTGACTAACGAGCGGATTTTAGTCAAATCTAAACGCTCTTTTTTGTCGATGATACTAACGACATTTTTGATCTCTTCGTCGGTAGCGAATACCAGTTGTAAACTTTTCTAAACCAATGAAGCTACAACGTCAAGGCAAAAAGACAAAACAGTTGGAGTAGGATTAACTAGAGAAGGAGAAGCATTGTGTCCTTTGAGATGATCAATCTCGTGAAGTCTACGAAAGTAGAGATATCAACACCTTCCCTGGGCGTTATTGCGACTAGTTCAGCGAGTTTTGATTACTTTCGCTCGATTTTGCATACGATTATCTTTACTATTTCAATTTAATGAGATTAAGTCTCAAATGTGTGACTGTTTAAATGAGGATTGCACGTGGAAAGAATGAGTCAGAGATCGAACATGGAGTTTGTTATCACCGAGCTTGAAGAAAAGTCAATATGTATGATTGTATCCTTTGACCAGACGGATGCATCCACACACGACTTGCTGACAGACTTGGGACGGATGCATCTTTTGACCAGACAGATGCATCTATGCGTGACTTGATGAAGATGAATTTGGCCAACCTTCCACTTTTGGAAATTGTTTCTCCGCATTAGAAGAATTTTATTTTTATTTTTTATTTTTGCATAGATTATGTGGTCCCTTTAGTTTACAATAAAACTATGTAAGCGTATTTTAGGAAATCTCGGAAAATTATTTTCTTAGGTAGCTCTAGGGTATTTATTGGCAAGTCTTTCAGTTTTTTTAAAAAAAGGGAGACAATTTACGGTTGTCACAGGTAACAACTCAAGGTAACTAGAGAAGGAAATCATGGCGGTGTGACCTTCGGATCGGAAAGTCTGGGAGATCTTTATTGTTTCTCTTATTTTATTATTAATGTCGTCGTGCGTGTTCTTTAGTTTGTCAAGCTATTTATATTTTCTCGTTATAAATTAATTTATTCTTCTAGGACAAAGACGTAACCCCATGTTTCTTTGTAGCTAGTTAATTGTCTTTCTTAATGCGATTTGAATCTTTATTAACAATTTAGCTAATTCATTCTTAATGCGTATCAAGTGACTGGCCACCAATTTGCATATATATGATAATCTCGAGAGATTCGTGAGGGTATTCCACGTTAGATCTCGAATTTGCTAACCTAAGATGTCTCTCTATTTGAAAACTAGATTAATTGTGTGAAAAAGAATACCATAGGTAATATATTAGGATTGAATCATAAGGCGTCACCACTTGTTTATTGCTAAGGAAAGAATAAAGAATTTGATACATGGTGATACGCTTACGTATGCGTATCGAAGACGCGCATTAAATTTTGGCCCTGCTACCTGGGAATTGTTTTCTGACGAATTACTTTTCTTGTAACTTGAGATAATTTATCAATTGAAGATCAAGTTCTTTTTATTTCTTTCATTTTATTTTAGGTGAATCGGATGGAGTAGGAGCACAAAGTAAATTCCTTTCGATCCTAAAATCAAGAGGGCATTTCATAGGTAATTTCAACAGATGTCAAGAGCACAACAGGCAAAAATAGCTGATGATACTCAGGGAAATATGAGGGAAGATATCATCAATGCAGTGGGAGCTAATGGAGGATTACTAAATTTGGACTACATAACGATGGTGGAATTTACCTTAGTAAGTCCACATGTCCATTGATCTGATATTGTGCCGCCAACTATCTAGGCTCGAGATTGTGAGATCCAGACATTAGTGACGCAGATGATCTAGAACTCAGTTCAGTTCAAAGGAATACCAACAGAGGACCCACATGAGCACTTGAGCAAATTCTTGAGTGTTTTTTGGCACATACAGGCAAAACGGAGTTCTACAAGATGCTGCCAGGTTAAATTTGTTTGCATTCTTGCTGAAGAACAGAGCTTCGGGTGGTTCAACTCACCCCCGATGAATTCTATCACCACATGGATGCAAATGGAGAAGTCTTTTGTGGACTAGTACTGTCCTCCATCGAAGATTTCGCGAATGAGGAATGAGATTACGATGTTCCGACAACATGACATGAAATCTTTTATTGAAGATTCGGAGCATTTTAAGAACTAGTTGATCCAATGCCCGAACCACGACCTTCCAAGATGGAGACAATAGGAGGCTTTTCACAACGGACTGACAGAATTGTTACACAAGCATCTAATGGATCATTGTTGAAGAAGTCGTATATCGAAGGACTAGAGCTCTTAGAGATGATGAGAAGGACATGCTTGCCAAATCAGAACTTTGAACTGATGAGTAGAAGAAGATCATCCGAAGCACATGAACTCGATGCTCTAACATCTATCCAAGCTTGGCTAGGAACACTCGCCAAAAAATTTGAGATAGTGAATGCCAACTCAATTTGAGGGACTTCAATTAGCTGTGAGATTTGTGAATGAAATCATCAACTGATTAACGCTCGATAAGCATGGAGGAGACTAATTACATTAGAGAAACAAATAAATAATCCTTTTTCAAATACACATAATCAGGGGTAGATGAATGACACATATTTCTCATGGAGGGGCTACAAGTGACAAGAAATTGAGCACCCCACCTCTAAGTTTCCAGCAACCTCAGGGAAGGATTTAGGAGAAAAGGTCCAACTTGAGGAGATGATTATGTAGTAAATGATTAGCCAACAACGTGTTGACGAAAAATCAAGGGGCATCTATTCGGAACGTGGAGAACCATATCAAGCCCAAGCCATGAATTCTAGACCATATGGGTCACTTCTAAGTGACATAGAAGTAAATTCAAGGGAACATGTAAAGGTAATCATTTTAAGGAATGGTCAAATGCATAAGGACAAAGACGTGGGTATGGAGAAGAAATGAACCAAATATGAGGTAGATACGCCTAACACTCCAGCTGGACACAGCCAAATCGATCAATCTATTGCTAGTATCATTCCTATCGAGTCCTCAGTTCCTTTAAAGCAAAGTAAAGAGATTACTAAATCTACAAGAGACAAAGTGCAAAGTCCACCAGTACCTTTCTCCCAAATAGCGTGAAAGAAAAATGAGGAAGTATAATACCGTCAGTTCCTTTATGTTTCAAAAAAAGCTTCATATAAATATTCCATTTGTATAAGCACTTGAACTAATGCCTAGATATGCCAAGTTTATGAAAGACGCACTTTCGAAGTGAAAGCCGCACTCTCAAAAAAACGATGACTAGGAGAGAGAGAGCGGCAATGGCATTGACACAATAGTGAAGCACAATCCTTCCTAAGCTAAGAGATCCGGGTATCTTTACGATTCCATATACCATCGGTTCAACATTTTCATGCATGGCTTTGTGTGATCTCGGTGCAAGTATTAATCTAATGTCTTTCTGTACATAAGGAGTTAGGATTCAGGGATATAAAACCCACAACAATCTCATTATTGTTAGCCGATAGGTCTATTACCTGTCCTAAGAGGATACTTGAGGATGTGCTAGTTAAAGTAAACAAATTTATATTCATGCCGACTTCCTTATTCTAGACTTTGTTGAAGATTAGGAGATTCCAATAATTTTGGGATGACCATTCGGGTTAATGACCAAGAAGTGACGTTTTATATCAACCAGTCCATGAAATGGTCAAATGAACCGTCATGATGTTTCTTTCTTGATGTTGTGGACATGGGTTCTCCCGAGTATTTCTCGTAGGTCTGTCATGAAGATCAATTGGAGTGGCCGTTATATCGCATAAAGAACCACCCATCTTCGAGCTCAAATAATTGTCAACGATCCCATGGTCACTTCGGACTTTTAAGAGCACAAGAGAGATTTATTCTTCTAAAATGGAGCAATAGAAGTATCCGAGACATTACTCAAGGTTACTGGAAAACCATCGAAGCATTACCGACTAGAGCCATTTAATTCGGGAGATACTTAAACCCAACTTCGAAAACGATAACCAACGAAAAACGTCAAGTCGACGACTATAAACAATGGCGCTTTTTGGGAGGCAACCCAACTTCTTACTTCATGTTTCTTTCTCTTCATATTTTTCATGATTAATGAGTGTTCTTTTTGTTGGAAATTTTTGGTAGTGACTAGGCGAAGGGTGATGATGGTGCAATCCTTCAAAGAGCATATGGATCCATTTGTCTCTTCTGATGGATAAGTGTGTAACATCTGACCCCAATGGATGAACTCTTCCTTTCAGACAGATGCATCCGTGGGATCTGACATTAAATGGATCCATCATTTTGTTCAGACAAATGAATCCGTTACATCCAAGAGTTGATGGAAGTATTTGTCCATTTAGACAAATGGGTCCGTGTGATTTGAGAGTAGATGAATCCATCTGTCAGTTTAGATAGGCGCATTCATACGCCTTGCCACACAAAAGAGAGAAAATAATTTTGATTCTTTTTCCCCTAAGCTAACTCACACACCTTAAGTCTAGTACCTTTTGTAGGTGTCATGCCACTTCAACTTTCTACATTCGCAATCCGTATCGGCTTGGGTCAAAGATGCATCGTGGATCTTCATGAACAAAGCGGAATGTGAATGCTTCTCAATCATCATTTGACGAAATAGAGCACCACTGATTTGTCAGGGAAACCTCCTTCCACTATATGCTTTTGGGACAATGTTTAGTTCAGGTTTGTGCTGGTCGATTTTGTGTATGAAATTGATTTTTTTTTTGTTTGCATGCTTTCTATAATAGGTTTGGAGAGTTGGGTTTGTCTTTAAGTCTTAGCTAGTTTTTCATTTAGGTTTATCATGAATCTTTTGTTCGTCGAGTCGATTCCTTTGTTAGACTTAATAAAACCTAAGATGAATACTTACTTGTTAGATATCTGCACTTATAACTCAGCTTGCACCTTAATATTTTTAACTCAAATTCTAGTTATATTTATGATCCTCAATGTGAATTGTTGGTGATTAAAACAACTTTTGACATCCAATAATGCATGTAAGTGGTAACTGAGTATGGTTGGCGACGCACTGTCTTGAAACTAGTCATAGGATCCATGCACTATTAAAAAAATCTATGAAGGTTTTGAGTACCACCATTTAGGTGAGACCTGAAATTGAAAAGAAAAAAATAGTTGATTGCGCTTGTATACGTACTTGTGGTATGAAGCAAACTAGTGTGCAAGAGAAAACATCCGAGGGGTGCTTCATCAATCCATGCCATAGTCCAACTAGATCGGGAGTAATTGATCAAAATATCGTTACATATGCATCACAATGTGAAATGAGCATTTAGAGTCGTGTAGTTAAGAAAATGAAAAGAAAAGAAAATTGTGTTGCATATTGAGTTCAACTGTTTAGAGCATATGACTTGTGGACGGATGGTGTTTGGTTAGCTTTGTGATTTGTCGCTCTAGTATGTTTTATTGGAATTATCTGATCGTTGATATATGTTGCGCGACACACAAAGTTGATCTTTTGAGCATTTCTTTTTGAAATTTGATTTTAAAAGAAAATGTTTCAAATGAAGCGAGTGGAATATGAGTTGAACTTGACTATTGAAGGTGGGTTTGCCCATTGCTGAGAATATGGAAGGGAGTGGTCAGATTGGGTAGAGTAGAGTCAGTACAGGATTAATGTTGAGGTTTAAAGTATTTTGTATTTTTGCTCGAGGACAAGCAAAAGTTAGGAATGAGGGTGTGATAACTGACGAAAATTGAATTATTTAGCAACTCCTACGAGTATTATTTTGACTAGTTCGATGAGGTTTGATTATTTTTAATTTAATAGAATTAAGTTACTAATGTATGACTATTTAAATAAAGGTTTTATGTGAAAAGAATGAGCCAAAAATCAAGCCTAGAGTTAGTTGTCACTAAGCTTGAGGAAGATTCCATATAGAAACATCTTTTGATTAGACAGATCCATCTGTGCACAACATGCTGACTGATTTGAGACGGATGCATCCTTTGACAAGACAGATGCATCTATTCGTGACTTGAGGAAGGACGAATTTGGCGAACTTTCGAGTTGTGAAGATTGTTCTCCACATTAGAAGATACATTATTTTACTTTATTTGGTCCCTTTGTTCTATAATAAAGCTATGTAAGGTACTTTTGGAAACTTAGGGGGAATATTTTCTTGGGTAACCCTAGGGTTTTTATATGGATGTCTTCTGGTTTCTAGAAGGAAGACAATTTATGATTGACACAGGTGACGCGTCAAGGTGGCTAGAGAAGGAGATAACGACGGCCACTTTCAGATCAGAAGATCGGAGAGACCTCTTTTTGTTTCTCTTATCTTGTTACTGATGTTGTCGTTCGTGCTCTTTACGTTGTCAAGTATTTTTTATTTTCTCATTATGAACTTATTTGCTTTTCTATAACTACGACGAAATACCATGTTCCTATGTAGTTCGTGAACTGTCTTTCCTAAAGCGATTCAAATCTTTATTAATTGTATTCTATTCTTAATGCATGTTAATTGACTCACCACTAATTAGCATAGATTTGATAAACTAAGGGACTCGGGATGGTAGTCTTGGTTAGATTTCGAATTGGAAAACCTATGTAGTCTATGTGGTGAAAACTTGACTAATTGTGTAACCCGGAAGTAATCAATTATAATTAAATCACAATGGGTCGCCACTGATTTCTTATTTAGGAATAAAGTAAGAAATTTAATACACGATGATAGCGTTCTCGTACATTAAGGAGAAATATGATGAGATATTCATTGCTTGAAAGTATCCCAAGTGTATCGCTTTTGTTCAAGGACGTTGTTGTTATCTAAAAATTACACGGACTAAGGGGTGGCTTGTTACTCTACATCTCGAATGGATCAGACCCGACAAAATCCATCACAATTTTTCAGCGAAAATAGTATACACCGCATCGTCAAGGGAGTGATATGATCATGGCCGAGGGGTGTAAGTTGGTAGTACTGCCCCAACCAAATGGACAGAGCTACAGTTGTCCCCGTGGGTCTTCCATATGGCTTGATGCGGATAAGGGACCCGCAACTACGGCCGTGCATGTAGCCCCAGCCGGGGAGATGGTTTCCGACGAGATGTTCAATATCATCAGAAGTCAATCGAACGTGAACATAGTCATTAATAAGGTGAAGGAAAATCAGTAGAGGATTAAGATTAAGGATTGACAGTGGAGAGGATTGAGTTGGCATCCCCCTACAGAAAACACAGATTGATGAGTTCGACGGTCGTGCATGAATTTCTAAAATAACCAAATCCTTACACACGACATGACAGTTAAATTCCGCGTTAGTTTTTTTCTTTCCTATAAAAGCCGAGCGCAACCTCCCAGGCATTCCATTCAATCCGCCAACTGAAACGGGCAGCAGTGCAAAATGGCGGACAAGAAGAGCCTGGCCGTCATCGCCAGCTCTTCCCTCCTCCTGGTTGTCATCGCCACCGCCTTCACCAACGGCATCTTGACGACCAGCTCGGACGACCAGGCTGATGCCTCCAAGTCCCAGGTCGTCACCACCCTTAATGCCATCCAGGCTATATGCCAGCCCACCAAGTTCCAGCAAAACTGCGTCAACGCCCTCCAGTCTGCTAACATCAATTCTACCGACCCTAAGGAGCTCATTAAGACCATCTTTAAGACCCAAAGATTTCTTCCATTGTCAAGTACGCCTCTCTACAGTTTAGTTTATATGAGGATAATGCTGCTTGCATTGCTCTATTAAAGGGAAGATATATCAAAGTTGATCAAACGAAACTTATATCACCGAAATTCTTTTTCTCTCATGATCTCCAGAAGAGTGATGATATTGATGTCCAACAAATACGTTCATAAAAAAATCTGGCAGATTTATTCACAAAGGCTTTGCCTACAACAATTTTTGAAAGGTTGATGCATAAAATTGGAATGCGCAAACTTGGAGATTTAAAGTGATGTTACTAAGCAGGGGAGTAAACGTATTGTACTCTGTTTTCATTTACCATGGTTTTTTCTCATGGGGTTTTATATGGAAAGGATTTTAACGAGGCAGTATCATACTGGAGATTCAAGGTGGAGTGTTGTAAATATATTTATTGTCAAGGTAATTAGGTCCAAGAGCAAGTGCAACTATTTCCACAGAACAATTTTTCTCAAACATATGAGAAACCTACACATTTTATAAAAATAAAATTGGGTCACTGGAAGTAAGTGTTACATAAGGAAAATAATGTTGAAAGTCAAACCTTAGAATGCTTACTTTTGCAAGAAACCATCTACTATACATCTCCACAATTCATTTATTCTCAGTAGCATCACTAGGATGATCTTAATGTTCAAGTCATCTTTGTTCGGCCAAAAACTCATTGTGCATGCAAGATACAAAGAAATTGTTAAGTTATCTAAATAAATGCTACCAAGTGCTTCGCTGTAGGAGTATCTGCGGTAAATATCCAAGGAATCACAATGAAGAAGCACATAACGATGTGCTTGATCAAGCATTTTATCTTTAAGAATAATGCTGTCGATTTTGCCGAGAATGCGCCCACCCAATGAAAATTTATAACATTCATCATTCACATTATCATCATTTTTAGGGGGTGATTAAATCTCGTCTCTATTCCTTCAATATATCTTGAACAACGATGAGACATTCCTCAACCATATATCATTCTGCAATCAATCCATCCGGATGTGCTTTATTACGAACATGAGATTTTAGCCCCATTAACATCTTACACAAATTTTAAAAAAGATAAAAAAATGTCATGATTTAAAAAAGTAAATTATAAAAGATCAAAATAATAACAAGTGACCTCTCCCAAAAGTATATCCATATATACATAATTGGGCCACCGAGTTTTGCCTCTAACTGTATAAGATGCGCCCTTATCGTAATAAAACCAGGAGGAAATATTTTCTCCATTTGATAGAGCAATATGATGACCTTAGATCACAACTCGTCAATTTTATGTGTGTCAAGTTCTTTGCTGCATAATTCTTTAAAGAAAGCAGATACTTGACAAATAACTCTCACAACATGCTTTGGTAGAACTCCTCTCAAAGCTACAGGAAGAATATCTTGAATCAAAATATACCTATCGTGACTTTTTAAATTTGTAAGCTTCCGATCTTTCAAGTTTACACATCTTGAAATATTCGACGTGTAGCCATCAGGAACTTTAAGAGCTTTCAGAAATCCTAAAAAGGTGTCCTTTTCCTTAGTAAACAAAGAATAGCAAGCATGAGGCAAATAATATCTATTATTAGGAAGAGACATTGGATGAAATCCCAGTCGAACACCAATATCTTCCAAGTCACGTCCTGCATTCAAATTGTCTTTACTTTTGCCTTCTAAAGTTAACAAAGCTTCAATAATGTTATCACAAACTTTTTTTCTATGTGCATCACATCCAAGTTATGACGAAGTAAATTATACTCCCAGTAAGGAAGATAAAAAAATACGGCATTTCTTCCAAGACGAATGTATTTCAGCACTGGTCAAATTTTCATAATTGTCAAACTCATCGTAAGGTTCTTAAGTAAAGTCATCTGCATCTGGAAATAATTTTGATTCTTCATTTCTTCTTTCACTTAGTACATCATCATTCATATTGGTAATAGGATTGCCTTGTCTACCTCTCTTCCTCGTACTACTTGTTGACTTTCTATATATATGTCGTAAATGATCAACTTGTCTACGAACCTCCATGCCAGGAAGAGGAATAGGAGCTGCCCTTATTTCAATCTCCCCATCAAATTGTTCTTTCTGATATTGAAAAATATTGTTTTCATCCAACCACCATCTATGAACCATATGACAGAACTTCTTTCCATATTTCAACCATCTAGAATGAGTTCCATCGCCACAATATGGACACGCCACGCGACTTTTGGTACTATATCCAGATATATTAGCATAAGCAGGGAAGTCACTAATTGTCCAAAAAAATGCAGCGCGCATTTTAAATATTTCATTTCTTAAGACATCAAATGTATCTACTCCTTCCCACAATTTCTTCAATTCTTTGATCAATGGGCTAAGGTATCTATATCATTACCTGAACTTTTCTCAACGAGAATAACCACGGGAAGAAAGATGGTGGATGGTTTCATGCAATTCTAAGGCTCCATATTATAAGGAAATAAAACAACCGGACCAGTACTATATGTTGTGCTCATAGTCCGAAAGGGATTAAATCCATCACTAGGTAAGGACAAACAAACATTTCTAGCATCTGCTGCAAAACTAGGATACAGTTCATCAAATGCTTTCCATGTAAATGCATCAACAGGATGCCTTAAGATACCATCTTCAATTCTCCTTTCCTTATGCCATCTCATTGAATTTGCAATTTTATTATATAAATAAAGTCATTTCAGTCTTAGGATAAGAGGAAAGTATCTCAACAATTTGGCCGGCCTTTGCTTTTTCAATAATTCAACATCACCATTGTTGTCACCATCCTCATTTTTCTTCGAATCAATATATCGTGAACGACCACAATATTCACATGATTCCAAGTGTATCTTGTCTCCCACATAGAACATAAAATCATTGGGACAAGCGTCAATTTTTTCATAGCCAAGGCCTAAATCTTTGACTAATTTTTCTGATTCATAATAAGATTCTGGGAATTTCACCCCTTTAGGAAATGCTCTAGTCAATAACATGAGTAACACTGTGAAGGATATCGCAAACCAGCCATGTAATTCTTTCAGATGATAAAGATTTACAATAAATGAGAGTATTGAAAATTTACCTTAAAAGATGTAACTTTGAATAGGTAACCTTGATCGAATCTAAAGATGTGCGATTGAATCCTAGAGAAAAATAAGATACAATTTTATCCTAATCCAGAGTACATAATCTTTGAATAGCCAAATTTAATCCAAACGTACTCAGACTAATGTAGAAAATAAATAGTAATCTACCACAAATATTAACCACAAAAACCTATATGAAATGTGTTTTTGCCAAAAGAACTCTCATATGTGAGAATAGTTCTCACTGTTTACATGATAAACGTCATTTTGGGCATGTTACGATGGGCTTTGGAGAAAACCAAGATCGATGTTCGATCTTGGAAGATGTTCGATTGACGATGCGATGCCAGTGGTAGCTGTCAAGGATCGATGTTAATTCAGGAGTATGTTGACGAAGCGAAGGCCGATGGTAACACTTTATCGAAGATCTTCAGCGACGAAGAGGGACGCCAAGGATTAAGGTGGATGCTCGAAGGGCCGATGTTCATGAAGTATCGACGATCGAGTCGTCTCTCTAATTAGATGGTAGTTAGTTTAGAACAATTAACACGTCTTAAACGTGCATCGGTCGACAGTTATTAGTTAGTGTCTATAAATAAGTCAGCCCCGATCAATTGTAAAGACACGACAATCATTCTATAACCACGAAGGGCTGCTTGATTGTCAACCTAACTGTACGTAATCGTCTTAAGTATTGTTGCAAGATGGTTGTAAGTCTTTCTCTTTGTGCTTAGTGATTTCTGATTGTTCTTTGTTACTTTCTTTATTGGCGACCACATTCAACACTTAGTCCCCGATATATCGGGACGTGTTTCGTCCTCAAACACAGTTTTGGTGACCACAGTGGGAGTCGAAAGTGAGTTTTGTGCGATTACACGGAATGCCAACGACCCGAAGTGTGGCGAACAGAATGCCTGACACTCGTGTTGATTCGGAGACCAATTCTGGGCAAGGTCAAACTGTTAACAATGGCCAGAACCATCGGAATGGGCAACAAAATGCCAGAACATTGAACAACAAATTGTCCAGACGCCGGAGTGAGGGACATCCCTTGTGTTGAAAGGCCTGACAAATGTATCAGAGACAGTTCCCTTGGACGTGTTTCTACAAATGCACGCCAAGTATCCGGAAAACTTCTTGGAGTTACATATTCCCCCGATACTGCGGCTAGAAGGCTGCTATTCGAGATGGGAAGCGCAGGGTAAGTTTCGATCCTGAGACCATCCACGATCCTGTCCATTTAACTCAGGACTATCGACGGACTGAACGAAGTAGGTCATGTTTTGTCTCCGACGATCGAAGCGATTTTGTCACGCTTGATCGATTGAATCGCTATACTGAGTTCGTCGATCTTGACGATGATGTGCAGGGTCACTATCGACCACAGGCATACGCAACTCCTCATCTTCGAAGGGAGAGCCATTATACGCGATCCACTGTCGACAACCCCGTCCGCGGACCACCTGTAGAAGGTCAACTCCCAAGGAGGAACCTTTTCGGTGATGTCCCTAGGGACGTACCTACCTTCGACAGGGAAGCTGATAGGAATCCTCTAGAAAGGGAAGTCCCTAGAATCTCTCTGAGGCCTATCGATCATGTTGATTACTGATATGTGATCGCTCAAATAGTTGAGCAAATGGTCCCAGGAGCGATGCGTCGAGAAGAGGTTAGTCTTTACAGGACACCTTATCCTGAGCTCATCGATCGGGATTATCGTTATCCTAGGGGTTATAATATCCCCGATTTCACTGGCTTCTCTGGTGAAGATGAGATGACACCGATGGAGCATATAGCTAGGTTCACTCATCAAACGGGTGAGGCATCAAACAACGACCATTGGAAGCTTCGACTCTTGCCCAATTCACTTACTGCACCAGCGTTTACTTGGTTCCCGCCTAACTCAGCGCAGAATTGGCAAGATATGCAAACACAGTTCATGTAGGCCTTCGTTACTCTTGATTCAACCATCTCTTTAGTTGAGCTAACTAAGATGCGATAGGAGTCCGAAGAACTTGCAGCGAGCTTCCTGCAGCAATTCCGAAAGGCTCGACTCAGATGCAAGACATCGGTCAGCGAAGATGAGGCGGTTAACATAGCTCAGGATGCTCTTGATATCCGTATCCGAAAGAAAATTAAAGGAGAAAAATTCAGAGATCTCTACGAACTCTCTTTGAAGGCCACTAAGTATGAAAATCTACTCAGAGAAGAATCGAGGGAATGTACGGCATATTAGATCGAGCCTATGCTTGTAAGTCGATATGGCTGAATTTGTCAAGGACGAAGCTACTATTTGCGATCCATTGTCGAAGAGAAACTTCAAAGCTAAGGCATCTGAGAAATTGAATGAAGAGCGAAAGTACTCTTTCGATATTGAGAAAGCTGATGAAATCTTCGACTGGCTCTATAAACTAGAGGCATGATTTCTTTTGGCCCTCGTTGATGAAAGATTGCATCAATATGGCCAAATGACGTAAAAAATGTCAGAAGCATCGTCCTATATTACATGTATCGGCAACTCATTTACATCCTTTGGTTAACCTTGGCCATTTCGATCTTGGGCTATTGATATTACCGGAGAAATAAGACCAAGCACGAGCAACGGAAATTCTTATATCCTTGTAGCCACCGACTACTTTACCAAGTGGATCGAAGCAAAGGCTTATAAGAATATTACACAAAACAAAGTGATTGATTTCCTTCGATCCGACCTTATTTATAGATATGGCATTCCTCAAAATATCGTGGTTAAAGAATTTGCTTGTCAATTCGAATTTGTTTTAACAAATTCCTCTCCTTACTATGAACAGTCGAACGGGCAAGCTGAATCTACCAATCAGATTGTAAAAAACGCTATTCAGAAGATGATCGATGAAAACCCTCGATCTTGGGATACTTTGTTGTTGGATGTGCTTTGGGCATTGCGTGTTACCAAATGAGAAAGCATTGGACAAACTCCATACAGTTTAGTCTATGGACATGACGCTATTCTACCCATCGAAGTTCGTTATAAGTCGATGAGATTTTTGGCCCATCATGAACACCGTCCTGTCGATTATAACGAATCGATGCTGATTGAATTAGAAATCTTAGAAGCGATACGTTTTCAAGTACTGAATCGAATTCAGGTTCAAAAAGAAAGGGTCGCTCGAAGTTATAATAAGAAGGTCGTCTTAATATCCTTCAAGAAAGGAGACTTAATTTGGAAAATGATCCTCCCGATTGGGAAGAGAGATTATTTCCTAGGCAAATGGTCTCCCACTTGGGATGGCCCTTTTAGGGTCGTGAAGTTTATCCTAAAAACGCTTCTCACTTGTCATACTTAAATGACGAACCACATGCCTTGAAGGTTAATGGCAAGCATTTGAAACTCCATCGACCGACATTATGGGATTTGCATTCCAAAGAAATTCAGTGTCGATGTCTCGAATTATGGTCACAATTAATAGGGATTGTCGACATTACAGAAAATACTTGATCGATAAACAAAGTTCACTATGAAACATTACAAATACAAGTGGATCGATACATATGAAATAAAATAAAGCTTTACATTCCTTCGATATTAATCGCGTCGATTGTCGATTGTTGCAGGCACTGTTGTCGACCCTAAGATCGATTGTTGCAGTCACTGGAGTTGTCGCTCCTGTCTTCCTTCATTTGGAGAGTATTCGCTCGTGGGGTTGACATCAATGTCCCCTGATTCGTTTGCTCTATACCTACCTCGAAAGTCCACCAGTATTGTGGCTTTAACAGCAAGCAATATTTGAAAAGGATATTATTCGAGGGGGCCAGGAAGGCCTTATGGCTCGACACCACGAAGGGACGTTTGCAACCTGGGAAAACTTTATGTCGCTTGGCTCAAGCTGATACTTGAGCCATGGTGCCGGGCGATGGAAGTGAACCCTCTACCTAAGGTTGAGGACCTAGGCTTTCATGGGGTCTAAGGTTGAGAACCTAGGCTCTGTGATGAGGGGAAACTGATTAGTTTGGAAAGAAAGCTTCTAGACGGGACATTGTAGTTAGAATTGTTTGCGAATATGTGAACTTGTGATCCCACGATTCTGCTATTTATAGACAGAAGTATTAGACTCATAGAGAATCTCAACAGTCTTAGAAAATCTTAACAGTTCCCGGAGAATCTCAACAATCTCATTAAATTGAGTTATATTCCCGATCATCGCATTTAATTAACTTAAATTTGTGTCGATTGGAAGATTGGAGCTAAGTCATTCGAAGAGAAATCATCCGAATATATTATTCATTCGATCCAGAATACACAGAACGAAGGGAAACAAAGGAAAACAACAAATGGATCGATAATTCAACATCGATAATGATCACAGTTCTGAGGTAATGAGAAGTCCTGCTAGCAAATCGGTGAAGTAGGCTCGAGTATTGTTTTTCACATTGAGTATATTCACAGCCTCTTGGAATGAGATTAGGTTGTTTATCTCGTATGTGGGAATACGATTTGCTTCGACTTCTGTCTGAGGCTCTGCTAATTCCCTCTCATGAACAATCACCTTGGCTTCACCCTTTTCCAGCTTCGACGACAACTCCGCTATTTCAGTCTTTACTCTGTGATTCTCTTCGATCAAATGACGATGCTCAGCAGTAATTGCCATTACATTATCCGGAGCAGGCTCGAAATCATTCAGCTTCGTGGAGAAATCCTTCCACTACCTGTCGTCTGCTGAAACCTTCTCCCAATCTTCCCAAGATTTCGAAAATGTTTCCTTGAAACATTGACAAATGCCTCGCAGGTTGATTAGCGCCTTGGCATTTCTCTCTATGGCTTCGATAGCTTGCATAATCTCATCGAAGTTGGATTTTGATGGTTCTTCGCGACGTAGCACCTCAAGCAGTTTTAGAGCAAGCGAAACAGGATCGCTTTGATCAACACTCACTTGGTTCACGTTGCTTGATGAAGCAGCATGACTAGCACTCGCTGGGACCTTCATTGGTGACAATATTAAGTTTTGTTGTTCGAAATAATACATACTTTAGTTTACATTTTCTGAAGTGAAACACACAGCGAAGCTCATTATCCGAAGCTGGTCAAAGAACTCGACTAAAGCGGGATCTTCCAATCCTCTAGTCGCTTCTGGTGTTCGGCACTCTGCTTCGATGTTCTCAGGAGGTACTACATTTGTGAGATGAGGCATTATGTCTGTTGGGGGAGGAACTTCCACCTGCAAAGGTATTTCTGGATATGAGTTAACAGGACCATCGTCACATTCCAAGAATGTGGCGTGATTGGTTCGCTCAGGAGTGGATTCCTCGATGGTCGGGTAAGAAGAGAGTGAAACGACCTGCGTATGCGAAAAGTCAAGTAAAATCTAGAGTGGCTTGATGTAAGTTCAAGGGATATACCTCTACATCTCGAGCTCGATTCGCATTTGGTGGGGCAATTTCTTCGGCGTTTTCAGCAGCTCCGTTAATCGAACCCGCTTCAGAAATATTCTTCGCTGTGTCTTCGTAATACCTTCGACAATGGGAGGAATATCTTCTGCTGGAGGTGACGAGGGTGTGAACAAATCTTCATATTCGACCTATGCGGACAACGCGTGTTAGAATCCGAACTTGTAATAATTAGAACAACAATTTTGATTTTACCATGTCGAACTGTTGATCTTTCTCCCTTGATTTTGGAGGGACTTTTTTTCGGCGACGATTTACGGACAAGCATTTGAACATTTGGCTATTGGATGATCGATTTCGGCTACATCCTCCTCGTGCTGAAGATTTTCCTCCGGAATTGGAGCAGGTCTGTCCTTTTTGGGGGGTCTTTGGAGACCCACATCTTCTTCTTCTGCGACTTCTTCGGACGACTCGCCTCTGCTTGTCGAAGAGGCCTGAGTATTGGGTTTCTTCGATGCAGCCACTGGTGGCGCCCGCTTTCTTTTCAGTCTTCCTTTTTCAGTTGTCGCCGTGGACATTACATTGTCCAGTGCACTTGGGAACATCGATCTTTGTTAGAATCGATAAAATTAATAGCAAGAGTTCACGAATAATCAGCGATCTCTCTTGCTTTCCAATGAGGCCGCTAAAGAAATCTTCCATTTCCATTAGCGATTGCGCTCCTTTTCTAGGAAACTCAGCCTTCACTACTATCTTTTTGAAGATGCTCTTCCAGCAATAATCGAACGCCTTGGTTATGCTAGATCCTCCTAAGTTCTCAGAAAACGTGACTTTGGAGATGGATAGATCTATCCCCACCCATAGTGGGGAATCCATGCAACCAATCATCATGAAAATGGGGAGAAAATGGGGGCAACAGTTTAGGTGACGGGAAGCAACGGAGAGATCATCGATTGAGAAAAGCATTGAAATTAGGGATAGGGTTTTGGAGGCGGGAATCGTTACCCTCCCGTGTTAAAATAAAATAATTTCATAAAATACAAATTAATTCAGATTAAAGGTTCTTTATTTATTTTATGTATAGAAATTTTGTTAAGTAATAATTCATATAATAATTTTTAGTAACTTCAGCAGTAAAACTTCTACAATTAAAAAAAATTAGTGTTTGATTTAAACCTTTTAAATAATAATAAGGTGTAATATAATTTTGTAAAAACAAATATAATGAATCTTTAACTTATTTATGAAAAATTACTATCGAATTATAACATAAAACATAATATATTTTATTTTTCACTTAATAGATCTTAATTCTCATGAGATATATGTCTTTGAGAAAATTTAAAAAGATTCACTAGAGTTATATATTTTTCATTGTAATAGTTAATCAAGATAGTTAAGATTTTGTATTATTTAAAGGTATCTTTTTACAAAATATCACGACCCTATATTATTTCAAAATTATATTTTCTATAATTTTTTGTGTTGAAAGTGTTTTGATAAATTTCATATATAATACTATATTAGAAAATGTCTTAAAAAAATCAAACATTATGAAATATTTAAAGCAATTTAAAATAAGAAACTTTATGTATAATAATAAAGATTAAAATATATTTATAGTAGATCAACCGATGTTAATAATTAAAATTCTATTCACAAGCGTCAACAAGAGTGATAATGCAATAGTTAAGTACAATTATAAACGTAGCAATAACTAAAAAGTAATTAAATACATTAAAAACATGACAGTGATATTCTCATTCAAAGTTAGATCTTGAATTCCCATATGTTAATCTCCTTCAAATTTAGAAAATTAATCAATAATTTTATTTAATTTTTTAAAAATATTATCTTTTTAATAAAAAAAAGAGTATATGCTTACCATTTGCATTAGGTTGAGCACCGGTTAACAAGCTAATTTGACACTGGATCATCTTTATCATTGAATGCATCATTTCAATCTCTTTCTGGTGCTTTTCCTCAAGGGCGATCAATTTAGATTGATGATTTAACTACATGGCAATAAACTTAGACTCTACCTTTTTGTCATATTGAGGGTCTTGTTGCGGATTCAGTTGTCTTTGATTAACACCAAGACCGTCCCCTTAACTCTTCCATATAAGTCCTCTCCTACTGTCTCTATGAAAGCTTTTTTTTTTCTAATAACCTTAAATATGTGGAAGTGTTCGATTCAGACAAATGTGAAAACTGTGCATGAGCTTGATCCTTCACAAGTAAAAGCTAACTTTAATAACTAAAAAATGATCAAATTGCCCAAAATGATTTACTAACACTTATAATAGAGAAAAAATTTGACTTTTATAATACATACCAACATGTCTCCCGCACTTTTGTTCACAAAAGTGTCATCCTTGTTTTGATGCATAATCTCATAGAATTCAATATCTTTGTGCTCTCGTCTATGTCTTTTCACCCGCACATTATAGTAAATAAATTTACACCAATAAATTGTATTATATTTAAAATAGAACAAATAAGTTTGCGAATCATACAAGTTATTTCATTTTCCTAGCAACAGTCATAGATTCGAGAGTATGTGGAGTTTTAAAATTGTCACGAGCCGTTTTGTCAGTTTGTGAAAGTACTTGAAAAGTAAATATTAGTATAAAACATGATATATAATTGGTAAATACACATTTATGTATATCACCTCAGCCTTGGGTTGAAACCGATAACCGACTAAATCAATCCAATGATCTACTTCAACTCCCGGAGGGACTTTGTTCAGCGCTTCATCCATGGTCATTTTAGATTTTTGGTATTTTCTTTGCAACTTGCTTTTGTAGTCTCTCCATTTCTAATTAGTCGACTCTAATAATCATTTGGCAAAATATCGACTTAAGGCCTCAACTTTGAGCCAGCTTTCTGTTTTGTCAATGATTTAGTTTGTTATATAGTTTTGTCATTGACTTTTGTTTCTGTTTTGATTTTAGCCAATCCTGAATTTTGACGCTTGAAAGCCAAAAATGCCTTAATACACAATTTTTCATTTATTGACTAAAAAAGAAAAGAATTAAAAATATGATAAATAATATTGAAACCTCTCATATGTTATTTTATTTTAAAATTTCAATTGCCAAATCAAATGAGTTGGAAGCCGAAATTGACGATAGTTGCTGATGCTGTCAAAAATACACAAAATTGATGGAGGCCGGATGATTGCTCTATTGGGAGGTCATTGCTACAGGTAAATTGAATCATGAGGCGAATGAATGAGATGTTGGAAATCCACTATTATAACACACGGGTGAGACTATATTAAGGCCTTGTTTGGCTTTCGCTAAAAGAAATTCAAGATTGGCCAAAATTAATATGAAAGTAAAAGTTGGTGACAAAATTATATAACGAACTAAAATAATGGCAAAATAGAAAGTTGGTTCAAAGTTGAGACCATAAATGTATATTTTGTCTAATCATTTGTTCATTGCTTCACCCTTTGGAAGAATAAATTTTGGCTGCAAGACAAAAAAAAAAAGTTATTTTCTATTAAATGTAAATAAGTGTGATAAATATTCAAAACACGCGGTACAAAACACTTACTCGAACAAGATTAATAATCTTTGTCTTATATACTTGGGAATTTTCCTCCAATTAGTATATTTAATTGGGCAAAAAATTTTATCGTCGTGCAACCGTACCCAAGCAGCCGCTAAAGATCATTCCACTTGTATACTTTGGTTGCATGAAGTTGTTACATTCAACAACAATTCTTTGTCCTTCCGGAAGATGCCAAACATCACTAGCCCGTGTTCGTCCTCGTCCTTAGTTTAAAGACGTGAGATTAAAGTTTTAGGAAATAATAAAATATTATAAAATATTTTTAATCTTATTTTGTTACCGGCAGAAAGGGTAGGTTGTTACTTAATTTTGTCGATGCTTAATTTTTGCGTTGACAATAAAAACATTCTCAAAAATCTCATTACACTTTCTCGTAGCGTTGGAAAAGATCAATAGAGAAAGGCCAAATTTCTTGTAGCGGAAAGAATCCAAGTGTATCGCTTTTGTTCAAGGACGCTGTTGTTATCTAAAAACAACACGGACTAAAGGGTGGCTTGTTACTCTACATCTCGAATGGATCAGACCCGAAAAAATCCATCACAATTTTTCAGCGAAAATAGTATACACCTCATGGTCAAGGGAGTGATATGATCATGGCCGAGGGGTGTAAGTTGGTAGTACTGCCCCAACCAAATGGACAGAGCTACAGTTGTCCCCGTGGGTCTTCCATATGGCTTGATGCGGATAAGGGACCCGCAACTACGGCCGTGCATGTAGCCCCAGCCGGGGAGATGGTTTCCGACGAGATGTTCAATATCATCAGAAGTCAATCGAACGTGAACATAGTCATTAATAAGATGAAGGAAAATCAGCAGAGGATTAAGATTAAGGATTGACAGTGGAGAGGATTGAGTTGGCATCCCCCTGCAGAAAACACAGATTGATGAGTTCGACGGTCGTGCATGAATTTCTAAAATAACCAAATCCTTACACACGACATGACAGTTAAATTCCGCGTTAGTTTTTTTCTTTCCTATAAAAGCCGAGCGCAACCTCCCAGGCATTCCATTCAATCCGCCAACTGAAACGGGCAGCAGTGCAAAATGGCGGACAAGAAGAGCCTGGCCATCATCGGCATCTCTTCCCTCCTCCTGGTTGTCATCGCCACCGCCTTCACTATCGGCATCTTGACGACCAGCTCGGACGACCAGGCTGATGCCTCCAAGTCTCAGGTCGTCACCACCCTTAATGCCATCCAGGCTATATGCCAGCCCACCAAGTTCCAGCAAAACTGCGTCGACGCCCTCCAGTCTGCTAACATCAATTCTACCGACCCTAAGGAGCTCATTAAGACCATCTTCGATGTCGCTGCCAAGTACGCCTCTGAGGCTGCCGAGAAGTCCGTCACGTTGCACGAGCTCGAGAAGGACCCCAGGAGTGCCAAGGCTCTCGAGGACTGCAAGGAATTGATGGGTTACTCCGTGGGTGAGCTCCGCGCCTCCTTCGACAAGCTTGGCAATCTCAAGGTATCCAAGGTCGGGCAGCTCCTGGGAGACCTCAAGACTTGGCTCAGTGCTGCCATCACGTACCAGGAGACCTGCTATGACGGCTTCCAAAACACGACATCAAATGCGGGCAAGAAAATGAGGAGGGCACTGAGGACCTCGGCCCATTTGACGGCCAACGGCCTCGTCATGGTCGACGAGATCTCTCTTGCCCTACAGAGCATGGACATCTCCAACTTCCGAAGCAGGCTGCTTTCTATAGAGGAGGCGGAGGTGAAGGAAGAAGTTCTAGGCCCTGGAACGGACGAGAACATCTCATGGATGGCTGGACCGTTCAAAAGGAGGCTGGCGGAGATGGAAGAGGAGATTTTGGGACATAGTGAGGATTCTTGGGAATACAACATGATTTTGCACAGGAAGTTGATGTCGGATTCGCATATGAAATGGAAGCCCAACAAGAAGAAGCACAGGAAGATTACGACGCCCTTAGAGAAATTGAACCCTGACATCATCGTTGCGAAGGACGGAAGCGGAAACTACACCGCCATTAATACGGCCTTGAAGGACATTCCCTTCAAGGGCGAGAAAACCTTCGTCATCTACATCAAGGAGGGCGTTTACAGGGAACAACTCGAGTTCAACAAGAACATGACCAACCTGATGATCGTCGGAGACGGTCCGACCAAGACCAGGATCACCTTCAACAGCAACTTCATCGACGGCACTCCCACATTCAGGACCGCCACTGTCGGTAAGTCCTTAATTATTCTGGGCGTTTCTTGTCATATGTTAACAATCTCAGGGATTTTTTTTCTGATTTTCTTCTATATTAACTACAGCTGTTGTGGGAGAGAACTTCATGGCGAGGGACATCGGTTTCGAGAACTCGGCCGGAGCAGAAAAGCACCAGGCGGTGGCCCTGCGTGTGCAGTCCGACAAGTCCGTGTTCTACAACTGCCACATGGACGGGTACCAAGACACTCTGTACGCTCACACCAAGCGCCAGTTCTACCAGAATTGCACCATCACTGGAACCATAGACTTCATCTTCGGGGACTCGGCCACCCTCTTCCAGAACTGCAAGATACTGGTGAGGAAGCCCCTGGACAACCAGAACTGCATCGTGACCGCACAGGGAAGGAAGATACCGCACCAACCGACCGCGCTTGTCCTCCAGAACTGTACCATCACGATGGACCCCAAGTTCCCGTTCAACGCAACAAAGAACATGGTGTACCTGGGGAGGCCATGGAAGATGTACTCGAGGGCGATCTATATGCAGTCATTCATCGGCAAATTGATCCATCCGGATGGGTGGATGCCATGGATGGACAATTTCGGGCTGAGGACGTGCTACTATGCTGAGTATAAGAATAGGGGACCAGGGTCGGACAAGACGAAGAGAGTGAAATGGCCGGGGGTAAAGAGCAACATAACGGATAGACGGGCTATGTTGTTCACGGCAGAACCTTTGCTGATGGCGGAAGAATGGCTTGACAAAACTGGAGTCCCTTTTGTCCCCGGGATGATGAACACAACTTCTTCCTCGGAGTGACTTCAAGTTTTGTTGTTTTCTGGTTTGTTTTTGCTACAATTCAAATTGGTTTTTTGTATTCATTTTCATCCATGAAAAAAATTAACGTAATAAATGAATTCTCCCTTTCTAAATCTAAATATTAAAACATAATAGACAAATTTTCAGGAGAGCAACGCAAAATTTCGTATTATTTTCAACTCTTTTTTACGAATCAGAAAATTATAATAAAATCCTTAATAAATGCATAAAAACTGAACAAGTACTACACGCACAGAAACATTTTCTTCATGTTGTAATTTAAGATGGAAAAAACATAAGAGATATCTCGTATAAAACATTCTACACTTGCTTGATGATAATTCGAACAAAAAAACTAATATTTTGGATGGAACTAATTTGATTATATTAACAAATTTCTAAAATATGACTACTATAATATTGTAGCCACAAAATAAAAACAATCACATACACGAAATGCGTGTGGTGTATAAAATTTCGTAAAGCTACACATAAATTTCGTTATACTGAAAATATTCAACACAAATAATTCATAAAATAATCTATCATCATGTTTGGAGTTTTTTTCTTATCGTTAATTGTGAATAAACGTCTTACTTTACGAAAGGATTGCGTTGCACTTACCACTAAAACATTTAGTACAAAGATTAAAAAGTTTTGGTACATACAAAATCTTTGTCATAGGGAAATTCGAATACAAAATTATTTGCTTGGAAGCAATTGGTACGTTTTCATTTATGAATAATTAATACAAGCAAAAAAGGACCACCGCAAAAGTAAAAATATCTAAAGTTTACCATTTATTTGTATTTCAAAAAAAGATAAAAACTTCATAAACAACAAAATATTACTATGCAAATGTTTTGTTTAACTATTTCGTAAAGTTTATTCAATAAATTCGTAAAGTGTTTGCATAACTTTAGTTACAAGTATTTCTGCTAGTAATAACAAGTGTACTAATTGGTGTTAGTACAATGTACTAAATAAGGGTCAAAATTAGTACACCGCGGGGGACGTCCCGTGCGTGGGACTTTAGCCGCCCCCAACAAAGAAATGTATTTTTTTTCCGAAAATAATATTTTCCGTGAGTGGCTAATAAAGTGGAATTGAGCAAATTCTTTCCTAATTATTACAATGTAAAAGTTTCGTTCTTAAAATCAAATAAACTAATCGACTTCACTCATTCCGAAATTCAAACGGGTCGACGGAATATTTATACAATTATTTAGCAATAAACAAGCAGTTGGTAGGTAAGTGGAGCAATAAACCAGAGGAGATTCAACCGTTTTGGGCTATAACAAACATAATTAGCAGCTTAGAAGCAAATGGGAACTGTCTTCACGGGACAAATGAATGCAACAGTTGATTTCCATTTTCATTAGCTATAACATTTTACCTTTCTCAGCCATGGAGATACACTGATTACTATCTCTCTTTTGTCTGCTCTTGTTCTCTCCATTTGCGAATTGAAGCACAAATCTTCATCGGTCAACAAAGGGAAACATCAACATCTTTCTCCTTAAGAATGTTGATTAATGCCAGAAAGATGGATGAGAACTGAGATTAAAAGGGAGTATGATCCACGGAAGTGCAACTCGACCAGTTGCTCCACTGAGGCTGAGGTTAAGACTTAGCGAGAACTAAGTTCCAAAAGAGACGGTGGCCAAATAAAGGTAAAAGATGACAAAACAAGCATAAGGAAAGATCCCACAATAGCAGCAGTACGATCAATCCTTAATAGCTTAGCCACATGGTCTGCAATTCTAGTGCCATCCAATTATCTTCCCTTTCGCCGACCCTCCTTCACCCCCACACAATCTGAACAATACCACTTCCCTCTAGGCCGTTCCTTCAGACCCACACAACCAAAATGAAACCACTCAATCTTGCACTGTCAGCAAGGTAGTATGTTAATCGGGTAACTATAACCAAGTATCAATATGGTAAAGTAAAGAAGGCATTGTGCTTAACTCACATCGGGGTTGTCACAGGCAACCATTTCACCGTAGCTAACTTGGTTGCAGAAACAGTAGGTAGGTTCATTCGGGTCCACCGGCAGATCTAAATCCATTCCACTGGGATTCATATTTCCTGCAGTAGTCTCGGCGTCCGTACTTTCTACATTTGTGACACAGAGTCCTGCAAAATAAGTTACATATGGAACCAAATTGGACATCTCGATCCACAAGGTAAAACATGTCATACAACATTAGTTCATTTAAATTTACATTGATTTAATCGTTAGTACAAACAATATTTTGCATGAACTTGTGGGTAACATATCTTGACAACTTTAGTTCTATTTTGAACGAAACTGCGACATAGGACTTGGGATCAATGCAATCTTCACCAACAAATGAAGAATTCTTCAATGAAAGACCTCTCCTCTAATACCTTAGAAGCATCGACATCAGCAGGTTCTCATAACTTTCATATCACTTTCTTAATTTATTCGCATGAACGGTGGACGATAATTTCGATAATTCGACAAGAGGATCTGAAACAGTCAGCACACGAAGGAGTCCCTATGGACGATGTTAAAGACCATACGACACATGAGGATCTCACGGAAAAAATAGTTTCACTACCACAACCGACGATATTTGGCCGATGGGTAGCCATCCAGCGGGGCCGCAAAAAGGGGAGGTGTGGTTTCTTCGAATAATCTATCCACTTGTTAGGGGTTGCGACCTAATAACCCGTTTGGTTTTCGTAATGGAATTCCAGATAGAATAACAGAGGAAGGGGTAAAAAAATATAATGATTATGAAAGGAATTCTTTAAGAAATGATGTGTCTAGTTCAAGAATGAAGATAAGGAAAGGAAGGGAGTGGATTAGAAAATGAATAGACATTCCCTACCATGAGCAAGAGAATGACCATTCATTCCATTCCTCTTCAAAATTAAGAAAATGGAAAGGAATGAAATTAAGGAGATGGAAAAAGGGAAATGAATAGTATTATTAGTCAATTTCATTCCTTCCTCAAATCCTTAAACCAAACGCACCATAAGTGTATAGGCGTACAACCACTGCCCTTCCCTTTTCTCATTCACCTAAATACTTGGATGTAATTATTGAGTGATATTCCTCTTAAAACAAGAGTTCGGACCCAAAAGCCTAATTCGGGTCCAATGCACGTCAAACAGTGCCATGAATTGGGGGTCAGCCTAGATGGACTATGTCTCTGTCGCATGTTGACTTTGGCTCCTGTAAGGGAATTGTGGACGATCGAGTGATGGTTCGGGAATGCCCAAGCATCAAGTTAGGATCTACCGTGGTTTTCTCCATGGTTCTCGAAATTCAAGTCGAGGTGACGACTGAAAAGCATCAGGAATGCCGAGGAATCAAGTTTGAATCGCCTCGCGGGGACATAGATCACGGAAGTGCGGGTGAACAACTCGGATGGTGGCTCCACTACGAACTCAGCATGTCGAATTCAACTTAAGGCTCTTACATTGAATCCACATGTAAAGAGGAATACTTGTTTGTGCATGAGCTGCTTGTTTATGTGCCTTCTCTTTGCTTTTGCTTGTCTCTAGATACCACTTACTAGGCATGTCATAGGTATGCCCAAACCTTGGGTTAGGATTTTTAGGGGGTCATCTTATGGCATAACTTCGCTGTTCTTCCCAACTAGTAAGTTGGACCAAGGCCAACATTCCTTTGTCCAAAATAGGTAATGCGAGTTGGATTGAGCAAGGTCGAGTCGAGGTCAAGTCGAAAGAAGCACTCGAGTTGTGGAGCACCTTCACGTTGTTGAAGTGATCGAGTTGACTCGTCAACTCGAGAAGACTGGAGTTCATCTTGAGGCCGAGCGGAAGGGGCATCTCGAGAATAGATCTCTATGGGGGGAACTCGAGAACACATCAATACGGGCCTAGCCGATTTCGGCACAAACTCTTCAAATTAAAAAAGTTGGACTTGTTTTTAATTTGCTTTTGGTTTTATCCATTTTAGGCATAATTGGGATTTAGGTTTAGCCTACTTTAGGTCTTCTATAAATAAGGCTCTTTTGTTTAGGTTTAGACACAACCTTTTGAATTTTTACCAAAATTTGGCAGCCGTCAAGTCCTGCAAGAACTTTGAGTAATTTCTCTTATCGTTTGGTATATTCCAAGCATTGCGTAGTTTTGTCCGAGCGTTCCCATAATCGGTAGCTTTTCTGTATCCGGTTGTGTGGTATTCAACCCTCGAGGTTGTCCTGGTGGTGCTTCAGTTGTATCCAGTGGCGGTTCGAGTTTTATCCCTTAGGTTTCGTTCGGTTTGTTCGTTCGTGCATTTCATTGTCATTATAATATTTTCCCATTTCCACGGCTGGTAGCGCTTCAGTTGGTATCAGAGCGTACGGTTGTTATGTCAAGTGCTAGGTTATTTGAAAGTGCACAGTTGTTGTGTTGAGCGTTGGGTTGTTTGCGAGTGCACGGTTGTGTTGAGGCTTGGGTTGTCGGAGAGCGTAAGGTTGTATTGAGGTGGGTTATTAGAAAGTGCAGGTTGTCGTAGATGCATGGCTGTTGGTGAACGTACGGTGGAAGTGATGGCAAATAGATTTTGACGTGGGATGATATTGGAGGAGGCCCGTTTTGCTCCTTTAGAACATGAGGTTAGAGAGTTACATCGCCAGATACAGTAGCTCCTGGAAGAAAGGAGACAACCTGAACCACAGTCTTCTCGATATTATGAGGACGCAGAAGAAAATCCATTTGTGAATGGATATGAAAACGAGGAGAGTCCTAGGAGATCAACTCGGGACGAGGAGAGTGCCAGGAGGCAAACTCTAGAACGTCAACCCGCACGTCTCATTAATATGTGATTAGACAGTCTTGAGTTTGAGGGAAAGATACACCCCGAGGAGTTTCTCGATTGGCTTCATGCAATTTAGTGAGTATTCGATTTTGAAAGTACGCTAGCTTAGGGTGGGAGAACTTGAATTAGCAGCATCGTCGTGAAGGGAAAGAGAAGATACGCTCGTGGGAAAAAATGAAATGGGAGATGAAGAAGAGGTTTCTCGAAACTGGGGCTGCACATGTGTCACGTGATTGTTGACAATGGGGGTTGCACCAATGTGGCCTCTACTACCATGGTCAAGAAGCTTAAGTTATCTACTAAGCCACATCCCACACCATACAAACTTCAATGGTTGAGCAAAGAGAGCGATCTAAGGGTGACTAAGCAGGTGTTGGTCTCGTTGAGCATTAGTCAGAGCTACAAGGACACGGTGACTTCTGAAGTTGTACCCATGGATGCGTGTCATTTGTTGTTGGGAAAGCCTTGGCAATATGATCGGCAAGCAATTTATGATGGGTACAAGAATACATATTCCATCACTCTCGATTAGAGGAAGATTACTCTACTTCCCTTGAACAGCCAAACATTAACGGACCCGTCGTCTAGAGAACAAACTCGAGAAGTCAATTCGAAGTTGGTGGAGTTGACTCGAGAGATTCGAGAGGAGAAGTACGTATACATGTTGATGTTATTCGAGAAGGAAAGGAGCAAACCTCAACTATATCCCCTCGAGTTCGAACCCTTCTAAGAGAATTCGAGGATGTATTTCCCGAGGAGATGTCGAAAAGACTTCCTCCTCTGAGGGACATACAACATCAGATTGATCTCATTCCTGAAGTGTCGTTGCCTAATCGACCGGCGTATCGATGTAATCCAGACGAGTCAAGAGAGTTGCAGCGATAGGTCAATGATCTTATCAAACGAGGCTTTGTTCGAGAGAGTCTCAGCCCGTGTTCCGTTCCCACCATCTTGGTTCCCAAGAAGGATGGTTCATGGCGAATGTGTATTGACAGTCGAGCAATTAATAAGATCACCGTCAAGTATCGATTTCCCATTCCTCGACTTGATGATATGCTCGATGAGTTGCATGGGTCGACAGTTTTCTCAAAGGTGGACCTATGGGGATATCACCAGATTCGGCTGAAGGAAGGAGATGAGTGGACGACGGCGTTCAAAACCAAATTAGGGTTCTATAAGTGGATGGTTATGTCGTTTGGTCTCCTCATCATGCGACTGATGAACCAAGTGTTTCGTCCTTTCATCGGAAACTTCGTGGTTGTTTATTTTGATATTCTTGTATATAGCCGCAGTGAGGAGGAACACATTGACAACCTTAGACAGTTGTTCGAGAAGCAACGTCTATTCGGGAATAGCAAGAAGTGCGAGTTCTCGACTTCCACACTTGACATGCTGTGATATGTCATCTCAAGAGAAGGATTTTAGGTGGATGAGAGTAAAGTTGCTATTATTCGATATTGGCCTATTCGCAAGACAGCTCATGATGTCCGGAGATTTCATGGCCTAGCCTCATTCTATCGAAGATTTATTAAGGAATTCAGTTCTATTGCAGCCCCGATGATGGAGTGTTTCAAGGGGATGTCTTTCGAGTGGACTTTCGCGGCTCAATCTAGTTTTAAGTTGCTTAAGAATCGATTGTGCAAAGCACTTGTATTGGCACTTCCTAACTTCGAAAAGGTGTTTGAAGTTGAGTGTGATGCCTCAAGAGTAGGGATTGGAGGCATATTGCTGCAAGAGGATCATCCGGTATCGTATTTCAGGGAGAAGTTGAATGGGTCTCGACTGAATTACTCGACCTATGAAAGGAGTTTTATGCTATTGTTCCTACAATCAAGACATGGAGTCACTACTTGATGCCCAAGGAGTTTGTTCTTCATACAGATCATGAGTGTTTGAAGCATATCAATGGGCAGGCAAAGCTTAATCTACGACGTGCAAAGTGGGTTGAATTTTTCCAATCAATCACTTTCATCTTGAAGCATAAGTCTGGAATAAAGAATGTCGTAGAAGGGGCGTTGTAGAGACAATCAACTCTTATGGCCAGAATGGAATGTAAGTTGATTGGATTCGAGATGTTGAAAGAGTATTCAAGTGATGCAGATTTTGAGGAGGGGTTTAAGGGATGTCTCGAGAAGCCTATTGAGCATTATCTTATGTCCGATGGCTTTCTATTTAGAGGCGTTAAGTTATGCATTCCTCGAAGTTCCATTTGAGAGCATCTTATTTAAGAGGTACATGGAGGAGGACTCGCTGGTCACCTAGGAGTCGGGAAAACTCTCGAGATGCTTTAGGAACATTTTTACTGGCCTCGAATAGCTAAGGACGTACCCAAGTTGGTTCAACGTTGCGCAACCTGTCAACGCGCAAAGAGTCACGTCCAGCCACAAGGTCTTTACACACCATTGCCTATACCTGAATGTCCATGGGAGAATGTGAGCATGGATTTCGTCCTTAGATTGCCCCAAACACAACGGCAGAAGGACTAGATCATGGTTGTTGTGGATCAGTTCTCGAAGATGGCACACTTTATATCTTGTAGGAAGACGGATTATGCTTCTCACATGGCTGATTTTTTTTTTCGAGAGATCGTTCGTCTGCATGGGGTCCCATCGTTTATCGTGTCGGATCGAAAGCCAAGTTCTTGAGCTACTTTTGGAAGACACTTTAGCACAAACTTGGGACAAATCTACTATTCGGCACAACCTGCCATCCACAAACAGATGGGCAACTGAGTTCGTGAACTGGACTATGGGAAGCCTACTTTGAGTTATGGTATTGAAGAATTAGAAGGATTGGGATAACAAGCTCGCACAAGCTGAGTTTGCTTATAATCGAACCTCTCATTCGACTACTCGAGCTTCACCGTTCGAAGTGGTGTATGGTGTCAACTCGAGCATTCCCATCGAGTTGCTACCAAGAACTAGCCAGGGTATTCTCGAGAAGGATGCGGTTCGACGAGCTGAAGAGATGTTAAAGCTCCATGCGAAGATTCGAACCCCTATTGAGTAACAAAATGAGAAATAACAGTCTAAGGCGAATCGTGGGCGAAAGGAGCGGATATTCAAACTAGGAGATCTTGTATGGGTACACTTGCGAAAGGAGAGATTTCTAGCAAGGAGGAAGAATAAGCTCATGCCCAAGGCTAATGGTCCTTTTCATGTCGTCGAGAGGATCAACAACAATGCTTTTATGGTCGATTTGCTGGGGGAGTATGGGATCTCGGTGACATTTAATGTCCAGGATCTTGCACTGTACGATAAAGATCGCCTTGATTTGAGGATAAATCTTCTTCAGTAAAGGGAGGATGATGCGAGTTGGATTGAGCAAGGGTAAGTCGAAGTCAAGTCGAAAGAAGCGCTCGAGATAAGGAGCGCCTTCACACTGTTGAAGTGGTCGAGTTGATTGGTCAGTTCGAAAATACTACACTGTTGAAGTGGTCGAGTTGATTGGTCAGTTCGAAAATACTAGAGTTCATCTTGAGGTCAAGCGAATGGGGCGTCTCAAGAACAGATGTCTCCGGGGAGGGACTCAAGACCCAGGAACTCGAGAATTCTTCAATACGGGCCTGGCCGATTCTAGCCCAAACTCTTTAAATTATCAAAGTTGGACTTGTTTTTTATTTTCTTTTTTGTTTTATCCATCTTTGACCTAATTGGGATTTAGGGTTAGCCCACTTTAGGTCTTCTACAAATAGGGCTCTAGTGTTTAGGTTTAGATGTAACAGTTTGAACATTCACCAGAATTTGGCAGTCGTCAAGTTCTTGCAAGAACTTTGCGCAACTTCTCTTATTGTTTGGTAGATTCCAAGCGTGGCGAGATTTTATCTGAGCGTTCCCATAATCGATCGTGTTTCTGTATCCGATTGATTGGCATTAAACTCTCGTGGCAGTCCTGGTGGTGCTTCAGCTATATTCAGCGGCGGTCCGAGTTTTATCCCTTTCGTTTCCTTCGGTTTGTTCGTTCGTGCATTTCGTCGTCGTTGTAGTACTTTTCCATTTCCGTGACTGGTAGCAAGCGCATAAAGAGGTCGTAAAAACTTTCAAGTAAAGTGTAGAATTGATTGCTCACTACAGGAAACAAACATCATACATGCATTTGTCTGTTACAGAGTGACCGCTGCTTGTGCATGGACAATCGTTGAGTATATTTCGTTTGCAATAAGTTGTGAAACTAATGCTATTCATTTTGTAGAGGTTTGGGTTGGTTGCAGGGTGTTTGCAATTTCTCTCCCATCCATACCTCTGTTCACTGCATTATTACACCCTTATGGATTCACAACAGCATGATCTTCTGTTAATTTGTGGTTACTACAGTAACAAGTCAGCAATCGTTCTGCATCATTTCCAAAGCATTGGTGCACACGCATGCGATGCGACATCATGGTAGGATCAAGGATTTGAATGCCGTTACATATGAATGACGTGTAAAAATGTTGGTTAGCCTCATGGAGCCATTATCACTTCCCAAGGACATTCTATCATCCCAACTTCTCCATGACTAGTTAAATGGTGGAAGACCCTCAAAACAAGAATTCATTCCGTTGAAACTGAAGGTCCACTCCCACCTAATCCACCTCTAGGTAGGCTAGTGCCTTCTTCAGTGCCTCGTTGCCCAATGGGATCTAGACACGTTCCCCTTACACTTTACCGCCCTAGACCTTGCACCTCTCTATGAGAAATTCTGAATCCTCACCACGACGGGATTTTGCGTCTGCCTCACCTCGACAAGCTATAGGATTACATTGCCAAGCTACTTTAGATCTCTTCAGCGGTGATGCATACACTATTTAAGGAGAAGAGGTGTGACACATGGCGAGGCTAGAAGAAGGGCTCAATTCTGGCAAGGGCACATAGCCAACACATGGGAGTACTGTGACTATCATAGCAGGCTAGCGATAAAAATAGGAGCATTTCAGATTCAAGGAGGATCACACTAAGGCCTAATCCGACGATACCTTCCTTTTGCCTAGAGCACATGACTTGATATGATTTATTGCATTACGTCTTAAAACTTCATTTGATCTTGTGACCCCGATTTGTTGCTTTTGTATTAGAACGGGGCTTTAGACCCGAAAATGCTGAAAAATGAGTTGAAGATGTGTAACAAACCCAACATCTTCATCGGATGTAACTAGAAACACTGCTGAACAAGATGCAACAAAGGTACATCAACCAACATCAAAGTCAGACTTACTTGAAACCCACCCTTCACAAGATGAAGAGATCATAGACAAAATTAATTGAAACAATATTTGTTTTGTGAGATTGTGGGGGATGATGAATTACGAAATGAGAATAGCGACCCCATGAGTTGATGGTTGGATGATGAATTAAATGAGTAAAATGGAGAATCTTACAGTTATCTAGTCAAGACGCGAGGGATAGCAAGGTGATTGGTTTTCATGAATATTGATGGAGTAAATATTGCAGAATCTATGTTGGGTCCGACAAACGGACTTTCATTGTCGCCCTAGTAGCAAATGAATAATTCATCTTGTTAGTTTTTCCCAATCAAGAGTGATACCTGAACATGTTGCGTAACTTGAATATCACTCTCCTTACTCAAACATTACAAACGGTAGTAGAGCAAGTGAGAAATTAGAGCCAACTTCAGCTACTTAATGGTGGTTCTCTAGGCAGCGTTTGTGTTGCAGCTGCTTTCGTTGATAACGAGACAAACCTTGTCCATCATGTGCATCGCATGTGAAAGATATTTTCTCAATAAGTTTCTTCTTAAGCAGGGTTCATACTCAAGGCATCGGATAAATAACAATTCTCCTTCATCTCGATATTCCTCAAGTTCTCTAGATCCTTAAGGATAGAAGATTATCTTTCACTTCTAACTCTTCATTTGATGTTCTCGTATGACTACATTCGTTTGTGTTGCGTTAGACATTGCAGCCAAACCCTTGGCACTAGAAAAAGCGTTCAAGTTATATCTATAGCACTCAACTTCATATCAAGTCTTGATGTTGAGCTATAAGGTATCCTGTTACACTAAGAGGGGGGTGAATTAGTGTTAAAGCCCAATTAAGGATTTTTAACTCTTTTTCAACAAATCCCGCAGCGAACGAAAGCTTCTGTAAAACATAACCTAATGAACACGTTTCTGTGAGACAGAACGTACGAATGTTATTGCGATTTGTTTGATGCACGCAACACTTTTTATAGTGGTTCAGCAACTTGCTTACATCTACTCTTCACCCATAAGTTGGATGACGCAGACTTAACTTCGTAATAATTACAGAAGGTGATACACAATCGACCTTTTATAGCACAGACCAGAAGGTTCTGCACCACAGAAGACTGAGTGGCAGAGCACGGATCAGAAGGTTCTGTACTAGAGTGACTGAGTTGCACAGCATAGACCAGAAGATTCTGTACCAAATGTGTCAGCCCTCTATAGCAAAAACCTAAAAGCTTCTATACCAGTGATGACTTGGTTTCAAAGCACAGACCGTAAGATTCTCTACCAAAGATGTCAACCCTCTACTACACAGATCGTAAGGTTCTGTACTACAGTGACTGAGTTGCACACGTTAGTATGACCAACAAAGGTAACCAAGCACAATCCCCTCAAGGACAATGACTTCGTAGCGTACCCCACGCGAGCACGTAGTGAACTCAACGCAAGCAGACAGCGTCCCCTATCCAAGGATGGATTTTCCCTCCGGCGGCTCCACACGACTTGCACGATCTCCATGAGATAGCGACTACGTGGCGAACTCCACGCAACCACGCAGCAAAACCTACGCAAGCAGGGAGTAAACCCGACGCAAGCACGCGGTAAACCCCACGCAAGTAGATAGCAGCCTCTGTCCTAGGTTCCTGCACACAGAACGTTGCACCACAGAAGCTGGTTAGTCCCTCACTTTCTATGCTCCCGGGGTTCAGCCCTCCTCTCCGGCCCACTGCACATTGGCCATGCTAGCAACCTGCCGCACGCCTCCATCAACGTCTCTTACAGCTTCCAACCGAGTCCCTCTTGGCTCCCGAGTCACTCTCCCAGAAGATTTCACCAACGATGCAGCCTTCTGCAGTTAACGCTCCTCGTGTGACTAACTCAAACTCGAACAAAAAGGATACAAGCTATCAGCACACGCTCTCTGGTTTTATAATAATACAAAGGATTATAAAAGATTGATTAATTCACCAGAACGTGGCTGAGTTGTCCTATCAATACAAAAAGTCTAAGACAAAAATATCGAAGGTAATTTGAATGATCAGCCATCTGCAATCAAAGGAAATGAATGATTAGATAAAAATACAGCACATTATTTACAAACACGTCACTCCCATGCATATATACGTTTAGGTAATCAAATCATATCAATTAGGTTTAAGATATAATAGAATTTCCATGTATGCTGCGTTACAGAAAGTTCTCACTGAATCTGGTCAGCAATCTTTTGCGAATGGAAATAATAAAAAATTAACTTCCAAATTGATAAAGACCGTTGCCATTCTATTCAAGGCACTAAAATGAATGTATCTAAACAAATGGTAAAGATTGACATCTCAAATAACGGTCCTTAAGTGGTCGTATGAATCGGCAGAAGGTTGTAGACAACTTTACAGAAACTTTCCATATATAGAAGATTATATTTCCTTCTATGGGAAATATTATCCCTAATAGAGTTATTTACAAATGTAATCCATTCAATTTGATCAGATTAATATCTTGATCAAATCCTTTTTATTTCGTGATTAAACAATCATTTAATTACAAAATATTTCTTACAAAAAGTCCTCAACGTGAGAAGCTTCTGTAGACTAGACGTTTGTCTTCTGTTACACAGAAGGTCAAGGCTCATCATCAAAATCTATTCAACAATCTCCCCCTTTTTTATGATGACAAAACATTCATCGTTGAGGGAAATATTTTTGCAAGTAACTCACCGTAATTCCCCCAAGATAGGTGAGAGTACGAGTCTTGCATTTTACAAAACTATGTGGTTTCTGTTAAACAAAGCATAGAAGCTTCTGTTATAAAGACAAGTTGTTCACAGAGCACAAAGCTTCTGTGATGCATACAGAGCGTGAATCTTCTGTATTTTAGCCCGACAAAAATGATGAGTTTTCACTTTTGCACTCCCAACAAAGGTGACTATATAAGATAAATATTCGCATACCCTGCAGAAGGTTGATTATGAGCTATAAGTCTCATAGCCTTCTACACCCAATAAGGTAAAGAAAATGAAAGATTTTTCTATAACTCAATACAGAGCAAGGTACTCTCCCTCAACATTATTTCTCCCCCTTTTTGTCACATCAAAAAGATAAGCGAGAGAAAAATGATAAGAAGAGTTGATTTATGCAGAAGGTATGACAATAAGTTCAAAACCATTGGTAGAAGGTACGTTTATGTACTGCAGAGGGTAAGACAGAAAGTTCAAAACCATCATGCAGAAATGTGTCCAACAAAGTGGCACTTATTACAAAAAATATTAGACCATGAAAATCAGATTTTTGTTCTTGGAAAACAGAAAAGTCAGGCAACATAAGAGTTCACTCTTCCTCCTCAGAGGGGTCCTCTTCAAGTTTGTTGCACAAATACTTTCCCTGGCGTTCTACTTCACGAGTCAAGCCCATGACCATTTGCTGAAGGACGCGGATGTCTTCTCCATTGGCTACAACTTGTTGCTAAAGATCCTTGAGGAGAGAGTTCAAGTCCGAGGTGAGAGACCCTTCATTAGATGATCTGGGTTGTCTCTATACTACAGATGCTTTTGCTGCAGAGGGTCGAGCAGATTGTGCAGCAGCATCCTTTCTGTTATACCTTCTATGTAGTAGAATGTAGAATTCTACCTTCTAAGATAAAGTGTACAGAGATATGTACCTTTTGTTGTGTAGCATACAACGTATTCTACCTTCTATAGTGAAGTGTACAGATGTGTACCTTCTGTTGTGTAGTATACAGAGTATTTCAACTTCTGTAGTGAAGTGTACATATGTTTGTACCTTCTATGGTAAGTTTCTGCATAAACTACTTACTCAACTTTGTGATTTGTCTTATGTAAGACATTATAAGGGATGGCAGATTCTAATTCACTTCTGAAAAAAAACACTTTTCTTTATCTGGAGGCTTAGTAAGGATATCAGCCAATTAATGTTCTGTGTTGACAGATTCTACGCAATAGAACCGTATTGGAGAAAACATATTGATGTCTCCAATGACTTGGTCAATTGGATGTCTTGTTTGTACACCACTGTTAATGACAGAAAGTCTTGTCTGTACACCACTATTGATGTCTCCTATGACTTGGTCATGCCGTTTTTTATATAGAGCAGGTGCTCTAACATCATTTTGATTATTCTGAGAATATTCTTCAAAATTACCATTTATTTGTTCAGGATGTTCACCCACATCATTCGTAGAAGGTGGATGTTCTACAGAACCTTCTATGTCTTCCGTAGAAAGTTTGGGTTCTATAGAAATTTCTATAGGTTCAAAAGATATTACCGGTTTTGTAGTATCTTATGTACGTGAGTCATTAATTTTTACATTAATGGACTCCTCTATAGTAGATGTCCTTTTGTTTAGGACTTTATATGCTTTGCTAGACAAAGAGTATCAAAGAAATATGCCATCATCTGTCTTAGCTTCAAATTTTCCTATATTGTCCTTAGAAGGTCTCAAGACAAAACATGGACTTCCAAAAGCATGAAAATAGGATGTTTAGTTTCCTCCCCTTGTATAGTTGATATGGAGTTTTCTCTAGCATAGGTCGAAGTAGAACCCTATTAGAGATGTAGCAGGCTATATTAATAGCTTATGCCCAAAGGTTCTGCGGAGCATTGCTCTCACAAATCATAGTTCTAGCCATGCCTATAAGTGTTAGATTTTTCCTTTCTGCTACTCCATTCTGTGGAGGAGTATATGGCGCAGAGAAGTTGTGATCAATACCATGTTCGTCATAGAAGATCGTGGTTATCAGACTCAGTACCATGATCTGTCCTTATAGCTTTTACAGAAGATCTAATTTCATTATGTAATTTCTTAGCGAGCTTTATGAAACTTTTAAAAGCATCACTTTTGTGAGTAAGAAATTTAACCCACGTGTATTTAGAGTAGTCATCCACTACAACTAAACAGTATCTTCTATCACCAATACTTTGAACTCTAGTAGGTCCGAAAAGATCCATATGTAGAAGTTCAAGTGGTTGTGTAGTAGAAACTTCATTCATAGACATGAATGAAGATTTGGTTTGTTTTCCAAGTGAACATGCTTCACAGAAGCTGTCTTGCTCGAATCAAATGTTAGGTAAACCTTTTACCAACTCTTTTCTGGCAAGATTGGATAACAATTTAAAGTTGGAGTGTCCCAACCTTCTATGACACAGATGGCTCTCATCTTTGACTGACAGAAGGTAGTTTTTGTAGTACAGAAGCTCTCCTGCATCAAGGTATAGATGTTCCTTTTCCGATTTTCAATGAAGCGAACATTGTTTAGGACACCAGAACACTTATCTTGATCAAAAGTTGTTGTATAATCTTTGTCACAAAACCGGCTAATGCTCAGCAAATTATGCTTGAGTTCTGTGACTGACAGAACCTCATCTATGACCATGGAGTCGGAACCTCCAATGGTACCTTTGCCAATGACATAGCCTTTGCTATTGTCACCAAATTTAACATACCATCCATTCCGTAGCGTCAGTTGAGAAAATTTGGATGGATCTCCAGTCATGTGCCCGGAGCATCCACTATCTAGATATCATTCACTTTCAACAGCTTCTGTTTGAAAGCAAGTATGAATTTCATTTTGAGTTTCTTTGTGAGCAGTAAGACACATTAGTGCTTCTTCTTCCTCATCACCTGAATCATCAAGATTTGTCCAAGCAGCCATTGCTTTCTTGGACTTATACTGTGGAGAAGGTTTCTCTTTTTCTTTAAGTAAAGGACATTCTGTTTTGTGGTGCCCTTTCTTTTGGCATTCAAAGAATGTGACCATCTTTGGATCAACTTGCTTATCACGATTTTGGCTACTCTTAATGAAGCGTTACTTGGTGGCGGACCGCAGAAGGTGTTTATCTATCATAGCGAGTTCATCATCCGAGTCAGCTTCTGCTTCATCATCAGAACCTTGTGTTGGTTCTTCTGATGCTTTGAAAGCTATTGTTTTCTTTGTATCAGGCTGAGAGGATCTTTCCATCTCATGTGATATTAAGGAGCTCATTAACTGATCTAGCCGAAGAGTAGAGAGGTCTTTAGCTTCCTCTATAGCCGTTTTCTTAGCTTTCCAAGAATTGGGTTGAGTATGCAGAACCTTTTGAACTAGCTCAGTACTTTTATAGTGTTTGCCTAAATGTGTTAAGGCATTAACTAGGAGGTTGAGTCACTGGAACATCTGTTCTACAGATTCATCAGCCTTCATAGTAAAATTTTCGTATTGATGAATCAAGAAATTCACCTTAGTTTCTCTTATCTGGTCTATCCCAACGTACATGATGACAAGCTTATCTCAGATTTCCTTGCCTGAAGTGTAAGTAGAAACTTTCACGAATTCACTTTCAGACATAACACTAAACATTAGATGCTTTGCCGTCTTAGTGAGTCGCTTGATGTTGAGGTATTCTCGTGTGGGACGACCATCTCGATCATTTTGTTGGTTCTCTGGTATAGAGGGTGGACCATCTTCTATATAGGACCATAAGTCATCTTCAATAGCAACTACGAATGCACTCATTCGAATTTTCCAATAGGAAAAATTCTTACCATAAAAAAAGGGATGATTCCCAACATGTGGTTTTGATACATGGTAGTTATCAGCCATTAGTTCAATTCGTATAGAGTGTTACGCTTCTATAAGACAGAACAGTGACGATTATAGTATATAACCTCAACAAGCAAAAAGCTTCTATTGGGTAGAAATCAGTTGTCAAGCCAACAATTAAGCATCTGTCAACCAGAGCATGAGTGTCAATATGACAAATCTGAAATTTCTTCCTGATAACAGTTGTTGAATTCTCGCCGAGCAACAGGCTTCTGTAGAACAGAACTAAGATGATAGCCGTGAAAGAGAATGTGGAAGTTAGTAGCTTCTGTAAGATCTCAACAAGTGATTACACTTCTGTTGGACAGAAACCTTATACCAGACGTTGTATTCAAATAGAGCGTTAACTTCTGTTGAATAACAACTGAATTCTGATAGAGCGTAAGCTTCTACAGAATAGAGCAAATGATTTTTCACAGAGCTTAAAGCTTATATGGAACAGCAACTGGATTCTGATAGAGCGTAAGCTTCTATAGAATAGAGCAAATGATTTTTCACAAAGCTTAAAGCTTATATGGAACAGCAACTGGATTCTGATAGAGCGTAAGCTTCTACTGAATAGAGCAAATGATTTTTCACAGAGCTTAAAGCTTCTATGGAATATCAACTAGATTTTGATAGAGCGTAAGCTTCTACAGAATAGTAGCAGATGATTTTTCACAGAGCTTAAATCTTCTACATAGTAGAGCCTGTAGCTGGCACGAGCTTCTGTGGATCTACAACAAGAGGTTAAGCTACTGTTGGAACTCGCTCTGATACCAACTGTTACACTAAGAGGGGATGAAATAGAGTTAAAGCCCAAATAAGGGTTTGTATCTCTTTTTCAACAAACCCCGCATCGAAAGAAAGCTTCTATAAAACAGAACCTTATGAACAGGTTTCTGTAAGACATAAAGTACGAATGTTATAGCGATTTGTTTGATGCACGCAAGACTTTTTATAGTGGTTCAGCAACTTGCTTACATCCACTCTTCACCCAGAATTTGGAGGGTTTTCACTCAGACTTAACATCATAACAATTACAGAAGGTGATACGATCGACCTTTTATAGCACAGACCAGAAGGTTCTACAACACAAAAGACTGAGTGGCAAAGCACAGACCAGAAGGTTTTGTACTAGAGTAACTAAATTGCACAGCACAGACCAGAAAGTTCTGTACTGAATGTGTCAACCCTCTATAGCATAGATCAAAAAATTCTGTACCCAATGTGTCAACCCTCAATAGCATAGACCTAAATTTCTGTACCGGAGATCACTTGGTTTCAAAGCATAGACCGTGAGGTTCTGTATCAAAGATGTCAACCCTCTACTACACAGACCGTACAGGTGAGTGAATTTCAAAGCACGGACCGTAAGGTCCTGTACTACAGGGACTGAGTTGCACATGTTAGTGTGACTAACAAAGGTAACCAATGCGCAATCCCCTCAAGGACAACGACTTCGTGTCGTACCCCACGCGAGCACGTAGCGAACTCTACACAAGTAGACAACGTCCCCTGTCCAAGGATGGATTTTCCCTCCGGCGGCTCCACATGACCTGCACGATCTCCTCGAGATAGCAACTACGTGGCGAACTCTACGCAAGTAGTCAGCAAACCAACATAAGCACACGACAAACCCCACGCAAGTAGACAGCAGCCTCTGTCCTAGGTTCCTGCACACAGAACGTTACACCACAGAAGCGGGTTAGTCCCTCACCTTTTGTGCTCCCGGGGTTCTGCCCTTCTCTCCGGCCCGCTGTACGTTGGTCACGCTAACAACCTGCCACACGCCTCCACCAACATTTCCTTGAGCTTCCAACCGAGTCCCTCATGGCTCCAGAGTCACTCTCCGAGAAGATTTCACCAGCGATGCAGCCTTCTACAGCTAACGCTCCTCGTGTGACTAACTCAAACTCCAAAAAAAAGGATAGAAGCTCTCAGCACGCTCTCTGGTTTAACAACAATACAAAAGATTATAAAAGATTGATTGATTCACCAGAGCGTGGCTGATTTGTCCTATTAATACAAAAAGTCTAAGACAAAAATATAGAAGGTAATTTGAATGATCAGCCACCTGCAATCAAAGGAAATGAAGGATTAGATAATAATGCAATATATTATTTACAAACACATCACTCACATACATATATACGTTTAGGTATTCAAATCATATCAATTAGGATTAAGATATGATGGAATTCTCATGTATACAGCGAGCGCTACAGAAGGTTCTAGCTGAATCTGATTAGCAACCTTCTGCGAATGGAAATAATCAAAGATTAAATTCCAAATTCATAAAGACCGATGTCATTCTGTTCAAGACACTAAAATGAATGTATCTAGACATATAGTAATAATTGACATCTCAAATTAGGGTCCTTAGGTGGTCGTATGAATCCACAGAAAGTTGTAGACAACCTTACAGAGCCTTTTCATATATAGAAGATTATATTTCCTTATGTGGGAACTATTATCCCTAATGGAGTTATTTAGAAACGTAATCCATTCAATTTGATCAGACTAATATCTTAATCAAATCCTTTTTATTTTCTAATTAAACAATCATTTAATTACAAAAACATTTCTCACAAAAAGTCCTCAACGTGAGAAGCTTCTGTAAAGTAGATGTTTGACTTCTGTTACACAGAAGGTCAAGGCCCATCATCAAAACATATTCAACACATCCTCATGTCTGTTGACGAGGGTGTCGACTGAAAGCAAACCCCCTTATTGATTGGTGGAGCTTTCACAATTCGTCGAGCTCCCGATCTCCTCACTTGTTGATGCTCGACCTTATGAGCAAGTCCTTGAACGTCTTCAGAGGTCCAATTTTGATGTTGTTCAACGGCTTCAAATTAGATGATTGAATTCCTTCACGTATCTTGCAATCTTCCTTTCGGGTGCTTTCTGTACACCCCATCATAGATATAATCATTCGAACTTTCTCGTATAATTGGGGCCTCCAGGAGTTTGTTTTAAAGCGTGCAACTTGATGAACGTGTCACATCAATAGTGCTTAAGTAGGAATCGTTTTGTTAGGGCCCGCTTCTTTTTCGATAATGCTCGAATCTTACCTCTGCCCCCACAGCGACGCGGATGGCTCAGATTCTCCCACCTTGGTACATTTGCGAAGTTCAATGCTACAATCTTCACCATGTTGTCTCCAGAACTCCTCGTAGCATTAGTGTGCAACGAGTGGATAAACTCTTCTTGATAGATATTGCCTTCGGGGGAACTGACAATGATACGCTGATGTTGGATATTTCGCCATTCATAATTAAACATTATTCTTCGCTTTGTGGGAGTTTCGAAGCTCCATTTCACTCTCCCGCATTACGTGAAATGACATCAAATGAACACAATTTTTATAAAAATAAATTATTTTTATTATTTATTTAAGAAGCGGAATGGAATGGGGAATCGTAGTAAAGACACATAATCCCATACATTGACACCGTTTCTCATTTGGTCCTCCACCCTGCTAAACCCTGTTCAGGGTTCTCCTGCTCAAAATTATTCCTATATAATTACATTTTTCTTAATTCATCTACAAATACAGTCATAATATAAAAATTAATTTCCTTTTTTACGTGTAGTAGTAAAAAATTTAGTCCTTATTTTATTTGGTGAAGATTCTTTCCAAGCCGCGGTATTAATTTTTCGGCATAAACAAGAGAAACCATCATCACGGAAAGAATATTTAAAAAAAAAAATCCCTTCAATCCAGTCATAGATATCCGATTATATATCGATGTCATTCTTTTTAAATTTAACTATGGCTGTGAAACAACATAATCTCTCATATAAGCATCAAGTGGCTCATAAAACACTTATTTCATTAACACCTTAACATCGAATTATACTACCACGCATCTTTCATGTAGTTCTAATAAAAAGACAAATATTAACAATTATTTCTTACCAACTCTTTAAACTTTTGATGATAACGATAATTAATCCCAGACTTGAAATATATTGGATCAATTACCAACTTTGTATGTGGAATGTTAGTCCGACCATGATACTCATAGCAAGGACAGTGGACCTTCACTTATGTTTGCAAGTTTATGATCGGCAAAGACTTGGCAGTTGTCACGGCTTAATTTGTTCTATCTTTTTGGGTGCCCATTTGGGAGGCAGATGTGATCTGTCTGTCATGCCTACACAATACTGAAGGGGAACAACAAGGAAGGCCCTTGTACATAAAATGAAGATAGGGACAACCTGAAGCGAGTTGGACTGGACAAGGTCAAGTCGGGATCAAGTTGAGAGGAGAACTCGAGATGGAGAGTACCTTCACGGTGCTAAAGTGGTCCAGTTGATTCGTCAACTCGAGAAGACCTGAGTGCATCTCGAGAACGAGAGGAAGGGGTCGTATCGACAACAGCTCTCTCCGGGGAAGCTCGAGGACATCCAAAGACGAGGCGTCCTGATTGACGGACGGCCCAACCGACGTCAAGCCCAGTTTCCGTAGTTAATAATTTTGGACTTGTTTTATTTAGTGATGGCGAACAGATTCCGATGTCAGATGACGTTGGAGGAGGCCCGTTCGGCTCATTTAGAGCAGGAGGTTGAAGAATTGCGTCGTCAAGTGCAGCAGCTACGAACCAAAAGGAGGCAACCTGAACTACAGTCTACTTGATACTTTGAGGACGCGGAAGAAAATCCATTTTGTCGATGGATATCGAGACAAGGAGAGTCCTAGGAGATCAACTCGGGACGAGGAGAGTCCCAAGAGGCAAACTCGAGAATGTCACCTGCACGTCGTGTTAATATTCGAGTAAACATTCCCGAGTTTGAGGGAAAGACAGACCCCGAGGTGTTTCTCGATTCGCTTCATGCCATTGAGTGAGAATTAGACTATGAGGAGATTCCGGAGGAAAGGCAAGTTAAGGTGGCAGCCCTTCGACTTCGAAAGTACGCTAACTTGTGGTGGGAGAACTTGAATCAGCAGCATCTTCGAGAAAGGAAAGAGAAGATTCGCTGTGGGACAAACTGAAAAGAGAGATGAGGAAGAGATTTCTTCCTGAGCTATATTGACTGGACTTGTTCCTCAATTTGAACTTGCTTCAGCAATCCTTGAGTGTTTCTGAGTACACTCGCGAGTTCGAGCAATTGATGCTCCAATGCAATATAGTTTAGCCCCCTAAGCAGACCATTCCAAGGTATATTAAAGGGCTGAAAATCCAAGTGGCGGATGCTGTTGAGTTGCAGCCTTATTGGAGTTTCGTGAATGTATGCAACCTATCCCACAAAGTCGAGAAGCAACCAGTTAGGAGAACGCTTGTGAGACTAGCTATGAGAAACACTCCTTTCAGCAAAGGGAGTTCGTCCTAGAGACCAATATGGAGTTGGTCCTCGAGAACTCCAATCTCGAGTAAGGAGAAGGTCCAGGCTGAAATTCGGTCATCCCCAAATACTAGTGTCTCGAGAAAATGCTTTAAGTGCCAAGGAGTTGGACATATAGCTTCTGAGTGCCCAAACTGACGGATTGTTACTATTATGGACCTTTCGGAGGATGATTAGGTGTTTGATCGAGAAGGAGAACCCATCTGGGATGTCAAGGAACAAGTTGTGACGGAACTCGATGAGGGAGAGTTGTTGGTCATTCGAAAAGCACTTAATGCAAATGTGATGCCTGATGAAGTCGACCAGCGGGAGAGGATATTTCAAACTAGATGCAACGTACAGGGGAAGGTGTGTCACGTGATTGTCTACAGTGGGAGTTGCACCAATGTAGCCTCTACTACCATGGTCGAGAAACTAAAGTTATCGACTAAGCCATATCATCGACCATATAAGCTTCAATGATTGAGAAAAGAGAGTTATCTAAGGGTGAGTACGCATATGTTGGTTTCGTTGAGCATTGGTCAGAGCTATAAGGATACGGTGACTTGCGATGTAGTATCGATGGATGCGTGTCACTTATTGTTGGGAAGGCCTTGACAATATGATCGACAAGCAGTTTATGATGGGTACAAGAATACATAATCCATCACTCTCGATTAGAGGAATATCACTCTACTTCCCTGGACCATCCAACCAGTAACCAAGCTGTTGTCTCGAGGTCAGACTCGAGAAGCCAATTCGAAGTTGGTGGAGTTGACTCTAGAGATTCAAGCGGCTAAGTACTTATACATGTTGAAGTTATTCGAGGAAGGAAACGAGCAAACCTCAACTATGCCCCCTCGAGTTCGAGCCCTTCTAAGAGAATTCGAGGATGTGTTTCTCGAGGAGATGTCGGGAAGACTTCCTCCGCTGAGGGACATATAACATCAGATCGACCTCATAACTGGAGTCGATGCCTAATCGACATGTGTATCGATGTAATCCCGACGAGGCTAGAGAGCTCTAGCGACATGTCGATGAGCTCATTGAACGAGGCTTTGTTCGAGAGAGCCTCAGCCCATGTCCCGTTCCCGCCGTCTTGGTTCTCAAGAAGAATGGTTCATGGTGGATATGTGTCGACAATCGAGCAATCAATAAGATCACCGTCAAGAATCGATATCCCATTGCCCGACTTGATGATATGCTTGATGAGTTGCATAGATCAACAATTTTCTCGAAGGGGGATATATGAAGTGGTTATCACCAGATTCGGATAAAGGAAGGAGATGAGTTAAAGACGACATTCAAAACCAAATTTGGGTTGTATGAGTTAATGGTTATGTTGTTTTGTCTCTCGAATGCACCGGGTACCTTCATGCGATTGATGAACCAGGTGTTCCGTCCTTTCATTGGCAGATTCGTGGTTGTTTGTTTTGATGATATCCTTGTATATAGCCGCAGTGAGGAGGAACATATTGATCACCTTAGACAGTTGTTCGAGAAGTTGAGGGAACAACATCTATTCGGGAACAACAAGAAGTGTGAGTTGTAGACTTCCAAACTTGTCTTTCTCAGGTACGTCATCTCGAGAAAAGGTATTCAAGAGGATGAGAGTAAGGCAGTGGCTATTCGAGATTGGCCTACTCCCAAGACTGCTCACGACGTCCGGAGCTTTCATGACCTAGCTTCATTTTATCGGAGATTTATCAAGGAATTCAGTTCGATTGCAATCCCAATGACAAGTGTTTAAAGGGTACGTCCTTCGAATGGAATGCCGTGGCTCAATCTAGTTTCGAGTTGCTCAAGAGTCATTTGTGTGAAGCGCCTGTATTAGCACTTCATGACTTCGAGAAGGTGTTTGAAGTCGAGTGTGATGCCTCAGGAGTAGGGACTGCAGGCATACTGTTGCAAGAGGGTCGAGCAATCTCATATTTCGACGAGAGGTTAAATGGTTCTCGACTGAATTACTCGACCTAGGATAAGGAGTTTTATGCCATCATTTGTACACTCAAGACATGAAGTCATTATTTGATGCCCAAGGAGTTCGTTCTTCATACAGATCATGAGTCCTTGAATCATATCAACGGGCAGGCAAAGCTTAATCGACTACAAACAAAGTGGGTGGAATTTCTCCAATCATTCAATTATTTCGTGAAGCGTAAGTTGGGAGTGAAGAATCTCATAGCAGACGCGTTGTCGAGAAATCAACTCTTATGTCCAGAGTGGAATCGAATTGATCGGATTCGAGATGTGGAAAGAGTTGTACTCGAGTTATATAGACTTTGGTGAGCTGTATAAGGAATGTTTCGAGAAGCCTTGGCATTATCATCTATCAGAGGGATTTCTATTTCGAGGAGTTAAGTTATGCATTCCTCGAAGTTCTACTCGAGAGCATCTTATTCGAGAGGTACATGGAGGACTCGCTGGACGCTTAGGAGTTGAGAAAACTCTCGAGATGCTTCAAGAGCATTTCTACTAGACTTAAATGGCTAAAGAAGTATACAAGTTAGTGCGAGGTTGCACAACATTTCAAAGCGCAAAGAGCCACGTCCAGTCCCAAGGTCTTTGTACACCATTACCGGTTGCTGAGCGTCCATTGGAGCATGTGAGCATGGATTTCGTCCTAGGATTGCCCCGAACACAACGGCAGAAGGACTTAATCAAGGTTGTTGTGGATCGATTCTTGAAGATGGCTCTATTTATTGCTTTCCGAAAGACAGACGATGCTTCTCACGTGGCAGATCTTTATTTTCGAGAAATTGTTCGTCTACATGGAGTTCCATCATCGATAGTGTCTTATCGAGATGCCAAGTTTTTAAGCTACTTCTGGATGATGCTTATCGATAGTGTCTTATCGAGATGCAAACTCGGGAGAAATCCACTGTTTAGCACTACTTACCATCCACAGACAGATGGACAAATCGAAGTCGTGAACAGGACTATGGGAAGCCTACTTTGGGTTATGGTGTCTAAAAATCAAAAGGATAGGGACATCAAACTTCCACAAGCCGAGTTCGCCTATAATCGAGGCCCTCATTCGACTACTCGATCTATGCTGTTCGTAGTGGCGTATGGTGTTAACCCGAGGATCCCAATCGAGTTACTGCCAAAGCCTGGTAAAGATATACTCTAGAAGGATGTGGTTCGAAGAGATGAAAAGATGTTAAAGCTCCATGCGAAGATTTGAACCCTTATTGAGCAACAGAATGAGAAGAATCAGTTTAAGGCGAATCGTTATCGAGAGGAGTGGACATTTCAAACCGGAGATCTTGTCTGGCTTCACTTGCGAAAGGAGAACAACTCTCTTTGGGGAAACTCGATGTCATCCAAAGTTGAGGAGTCCTGATTGATGGACGGCCCCGCCGACATCAAGCCCAGTTTTCGTAGATAATAATTTTGGACTTGTTTTAGTTAGCTTTTGTTTTTCTTTTTTTCATTTTAGGCCTACTTGGAATTTAAGGTTAGCCCACTTTTGGTCATCTATAAATAAGACTGTTGTGTTTAGGTTTAGATAGAATCTTTCAAACTTTTTACCCAAACGTTGTAGTCGTCTAGTTCTTGCATGAACTTTGTGCAACTTCTCTTATCGATTGGTGGATTCCAAGCATGGCGAGCTTTTTTCAGAGCATCCCTATAATCAGTGGTGTTTCTGTATCCGGCTGTGTGCCGTTTAACCCTCATGACAGTACCGGTGTTGCTTAGGCTGTATCCGTAGCGGTCCAAGTCATATCCCTTTAGTATGTTTTGGCTTTGGTTTGTCGTTCTCGTTCCTTTAGTTTTCGTTGTCGTTGCTATTTTTCCGTTTTCGTGCTCGAAGCGCATCACAACCCCTACCATATTTAATGTGTATGCCATGAGTTAAAATAACCTTACTTTTGATTAGAACACTAAGTAATTTAAAGTATAATTTAAAATTTACTGCAATTACTTCGTAACTTCTTGTTAAATCGTGGTTGATGTTAACACCCTTTTGCATTTATGAGAAAAGTTGATTGAAATCCGGGGTAGGAGTTGTATTGCTAATCTAACGATCTTAAGTTGCCGGAATTTGTCCCAAATTGATGTGATCATCATCGATAACATCTCCTTCTTTTTCTTCTTTTTCTATGTTTAGTGGGTCCACGCAATTATTGCAACATTATCTCCTAGTGTTTGTACTAAAAATGATAGTGACAACGTGTTTATGAGGTAGCCCAAATTCTCATAGTCGAGCGGCATCATGAGCTATCACCAACTTTAATGCTTCATTTAGAGATTTGAAAACTTAAATAACCTTTTTACTCTTCTTCTTCATACTATTTCAGAATTACTTTACACCGGTTTTGGTCCCATTTTCTCTTTCGAAACAAAAAGAAAAACTAAGTCGGAGCATGAGGATGATTCGGAGATGGAGGAGGGCACTAAGGTTTTAATGAGGGATAGTTGTCAAAGAAGGCTAGAATCTAGTGGTGGTTCATTGAGAGTATTCTAGTTTTTTTTGGTTGCACGCCCGATTTCCGGAGCTTTGCTTCGACTAATCTGGACTGGTGGGTGAGACTTTCAACAGGGGTGGCTGCGTACGGTAGGTTTCGAACCCGAGACCTCCTTAAGCGAATTCAAGCTCCTTACCACTTGGAACAACCCCATGTTAGTGAGTATTCTAGCTTCAAATAGGTTAATTTGCATTTGTAAAACAAGTTAAATATAGAAGTTATTGACACCATAAACACTGCCCTTCCATTTCTTGAATTTGAGTATATTGATTGTGTGGCTGATATGTAAAGTGAATTGCCAACAATTATTGAACCAATCTGGTTGTCTACCCCAATAGCGGAATGGTAGGCTGATTGGAGTAATCATTAATAAAGATTCTTTCAAAGAAATGAAAAAAAAAAAAGAAACAAAATAGGAAGAGGGGTTGATTTCCTTAAGGGAACACGGTGTATGCATATTGTAAAGATGGGAAGGCAAGTAGAGAGGGAAGCGGTATCTATCTTTTCATCCCGTTGAAGTGTCAGATTGCAACGATTGTAAAACGGGAGGTGGAAATGGCGTCTAGTTGTGTGATTTGATTGCGGGGGGGGGGGGGGGGGGGGACAACTTAAATCAAAGTGGTTATTTGAGTGAGACAACTTATAATTATGAGAAACTGCGCATGCTTACCCTTCGGTCCCTCCTCTGAAAGCAAATAAATACATCTCGAGTAAGCATACCACCACTACCTTCTCCTTTTTTCACACCATGTAATCATTTCTAGAATGAAAATATCTGTTTTTACTCATTCTATTTTGAATTTCTTTTTCAGATGCGGCCATTGTCTCAAAGTGGTCCACTTCTACTGTCCTCTTCTGCTTTACTACTACGGTGATGACCAACACATTTCCGTCTTCAAATTAAGAAGGCAATTAGTGTTTGACTATCACTAAAAAATTTCAAATTATTTAAAGAAATGTCCTAACACTTTTAAGTTGAATGTTTTTTAAACGAGTTATATATATATAAATAAATAAATATATATATATATATATATTGTGTGCGTCCTAAAACTGTAAAACTCGTGGACATGAATCGAAGTGAAAGTTAAAAAAGAAGGTTGAAAAATAAGGCTCCATTTCTACAAGTTTACAAGCTTATATTTACTTTATTTAAATAGGCCTCAAAGTTTAAATTAGGGATCGTTTCACCTTTTCAAAAGTATTAAGACTAAATGAACCATTCAATCGAAAGTATTAAAGGTTATCTATTTAACTTCTGTAACATTCATTGAGAGTCCCTTTGAATCTAAAATCGTCGCGAACATGAATTTGAGCATATCATCATTACCGTTTGAAAATAGTATTTTTGGGCCACAATCATTTCGCAGATATGGTAAGGATAAAAGCACAATGACTAGCCCAACGAGTTCCGGAATTAGTGAAGTCTTCCAGGGAATGTTGATAGGTGAAGAGATCGTGGAGCAAAAGACTATAATGAGTGGCGATTAGGCGGAACGAGCAATGAAACACATCGAGTGAAAGGGCGATGGGTGATGCGCTCATTTGTCAAAAGACGTCAAAGAAAGGAAATTCGAAGGTCTAGAGATATGGAAGCTACAAGGCTCAATTTAGCATAGAAAGGTCGGAGATCTGAAGACATGGGAAGAAATAATCCAATCGTGAAAGGAAAAGATCGGAAGACTCAAGAACATGAGAAGATTGTATTAAATGATATTCACTTTCCAAAATTAGCATAGGTTAATACATTATAAATATGCTTTCTTTTCAGCTTTGTAAGAGACAACGAACAATACACATCTCATTACATTGGCAATACGATACGTATTTTTCTATCTAGCCTTCTTGCTTTCTTGTTTTCAGCTTTATCAATGGCACTCAAAAGTGTTTTCACTTAGGAGCGTTGTTTCCTTTCTTTTCTTTGTGGTGACTATACTCAAAAACCTATACACGAACTCTGTGTTCAAAGCTAAATATTTCTAACGTGTTACTCCAAGGGTCAACACGTTCTTTAGCGACCATAATGGGAGGACTATCGCAAGAACCATGAGTGTTAATATCAGTGATTCGACTGATAATAACCCTAACTTAGATGTTGAAAAGGGATCAGTAGAGCGACGATATCATAAAATAGTTTATGAGCCACCTCACCATAGACGAGAGCCTCTATTACAAGCCCTCTGAGGTTGAAGAAGAAAAACTCCCCGAGGAGCCTTGTCTTGAATATCCCTTTGCGCACCCCCAAAGAGAAGATGTGAGGGCTCCAGTAGGTGACATTTCTAATATAGGGGAGTATGAAAACTAGACTAATCGAACAAATCGTCTCCGAGATAAATAATCATAGGGAGGTAGAGTTGTATCGCGCCCCGTATACACATGCCATAGATAGGGATTTCGCTTTCCCAAGGGGATATTGGGTAACCAACTTCGCCCGCTTTTCCAGAGAGAATGACGTCTCGTCGGCTGAGCACATCGATCTGTTCACTCACCAAGCGAACGAAGCAGCATTCAATGCGTTTTGGAAACTCAGGTTGTTCCCAAGTTCACTCATAGGGGCTGTCTTTACCTAATATATTAACATACCCCAAAATATGTCAATGGCCAACCCTTTACGTGTGACAAGCACTCAGAAAGAAAGAAAATATTCTTTCGATCGAAAACCTCTCAAGAATCTCAAGAAGAAAGAAAATATTCTTTCAATGAGGAAAATGCGGATGATATTTTGAGTTCACACTACGACGAACGACGTGATGTTGTCGATCAAAGAGGTTACTTATCACTCATATTTCTAAAGCACATAGGATTGCAAGACCACTACGAAGAGCACATGTACTTGGAGCTAGAGAACTTGCAAGCTACTAGGGCAAAAGCATTAAACCACCTGGTGACGCACAAGGAGCATGTCATCCGGTACAACAACAAAGAGTGGAACACAGAGCCTCGCAAAGGTGGACTTAGAATGGAAATTCAAGTTGCCAGAAGGATCACAAGATTACTTTTTGGCAAATGGACCCCTAATTGGGAAGGATCATTTTGAATAATAGCGACTCATCTCAGGAATTCGTACAAGTTATCAGATTTAGATGGTCGACATCGTAACCTTAAGATTAAAGGCAAGTGTTTGAAAAGATATAAGTTACCAATATTAGAAGATCATCATAACAACATTAAAAAAAGGATCCTGACATATGGTGAAAATAGTTTGAGGAGTTCACAAAGAAGACAACAAATGCCTCGCTTGAGCAATCAAACTGGCTTTGATGGCATTTGTACGGCGACAATGTCCATTCCTCTATGAACCCTTGACATTAGTCACTTGCGACGGCTCTCTGTATGGCCTCGATCTCCCTCGCGTCCAGCAAAGCATTGACAACAGCAGTCCACCATCAGACGACTTCCTCTTGCTCTCTCCAAAGGCGTTGGATGAATGTCTCAAATCCTCTCCTTTATCCCAGAGGTATTCTATTTCTGACTCCAACCTCTTAACCTCCAGGGAATCCTCAGAAGGTTTTGACCACTCTAGTTACTTTGCAATGAACGCCCTGGCAGAAAGTGTTGTTGTGTTGTCCTTCCACGTCTTCCAATAGAAGTTCTTCCCCAGGCTAAACATGACCTATACTTCACCTAAGGGAGAGTCTCTAGCCTTGAACGCCTTTGGTCGTTCTCTAGAGCCACAAATTCTGCTTTGCTTATGATTTCTTGCTCAAGAACGACTATGCGGGAGGATAAATTGACGACTATGGATGACCTTGTAGGCACCAGTTGGAGGAAGGAGGATTCAAAACGAATGGCAGGTCATTCCATTTGGAATCTTGAATGCTCTTAGCATGTTAATAAGACTAATGAACCACGTGTTGAGATCATTCATTGGGAAGTTTGTAGTTGTCAACTTTGAATTCATTCTAGTCTATAGTCGAAGCGAGACTAAACATGTCTAGCACTTATGAACAGTGCTCCACACGCTACGACTCGAGATGTTATATGGAAGCCTCAAAAATATAAGTTCTTCTACTAGAATGTGGTATTCCTTGGATTTGTGATATCCTCACAAGGAATCAAGGTCCACGTGAGTAAAGTTGAAGCGATCCAGAATTGGGCGATGTTTGAAGAGTTGGAATTAGAAGATATTTACTGCAAGAAGAAAGCCCCTCGCATACTTCAACGAGAAGTTGAGTGGACCCAGACTAAATTACTTGACATACAACAAGGAGTTCAATGCTATCATTTGAGTACTGGACACTCGGAGTTATTATATATTGACCTGTGAGTTTGTCTTACACACTAACCATGAAGCACATAAGTACATCAATGGTCGGAACAATCTTTGTTGAGGACATGCCAAGCAGGTCGAGATCCTGCAATTCTTTTCATTTGTTATGAAACATAAGCCAGGAGTAAAGAACATGGCCACATATGCCTTACTGAAGAAGGTTGCACTTCTCTTAATGATACAAAATAAGCTAATTGAATTCGATCATATGAAATCTCTATACAAGGAAGATGGAAACGTTTGAACACTCTATGTGAAGTGTTCTGTCTAAGCTTTCAAGCGATTTCACTAAGTGAATGGATTCTTATTTCCAGATTTCAAGCTCTATATTCCTAGAATTCACTTAGGGAAATACTCATTCTAAAAGTACATGGAAGAGGTATTATCTAACACTTTGGTCAAGAAAACCCTTTCAATACACTCCGGTATTGGTAGAAATGTAAAGTCAAGCTCGACCTCTCATTCTATGATGTGCTATGTGTCAACAAGCGAAGAGTTTAGTTCAGCCCTAAGAACTTTACACCCATCTACCTATTCCAATGCAACCATGAAAACATGTCACTATGGCTTTCGTGGTAGGGATTGCCCGAGTGTAGAGAAACAAGGATTCAATTATGGTGGTAGTTGATCAAGTTTTAAAGTTGGGCCATTATGTGCCACAGGACCAAAGACACTCCATGTGTTTGACGATTTTTACTTTCGAGAAGTGTTGAGATCACATGGAGTTCCAAAGGCCATTGTGTCAGATCGAGACGTCAAATTTCTTAGTTACTTCTGCAAGATGTTGTGGCATAAGATTGGAATCAAGTCCATCTTTAACACTACCTATCATCCGCAGACTGATAGCCAAACTAAAGTTGTCAACCAAACCATGGAAACTATCCCATAAATGCTTCTTTCGAAGAATCAGAAGGATTGGGACATCAAGCTTCTTCATGTCGAGTTCGCCTATACCATAACACCTAGTTTTACCACCAAGTCATCACCCTTCAAAGTAGTATATTAAAATTTTCTATTCCAGTCAAGCTTATAAGATTGCTAGATTACATAGAGATTAGTCGAGATGTTGTGAAGCGAGCCAACGAAATAAAGTTATTACATTAAAAGATTCGAGCTCAAATCATCAAGGATAATGAGTGTTCACAAAGCAAGGGGAATTAAGGACAAAGAGATAAGATTTTTCAACCCGAATACTTGATTTGGATACAACTAATGAAGGAAAGATTCCCTACCAAGAGAAGAAATAAGCTCATGCCACGAGTCGAATGGCCATTCAAGACCATCGAGCGTGTGAACGACAATGCGTATAAGGTTGATCTTCCCAGAGACTACGTCAAACCTGTTGTTACCTTCAATGTACAGGATCTCAATAGGTACGAGGACCATGTGGATTTGACGACAAATCCTTTTTAACAACGGGAGAATGATACGAGGATGACCAATCTCGAGCTATCCCATCTTGACGCAACGAGTACGCATCATTTTTACTTTCCATGGAATGACTAAGCAAACCAAGACGTGAGATGGAGTTATTCGAGCAGTAGTTTGGTCGAGAATATCAAACTGAGAAGCTAAATCAAGAACCAAGAAGAATGATACCACTCGTGTAGATCATGTCGACAGTAAATATGGACAACCCAGGCGAAGTAATGTGGTTGACATCTACTGATTCCCCAATCATTATCTTTACTATTATGCATTTACCTCAATATTTATTTGTAAGCATGCATTGGTCCATTGAAGGTTATACTCACCTTTATTTGAAGTTGTTATACCGCCAGAAATTATAATCAACTATTATCAGACTTTCAATAGTAAAGATCCATCTTTTCAGAAGTGAGTGGATTCCCCTTCAGACATCTATCTTCACTTAATGGATTCGAATTATAGACAAAGTTGAGCATGCCATCCGGTGACGTATTTGTGTCATCCATATCATCGCTTGCCTTGTCTCATTACTACGATTTTGTTGATCATGGTGGTGTGTTTGTATCCATCGGTCATCGAGTCATCCCTCGAGATTTTGTATACTCTTTGAGGCTTAATGTGCGTATGATAAGTGGGTCGCATGAAATTTAATATTTGATCCATTACATACGATGAAGTTGTCATGGTTTTGGGATTTTAAAAAGAAAACTGAAGTACGATTTAGGTACTTGAGTGTGTGAGATTAGAATCTTTCTGAAAACTTTTTATTTTCTTTTTATTTTCAATTTTTTATGTGTATATGTGTATCCTACTTCATTATGGATGCTACTGTTGATGTTCTTCCAAGAGATCATTTTACGGCTGGAAACGTTATCATTATCCATTTTGTGGGTCGTCGAGTCATTCCTCCTTTTTTTAATTTGTTCTTTCTATAAGTAAGGTAATATTTAACCATAACAAAATCAATATTTTTAATGGTGGTTGGCATTTTTCAGGCTAATAACTATTCATTGCAAGAGAACCTTTAAAATCCAGTGGGAGGAAATATGGTGGAATCAACTTCTTTTTATAGAACAAAAAATTAGTAAGGATTTGTAATTATTTCATAAAATATGAAAGACTTGCCTAACACAGAAAGGTCATGCATGTCAACAATTTAGATGCATTTTACGTGATTTCTCTCTGTACATTTTTTTGTAAAGATAATAAAAAAAATCGTAATTCATAGAGTAAGTTATTGTTTCCTTTTTTGTCAAAGTAACTGTTCACAGAAAAAAATTATAGTAGAATTCCTTTGTAGTTACTTTACTAATTATATATTTAATTTTGTTTTGTATTTACCAGCAGGGAATTCGTAAAATAGTACATATATTCAGTACAAATAAATTTATAGTAAATTGTCACATCAAAACTCAAATAAAAAAGTAATCTAAACATTACCAAAAGATTTGGCAAGGTCATGGTGAAAATGTTAAATTTTTTTTCATGATCCACACGAAATTCCTACGCACGAAATGTTTCATACTCTTTACGAAATATTTGAATATTTTGTTCAACAATTGTTTTGTTTTGTTAAGAGACACATTCGTACAATACATATTCTTTTGGGAACGGTAACCGCAATGAAAAAGTAAACAAAACTTCTTCTATTAATTACGAATTTATAGTATGTCTTTACAAAAAAATGTACGCAGAGAAATTACGTAATATACATCTAAATTGTTGACATGTACGACGTTTTTGTATTATCACTACACGATAAAATATTATGTAACTCTTTCGTATTGTATGAAATAATTACAAATCTTTATGAAATTTTTGTTCTACAAATAAAGTTCATCCCACTGGATTTTAAAGGCTCCCAAGATCGCAGTAGTGAAGTATTCCAGCCACCTTGTGCGGGAGTATCCGTTCTGGTCTACACGAGTAAAGTTCCACTTTAAGTTGCATGTGAAATCTTGCTTTCTAATGGAATGGAAGAAACGCAATCCAAATCAGGGTTTATCCTAATCAATTGAGTTCGTGCAATCTCAATGAAAGGAAAACTCACCGATGGGACCTTATTAGCACTTAGTTATTATCTTCTTCATAATTTCATCCAGGGGGAATTGTAGGCAATTAGAGGAAAGTTGGTGCGTACAACGGACCTTCTATTTGGCTTTTTGGTAGCCCGAGTCTATGAAGGTTAGTTAGTACAAGTGAGAAAGGAGTCCCTAAACCTCTTAAAATGTAAGTGTGAACCAATAGTTAATTATAGCCTAACAAAAACAATTATAAAAGAAAATTCCAAGTCAAGCTTGTTCGATGACTCAAAAGGTAAAAATATATATTTATGCCTTACACAGCGCGTAATGCTCGCCTTGCTGAGATTCACTGCACAAAAAATATAAATGCAGCCAGCACACTCTAACTAAAATTCATGACATCATTTAATAAAATTAGATGGCAAAATGTTCGTTCGATAATGTACAGCCACGGGCGAGTAATCTAACAATCAATTACCTTCGCATAATTATTATAGTATAATAACGATTTAATACCTTTGTGGATGAAAGGGGCATGGCCGTGAGTCGGGAATATTGTGGGAAACACTAGTAAAAGGACTGGGAGACTTAAGTCAGAAGAGCCAGTAATCATTTTCTGAAGATAATGCGACAACCACGGAAGAGACCACAAAAATTGTCCAACCTTTTTAATTGGTAAAAGGTGGGAACCCCCCACCATAACATTATTGTTCACTTTATCCCAAGAAACAAAAATAAATAAATCATGCAAAGGTCCAAACAAGGTTGATTAATTATACCACAATTAATTTCGGGGACCCTTCAATGATGTCGATATAATCATGATAGTTAAGACTGCATCGTCTGCCATTATTCCTTAGAGCGTCCCCATTATGCGAAAACGGTCGATACCGCCCCCCCCCCCCCCCCCCCCCCCCCAAGTGCCCAAATTATTACAAAATAACTCCATTACTGACACCAACCCTTGTAGCATGCAAGCACTCCAATTTCACGTCCTAATTTTATATATTACTTAATACTAATATAGTTGCTGTTTTATTGTTTTAGCTCAAATCTGTTCTGTTCTTAATCTGAATTTTTGTTTTTAATCCGTGCTTCCTCAGGAACCTTAAACTTTACGACCTCGATATGGAGGTAACGCGTCTCTGATACAAATTCAAGGTTTCTTTTATTAAATAATAGGGAACATATTTGATGATGTCCTAGTGGAGATTGGATAAAATAAAAAAGAATCCTTCGGTATATAATTTATATCTCCGTAAGATTTTAATTTTTTAGTTTATGGGAATATAAGGTAGTCTTAGAGAATTATGTACCTAAAAAAATTTTAAAAAAAAAGAAGACAATCTAAAACCCAATCCCTTTTTCTTCTTTGTTTCCACATATAAATCATGAAGCAGTGGGCTAGCCTCATAAGCCAAGTGAGCCAAAAATAAAAACAAGAAGAACAAAAGGTCCCCTTATCGCATAAACCCCCCCCCCCCCCAAAAAAAAAAATAGAACGCCGAGGAGAACAGAGAAGAAGAAGAAAGGAAACGGGATGCAGAGAACTACACCTACTACTACTACTACTGTCAGAGCTTGGTCCGGTTCTGCTGCTAATATGCTCGCCTTCATTCTCCTCATGGCCGCGACCATGGCGGCTCTTGGGGAGAGCAGTCTAAAGCCCGATGCCCTGTCTGCTGCTGCCAAGGGAACGAAGTGGGCAGTCCTTGTTGCAGGATCAAATGGTTACGAGAATTTCCGGCACCAGGTAAACAAGTCTATTTTTTCTCGAAGCAGAACTCTTTGAAGTTCTTCCATCTGCGTCGGTGTTTGTCGATCAGGATTATCTTTCTTAAATTTTTATTTATAGGTGAAAAGGATAAATCACGTAATTAAAGACGGGTTTTGTAACTTTTTTTACCCATCATTAATCCGTGTTATTTTCCTTTTCTGGGAGATACCACCACATACTACCATCAGATGTGACATCATTGTTTAATTTTTACTGTCTTGCATGATTGGCCCGGAAATTGATTCCTTGGGTTGTTATTTGGCAGGCGGATGTTTGTCATGCCTACCAAATACTGAAGAAGAATGGGATGAAGGATGAAAACATCATCGTGTTCATGTACAACGACATCGCCCACAACAGCGAGAACCCGACACCCGGGATTATCATCAACAAGCCTGGTGGTCCTGATGTTTACAAAGGAGTCCCCAAGGTAAACTATTATCCCCCCATCAATCCCTTTTTATTTGGGTGATGATAAATTTGTTGCTGGCATGAGTTTGATGTTTAAGTCCACTAGTTTGGAAAATGACAGAAGAACGTAATGGGGTTGATTGATGCCTAATAATGTTAAATGCTTGACTTGGACCCCTGTATGAATAATGACAACTGATTGTTCTTTTCTTTCTTTATTCTTTATCAAAAAACTACACGGAATCCTATCAACTATTTCATAGGATAACGACTCGCTTTGTATCTTCCCCTTGAATCTGGAGCCTTGCAACAATTTTTTTATCATTGAGATCCCAATCAATGGGCGAAAATCTTCTTTGTAGTCGCACAGAATTTTAATTTTACATTGCTCGTGTTGTTGACCATGGTCATCTAGGACTATACCGGAGACTCTACCACCGCCGCAAACCTCTACGCTGTTCTGCTTGGGAACAAGACGGCGCTTACCGGTGGCAGTGGCAAGGTCCTAAGAAGCGGCCCGAATGACAATGTTTTCATCTTCTACAGCGACCACGGCAGTCCTGGAGTCATAGGTAGCTTGTCGAACCACCCTCACAGGTCAACACGAAACGCATAGTAACAAAATCATCTGTCGCTTATCAGGTATGCCAGTGGGTGACAATGTATACGCAACGGATCTTACAAAGGTGTTGAAGGCAATGAGGGTGAAGAAGATCTACAAAAGCATGGTGATCTACGTGGAAGCATGCGAGGCAGGCAGCCTGTTCCAGGGACTGTTACCCAACAACATCAATATATATGCTACCACAGCCTCGAATCCTGTTGAGAATAGTTACGGGTACTACTGTCCAGGAGACTACGACCATCCCGATGTCAGTAAGTATGGGACATGCCTTGGCGACCTCTATAGCATTTCCTGGATGGAGGATAGGTAAGAAGAAGTTTACATTACAGTATGCCTAAGTTCCATGTACTCAACAAACGCTTCTGTGGCAGTGATGTGAACAATTTGGCGAGTGAGACACTGAAGCAACAATATAATGCGGTGAAGAAGAGGACGACCATGTCCCATGTCATGCAATACGGTTACAGCGGCATTTCTCGCGATTTTCTCTCCACTTACATGGGCGAAAATTTAAAAAGTGCATCATCCCGAGTTGAATCGATCCAGTCAACTTCTTCCTCCTCGGCCCCAACTTCAAGGATTTTATTTGCCAGCCAAAGGGATGCTAACCTGAGATATTATCAACACAAGGTAATTGATGTGGTAGCTATAAGGACTGAGTTTTCCCATGCTAATTCGGATATCATAGTTCCACTTGTGTATGTAGGCAAGGAAAGCCCCGAAAGGATCTCCCCAGAGCGCTAAAGCGCATGAGTCATTGAGTGTCGAGATTTTCAAGAGGCAGGAGGAGGACAGAAAAATCAACCTTATAGTGAACTTCTTGTTGGGTAGCACGAAGAGCTCCATGGCCTTCAATACAGTCAGACCAGCCGGCCAAGCACTTGTTGATGATTGGGATTGCTTCAAATCCCTCGTCGGTGTCTCAAATAACCATAAACAAATGACTTTTTGTAAGGCACGAGTACGACTGTCTGTTGATGTGTCTTCTTTTCTTGTTTTGGGCAGGTGAGCACTTATGAGCAACGATGCGGGCATTTATCGACCTATGGAAGGAAATACACAGGAGTTATGGCGAACCTTTGCAATCTCAAGGTGAATAAGGAGCAGTTTGATAGGGCATCCCTCCAAGCTTGCTAGGCTGCTTACTAAGAGACATGCAGATTGCTTCTGAGGAGGCTAGGTTAAGGTTTGTGCAAGTTGAAGATAAAGACAAACATCTTCATAAATAGCAAGAAAGGCTTTGATCACAACTATCTATTATTGTAAAAAATTATCCAGCAAACTACACATCAAGAAATGTATTGAAAATAGCATGGAACATATTTTGTTGTTACCAATCATCTTGACTTCACTGTGTTGTTAGTGCAACTATTTTGAGGTAGCACAATCCTATGTAGATCTGAAATGATGAGAGAAGTAGATCCTAATGATTTGATGAGAGAAGTAGATCCTAAGTATTCTGAAATGACAAGAATTGTTTCTCATACAGGATAAGAAGCTTAAGCATCAGTTGGAAGCAACTTGAACAGTGTTCATTAAACCTCCAATAAGCGAATGATGCCATCCATCATTCCAGAATACAGGCAACGTCAACATCACAAACCGATTAGAGAACAAGAAGATTTGCAACAAAGAAAATAAGAAGCTCAACATAAGCCTGTATCACGAGTTTATGTATAAATCTGTAAACATATGCTGGTCATAATGGCAAAATAATTAGTCCACAAGATGAAAACATTGTCTTGAATATTGCAAACATGAAAATAGCAAATTTAATGGTCGCTCCAACTCTGATGACCGAGAAATAAGTGTTGCCATTACCCTATTCCTGCTCCTTACCAAACTAGTACCCAATCCAAAGCTTTTACGTAAGACCAATGAAGAATTACAGACCCAAGGACCCAAAAGCAGAAATCTAACCCAAATGGATTACTCTGAAACCCAGCTATTGTATCCTTATAAGCTCGACATACCTTGTAAACATACTCTCGCCCATTGGAAGAATCGGCTCAATTCTTGAGGACTCTTGCGAGCAAATGACATCGGAGTCAGTGTGGAGATTCACAAAAACTGTGCCATGTTCAGGGTGCAATATACATTTCAGAGATTTCAGAAATGAAGAATGGGGATCCCACAACTTTTGAAGGATAATATCATCACCAGTGTATGCATCAATGAAAGCTATATCGTAGAGACCACTGCTGTTCTGAAAAATGCTTAGGCATTAGATTCAAAGATTTGTAGCCTTTCATCAACTCCTTTCCACATTACTTGATCCAGGATACCAGGCTCCGGATTGACGTGGTCACCTCTGAGAGACACTGAAAATGCAAGAAAGCCCACTGCCTTAATGGAGTCAGATATGTTAAGAGGGTCGATTTCAACTATGCCGACAAGGTACCTGTGACCAAAACTTAAGCCCAAGTGTATCTTTCAAGACTAACCAAAGAACGCAACAAAAGCCTTAGGTTCTTAATTATATGAAAATGGCAGTTCGACCCAGAACACCATGATGGTATTCGAAACCACCGGCTGACAGATTACAAGAGAGGTGAGTGATATAAATGAGAACTGATATTACCTTGAAGTTTTTTGGCCAAAAAAGGGGTAAGCTACCACCACCATGACCTACGCAAAGCACAGACAACACTCTGAAGGTCAAATTCACAAGATGCTAGCATAATCAAAATCTGCAAAGTAATTAGGTAAATGAACTGAACTTGATTAAAACGACTGCATATGACAAGTGAATAAAAAAACATAGAATCTTAGCTTAAATACATAAATTTTACCAAGCTGACTACAAGATATCAAAAGAAGCACAGCATCTACAAATAACGGCTGCAAACTGCAAATTATGGCATAAAAGTTCAGTCTTCTTGGAGTACGGAATTAACCCGTTTTCGTTACGTGAAAAACAAAACTATGAGAAAAGATATAGATAAAAAACTATGAGAAAAGATAGATAAAACCTTACATGGGACAGCGAGGCAATTCACTGTAAGCACCCAGCAACTTCACCGCACTTTGCCGCGTATGGTCAATGAATCGGAGCAACACCCCATTGATATCCGAGTATCCAAAACCTCTCATCCTCATTGTAGCCTTGCGGATTGATGTTCATGTATCTCTGCCGCAGCCAATTTTCCAGCGGAGGCCAGCAAACTTGCCTCTGTAAAACTCATGACATAAAACCGTAGTAAGCAGGTCATTGCAAAGTGGCAACCCAAAGTAGAGAAAACACTGGACAAGCTTGGGTCCCTGCTTCAATTCCATTATACAAAACTGGTAAGAATTGGACTAGCAATCGAATCAAACTCCTAGTGAGACCCATTACCCGGAAAGTGCCAACAGGAAATCGGCCAAGAGTAAAACCCAGGACATAGGACTGAAATCAGATGTGCGGAAACGAACCGGAATCGAACAAAGATAGGCGACCACCGAGACGACGCGTTTCCGATTCGTTTCCCATGTCGGAAACAGACCGGAACAGGGTGTGGCCGTCGCCTGGGGAGGTCGCGCCCCACCACTCAGAGGAGTAAGACCAGTCGCCCTCGTCCTCGAAATGGCGCGTCGCCTCTGCTTGCAGCAACCGCCGCGGGGCGGTGACGATGGCGGCTGACTGGACTCCGGACCACATAACAGTCGAGTCTCTTCCGAATTCACAATAATTATGATTAATGGTTTTGAATAAAACATGACCGTACAGTGAGCCGGAAGCGCACGGTACGTGCACGTAAACGTTACGTTTTTTACTAAAATCGACAAAAATTTTAATAAATTTTACTAAAAAATATTAGTAAATTACTAAAAAAAATTAATAACTGTTACTAATTTGTCACTGTTCGACCTTTCGAAAAGTTACTAAACTATATTTAGTATATCGGTGGAAAAATTTACTAAACTTTTAAGTAACCATTTACTAAAAATATCGGTGATTTCGCCCTTTTTTTTAGTAACCGTTACTAAAATTTCACTCTTCAAGTTTAGTAAACGGTTAATAAAAAGTTTAGTAAATTTTTCCGCCGATTTACTGAACGTAGTTTCGTAACTTTCCGAAAGATCAAACAGTGAAAAATTAGTAACGGTTACTAATTTTTTTAGTAAAATTTATAATTTTAGTAATTTTTCAGGTACGCCGTCGAACAATTTTAGTAATCCTTTACTAATTTTATAAGCGAAATTAGTAAATTACTGTGTAACATAGTAAAATCGTTAGTAAATTATTAAAGTCGTCATTTTTTTTCGTAATCGTTTACTATTTTACGAGCGAAATGTGCTGAAAATTTAATAATCGATTACTAAATTTTTTAGTAATTTACTAAATAGAACAGTATATTCCAAACCTAAAACTGAACATGTTTTCAGTGTGAAATTACCATTTTACCCCTGCGGTAAATTACAAAATCGTTTACGAATTTTCAGTCCGAACTTAAAACCGAACCTATTTGTAATTTTATTGCAGGGGTAAAATGGTAATTTCACACTGAAAGTAGGTTCGGTTTTAGGTTCGGAATGTACTGTTCTATTTAGTAAATTACTAAAAAGTTTTGTAATTGATTGCTAAATTTTTAGCACATTTCGTTCAAAAAAAAGTAAACGATTACGAAAAAAATGACTATTTTAGTAATTTACTAACGACTTTACTATGTTACACATTAATTTACTAATTTCGCTTATAAAATTAGTAAAGCATTACTAAAATCATTCGACGGCGTACTTGAAAAATTACTAAAAATAGAAATTTTACTAAAAAAAATTAGTAACCGTTACTAATTTTTCACTGTTTGACCTTTCGGAAAGTTACTTGTAAATTGGAGGAAAAATTTATTAAAAAGTTTAGTAACCGTTTACTAAACTTGAACAGTGAAATTTTAGTAACGGTTACTAAAAAAAAGCCGAAATCACCGATATTTTTAGTAAACGGTCACTAAAAAGTTTAGTAAATTTTTCCGCCGATTTACTAAACGTAGTTTAATAACTTTCCGAAAGGTCAAACAGTGAAAAATTAGTAATGGTTACTAATTTTTTTTAGTAATTTACTAACGATTTTACTAAAAAACGTCGATTTTTAGTAAGGTTTACTAAAAAAAAACTTGATTTTAGTAAACAACGTAACGGTTACGTGCATGTACCGTTAGCCGCTTCTATAGATAGCTGCGTCGGTTCAGACACCACCTGCTCGAATCTAGAACGAATAAAAAATTATCGGACTTAAGCCGAGGCCCGAAACAAACCTAACATATCTAAAACATACTGAAACAGACGGGTTAAATGAAAAGAGAAGTGAAATTTTTTTTAAAATAAACTACGTAAGGACAAAAAAATGAAAATCAAATTGATTAAAAAAAATAACTAGGAGGGAGAAGGGGAGACTTTCAGAGAGGAGGACAAGGGGGAGACTGGGGGGGACGGGAGAGGGGCCAATACTGGGGAATTGATCTCATTCACTCTGAGCACACTCGACAAAATACTCACGCTCCCTGTAGTTGAAGCAGGTTCCCACCTCCGCCTTCAAGGGCGATTGAAAGAAGAAGGAAAGATGAAAGAAAGAAAACCTATGGACTATTGCAAAAAAGGTTATCGATTTTGAGCGGTCTCGTGCCGAATGTGACAAGAACAAACAAACGAGGGAACACTTCAAATACTTATTTGGTGGTCGTATTCGTTTGGTCGCAATACTAAACCAAATACGATGAGTAGTGGGGGAATTGGATCAGAAAAAAAGAGGGATTCCAATATTTATCGTGACTTTGATACGAATCTGTACCATTCCAGTGCTCTTTTTCACCATGCATAAACTGAACCAACAATTAGGATAAATACGAAAATTAAAGCTTCCATGACTCCTTGTTCGCGGACGAAATACGTCGCGATATATTAGGGATTCAAGTGTTGAACGAAAGGTGGTTGCCAATAAAGTAGACGGACAAAAGAATAGTAAAGAATCTCATTTAATGTAAAGGAAAGAACTTACAGCCATTGCACAATACTTAAAACTATTCCAGATAGTCAAGTTGACAATCAAGCAGCCCTTCGGGGTCATAGAATGATTTTCTGTGTGATACAATTGACTAGGGCTGACTTATTTATAGACCTAACCTAAATAACTGTCAAATGACGCACAATTAACACGTGTTAATTTTCCTAAAACTGACCATCGATCGAGTGTCGAGACCATGTCATCGACCGATGAACACTATCGAACTCTACACCATCGACCAGCTCCTGATGAAGCATCGACCTTTGCCTTGAAGATCATCTTCGATGCTGCATCGGCGAACATCTTCTGCATAGTGTCGACCTTGGTCTCCTTCGAAGCCCATCGCGAGACCCAAAATGACCTTTACCATGTAAACACCCCTCTAAATTGAAGAGCAGGAATCATATATTTCAAGTGAGAATCTATTTGATTCCCCTGGCATAAATAGACCAAGCCCCCGCTGGGCCGGACCAGATCGTTTGTAATGATCTTGAGTTCATCGGATTCCCACTTAACTATCAAAAGTTAAGCCCCAAATCTTACGCAAGCTTGTCAAATTTTATTTTTTATGAATATTAGTGAGATTAGCAAATATTCAGTCCACTGCCCAAATCTTATATAGAGTTGAGTTCAATATCTCCGAACTGGGGGATTAATGTTTTTAGTTATGATCCTAGCGAACTCAAGTTGGAGTCGAATTCATAATTTAGGTCAAATTTAAGTTAAAGTTATGAGCTTTTTATCTATTGTTATTCGAATATACCTAAACCATTAAAATTAAAGTAAATCTTAATTAATAATATTAATATTATTTAAATTCAGAAAAACATACTAGGCTTCTAGTGATAAAAATTTATAATGCATAATTATAAAGTTTTTCAATTAAAAATTTAAAAAAACTCGTAAATATTAAATGATACATTCTTAACGTCATTGAGACGCAAAATCCTCCACGAAAAAAGTTGAAATCACATGAATTGTTAGAACTATTTGTAATAAGTGAATGTCATTATGACTCCTAGAAGTAACGGTTGAGACTCTTCGCTCGTCCAGACTCTTCAGACCTTTCATATACCAAGATCCTTCATCTACCAACACATTTCACTTGGTTATACTATAAATAGAGGCCTTTGTAAGAAGTATTTTATACATTTGATCAAAATCAATAAAGAAACTCTTTCCCCCTTTCTACGTTCTTTCTCTTGCGTATTCTCTCAATCTTCTTCCTTCTCGTTTCGTTGTTTTACAACACGTTATGAGCACGAGGCTCAATCGGAAAGAGAGGAAAGAAAAGAAAAACGACGATCGTCTGCAGGATTCTTCATGGATTGAAAGGGCGTTAAATCAACGATTCTGTGGAGTTTGTAAATGGTAATCTTACACGCTATTTCAATAGTTTTATTATCGAAAAATTTATTCGTACCAAATCTCGATCCCCCGAAGTGGATCCACGATTTTCAGAAGCAGATTCACCGTCCCTAGATGCAGATCATTGATCATCAATTTCCAAAAGTGGATACTCGATTCCCAGAAGAGAATCCTCGATTTACTCGATCCCCAGAAGAGCAAGACACTACGTAATTAGTCAGTAAAATGAAGGTTCCCGGAAGCGAATCCCCCACCAATGAAAAATGCACTTGTCTCGTTGACAGCGTATCAACGCATACTATTTTGAAAAGCAAGAAATTCTTTACCGTCTTGGTAATGAACGAAACAAGTGTCAATATGATATCTAGAAGTACAAAAACCATTGAGGGCTCCGAAAGAGCAAATATCTTATTATACAGAGGAACAAATATTTGTATCGATAATGCCCTGTATTCCTCTAAATCTCAGAGAAATTTATTAAGTTTTAAAGATATCTCCAGAAATGGATATCACATTGAGACTTCAAATGAAAATGAAAAAGGATATTTTACAAATATCATCTACGGTATGAAATGTATATTAGAAAAACTACCCGCAATTTCTTCTGGATTATACTGCACTAATATAAGTGTTGGCGAAGTACATGCTGTTACAAACCAGAAGTTTGTCGATCAAAATAATTTTATTACATGGCATGATCGAGTGGGGCATCCTGGAGCTATAATGATGCGAAGAATAAATAATTATTCGTATGTACATTCATTGAGAAACCAGAAGATTTTTCTCCAAAATGAATTTTCATGTGCCGCTCATTCCCAAGGTAAGTTGATAATAAGGCCATCACCGTAAAAAATCAAGGCTGAACCCTTAAAATTTCTTGAAAGAATTCAAGGTGATATATGTGTGCCTATTCATCCACCATGTGGACCATTCGGATACTTTATTGTATTAATTGACGCATTAACAAGATGGTAACATGCGTGTTTATTGTCAACCCGTAATCAAGCATTTGCAAGATTACTTGATCAAATTATCAAATTACAAGATCATCTCTCGGATTATCCAATAAAATGTATTCGTCTTAAAGATTATTGTATATAAATTGTGATAAGTGTTGAACATCCTGTGGTACATGTTCATACAAAAAATGACCTTTCAAGTTATTGATAAAACGTCTTCAATTAATTGCAAGACCGTTACTTATGAGAATAAAACTCCCAATACATGTCTGGGGACATACTATTTTGCACGCGACAACGTTAATTTGCACCAGACCTACAAATTATAATGAGGTCTCCTCTTTGGAAATGGTTTATGGTCAGGAACCAAATATTTCCCCTTTAAGAATATTTGGGTGTGCGGTATACGTGCCTATTGCTCCACAACGCACAAAGATGGGACCCCAATGGAGATTGGGGATATATGTTAGATATGAATCACCGTCTATAATTAAATATCTTGAGCTGTTGACGAGTGATTTATTTATGGCACGTTTTGTCGAATGTCAATTTAATGAAATGACATTTCCGGCATTGAAAGGGGCACATAAGCAGTTGGAAAAGGAAATAATATGGCATGAGTTATCATTGGCTCACTATGATCATCACACAGAACAATCTGAACTCGAAGTTCAGAAAATTATTCGCTTGCAAAACTTAGCAAATCAATTGCCTGATGCTTTTACTGACCCTAATAAAGTGACAAAGTCTTGTATTCCAGCTGTAAATGCTCCAACTAGAATTGATGTCCCTGAATGATAGACTAAGATTGCAAATGAGTCTAATGTGCAAGTGAAACGTGGTAGACCTGTCGGCAAAGATAAAAATCCTCGAAAAAGAAAAATAAAGGCTCAAATTGAGGGAACAACGCTCTATAATAGCCTCCAGTAATTGAGAATATGATTCCAGAAGAGTAACAGGTACCTGAAAATGAAAAGATCTCTATAAACTATGTTTTGACTGGCAAAAGATGGAATCGACATAAAATCAATGTCAATGAAAAATTTGCATATGCTATAACATGTGATATTATAAGTGATATTGAGGATTTTGAACCAAAGTCTGTTGAAGAATGCAGACAAAGAAATGATTGGTCAAGATGGAAAGATGCGATTGAAACAGAGTTAAAATCGCTCGTAAAGCATAAAGTTTTTGAACCTGTTGTCCGTACACCTGAAGATGTAAAACCAACCGGTTATAAATGGGTATTTGTAAGAAAAAGAAATGAGAAAAATGAGATTGTCAGATATATGGCATGACTTGTTGCTTAGGGATTCTCGCAGGCACTTGATATTGATTATTAGGAGACATGTTCTCTCGTGATGGATGCAACAACATTTAGATATCTGATAAGTTTATCAATTCATGAGAAACTGTAGATGCGATTGATGGATGTCGTTACAACATATTTATATGTCTCTCTAGAGAACGACATATACATGAAACTCCCTGAAGGATTCAAAATGCCAAAAGCATGTAATTCAGATCGTCGAGACCTTTACTGGGTCAAATTATGAAGATCTTTATATTGATTAAAACAATCTGGACGTATGTGGTATAAAGGTCTCAGTGAATATTTGTTGAAAAATAGATATCAAGATAATCCAATATGTTCATGTGTGTTTATTAAGAGATCTGGATCACAATTTATAGTAATTCTGATCTGAATTATCATTGGAACCACAGATGAACTGACTTAGACAGTTGATTATCTCAAGAACGAATTTGAGATGAAAGATATTTGAAAAACAATGTTATGTCTTGGCTTACAGATTGAGTATTTAGAAAATGAAATTTTTGTCCATCAATCTGCTTATACATCAAAGGTGTTAAAAATATTTTATATGGATAAAGCGCATCCATTGAGTAGTCCAATAGTCATGAGATCGCTGGATGTAAACAAAAACCCATTTCGACCTCGAATGAATTATGGAGAACTAATTGATCCTGAAGTACCATATCTTAGTGTTATTGGAGCTCTAATGTATCTTGCTAGTCATACTAGACCTGATATATTATTTGTTGTAAATTTATTAGCAAGATATAATTCATCTCCTATAAGGAGACATTGGAATGGGATAAAATACATAATTAGATATCTTCGAGGTACAATGGATTTGGGTTTATATTATCCTTATACGCCTGAAGCAAAATTGATAGGATATACAGATGTAGGATATTTATCCGATCCTCATAATGGTAAATCTCAATCGGGCTATGTATTCACATGTGGTGGTACTGCCGTATCTTGGAAATCTATTAAACAGACTATTACTGCCACATCTACTAATCATTATGAGATTATACCGATTCATGAAGCAAGTAGAGAATGTGTATGGTTGAGATCTGTTATACATCACATTAAAGAATATTGTGGTTTACATGTAAATAAGAATGTCCCGACTACATTATTTGAGGACAATGTTGCTTTCATTGCTCAACTGAAAGGAGGATATATCAAAGGCGATAGAACGAAACACATATCACGAAAATTATTTTTCACACACGATATCCAGAAGAGTGGTGATACTGACATTCAACGAATTCGTTCTTTAGATAATTTGGCAGATTTATTTAAAAAGGCGTTGCTTGCGATGACCTTTGAGAGGCTTAGACAAAAAATCGATATGCGTAGACTTGGAGATCTACTATGAGGATATGAAGAGGAGGAGTAAAAGTATTGTACTCTTTTTTCTTTGACCACGGTTTTTTTCCCACTAGGTTTTCCGGGTAAGGTTTTTAAAGAGGCAATATCATAATTGACATTCAAGGGGGAGTGTTATAATTATTTGTAATAAGTGAATGTCATTATGACTCCTAAAAGTAACGGTTAAGACTTTTCGCTCGCCGAGACTCTTCATCTACCAAGATCTTTCATATACCGAGACCCTTCATCTACCGAAACGTTTCATTTAGTTATACTATAAATAGAGGGCCTTGTAAGAAGTATTTTGTAGCTTTGATTAAAATCAATAAAAAAACTATTTCCCCCTTTCTACGTTCTTTCTCTTGTATAGTCTCTCAATCTTCTTTCTTCTTGTTTCGTTGTATTACAACATGAATGTCTTAATTTAAGAAATACATTCATTTGAAGAATAAATGCTATTGTGGACGCTTGATTTCGAAGTCCAACTTGAAATGGTTTATTAAATTGTCATACTTAGTATGATTATGATCACACGAAAGTACATGTAAAAGTAACTTGATTATATACTCGCTGGATATTGGTAATGCCAATTGGTAGCTCTGTCGAATATATGCTGGAGCATTAGGAAAATATTTTGATGAAGATGTTGGAGTTGTAGAGCTTTATCCAACGGGTTTTCAATAACGCAATAATGAACACTAGGCCATAGAAGTTTGATTTGACAAAGAACACTGGGACATCTATCACCAGAACTTCGTTGTCGACTATGTACAGAGACAATGCCCGAGAACTTCGCTAAGTTAATAAGATGCTGCCAAATGAGTGAGAGGGCTTGATAATTAGGCCAATATTTTAACATAAATATTCATCATTGAAAAATATATGAGTTGGGCTTCAATTGAGCTGGATTACGAGCCACGTGTTGGATAAGGTCGACATATAAGTTAGACCATTAAGACGCCACATTTAAACTACATAAATAATTATGTTGGACTTATTATTTAATCACATGAGTCTTATCTAAAATATATCATTAAAATATGTCATACCTAGAAAATGTGATTGACTTTTCTTTTGCTTTTTCTTTTTTTGTTAGGTGTTCAAGTAAAACCTTTTAGGAGTCATGATTTATTTTAAGAACACTTTTTCGTGTAGACACAAATATCTTGGCGCGATGAAAGGATGAAGCTATCATAAATCTAAGAACTGTTTTCCCCAAAATTGGTATTTATGCTCCTCTTAGAAGCTCGATGTTCGACGGGACAATGATGTTCAACAGAACTATCTTTGATAGTGGTCCAAGAAGATATCAGATGGTCCTTTCGATTAGATGCATGGTCGCTACAGTCCCCGACTCTCCAATGTCCTGACACATCGAGGCTTTCTCCTTCATTAGGGTGCCATATCATATCAGGAACCTTCCAATAAGGTAGATCATTTCATCTATGTTTTGAACTGAACTAAAATATTGGGAGTGACTTGAAAATGTAATATCTCACGACTATATTCTGTTGACGTCCCAAATCTTGGTTATGAATACTGCCTTTTTTGTTAGGGAGAGATTGGTTGCATAAGGCTCTTGCTATTCCTTCTACTCTTCATTGAGAATTAATACTCTGGTTAGAGTCGAAAGTAGAAGTCATTCCGGCTGAATCGATTCATATTCCCAATATTAACATAGTTGAAATCTTTACAGGAGCAGTTGTCAGAATTGTTAAGGTTCTCAACTTGAAGAAGACGTATCATCTTGGTGGCCCAAATTTCGGCCCACTCGATGAGTCATCTGGGACCTTTGAGTACCTTTCTACATATGGAGGTTCCCTCACGCCAATGTCAATGCACTCACTGGCTGGGATTCTAACCAAGTACCTGCGGAAGTCGAAGCCGCTGCCCAAGCTCGGCGTGAGGAAAAGTTGGCCGAATGTCTTAAGGCAATAAAAACAGCGCTTGGATTGGATGATAACATCGCTGAGGGAAAAATCAATAGTGCAGAGGAGAATGCAGTTACTAACCCAGATGTCGAGCTCGACAGACTCCTTCGGGAGGACAGCGATGCTTAAAGACAAAGAGGACGTAGTCCCCAATGTTATGGAGCGACTACGAGTGTATACGCAAGCAAGGTCTAAGGTTAATCTATGGTTGTGTTCAGATGCCAGTTCGCTGGACGTTGATAGTCCCAACCAGCATGCCGAAGAGGATGAGTCGAACCTTAGTTTGAAATCGTGTAAGGGTTTGACTAGTGTTGTAATACTTCCTATGTTGAATAAAACAACGTATTGTCTTCAATTTAACTTGGGTTCTTCTGAAGATCGACGGACGTCATGCGATGCTCTTAAGACGTTGAACTTGGGAACAAAGCAAGTTCCTCTACCAACTTTCATTAGTAGTATGATCGATGAAAATCTCTTTTGTTCGATGTTACGAACATTGCAAGAATTTAAACATTGTTATATTTGGGATTATACTGAAATGCCAGGACTGGATAAAGGTTTAGTGGAATACAAACTCCCAACAAACCCGACGTAAAAGCAGTCAAGCAAACACCGTGACGTATGACAACTCAATATCGCCAAAGTGTCTACGACAAAGTAAAGAAGCTCTTCGACGCCGAAAACATTCGAACCTCAAGGTAAACTGATTGGACATCATTGAACGTACCTATGAAGAGGAAAAATGGTAAAGTGAGAGTATGCATCGATTTCAGAGACTTAAATAAAGCGAAACCAAAGGATGAATATTCTATACCGATCGCTGATGAGTTTATCGACAAAACTTCTGGACATCCAATCATGTCCTTTATGGATAGATACTCTGGATACAACTAAATATTCATTGCCGAAGAAGATCTTTACAAAACCGTGTTTCGTTATCCTTTTAGGATTTTCGAATGGGTGGTCATGCCATTCGGATTGAAAAACGCAGGGGCAATATACCAAAGAGCGATGAATCTTATCTTCGATTCCTTGATTGGGAAAACTGTGGAAGTGTACATCGATGATATTGCTGTCAAATCCATATCGGATGACTATCACGTCAATGATTTGCGACAAGTCTTCTCCCACATGAGGAAACATAATCTTAAATTGAATCCCCTTAAATCTGCCTTTGGCATTTGATCGGTCCAGTTTCTTGGTTTTTTAATACATAAAAAGGGGATTCATATTGATCCTGGAAAAATTAAAGCTATCCAAGATCTTTGTCCTCCATCGACAATGAAACAATTGCAAGGTTTCTTAGGTCAAATAAACTATCTAAGACGCTTTATTGGCAATATCCCTGAGAAGACAAAAGTTTTTTCCACTTTATTGCGTGGTAAAGCTGATTTTGTCTGAACAAATGATCACCAGCAGGCCTTTGAGACAATCAAAGCTTACCTTACTAATCCTCCGGTGTTAGTGACTCCTAAGGTTGGGCAACGTTTCATTTTATATGTTGTTGTCGAAGACCGAGTTATTGGGTCATTGTTAGCCTAGGAGGATGAAGATCACGAAGAACGTGTTGTTTGCTACTTATCACGTATTTTGACTCCAATTGAAGTCAAGTATTCGAATAGTGAGAAGTTATGCCTTTCAGTATACTACTTCGTGCTGAAGATAAGGCATTACATTGGCAATAACACTGTCTACATAGTCTCTGCCACTCCCATATTGAGAACATTCTTCGATAGCCCATTACTCACTAGTCGATTAAGCAAATGGAGTCTCATTCTTTCTCCTTTCGATTTGTAGTATCGACCTCAGACAGTAGTCAAAGGGCGAGTGCTAGCAGATTTTCTTGCTAACTATGAGGAAAGTTTAGATTCTTCTCCGAAAGAAAATGAATATTGAGAAGCATGGTTCGATGGTTCAGCATCGATGCATGGATGTTGTGTTGGTATACACATCGTGTCATCTTTGCAAGTTCATCGTAAGTTAGCCTATGAAGTAGATGGTGAATTTACAAATAACTCGATTGAGTACGAAGTGGTCATTTTGGCCTTACGTGCATTGAACGGCCTCAAGGCTCAATTTTATGCAATCTATGGTTACTCACAGTTAGTCATTAATCATGTTAACCATATTAATATGTGTACCTTTAAACATTTACAACTATATTTGGATAAAATGCCTGAATTGGACGTGGGCTATTAGTCGCACTATTACATCCAGTTATAAAACCGTGGGCTTTTAGATCTTCGGCTATGGATATGGTTGAAGAAATAAGACCAAGTTCGACGAAGGGTGACGCCTACATATTAGTCGCGAAAATGGGTTGAGGCTAAAGTATATAAGAATGTTACTCAAGCAGAAGTCGTCGATTTGGTGAAAATAGACATCATGTACCGATTTGGTATTCCACGAAACATTGTCGTTGATAACACAATAGTTTTAACGGCACTGTGATCAAAGACTTTGTTAAGGAGTTTGGGTTTACCATAACTAACTATTGTCCTTATTATGCACAGACAAATGGGCTAGCTGAATTGACTAATAAATTTATAAAGAATAATATTCAGAAGATGATTGAAAGTAACCCTCGACAATGGCATACTTTGCTCCAAGATACATTGTGGGCTCTAAGGGTTACAAAACGTCAAAGTATTTGACAGTCCCCTTATAGCTTAGTGTATGGGCACGACGCAATACTTCCCATTGAAACTTGTTACAGGTCAGTTTAAGTATAAATGCATGAGAACAAGGATGTTCTTGATTATGATGAAGCCATGTATTTGGAAATCGAAGGACTAGAGTCTAGACATTTCAAGGCTTTGAATCGAATCCAAGTTTAAAAGGAAATAATCGGTAGAAACTATAACAAATGAGTTACGGTGAAGTCTTTTATCCATGGCGATTTAGTCTCGAAAATGATTCTCCCAGTTGGAAAGAAAGATTATTTCCTTGGGAAATGGTCTCCTAACTGGGAAGATCCATTTCGAGTCGATGAAGTATATTCGAAGAACGCTTATCATTTGTCAAACTTGAATGGCGACAAACATACTTTAAAAGTTAATGGGAAATACCTTAAGAAACATCGACCCATACTGTTGTAGGCACATTTAAGGGAAATTCAAAGTAAATGTCCCGAATTGTGTTCACAGTTGGTGGGATTAGTCAAAAATAAATAATCCATTACAGTTTTCGATTTTGTATTACATGGCAAGTGATATAAATGACAATCGACAATAATATTTAAGAAACCTATTACACCGTGGTAGCTTAAAGCATAACATGGCCTTTTAAATGTCCCGGAACTGTCGTGGACACAAAGGTCAGATGCAACAGCTGCAGTTGCGGTTGTCATGACGATTCTTCCTTTCTTCTCCTTTGATGGTACTCCTCTGATAGGCTCTATTGCACTGCATCCTTGGGGTCCCTCCTTTTTCTCCTGCTGCTCTGCTCATCCTTTTGAAGAGCACCTTCGAGCTCATTCACCTTTCACGAAGCAGGCTGAGGATGCCAAATTTCGAACACTCCACCTATCTCGTTCTTTTCTACCTTGAACAAGATCGGAGAAGGATTCTCGAACTCGCATTCTCACTCTACCCAGGTGGAAGCGAGAGGAGAGACGCAAGAAATCACTTGCCTAAGGTTGTGGACCTAGGCTTTAAAGGGATTTAAGGTTGTGAACTTAGGCTTTGGTTTCAAAGAGATGATTTTCAAAGATAACGCTTCTCGACGGGACATCTTGAAAAGAGAAAATAGGGCGAATAAAGAAGATGAAGTTTGTCTTCCAAAAAGGCTCTATTTATAGGTCAAACATTTAATGCAGGAAATTGATTTCCAAGATTTCGAGAATCGAAATAGTCTGGATTTACTAGTGGCGAGATTGTCAGAATCTTAATAGTTTTATTGATTGATACATGGCTTCGTACCGGTCGGGCTTGTCGCCTCATGAAATAGTAAGGTTTTGAATAGATACGATTACTATTAATGCCACGTGATTCAAGAAGTTGTTGAGGAAAGTCATTGGCATTAAATGTTGGTGTAAATCATGCAAGGTTCGGTGTAACTCCGGACATTCAAGATTGAAATAAATAAACTAAGTTTGTTTTTCTAACGTCAACCACATCAAACGCCTGGAGTTTTTCTAACGTCAATCACATCAAATGCCTGGAGTTTTTGCAACATCGACGCCTTGTCGATCTTCTCTTGCTCGAGGGAGGCTTTTAGAGTTTCGATCTCAGCATCTTTGCCTTCCACTTCATATCGAACAACTTCAAGCTCATGTTCCTTCAACTCTAATTGGGCAAGAAGTTGGGCTAGTTGGGCACGAAAGTTCGGAGACTTCCTTCTATAACTCCTCATAGAGCGACTTAGCATAATCACGAGTTCTTGTGAGCTCATCTAGCTGATTTGTTGAGGATTTCTTGGGCGATTGCATGAACTTCTCCCAAATACCATCGGCCATGAGCGTGTCAGAGTAGGATTCCCACAATGTCCAATATGAGTCGAGGGCGGTGCAAATCCTTTGTAGAAACTCTAAAGCTGAAGGGTCCTCCTCAATAATACGGACAATTATCTGAAGTCCATACAAAGATTCCCTGGAGATGTCCTGTCGAAGCAGAGTGTCTATCTCCTTCAGAAGGTCGTCTTCCTATAGATCATGCCACAAGACAGCAGGGGCAGTCGATGATGATTCCCTGGGTGAAGGATCAAACTTGTGTTCGGGCAACTGCCCTTCATCCGGATCTTCGACTTCGACGTCGTTCGGGTGCCTTTCTCCTCTGTGGTATTATCCACCTTTTCTTGCTCGAGAGGGTTATTCGGAATCACATTTTGGCCTCGTTCAACATTAGCTTGGGAACCATCAGGCGTGCCAAGGGGGTCCTTTCGAATTTTAGAAGCATCACAGATGGATCGTATGACTGAAAATATCAGATAACGTGTAAATAAGCAGTTTAAAATTTTTATACGACATAGAAGTGGTACAGTTGAGGACTTTACCATCATTTCATTGATCATTTTGTCGACCTCGTGCGGGAGATTCTCAAGCTCTTCAGCCTCCACAGGCGGTAAATTATGCTCTTGCATCGACGAGGAACCACCAATGTTGGCATCCTCTGCGTCGATGGGCTCTGTCTCGACATTCCCAGTATCGACGTGTTCATCAGCAGCATACTCTACGCCGTTCCCTTTTTCGATGTTCTCGCTCTCAACATTTCCTTCATCGATCGAACTATCTGAGTCGACCTGTTCCAACCAGGTTCGGCGAGAATATCTCTTTAACTAAGTATGCATAAACAGAAGGGAGTTAAAATTTGATCTTCTTATGACATTTGTATTATCAAAGGGAAAGAATTTGACCCTTCCTGTAGTAGGTGTGGAACCCATACGGTGCTGTTATAGACATTTCTTGTGCTGATGCCTGAGGAGGGTCCTTTGTAAGTTTCGCAACACCATACGGTGCTGTTATAGACATTGAGGCTAAATTAGGCGCCGTCGATCTTCTGATGGGTTGTAAAGCCATTGATAAAGAGTTTGGATTAGTCTTTAGAGACATGGAATACTTAATTAAATTTTCATATACCAATGTAGGTTCTTTTCCTCTGGATGTCTCTTCACTTCTTATTGGGGGAGGAACTTGGGTCGACTCTGCACTTGACAGTAATGATTTTCCTCTAAGGTTCTTTGATAGAGGAACATCAGATACAATCTCCTTTTCTGAAGAAGAATCGATCTGTAGCTTGCATTTGGCCTTGGGATGAGGAGGCTCGGGTCGTGGTTCTTCGATCAAAATAGATTTTCCTTTACATTTAAGGGATTTCCTTAAGGGATTTTTCAGTGGGGATGATCTCGGTCTTGACCTAACAAACCTGGGTCGACTAGCCAAGAGAGTTTCAGTCGAGGCTGCAATAATTTTGCTAATCAGTCAGTGAAACTGAACAAGTGCTTATATGTATTAAAAAAAAAGACTCACCAGGCAACAAGGCTTTCTCTGTCCTGGAAAGCAGCCTATCTAGGAAGTCCTCTAGGAGGTCTGCAACCCCTGTGGCGGAGTTAGGAAACTTCGACATCTCCCTGATATTCCTAAACACTTTGCACCATATTTGATCAATGGTCCAAGTTGTTCCAGTTGACACATGAGAAGCTGGAAATACCACTTCCTTTGTCGGGCTTTCAATTATTTGAAAGACCTGTGAACAACCTCACATAAGTCAAAGTATAATTCAACTTAAAGAGAATTCCAATATGTAGTAGATTCAAGAAAACTTACAATCCTCTCTTCAAAAAAAGGAACATAAGTGCGCCTTGAGAAGTCCGTGTTGAAAGATCTGAAGTGTGGCAGAGCCGGGCTTTGGATAAATCCGAATTGTCTGGCACAGAGCTGTTGGTATTGATATCCCACAGGGATAACAGAGCAGCCAACAGTCTAGGATTGCAATGCATCCCCTCGACTGATAACCTAATATTGTGGTAGATACCTCGCCGCTACCATTCTGCCCCACTCGCTATAACTCATAGACGTGCTAATAGTCAGGAAGAAGTATAGACTATCCTGAATCGAAGACTTGGTCTAGTAGGAAGGGTCCATAAAATCTGTCTTATGGATAGGCAAGCCGGCAGAAGGATATAGATAATCATAGTTCACCTTTTCTGGATTAATGCTGACGGCTTAGCAAAAGGGGCCGATGGTTACTGATGGGGGAACTTGTTTATCAAGGCTTGTTTCGCTGTCTTCCACATCCGTCGTCAAGCCCAAAGGATATGTGGGATCGTGATATTCAGAAATGGCCTTAAAGCGTCGCCCCGTCGCCATCGATAGGGGTGGTGTTGATAGGAGCATGAGACATTGTGATTCTAGGGTTTCGGGAAGTTTCTTGGCTTGAGGGAGAAGTTTGGAAAGATGGAGCGTACGATTTTCTGGAAAAGGCACCCCCCACAATTGAAACGTTCGTCGAAAAAGTAATACGTGTCGTACGAGGGAGGCTCAATGTTTACACGGTAAAGCCATTTTGGGCTTCATTGATGGCAAGGCCCATCATTGTTGTACGGTCGAAGGAGTGCTCGGTCGAAGTTCAAGGACGTCGAAGTAAGCGTGTCGAAGTGGAATGCGTCAAAGTACGGATAAAATAAAGTTCGATCGAGATGCTGTCGAAGGAAGTGACATTTGAAGGAAGAGTCTCAGTTGAGGTTTCAAGACTTAGCCATTTTTCGGTGAGAACTTCATCAAGACTTGGTCGAAGTAGACAGTTTGTAGTTAGTGTAAATAAAACATGTGCAAAATGTGTATAGCAGTTATGTTAGCGGTTTTATTTAGCAATTATCCTTTGGATAAGATTAATTTCTTGTATAAATATGCAGTCAATCTTTGTAATTAAACACGACCATCATTCAAAGACCCCGTGTTCTTGTGTTCTTACTCTTTTGCATTACATTACAGTTTTTCGTAATGTCATGAATACCACATTTCATAAACACTGTATTAGTCCCTAACAATACCCGACGTGTTTAGTCGGCCCGAATACGTTATCCGCGCAAACACCCACACACAAAGTAAATATGCTATATTTGTTTCTCCAACATCGTCAGGATTGAGCATCTAATCACCTCCTTCGACCTAGCAGCTAAGCTCAATAATAGAGCAGAAGGTAACTTTTGCTCGATTGACGTTCTGTCGATCTTCTCTTGCTCGATGATGGCTTTGAACGCTTCGATCTCGATGTCTTACCGTCCACTTCAGAGCGAACAACTTCAAGTTCATGTTCCTTCGACTCTAATTGGGCTTGAAGTTTAGAGATCTTCTTTGACAGCTCCTCACAGTGCAAGCTGGCAACATAGCAAATTATTGCAAGCTCATCCAGTCGATTTGCAGATGATTCCTTGGGCATTTACATGAACTTATTCCAAATCTCATTAACTATGAGCGCGTCAAAGTATGATTCCGACGAATTTCAATAAGAGCCATGGGCGATGCAAATCCCTCGAAGGAGCATGGAAGCTGAAGGGGTTTCCTCGATGATGTTAACTATCGCCTGAAGTCGATCCTGCGATTTTCGCGAGATTTCCTATCGAAGAAGACCACCTTCTTGAAGATCATGCACTGAGACAGCGGGGGCGGTTGATGATGATTCCCTGGGAGATTGGTCAAATCTATGAAGTTGTTTACTCTCTTCCCTGGATCTTCGACTTCGATGCATGTATATGCCCTCCCTCTTGGTTCGCTTCTACAGCATTGCCCTCATGCTCTCGCTCATTATGGCTGCCTTGGTTCTTACCTTGGTCTTCCTAAATGTTGACCTGGGAGTCATCTGCTTCAGCGATAGGAGAACATCGTCCGTAAAACGTGTTCGTGTCGAAACGGATCACGTCGGAAATATTTGGCAATAATACTCACAGGGTTTTTAGATGTGGTCGCTGGTAAGTAAAAGAAATAGATTGAGTTAATCAAATGAAGTCTTACAATAAGAATAAAATGCTTACAGCCATGAAAAATAAAGTAAGGACGATGGTGCGACGTTTTAGACTTGCTGCTGGACTCTACAGACTTGTGAATTTAGACGGTGGTATGGTAGACTTACTACTGGGCGTTACAGGCTTGTGTATCTAGACGGTAGTAGCGTCGTAGACTTGCTGTCGGGCGCTGTGGACTTGTGAATTTGGATGGCGACGTCGTAGACTTGATGACGTGGCGCTGTAGACTTGCGAACTTGGACAGTGGAAAACGGTCGCTGGGGCTTGGTGGGTGGAGTGTGGTCGATGGTAGTGGCGGTTGTGGATACCAGGGTTACGGCTGCTCACCCTGGTGGCGGAACGAAGGCGGAATTGTTTGCCGGAATTACGGTGGCTCGTCCCGGCGGTAGAATGCTGGCAGAAATTGGCTACCAGAGCTACGGCTGCTCACTCTGGTGGTGGGATTGAAGACCAATGAAACCTCACGAGTTTCGCCCAGGTCGGGGAATCCTAACAACTACGGGGTGACGAGCAAATAAAGCTTCTGTTGGCTGAATTGATCGTGATCTTTCCTCAGGAAGATCTTCTCCGTTTTATACCAAATCATTGATATGCTTAGCTTGTATGCCATGTTCTTACGATATTTTGACAGGTCGTGTCCCTCTCAATCAACTCTCTAGAATCTTGGTAACAACCTGATCCTGGTAAACGTGGCTCTTATCCACGCCGTAGAATTAACAACTTCTCTTTCTTATATTAAATTAAAAAATTAGAGTCATATCCCTAGATTTTCTCCAGCTGAAGATCTTTTCAAATAATTGGAACGTGGACCCGTAATCCTTTTTCCAAAATTCTCGGAGTCAAGATCTTTTCTGATCCTCGTAGACTCTAACCCTCGTAGACTCTGACCCCGATAGTCCTTTGTAGACTTAGTACTTCCTGGGCGGGCCTACATAACGGTGGGTTTGTAAACACTCTTAAAGACCCCTGGACTTATGGGCTTTATAAAATGAGCCCAAAATTTATGTCACGGTCTTGGTAGATTGATATGGGTCGGCGAAATGGGTTTGTGGGTTTCTCATAAAATGACCTGAATTTATGGGCTTCTCATAGACAGGCCCGAGATTTTGCCATGCCAACAGCAGTCAAAGAATTAACCATCATTTCATCGATCATCGCATCGACTTCATGATGGGGGTTCTCGAACTCTTCAGCCCTTTCAGATGGTGAATTATGAACAGCGTTCTTCATGAGATCAAAGGAGGGTTCCTGAATTGACGAGGATCCACCAATGTTGCTATCCTCTACTTCTACATGTCCTTTGTCAACATGCCCCGCATCAACATCCTCTTCGACAGCGTGCTCTTCGACATTCTCCTTCTGGACATTCATGGCTTCGACATCTTCCGCGTCGAAGGAGCCGTCGGAATAGACCTGTGCCAAGGGGATACGACGAGCACGTCGCTTCAAATAGAAATAAAAAATGCGGATCAAAATTCAATCTTACTGTGAAAGTAGCATCACCAAGGGAAATGATCTTATTCATCCTGTTCCTTGGGGTGTGGGAGTTCCTTCAAGTGCTAGTGCTTGAGGGGGATACTTCGCATGATCCTTAGCACCAGAGGACGCTGCTACAAACATCGAGGCCAACTTCGGGGTTGTTGATCCTCTCATAGGATGCAAATCATTGATTAAAAATGGAGTTAGCTTTTGAATTTTGCATTGTCTAACAAATGCTAATATTACCACTGGAAGTTCTTTCCCCTTAGCCGTTGCTCCACTTCTTGCTGGAGGAGGATCTTGGGTCGACTCAACTGTCGATTGTAAAGTTACCCCTTTAGACTTCTTTGACAGTAGAGGGATATCAGAAGTAGTTTGTTCTACCAAAGAAGAAGGGACAACCCGAAGCTTGTGCTTGGCCTTGAGCTTTGGAGACTCATGGTGTGAATCTGCAGTCGAAACAGCTTTCCCCTTACCTCTAGGAGACTTTCTTCTCAGATTGTCCGATGGACATTGTTTTATCTTCGACCTAGCAACTTTAGATCGATTAGCCAGAAGTTCTTCAGTTGAAGCCGTAGCGTTTCAATAATTAGTTGAATGAAGTTGAACAAGTGCTTAAATATTCCAGAAATGCAATTTGTCGAGTAGTAAAGCCTTCTCGGCCTTCGAGACCAGTTTCTCTAGAGAATTCTCTGGAATTATTGCAGTTTCTGTGGCAAGGGAAGGAAACTTCAATTCTTCCCTGATTTTTCTGAATGTTTAATTCCAAATTTCGTCGAAGGTCAAAGTAGTCCCAAAAGAAACACAGGAGGTTGGAAACTCTACTTCCTTACGAAACACCTGTGAATAAATAGTTAGAAGATAACTTAGTATGAAAAGAAATCTAACATAAGATCGATTCAGAAAGCCTTACAGTTCTTTCATGAGAAAAGGGTACATAAGTACGCCATGAGAAGTCTTTGTTGATGGATCGAAAATGTGGCAAAGGGGTACTCTGTACAAAACCAAACTGCCTAACACAGAGCTAAGGATTGTAGACCTCGAAGATATATGCTCTAGCCTCGTAGGCCATAAATCCCTTGCTGATAAAACTATATCCTAGTACTCATCCGGTTCTGCCTGCTTGGCAATGAATGGATTCCAATTAACAAAATCCTTCTCTAAAGCTCAACACGATAACCAGTAGCTGTAAGATTTCCCCAAAGTTCATAACATAAGTTCTTGATTATCTCTGGCCCGTACAGATGAAAGGAACTCTCATGCTCTCAAAGCTGGAAGCTGTCACAAAATTGAGGGAAGTACAAATGAATCCAGCCATACACAATCCATAGGGTGGCTTGTTGTAGGGACGTTTCGGAAAACTCAAGGAACCATTGTCGATTTTGGCTGAGCTACACCAGTGTTTTTCCGTGATGCTGCTTCAAAAAACCATCGACATATCAGGCATAAAAGAAAAGGACCCAAAGCCACAGGTTCTTACGCTTTGACCAAGTAACTGGCCAGGGGGCGCATCATCTTTAGGGGTTGCTTCCCTCTACCATAGAAGATAAACTTCGACAGCCAAACTGGTATGAGGGTTGCAGCGCATTCCCTTGATTGACAGCTTACTGATGTTAAAGATTCCTCGTTGCCTCCATTCTTTTCTACGAATGTTTAACCACTTGCGAGTCCACTCATCATAACCCATAAAATGTATTACTTGTAGGAAAGTAATACATATTATCTTGATTCGAGGACTTGCTCCAGTAAGAAGGAACCGAGAAACCATTCCGATGAATGGGCAAACCGGCGGAAAGATAAAGGTAGTCGCAGTTCACCTACCGCTGAATGAACGCTGATGGCTGGAAGAAGGGACCGACGGTTACTGCTAGTGGTACTTGCCTGTCAAATGTCTCTTCACCATTAGGCACATCAGTTGTCAGTCTCTCGGAGATGACATATCTTGATGCTCAGAAATGGCCTTGAATCGTAGGCCGTCACCGCCGAGGGGAGCGGAATTGATAGACACACGAGACATGGCGATTTTAGGGTTCTGAGAGGTTTCTTGGCTTTGGGGGAAGTTTGAGGAAGAGGAAACGAAGAGTTTCTAGAAAAGGGAAGAAAAAATGAAACCACTAAAGTTAAAGTGGCTATTCAAAGGAGTGACACGTGTCGTTCGAGGGAGGTTAAATATTTACACAATAAAGCCGTTTTGGGCTTCAATGATGGCAAGGCCCATCATTGTGATGGCAGATATAGTCGAAGGAGCACCCGATCAAAGTTCAAGCCAGTCGAAGCAAGGCACGTCGAAGCAGGATACGTCGAAGAAAGCGACTATCGTAGGAAGAGTTCGAGTTGAAGCTTCAAGACTTAGTCAATTTGCTGTCGGAGCCTCACTGAGTCATGATCGAAGTATATGAACTACAATTAGTCTTAATAAAACTTGCTCAAAAATATGTTTAGCCGTTATGTTAGCAGTTGTATTAGCAGTTTTATTAGCGATTATTGTCTGTATATGATCAAGTGTTAATACAAATATTCAGTCAGTCTTCTCTAATAAACATACGACAATCATTCAAAGACCCCAAAGGGCTGCTTGATTGTTTTTCTGTAATCTTTTCTCCGGAAATAGTAGTAAGCGCTCTTGTTCATGCGTTCTTATTTTTGTGCTTTGTATTACTGTTTGTCTAAAAATCTTGACGACCACATTTCTTTAACTCTGTGTTAGTCCCCGTTACATCGCGACGTGTTTCGTCCGCAAACACATATGACCCAAAATCAAAGGATAGGGACACGAGTTTTCTCATTAGCATCCGCCCTTGCCATTTCACTTTGAGGTGCGATGATTGTTTTATCATGAGACCCTCACACTTTGGTCGTTAGTTTGTGGGAATGTAAGGCAAGAACACAAAGATGTTACCGCAAAGAAAACTTCTCTGTGAGATATACAATTTTTTTATATAGTCAATACTAAAAATTTAGTATGATTGATGAAAAGCTCCAATTTACAGAAATGAAATTGTTACATGGCATTTACATGGATCTTTTAACTGTTATGGTACAGACTTTTTTTGTTCGGAAAAAATTAATAAAGATTTGCAACAAATTCATAAAATACGAAAATCATGTAGAATTGTCTGTCGACAATTTATCCATACGAAATGAAACTTATGTTAATTATTTTATCCAATATTTATGTAAAGGTAAGCAAATATTTCACATTCACCGGAGTATGTTTAATTTCATTATTTTTGTCAATACTGTTTTTAAAAAAAATTATCACATGATATATTTTTTAAAACGTCAAAGTTGTATTTCAAGGAAATATTTTGAAATAATAGCAAAAATATTTGTAACATGAAGTTATGCAAACACTTTACAAATTTATTGAATAAACTTTACGAAATAGTTAAACAAAACATTTGCATAGTAATATTTTGTTGTTTATGAAGTTTTTGTCTTTTTTTGAAATACAAATAAATGGTAAACTTTATATATTTTTACTTTTGCGGTGGTCTTTTTTTGCTTCTATTAATTATTCGTAAATGAAAACAAACCATTTGCTTCTAAGCAAATAATTTTATATTCGAATTTCCCTATGACAAAGATTTTGTATACAACAAAATTTTTTTATCTTTGTATGAAATGTGTTAGCGGTAAGGGCAACACAATTCTTTCGTAAAGTATGACGTTTGTTCTCAATTAACGACAAAAAGAACTACAAACATGATGATTAGATTAATTTATGAATTATTTGTGTTGAATATTTTGAGTATAACGAAATTTATGTCTAGCTTTATGAAATTTCATACATCACTTGCATTTCGTGTATGTGTTTTTCTATTATGATGCTACAATATTGTAGTAGTCGTATCTTAGAAATTTGTTTATACAATCAAATTAGTTCTATCCGAAATATTAGTGTTTTTGTTCGAAATATCATTAAGCAAGTGTAGAATGTTTTATACGAGATATCTCTTATGGATTTTTCCATCTTAAATGACAACACAAAGAAAATGTTTGTGTAGTACTTGTTCATTTTTTATGCATTTATTAAGGATTTTATTACAATTTTCTGGGACGAGATTTGAAAACAATACGAAGTTTTGTGTTGCTTCCTCGAAAATTTATTTATTATATTTTAATATTTAGATTTAGAACGGGAGAATTCATTTATTACGTTAATTTTTTTCGTAAAAATATATAAAATGTTGTACTATATTTTCGTAAAAATATACAAAATGTTGTACTATATTAGTTTTTTTCGTAAAAATATACAAAATATTGTACAAAACTTTTTCCATTACATAGATAAAAATAAATGCAAACAACCAATTTGAATTGTAGAAAAAATAAACCAAAAAACAACAAAACTGAAGTCACTCCAAGGAAGAAGTCACTCCAGTATCTTGCAGTTCTGGAATTGGGTGTTTAACAACATGAATTCTAGGCCACAGATCTCGGCCTCGTCTGTGGATCAACGGTCCAGAATGCAGGCTCAAAGGACGAAAATCCAGTTAGGAGGTGACAACGGAAACACACCAGGCGAAGGCTTGCTGGGCGAAGCAGTCCCCAAGCGACGGGGTCACCAGGCGACGGGCGACAATGAACAGCGGAAGCAACTAGCGACAATTTGTTGGGTGAGCGGGGAAACTCTACGGCGAAGGCCAATGGGCAATGCGATCGATCAACTTAGCTGTTATGGAAGGCTCCGGACGATCTCAGGATCCATAAGGGGATTATTGCCAAGATTGCTCATATCGAAATGAGATATTCCATGCAGACCAACATCAAAGGAAACATAATATATGTTCAATATTATTTTACCTTAGATACGTTGGTCTAGCTTAGTATAAATACTTGTTATTAGGCATTGTATAGGAACATCTCAACACCTCCCTACAGACGGACATATTGTCAGTATTACTTTCAAGCATTCCAGCGTTCAAGCTATCTTTGTGTTCCCTCGTTCCTTCTCCAAAGACATCATCGATGACATCCGTAAGTGCTTCCGCTTAAGGATGTTTGTCCGCTGTCTTCTCTCTTTCTTCTTTTATTTCATACGGCGACCACACACACGTACAACGAACCTCCGGGCACCTTCGCTAGTGGTGCCAAAGATTTCCAACATATTCGGATCCGGTCTGTCCGCGGTCACTTCCGGAGCGAACACGCCTTTGACGACCACAATGGGATAAATCTAAGCAAAAAATGCCTAGAACTCGAGCTGGTGGTAATTCGAACAACCTCGGAGATAATCACTCCGATGAGGAAAAGAGCAGCGATGGGAACAACTCAAACACAACCATAACTAGGGAGTTGTCTCCCATCGTTAGTACTCTCCAACTGTTAATGGAGAAAGTCGGTGCTATTGATCAGAAGCACATCGCTTTCAAGGAGAACATTGATTCCAAAATGGAAGCTGTCTTTCAAATCCTGGGAACTTTTACAGGGGCACTGATGAGCAGCCCTAGTGATAGGAAAGATGAGTTAGCCACCAAGCGGCAATCCTATTATGATCCTCACAGGGCCTCAGTCGTTGAAGGAAAGAAAAATGTTGACATGGACGTTGTCCTAGTCATCCCAGCGGGCCCCAAGACGGTCATGCACAATAATCCGCCACTTGTGATAAACGAGTAGATGACAGCTGCACAGCAAAATCATCATGTGACGTATCAACCCCCTTTTGGCCGGTGGATAAAGAATTTGTTTCCACCAAAACCCATGAACAACCTGAATACTCTCCTCGACCCGGACATGGAAAGGGAATACCAATTCAAGAGGTAGTAGCGCCGCCGGATCTCGCACCCGAAATCAGGGATTATGTTGCCCGTCTAGTGGAACAAGCGATCCCTGGGGCGGATGATGCTAATGAGGTGTAGCTCTATCGGGCTCCTTACCCTGATAACATTTATAGGGATTATCATTTTCCAAGGGGATAACGTGTTCCTGAATTCGCCCGTTTTCGGGAGAAGAAGGCATTTCATCCGCAGAACATGTCACTTGCTTTACCCACCAGGCTAGGAGGCTGCCACGAACGGTTGGCTTTCACGTGGTATGTAAAGCTTCCTCCTAATTCGGTAAGAAACTGAGATGACATGCAAGTCCAGTTCACGCTGGCGTTTACTCAGATTAACCCAGCAGTGACCTTACAAGATCTCACTCACATGAAACAACAACCTGGTGAGCCCGTGGCTGTCTTTTTAAAGAAACTTCAGAAGGCAAGACTCATGTGTTAAACCTCTACATCCGAAGCCGAGCTCATTGCCACCGTTCAAGACTCCCTTCTCCTTCGACTCAGATAGAAGTTAGAAGGAGAAGTATTCAGAGATTGGAACGAGTTAGCCAGGAGAGCTATCCGATATGAGAATCTCCTTAGAGAGAAGACACAAGCAAAAGGGAGTTTGGTCACGGGGCCCTGCTGACATGATGGACTATCTTGGGCCTATTCTCTGACAAAGCCCACAGTAGGACGCGGCGCCCATGAGAGAAAAGACGAGACGCTTACACCCGGCCTATAGCCCAATCTACACGAACTACATGACTGATTAGTGACCCCGAGATCAGTGGGAGTCTACAGCCCACGTCTGCACAGGTCACACGTCTCAAAGGATGGTTTATTAACTCCGAAATAAGTGGAGTCTACAGCCCAAGTCCGCACGAGTCACACGTCTTAGGGGACAGTTTTTTGACCCCGAGATCCACGGGGTTGGTTTAGATTAGAGGATCTTCAGAGGTCATAACATACCAGGTATAAAGGGAAGAGATCTTCCCTTGGAAAATTCACGATCAATTCAGCCAACACAAGCTTTATTTGCTCGTCACCCCTTAGTTGTTAGGATCCTCCTTCCTGGGCGAAACTCTTGAGGTTTCATTGGTTATCACTTCCACTGTGAGAGTGAGCAACCGTAGCTCCGACAGCCAAACTCCGCCCTCACTTCCACCGTCAGAGTGAGCAACCGTAGCTCCGTGGCCAAACTCCGCCTTCACTTCCACTGTCAAAGTGACCAATCGTAGCTCCGACAGCCAAACTTCGCCTTCACTTCCACCACCAGAGTGAGCAACCGTAGCTCTGGTAACAATTCCCCGCCCGCATTCCACCGCCAGGACGAGCCACCGTAGTCTTGGCAAAACAGCTCCGCCTTCGACTCCGCCACCAGGGTGAGCAACCGTAGCCTTGGTATCCACATCCGCCATCATTCACGGCCACACTTCATTCATCAAACCCCAGCGACCAGTTTCCACCATCCAGAGTCGCAAGTCTACAGCGCTCTGTTATCAAGTCTACGACGTCCTCACCTAGATTCACAAGTCCACAGCGCCCAGCGCCAAGTCTACGACGTCCCCATCGTCCAGATTCGCAAGACTGCAGCGTTCAGCGGTAAGTCTACGACCTCGCCTCTTAGTCTGCAGCGCCCAGAAGTAAGTCTACGACGTTGCACTACCGTCCTTGCTTTATTTTTATGGCTATAAGCACCTTAGCTTTATTATAAGACTTCGCATATTTAATTCAATCTATTTCATTTACTTACTGGCGACCACATCTCCAAACCCTGTGAGTATTATTGTCAAATATTTCCGACGTGATCCGTTTTCGACGCGAACATGTTTTTGGTGACCACAATGGGAGCACGAAAAGCTTAAAGTTTACAGATGGCAAAAAGTACCAGGAGCGGAGCTAATCGCGACCCTCCACCTCCATTAGATGGAGACGATCAGCTTATAGTGGGAGACTTAAATGTCGAGAACGCGGCTCTAGGAAGCCAAGAAACTGCAAATCAATCTAATTCCGGGGTACATACTCCTTCTGAGTTCATATCCAGGCTTGAATTCCATAAAGAATTCAACGATATGAGGAACCTGATGGACAGACATATCACTGGATTGCAAGACAATATGGCTCAGATTTTGGAGCAACTCAGTGCTTTGAATAGGCCAAATGCTACTGCAAGGCCAAGCGCCCCCATAGACAGGGAGAATTCTTTCATGGGAGATGCCCGGCGCGCAGAGAGGCGCAACGTATCATTCCAGGAGGATGAGCCTTGGAACGGCGCTAACCAATGCGCTATAGAGGCCTGCAATAGGGACAGGATGTCCTCCTCATGGCCTACTACCTCTCAATCTCCTACGTCTTGGAGGGCAAATGCTGTGTATGCAGTGAACCCTGTAGACGATGATATAGAGGCGCAGGGTGAAACAAACAGATATGCAAGTGGCATACCCCCTCGCCGACCGGGTAAAGCACCTGTAGAGGAGATACCTTCAGGGGAATCTCCAGCCATAGGAAGTCTACCACGGGCGGAAAGTTTCTACACGAATGTCTCGGTAAACCCACAGCCATCTCGAACCACCGTGAGGGTGCCTTATCCCCCAGAGAAAATGAACCAGGACTATGAAATAGAACAGTTCGATCACGTACCACCACAGAATCTGAAGGAGACAATCGCTCAAGTCTTGGAGCATATGGCACCTGGGGCTGTCAGGTAGGACGATCCTGGTCTATACAGGAGTCCATACCCTGCCTACATCGATAGAGACTTTCCCCTGCCTAAGGGATACAAAGTACTTGATTTCACCCGTTTTTCAGGGGAGGATGAGATGACGCCTATAGAGCACATAGCCCGGTTCACTCATCAAGCAGGAGACGCTGCAGCCAATGACATTTGGAAGCTGAAATTATTCCCGAATTCACTCACGGGAGATGCTTTCACATGGTATGCAAGTTTACCTCCTGGGTCAGTAACATCATGGGCGGAAATGCAGTCTTTCTTTATGAAAGCATTTGCTCGGCTAGACACTCCCATGTCGATCTTTGAAGTGATGTGGCTTAGACAGACCGCCGGGGAACACCCAGGACAGTTCCTCATGCGTTTGCAAAAAGCGCTGCTTCACTGTAGACCTGCAATTCCTGAAAGGGATCAGCTAATGATCGCGTTAAACGCCTTGTCTATGCCTTTGAAGAAGAAGTTACAAGGGGAAAGGTTCAATGATCTTTATGACTTGGCCAGGAGAGCGACTGAGTATCATCAGTTGCTGATGGAAGAGGCTCAGACTAAACACGCATATTAGTTGGAAACCTTTGAAGTAGACATGGCCGAGTTCGTGAAAGGCGAAGCAACGGTTTGTGAGCCATTAGCAAGGAAAAACTCAAAAGCAAAAGCATCCCAGAAATCTGGTGAAGAAAGAAAGTATTCTTTCGACGTAGACAAGGCGGATGCAATTTTTGACTGGCTTGTCCAACGAAAGCGGATTAAGTTTAAACCGGGCCATAGAGCCCCTCAAAGAGAAAGAGAGAAAACTAGGAATTATTGCAAGTGACATGGTTCGTTCACACATACGACCAGGGATTGTCTATCATTTAGGAATATGATTCAAGATCTTATAGAGTCAAAAGAATTATGCTTCCCTGAAGTAGATGAAGTCACTATGGTCGACGTCAGGCCTTTTGACGATGAAATTGCCATTCATATGTTCGATGTTTCTGATGTAGACATCAACTTCATCGAGACTAATACTGATTTTTCCCTACAGGACATAAAGATCCCCGGGGAGACCATGATAGCGAATGCCCTCTTCCGCCGCTTGGCTGACAAGGGTGTAGTCACCTGTCCGGTCAAGGAAGTGGCATCCAACCTCTGCTGTTGGCATATGGATGACACGCACACCACGATAGATGCAATACTTTCAGGAAGTATCTGCAGAATAATCAGGGGGATGCCTGATATGATTTGACCCCGCTCGAGGAGGTGGCAATGGGAATAGTTTTCCCGAGTCCGCGAAGTGCCTCTCATAGCTCACAGAGAGGTTTCAAAAGTCCCCCAAGCGCGGAACGCAAACTAGCTATCCGGGGAGGAAGAGGTGGTCCCCATGGTCGATGTAGAGCACTTGAACAACAGCTCCGTACTTTTGAGCGCCCCAAACGACATTTGGAGTTTAATGACTCGTCCGTCCAACAAGGGACAAATTTAGGAGAGAGAAACGGTCACACCGGCGAATCCCGCTCTGGAGTTGTGGAAGGGGACATTCTTGACAGAACTCAGCGGGTCGAAAGGCCACAGGAGAAAGGGGGCAAGCCAAGACATGGAACGCCAAAAGTAGACATCGATGCAATCTGGACAGGACCACCAATAGCTCAGTTCCTTAATGAAAGGATGTTGTGTCAGAAATGCAAGCTAATAGCTCAGAACAGGATCCTGATTACTCAATTCTGCACCCCCTGCTGTGTCAACTATTTCCTCAAGCTTGTAGACTTGTCTTCAAACGGAGAGATCGTGGTCAAACCCGCGCAGTCTACAACCACAGGTACCTGTGAATCTAACAGTTATTAAAAAATGCAGCAGGTACCAACACGAACAGTGGTGGGATACGATCTATTCGTTGGAGACTTTGTCGAGGTATGCCAATCTTTCCTTCGTTCTAAGAAATCAAGGGTAATCAAAGCGGTTAACCCCCCGAAACATTGGCAGAAAGCAATTGGCAAGACCTTTTTGCCACCAAGGGCTCGAAAGAGAAGGGGCAGATGTCTAAGTCACGTCGTTAAAAGGCCTAGGCCTACCCTCTCAGGAGCCGCTCTACCTGCCAGAGTGTCTATAAAGGAATCGAACACTGAAGCAGAGCATATCGAGTCTACGGACCATTCAGAAGGGCCTGGCTCAAGTTTTGATTACACCTCTCTTCGGAGTGAAATCCCAAGTGATGCTGATGGCGAAAAGAGGACAATTGTGAGCTCTAACGCTCTCACCTTGCCTGTAGACTTCGCCAAGAATCGAAAAGTGGAAACCGTAAGAGGTAAGGTGCCTCTTCCTTGTTCACCAGCTTATCCGGCAGGTTTTCCACTTCATTGGCTGGAAAAACCATCTGATAGCATGAAATAACACATGCACTCTTTGTACATCACCGCTACCTTTGACGGTACTGTGGTGAGTCTGGTCTTTGTAGACAATGGAGCAAAGAGTGCATCTGGATGGGGAGACGAGCTTACTGCAAAGGACATAGAGGAAGTCCTGCAAGAAGACGACTCGGGTGAAAACCCCGTAAGAAGAGAGGCGAATGACCAAATCGAAAGCGAAGGTGGTAAAGGAGAAAAGAAACAACATAACCCTGTCACGGAGTTGGAGCCCGATAGACTCCTAAAGGAAGGGATTTATGGACCAGAGTAACAAAGGAAATGAAGCGGTCGCCGATGTTTTTCGACGACTCCAAGTCTACGAGGGGAATCATTGCTGTAGACAACCCATCTCTTAGCTCTCAATAAATTCAGGAGCGCTTAGAGCGCCCAATGCCTATAATAAGCTCGTGTCTACCGATTTGGGTGGAACCGGGGGTCGCGAGTCTTTGATGACGCCATGTGATCCATTAGTTAGTATCAATTTGGGAAGCGAGACTTCTCCTATGATTCTTTTCATCAGTTCTTCGCTTAATAAAGAATTTTTTGATGCGATTAGAGGAGTACTTGAAGAATTTAAAGACTGCTTCGCCTGGGATTATACTGAAATGCCAGGATTAGATGGTAGACTAGTGGAAGACACTCTCCCTATCAAGAAAGATTTTAAGCCCGTGCAACAAGCACCAAGGCGTATGGCTAGGGAAGTGACACAACTAGTCGTTGAAGAAGTTAAAAAGCTTTTTCGAGCAGGGTACATAAGGACGTCACGATATACAATGTGGATTTCTAGTATCGTACCCGTATTAAAAAAGAATGGCAAAATCAGAGTCCGTATAGACTTTAGAGATTTGAACCGTGCTACTCCAAAGGATGAGTACCCTATGCCTGTCGCGGATGACCTTATAGACAAGACAGCAGGGCACCAGATTATGTCCTTCATAGATAGGTTCTCTGGTTATAACCAGATCTTCATCACAGAGGAGGATATACATAAAACAGCATTCAGATGTCCTTTAGGAATATTTGCATGGGTGGTAATGTCTTTTGGACTAAAGAACGCTGGTGCCACCTATCAGCGAGCAATGAATGCTATATTCGATGCCTCTCTTGGCAAGACAGTGGAAGTCTACATTGACGATATAGTCGTCAAGTTGACAAAGGAAGAACTTCATGTCGACCATCTCAGAAATGCTTTCATAAAAATGAGAAAACGTCAACTTAAACTAAACCCACTTAAATGCGCCTTTGGAGTTAAAGCAGGGCAATTTTTGGGTTTCTTAGTACATCAACGCAGCATTGAAGTCGATCAAAACAAGGTAAAAGCCATTCAAAATTTAACAGCACCAAAGAGTAAAATGGAATTACAGGCTTTCCTTGGAAGGGTGAATTACCTGCATAGATTCATTGGAAATGTAGCAGGAAAGACTGAGGCATTTGGCAACCTATTAAGGAGAAAAAATGATTTCATGTGGATAGAGAAACACGAAGAAACGTTTAACGCTTTGAAAAAATATTTAACACACCCACCAGTCCTGGTACCCCCATAATACGGGAGGCCTTTCATTCTCTATGTGGCTGCCACTAAAACGACCATAGGGGCTATGTTGGCACAGATGGATGACAATGGACGTGAAAGGGCTGTTTATTACTTGTCAAGGCAATTGACACCATTTGAGGTCAGGTGCTCCAAAGGAAAAGTTGTGTCTATCGGTATTTTATGCCGTCATGAAACTTAGACACTACATCGGGAGCAGCGAAGTCTACGTCGTATCCAAGTCGCCCATCATCAAATTTTTCTTTGAAAGTCCATTACTAAGTGGACAGGTTAGCAAATGGAGCTTAATTCTGTCTCCATATGATCTGAGGTCTCAACAGTCGGTCAAAGGACAAGCACTGGCTGATTTTCTAGTCGACCATGACCCGACCTTGTCTATAGAGCAAGAAGAAGCGACCGAAGAGGACTGGCAGGCGTGGTTTGATGGCTCGTCCACTAAGAATGGAGTTGGGATAGGAGCTGGGATAGATAGAAGAGGTCTGGCAGGCGTGGTTTCAGGCTTCGCCTGAAAGGAAACTCAAAAAGGGCTACGACCCTCATCAAAGGGAGTTTGTTCAGGTTGATAATCGCCTGTAATCTCTCGCAAACTCACGCTTCGTTCGTGTACCAGTCGTTCCGAATGAAGGGACATGGCAGAAGGTGGACATGGGAGCACAACCCCAGATACCCACTGAGAAAACCAAGAAACGAAGAGAAAGAAGGGCACGACGCGCTGCAGAAAAATGTGCCAAAACGGCAGTCTTAGATATTAAGAAAGCGAAGGCGTCAAGCAAAAGTGACCTAGTGTCTAACTTGCTGAGCGACTACAACCCACTTCAATCCGAGAGTCCACCCGAAGCGAAAGAAGCCACCCGCAACTTTCTCATGCTACCGGCTGAATTCACTAAAAAGGAAGACAAGCAATCGAAAGGCAGACTAACACTACCCTTTAATTTCAATACTATCATTGAAATACCTCGGAACTTTCTGAGTAGGTGGTTAAAAGAACCCCCTGCATCGTTACGAAAACACATGTTTCCCCTCCATATCCAAGCGACAATTAACAACGTAGCAATACGTCATGTCCTTGTGGATAATGGAGTGACTATCAACTTGCTCCCCTTCGAAGCTTACAAGAGCGTAAGGGATGACATAACCGAACTTGGGGAAACTGACGTAAGAGTCAGCAGTATCAATGGAATCACTTCCTCCTGTTTAGGCGTAGTTTCTGCTAAGCTCCGAGTAGGCACGCATGAAAAAAGTACGGCTTTTTCGTCATTGACATAAAGCCTTCTTTCAATACCTTACTCGGAGGAGATTGGCTTCACAAAGTTGGAGCCATACCTTCTATTCTTCTCTAAGAGCTCCTGTTATGGGAAAAATATGGTTTACAAGTTGTTATAGGAGAGGCAAATGAAAATGCTAATATACCTTATGTCTACGCAGGGGCAGTCAAGAATGTCAAAGATATGACACTGAAACATAGGTATGATATGGGAGACCCAAACGCGAGCCCTTTAGGTGAAGCAGGCTATGAATTCCTGGTTTCATACGGTGGACACCTCTGGTGCCGCCTCAAAACCCGATCATCCAGACTGGATTGGGAGACGAGCTATAGCTCATGGTCAAAGAAGATCTGACCCCGCTGGAAAAAGACATGCATGAGGCTGGGATACGAGATGACAACAACACACAATAGACGGAGACGGACTTGGAGCTCGACAGACTCCTCAACCCATCTTCGTCCAATGGAGAGTGAAGGGCTCGATCCAGTAACGGATGTCCTAGAAAGACTAGATAGCTATAGGACATCCAGAAAAATTAGGACACCATGTAATGTGTGCCCTCAAGCATGCCAAGACATGCTAACTATTCATTCAAATAATAAAGAAGTTCCTAGTACTTCCGTTGATCCTTGCGACCCTTTAAAGGAAATAAATCTAGGGACTACAGATTTCCCGCGCATCACTTACCTCAATTTACTCATAATCGAAGCCGAGGCGCGAGATATAAGCAAAGTCCTCCACACCTATAAGGATTGTTTCGCTTGAGACTGTAAGGAGATGTTCGGTGTCAACAGGGACTCAGTCGAACTCCGACTCCCAAAATACAACAATTTTAAACCCGTAAAACAAACTCCTAAAAGGATGTCACGGGAAGTAACCCAAATGGTTTACGATGAAATCAAGAAGTTGTTTAAAGCCGGGTACATATGGACGGCTAAATACGTCGATTGGATTTCTAGTATAGTACCCATCGTCAAGAAAAATGGCAAGATCAGGGTGTGCATAGATTTCCGCGATTTAAACAAAGCAACACCTAAAGATGAGTACCCCATGCCCGTTGCTGATGATCTTATAGATAAGTCGACAAGATATGAGCTAATGTCGTTTATGGACGGTTACTCTGGGTAAAATCAAATCTCCATTGTTGAAGAAGACGTGCATAAAACAGCTTTCAGATGCCCTATAGGGATATTCGAGTGGCTTGTCATGTTTTTCGGATTAAAGATTGCTGGGGCCACATATCAAAGGGCAATGAACCTGATTTTCCGCCTCATTAATAGGAAAGACAGTAAATGTGTATATTGATGATGTGGTGGTAAAATCTAAAAGGAGACAGGATCATCACCATCATCTAAGCGAAACTTTTGAAAAGATACAAAAGCATAACCTCAAACGCAATCCATTAAAATGTGCCTTCGGAGTACAAAAATGACAGTTTTTCGGGTTCCTTGTGCACCAACGAGGGATTGAGGTAGGCCCTTTAAAGACTCGTGCCATTCAAAACCTCCTAGCTCCCCAGAACAAGAAGGAACTTCAAGCCTTCCTCGGGAAGATAAACTATATTCGCCGTTTTATAGGCAATGTGGCATCTAAAACAAGTGTTTTCTAAACGATTCTAGAGGGAAAAGGAAAAGGACAGATAAACTGGACGTCGCAACACGAGCGAGCGTTCCAAGAAATCATGGAATATCTGACCAAACCTCCTATGCTGGCACCACCAAACGTGAATGCATCATACATCCTTTATGTGTCTGCATCCTAGTCCACTATTGGATCAATGTTAACGCAAGAGCATGATGGAGTAGAAAGGGCAGTGTGTTACTTGTCACGCCTACTCATAGAAACCAAACAAGGATATGCCTCAACTGAGAAGGTTTGCCTAGCGGTGTACTACTAGGTAATGAAACTAAGACACTACATCAGGTCTAATGATGTGTACGTCGTCTCTAAAACCCCTGTTACCAAGGTGTTCTTCGATAACACCCTGCTCATAGGAAGAATAAGCAAATGGAGCTTAGTGCTCTCAACATACAATATTTACCACAAGCCACAAACCTCGGTTAAAGGTCATGCTTCAGCTGAATTCATAACCCATTATGGGGAAGACAATCTCGATTCTATACACGAGGAAGCTTACCCACGCGAAAGATGGACCATTTGGTTTGATGGATCTTCCAACAAGTTCGGAGCTGGCGTGGGCGTCTTCATCGAGACACTATAGAAAGCGGAACCAGGATAGCTTGTCGTATTAACGGGAAAGTAATCAACAACGAAGCAGAGTACGAGGCCTTAATCTTAGCCTTGCAACTCGCACTAGATTGGAAAGTGGAAACCGTAAAAATATGCAGCGATTCGCAACTGGTGACTCAACAGCTTCTTGACCAAAATGAGTGCCACGCACCCCACCTTAGTCAATACTTACGTATACCGAAAGAACTCTTAGCAAGATTGCATAGGGCTGAGTTCGTCCATGTAAAACGAGGCGACAATCAAGAGGCCAATCACTTAGCACAATGTGCCTCGGGGTTGATCAATGACTTGGGAGCATCCAAAAACAACACGACTCTGTTCGTTAGCAAACGACCTGAGTTCCATAATGATGGTAAGGAAAGAAACGAAGAAGCATATGCCGTCGACCTGTTCGAAGGAAAAGAAGATTGGCGAGAACCGATACGACAATTCCTTGAAGACACTAGTATAAAAGTTGAAAGGAGGATCCGAGTGATCGCCAGACACTACATGCTCCTCGATGACGTTCTTTACAGAAAAACCGGCGAAGACGTCCTTTTGAGGTGCGTTGACCTAGATGAAGCAATCCCGATCATGATGGAAACACATGAGGGGTTGTGCAGAGCGCATCAAGCTGGGATTAAGATGAGCTAGTCGATCAAACGACATCGTTTTTACTGACCATAGATGGTCAAGAATTGCAACGAAATGGCTCGAGCCTGCTAGGCTTGCCAGGGATGCGGATCAGAAAGGCGAACCCCCGTGGCTGACATGAACGTCATAGTAAAGCCATGGCCATTCAGGACGTGGGCGTTACCACTGACTACTTTACCAAATGGATAGAAGCAACGGCGTATAAATCCATTAGTCAAAAGGATGTGATTGAATTCATAAAAAACATCATTGTTTACCGATACGGAGTTCCCCAAAGCATCGTGGTAGATAATGCAAAAGTGTTTAACGGCAAACTTATGGACGAATTCGCCGAGATTTTGGGTTTAAAGTGCTTAACTCAACCCCGTATTATGCCCAGTCATATGGGCAAGCGGAAGCTTCTAACAAACTCATTAAACGAGTAATACAGAGGATGATTGGAAATACCCCACGCGCATGGCATACCCTTCTTCAAGAGACGTTATGGGCGCTCCGGGTTACCAAGAGAGAAAGCACAGGCGTTGCCCCGTTCAACCTTGTTTATGGGCACGACGCAATGCTCCCGATAAAGTACGATATCGATCGCTTAGATTCCTTAAACATCTGGACGAATACGAAGAATACAATGAGTACATGCACGTTGAACAAGAGGGTGTAGAAACCATCAAGATCCACGTGCTAAACCATTTAGAGGAAGATAAGAGGAAGATCGCATGCTACTATAACAAGAAAGTAGTCCCTCGATCATTCAGCAAGGGCGACCTACTTTGGAAACTCAGATTGCCCGAGGGAGTCCGGGATTACTTCTATGTGAAATGGACACCGAATTGGGAGGGCCCCTTTCGGGTAGTTGAATCTCATCTTGGGAATTCATATCGCCTTGGGGGCTTGATGGATCAGTGCATCACATCAAAATCAACAGAAAGTACTTGAAAAGGTACAAAGCCAACGATGTGGGAAATGCACAAAAACATTATGGGGCAATGTTTTCCCATCCTATGGAAGCAAATACAAACGTAGAGTTTTCGTAAAGGAGGTAAGGAGTACAATAGGCGTTTCGCCCGAGATACTAATCCGGCGGCCATCAGCGGATTAGTCAGCGGCCATCAGTGTTTCGCCTCGACATCCGCGGCCTGGTCCCACTCCTTCTCCGTCGACTCTCGCTCGCGTTCGGCAGCCACGCGCTTAGTTACTTCTTCTGCACGGGCGACGTCCAGATTCGCATGCATAGAGTCTAATTTGCCCTGGAGACACTGGAGAGCAGCCAACCACCCCTCTTTCTCCTTGAGAAGGTTCGCCTCCTCAAGAGACAGCTCGAGCACCCGAGTAGAGGAGACGAACGGTTGAGACAGCGCCGACCGTCTTCCCTCCAGCCTCGTCTAAACTGCCAGGTCTAACTGGCGTTCACCCCACGAACGCCGAAGAGACCTTCGAAGGAGCGAGAGCATAACCTTCAGTTCGGGAGGAGCCGCATCCACTCGCCCCAACTCATCCGTCACGGACGACAGGGCAACGAAACTGTCTTCAGTCTCGACCCCACATTCAAGGGTGACGATGAATGAGGTAGGGAAAGAATGAAGGGGCTGCCATAAATACACTCAAGCTACACAATAATCCAACTACAGGCAAGGGACGTGACTCTCAAGAGCCTTAGCGGGCTTCCGTCGCTGGGACCTGGGGGCTTCTATCACATCGCCCCGATGAGCTTTCCTCACATCGTCAGAGGGGACTCCCTGCACTCGTCTCAGGGGGGCTCATGTCGTCTGACCTTGGAAGGCCCTCGTCGTTTCGCCTAATGTTCATTGAGCAAAAGCGACAACATCTATGGAATAGGCTTCGGCCTCGTGACTCGAAGGTGGGCGCGGAACTTCGTGTGCCACCTCACCAGGGAGCCCCTCTAACTCTTGCTCGTACGGGCGGCCTTGACCACCCAACCAGGAGGAAATAGGGACCTCATCAGGGGCTTTATCAACATCAACGGGAAAAGCACCAAAGAGGTGATCCTAAGGCCACTAATTAAGGACAAAATGTAAAGCATGTTGATACCTAATACATTCCCCGAGGGCGCATGCTCGGGGTTGGCATGATCAGAGGAAACACTTGACAGTACTGAGGTGGCGGAGTCGCGAAACACCTTCTTCAACCGGGCTCCTTGCGATGATGAGCCTGCACATGAGGACCTCGCCCTCTTGACACCTGTTATATACAAAAGATTAGTCTAGCATCTGGATATTAATACAAGAAAGGAGGAATTCATCTAGCATACCCGAGGAAGACGTGTCACTTGATGACCGTTTCCTCGAAGGCACCTCGCCTAAGCTAGGAAGCATTGGAAGACGGACCGATTCATTCTCCTGAGCCAGCCTCTCCAAGTGAGAAATGGCAAGCAACTTTCCCCAGATTTCGTACCAAACAAGGGAGAAGTGCAAAGATTGGATACGTGAGGGCTTGGATTCCACCCGGTGGGAATGAAGGAACGGCGGCTGAGATTGCTCGGCTACCCCGGATCCCACAGGTGATACGACGCGCTGGTCTACCGGCTGATTCTGGGACTTAAAAAATGGGACGGCCAGATACTGAGTAAAGCCCAGCTGACGGGTACATAGTTGAGGATTGTATACCTCAAAGATCAGACCATTTGAGTCCACAGTCACTAAATCTCTGGCAAAGAAGGCTGGGCGAAAGCTTTCAACCGTCCTCCGTCGCAGCTCCACCCATTCTCCAGGGAAGGGGCGCCAGGAGAATATTGTGCCCGCACTATCGTCCGCATGACCGTCCGCCTGGGCTTGAATGCATCCGGTGATGTTAACGGGAACCCAGTACTTAGACGAACAAGCCTCGATGACCTGACTACGTGCATGCATTGGGTCATGATAACGGGCGAATCATGGACAATACAGGACAATCCACAGGTACACGATCCACAGAGGGCCATCCGTCAAACACTCAGGAAAGTTGGCCGAGTCGACTGTCGCCTGGTAGAGCCCGCTGTAAATCAGGCTCAATAGAAATGGGGCAAAGACCACCGGGGACTTATAAATTAGTACAATGTACTAATGGTTACTGTTTTTGTACTAGTACAGTTAGTATAATATACTAATGGGTACTGTTTTTGTACTAGTACAGTTAGTACAATGTACTAATGGTCACTGTTTTTGTACTAGTAATGGTTAGTACAATGTACAAAACTTTTTTAGTACATTTTTAGTACATTACAGGTGTACTAATTGGTACAAAACAGCAACAGTGATTTTTAGTACATTGTACAAACCATTACTAGTACAAAAACAGTAACAATTAGTACAATGTACTAACTGTACTAGTACAAAAACAGTTCCATTAGTACAATGTACTAACTGTACTAGTACAAAAACAGTAACCATTAGTACAATGTACTAACTGTACTAGTACAAAAACAGTGACCATTAGTACACTTGTTATTACTACAAGTGTACTAGCTACAGTGTTAGTACATTGTACTAATGGTTACTGTTTTTATACTAGTACAGTTAGTACATTGTACTAAAAATCACTGTTACTGTTTTGTACCAATTAGTACACCTGTAATGTACTAAAAATGTACTAAAAAGGTTTTGTACATTGTACTAACCATTACTAGTACAGAAACAGTGACCATTAGTACATTGTACTAACTGTACTAGTACAAAAACAGTACCCATTAGTACATTGTACTAACACTGTAGTTAGTACATCGTTAGTAATAACAAGTGTACTAATTGGTGTTAGTACAATGTACTAAATAAGGGTCAAAATTAGTACACCGCGGGGGACGTCCCGTGCGTGGGACTTTAGCCGCTCCCTTTCTTTGTTTGGTCATACTTGAATTAAGCCTAAGCTTTAAAAATTATAATGAACCCCCTGGATCATGACAGTAACCCTCTGTTTGGACTGTAAATACCCCAACCAAGAATCATTTTCAACTCCGTGTTCTGAAAGCAACATATTTATCTCTGCCTTTACTTACCGAGGACTTGTATTACTCGAAGATTTTCAATGAGACAGCGTTGTCCTTCCCACTCATAAGTATGATTATTTTAGTCAACTCTTGCCGATTGAAACCCAAAGTATCCACTGTACTTAGCTCGTTTACGAACATAAGGTCCTTCCCAATTCATCCTCAACTGAAATAAAAAAAAAAGTGAACTTCCTGACGCTTGTGAATGGACAAAGGCTAACTGACATCTTTCCTTGTAATGGAATACCTCGGGAGCCCCTCTCATCAGAGTAAAAGGGCAAATTACTTTGGGCCCTCTCATCAGAGCTCGCAATTTCGGCGCTACAGCGGACGATAAGCACGTCCCCTATGATTATCTTCTTCCCGATGCCACGGTCATACCTATATGCAGAAATAGCTTCGACGATCCAGGTAATTGGAGTCGAGCCCCTAAAAAGAATCGATCTGAGAAGACTCGATCTTCTAAAGCCGGCGATTCAACTGGTGTCAATCAAGTTTTGTACGGATTCCCTACTACGGGTGTAGATAAGTTTCCTGAGTGGATAAACTCGTGGACTAGGGTTCGACGCGAGAAGTGGGAGAAGATAGGGATCTATCACTTAGTGAAAGCGTCGACAGAACCGATGAGGTGCAAACCGTGATCGCTTGCAGCACTCCTTTCGTTATGGAACATCTCGACCAACTGCTTCTACCTTCCAAAAGGCCCAATGACCGTGACCATTCCGGACATAACCATCCTGACAGGATGGTATTCTATAGGTGATCCTGTTAGACTGATTAAGAAAGCAGATCATTTCAAGCTCGAGAAACGCCAGCGTATTGGTTAAGTCATCGAAGACCACCTGAAGAAAGACCCACAGAACTGGGGTGATAAAGAGGGATTCCAGTTTATGATCGAGTTGCTCTTGAAATACATTTATTGCAATCGCAGCAAACAATCGCTGAAGTACATGGCACCAATAGCGAATTGCCTAGTAAGGGCGACAAAGCCAGTGACAATGGCACCGTTCCTTGTTAACCTGATCTATCGAGCCCATGTCGAAGCTATTACCGTCGACTCTAAGAACCCAAGAGCTTTCCCAGCCAAACCAGCATCAGGCCCTTTGTGGATTACCTTGGCATGGACAACCTGTATTTTCCTAATCTACACCATTTTAAGCTATCGGTGGATGATGATGAATCAACATTTTATGGTTTGGAGATTGTTCGCTTCTTTCGGTATGAGAACTGGGGAAAGGAGTCTGCTTCAGTCTATCTTAATAGACTCCTTTACACCAACAAACCCTGTTGGCAGTCCTTCGTTCAAAGCGTCGACCTATGCAAGCTTCGACAGTCTTTAGCGCCCCACGCATTCTGGAATCAAGTGTTGACCCCAAGGGACTTAGTCTGTAGTGAAGCAAAAAGGTTTTTCGTCGAGGTCTATAATCCCTAGTTCGCGGCGCGGCAACTAGGATTTGCTCAGAATTGTCCTTTCCCTTTCATGGATTCTTTCAATACGAATCTAGAGGAAAGAGTTAGCATCGACCTTGGATACGCCAACAGTGTAAGACCAATGATATATGATAAGCTCACTAACCATCGACTAACTCTTCCTGTTTCGCAGCTTTTTAATACCTTGAATCGATCCATTTACAAAGTCACATTCTCTGAGAACTTAGGAGGATGCAACGCGACCCAGGCGTTCGATTTTTGCTGGAAGAAAACCTTCAGGAAGATAACAGCAAAAGCTGGATTTCCTAAGAAAGGGACCGAGTCGCTATTTGAAAAGGAAGACTTTCTTAGCAGTCTCATTGGAAAACATGAGAAATCGCTGATGTCAAGTATTACTTCGCTAATGCTTGATGTCCACTTGAATCGACAAACACTTAGAATCGCTTTCCCCAGGAGCCCTAGACAGTGCCACACCTACAGCGCCTCTCAAAGAGGAGTGGAAACGAGCACCTGCAACGGCTACATCGAAGAAGCCAAAAACTCGAGCCTCCTATTCGAATAAAGGTGAATCGTCAGAGGAAACCATGGAGGAGTCTAACGTGAATCTCCAGTGCCGCTCCTAAAAGAAAAGGCCCGCTCCAATTCCCGTGGAAAATCTTCAACACGGAGATAACACAGTCGAAGTTGACTTTCCAATCGCCGACCCTTCAATCGTCAACTCCCCAACTGCCGAAAGAGAAGGAGTTCCTCCAGAATCAGGGGAGAGGGATCAAGAGTTCGATATGGTAAAATGTAGATTGATAAATGCACGCAAATGTGTTTGAACTTTGAAACAAACTTCGTATGTGTAGGTCGATTATGAAGACTTGTTCACACCACCATCGCCTCCAGCAGGAGATCATCCTTCGATTGTTGAGACTGCAATCGAAGGAGGGAGAAATGCTTCTGAAGAGGGCTCAACTGAGGGGGCTACTGGGAACATCGAAGAAGCTGTTCCTCGAGACATGGATGTTGTGCGAGATGTGGAGGTATATTTTTCAGATTTACTTCGAGCAAACCTAGATTTTTCTTAACTTCGCGCATACTCAGGTCTATTCACTCTTCTTTGATCCAACCATCGAAGACTCCATTCCAAAGCGAATCATACAAGTCACACCCTTCAATTGTGACGATGCCCCCATTAACTCATATCGAGAAATACCTTCGCAGGTGAACATTCCTCATTTGAAAGAAACAGTACCTCCCGAGAATATCGATGCAGGATGCCAAGTCCCTGCCTCGACAAGCTCAGCACCCCCTCCGGCAAGTACGTTGCAACTTGGGAACTTAGATACCGGATGCCGAACACCAGAAATGTCTAGAAGACTAGACGATCCAGCGTTTGCCGAGTCCTTCGACCAACTTCGGGTAAGAGATTTAACTGTGCATTTTGTTCAAGAAGTGTGAACTGAAAGAGGTATTATTTCGAACAATATACTTAGAATTGTCACCAATGAAGATCCCAGCGAATACTAGTCACGCTGCTTCATCCGATGACGCAAATCGAGCGAATGTCGATCTAAACGATCCTTGTTCGCTCGCTTTAAGATTGCTTGAACCACTACGTCGTGAGGAACAATCGAAATCCACCTTTGATGTGATAATCCAAGCCATTAAAGCTATAGAGAGACACGCCAAAGCGCCCATCAACCTATTAGGGATTTGCCAATGCTTCAGGGAGACATTTTGGAAATCCTGGGAAGATTGGGAGAAGGTTTTCTCAGAAAACAGGCAGTGGAGGGATTTCTCTTCGAAGGTGACTTATTTCGACTCCGCTCAGCAAAAAGTGACAGCAATTTTCCCCGAGCATCGACGTCTGATCGAAGAGCAACAACAACTGAAGGTCCAAATTGTAGAGTTATCATCGAAGTTGGAAAAGTACGAAGCCGAGGCAGCTACTAGCGAGAAGGAACTAGCAGAGGCTCAGGCAGAAGTCGATGCCAATCGGATTCCCCTCTACGAATTAAATAACCTGGTCGTATTTCAGAGAGCCGTGAACATGCTTGCCGTGAGGCCAACACTCAGGCCCACTTTGCCAACTTGATAGCTAATCTTCTGCATGGCTCTGGACAGTAATTGTTGTCGATGCTAGTTTTTCGAAGTAATCCCATCGATCGTTCCTTTTGGATTTGTTTATGCTGTGAACCCCTCCGAATGAATGGAATGTTTCGACCAGCTTCTTCTCGATCGATCTCATGACTTCGAACTCTTAATTGATGTGCATTTAATATGATTAAATACGATCTTCGGGAATATCTAATAATTTAATGAGGTCGTTAAGATTCTCCGAGAACTGTTGAAATTTCCCGGAGACTGTTGAGATTCTCTCTGATCGATATGGCTCAATACCTCTGCCTATAAATAGCAGACTCATGGGACCACAAGTTCACACGATCGCAGACAAACCCAACTGCAATGTCTCGCCGAGGAGCTTTCTTCCCTACTTTTCAACTTTCCCTCTAAACACAGAGCCTAGGTTATCAACCTTAAACCCCATGAAAGCCTAAGTCCTCAACCTTAGGTAGAGGGTTCACTTCCATCGCTCGGCACCATGGCTCAAGTATCACTTTGAGCCAAGCGACATAAAATTTGCCCAGGGTGCAAACGTCGCTTCACGATGTCGGGCCATAGATCCTTCCTCGCCTCGTCAAATGTCTTTTCCAAATATTGCTTGTTGTTAGAGCCGCAATACTGGTGGACTTCTGAGGTAGGTCTGGAGCGAACGAAGTAGTAGAGATTGATGACATTGATGACATCGATGGCAACCCTAGCTGCGGATGTGCTCCAAACACTGAGAGTTGGAGAAGTCTCCCCAGAGACCACGACTATCAATCTTAGAGTCGACAACAGTGCTTACGACAATCGAAGATCGACATGCCTAGTTTCGAAGGAATGTGTAATTTTACTTAACATACATCGATCCACTTGTACTTGTAGCGTTTCATAGTGAATCGATTATGCGTATTGACTAAGTCTCTTCTGAAACATCGATTATCCCTATTAATTGTGACCATAACTTAGGACATCGATGCTGAATTTTTCTGGAATGTAAATCCCATAACGTTGGTCGATGGAGCTTTAAATGCTTGCCATTAACCTTTAAGGCATGAGGTACGCCATTCAAGTATGACAAGTGATAAGCATTTTTTGAATACACTTCATCGACCCTAAAATGACACTCCCAGGTAAGAGACCATTTTCCAAGGAAATAATCTCTCCTTCCAATCGAAAAGATCATTTTCCAAACCAAGTCTCCTTTCTTGAAGGACTTTAATATGACTTTCTTATTATAACTTCGAGCAACCCTTTCTTTTGGACCTGAATTCTATTCAGAGCTTGAAAGTGTATCGCTTCTAAGTTTTCCAATTCTACGTGCATCGATTCTTGATAATCGATAGGACGATTGTCTTGATGGTTCCAAAATCGCAACGATTTATATCGAACTTCAATGGGAAACATAGCGTCATGTCCGTAGACTAAGCTGTATGGAGTATGCCCGATGCTTTCTCGTTTAGTAACGCGTAAGGCCCAAAGTACATCTAACAACAAAGTATGCCAAGATTGAGGGTTATCATCGATCAGCTTCTGAATGGTGTTTTTGATTATCTTATTAGTAGATTCAGGTTGTCCATTCGATTGAGCGTAGTAAGGAGATGAATTTGTTAACACAAATCCAAACTCAGACGCAAAATCTTTGATCAAGGTACCATTGAAAACAATAGAATTGTCGACCATTATGTTCTGGGGAATGCCGAATCTATATATAATGTCGGATCGAAGAAAATAGATCACTTCGCTCTGAGTGATATTCTTATAAGCCTTTGCTTCGATTTATTTAGTAAAATAATCGGTAGCCACAAGGATATAAGAATCTCCGTTACTCGAGCTTGGGCTTATTTCTCCAATAATATCCATTGCCCACGATCGAAAAGGCCAAGGTTTAACTACTGGATGTAAATGAGTTGCTGGTGCATGTGAAATTGCTGATGCCCACGACCGACGCCTGTGTTCGATATTGAAGGTCAAAGGGAGACAAAATAAGACTCCATTTGCTAAGTCTTCCGGACAACACAGGGCTATCGAACAACATCTTCAAAATAAGAGCGTTCGATACTACATAGACAGTTTTACTCCCAATATAGTGTCTAACGTTCATGACAGCGTAATACAACGAAAGGCATAGTTTTTCATTATTAGTATACCTATATTCGATGGGAGTAAGGATCCGAGACAAGTAACCAGATGACTCGCTCTTTACGTTGGTTATCTTCTTGTACCAACATCGATCCAAGAACCTTATCCCCCATAGCGATATATAACGAAAAAGGTCGATCCTGCCTCGGAGGGACCAGGACCGGTGGGTTGATGAGATACTTTTTAATAGCTTCAAAGGATTCCTGATGACTATCAGTCCATTCGAAACTACTTTCTCCTTTCAACAAGTTAGAAAATGTCGTCGTTCTACCGGCTAGATTACCTATGAATCGCCTTAGATAGTTAACTATTCCCAAGAAAGCCTGAAGCTGTTTTTTAGTCGCTGGAGGAGGCATATCCAAAATAGCTTTAATTTTTCCCGAATCAATTTCTATGCCCCGATGACGAACTAAAAATCCCAAAAGCTGACCAGCGCGAACGTCGAAGGCGCATTTCATGGGGTTTAGCTTCAAGTTGTGCTTTCCCATTTGAAGAAAAGCTTTTCGAAGATCATCGACATGACAATGGTCTGTCAACGATTTCACCACAATATTGTCAATATAAACCTCGACCGACGACCCGATTAATGGGTAGAAGATAAGGTTCATTGTTCTTTGATAGGTTGCGCCAGCATTCTTTAAACCAAAAGGCATAACAACCCATTGAAAAATTCCAATGGGACAACGAAAAGCCGTTTTATGAACAGCATCCACAGCGATGAAGATTTGGTTATATCCAGAATAACTATCCATACAAAATTTTATGTCCAGATGTCTTATCGATGAGTTCATCCGCTATTGGCATCGGATATTCGTCCTTTGGAGTTCCTTTGTTAAGATCTCTAAAATCGATGCTAAAATTTTTCCATTCTTCTTTTTTACAGGGACAATGGAAGAAATCCATTTTGCGTATCGAGATGTCCTTATATACCCAGCGTCGAACAATTTCTTTACTTCATCGAAGACTTGTTGTCTATGCTCGTTTGCCAGTCGACGTGGAGCTTTTGACAGGTTTGAAGTCTGGCTTAGTTGGTAAAGTATGTTCGCTAACTGTCGATCCAAACCAGGCATTTCAGTATAGTCCATGCAAAATAATCTCTGAACTCCTTTAAAAGGGTCAAGATCAATTGGAAAAGATCTTTGTCAATAGAACCATTTATAATGGTAGTTCGCTGGATTTCATCGTCACTCAAATTCATAGCTACGAGAGGATCTCGAGGCATCATTAAAATGCATCGATCCTCAGGAGATTCAGCTATGGATTTGTCACAAAACGTTGTTTTATTCATAATAGGATGACATACAATACCAGTCGAATCTACACACACTTTCCATCTAAGATTCAACCCATCCTCTTCAGCACGCTGGTCGGGACTATCTACGTCCAGTAAACTGGTTTCTAGACACTTTTCTAGACTAACTACAGGTCTAGTTAGCTTATACACTCGTAGTCGCTCTAAGACATCAGCGACTACGTCTTCCTGTTCATTTTCAAGCATCTTACTCCTCCCGGAGGAGACTCTTGGACTCCAAGTCCGGGTTACGATTGGGATCCTCCTTTCCATGTTCCGTCTGAGGATTCACTTCTCCATCGACAAGTTCAACGTTGTCCTCTTCAGCAATAGTTGGCAACAGCTTCCTTAATGGAGCAAAGGATAGCAGCAAGCTCTTCCTCCTTCTTTGCCTGAGCCTCAGCTTCGACGACTGGAGGTACTTCATCAGAGTCCCAACCAGATGGAACATCGATTATAGGGTACGAAGGACCTCCATATTTGACCAGATAGTCGAACTTTCTTGTCGATTCTCCCAAAGGTCCAACATTTGGGTCTCCAAGAGAATACTTCTTCTTCTAACTCAGGTCATCGACAGCACTAATAATATTTCCTGTACAAATTTCGACAGGAGGTAAGACAAGTATTGATGGACAGATCAACTTTAACAACATCAACTTCAAAATCTAGCCAAAGCATAAGTTCCCGATGAAGAGTTGAAGGGATCACTGCTGCCTTATGCAGCCTATCTCGACCCAAAAGAGCGTAAATGTAGTATCGACATCTACTATAAAGAAAGCAGTATTGATCGTGGATCTTCCAACTTTTAGTTTGAGTGGAATATTCCCACACACTTCGACATAAGGCCATTGAAACCCGTTATGCCTATAGCGGTATTGGTAACATCATCCTTGTCATACCCTAAATATTTGAGAGTGCGCAAAGGCATTACGTTGACCGTTGCGCCATTATCGACCAAAACTTTCTTCAGAATAAAGCCATTTAATTATGCCTTTATGTATAAAGAATGCATCTGAGACTGCATCGAAGGAGTAGGCTTAATAAACCAATCTATTGGAAAGCCTATCGGACAACGAACGACCCGAGGAGTCGAAGTATTAAGAATACCTGGGATAGGTTTATCGATTGTAGGTCCCACAAACTCTATGGGTTACATGACGACGTTACACTCCACAGGGTTATCAGGAGCATCAAACCTGACTGGATTGTAATCCGAGTCGTCGAAGGTATCTTCAACATCATCGTCCTCAGCATTTTTTTCTTTTCCCATAGAAGAATCATCATTGTGAACAGAATCATCGATCATGAAAATATCATCGCGATCGATTTTCTCCCCTTCGACCATTGTAGGGTCAATGGATTTTTGCCGTTTCTCCTCTGCACTCATTCGACGTCTTTCCTTCCTTTTCCTACTGCTCTTAGATGAAAGTGGAGACCGTTGGTTAACCTGTCTCCACTCATCATCATCAGAACGGGAAAAGTCAACCCGACGTCGACATGATCGATAGTATTCAGGGTATACCTGAACGAATTGTCCATTCTGGGGATCGTACCCTTGGACTTGTCCTACATCCTCTTTATGAATAAAAAGAGGCATATAATATAATGGATTTGTTTTGATCATACCTTGGACCGGATTGTCAACTAAGACGATGTCAAACTTATTCGCCGAAGACATGACGATTAGCTTCTGCGGGTAATTGTACAAGCAAAGGTGACATAGCTGAGAGATCAGTATCTTGTTTCTCAGAATATGACTGCATCGACGACAAGTGTCAGCTTTCTCGAGAAACTGTGCTATAGGAGGTCCATCCTTAATGGCTTGTTCATCGAGGCTAGGGGAAGGCTGAAGTCGATCCTTAACATTGCCCCTCTTAACAGTACCCTTGGAAAGATCGCTTGACTTAGCAGAGGAGTCCACATCAATGTTGACAGTCAGCGGACTTGGCTGTGCTTCAGGACAGTGAGATGTTGCCTTTGCTTTCTAGACAACATGCCCCTTATCAGGAAAGACCTTGTGAGCATCTAGTGCAGATCTTCTTCCCCTAGGATTTCGATTGAATGCCTTCGAAGGTTCTTTGCAAGAAATTCCAATTGTAGCTCTCTCTACTGTTGTCAGATCGAACCAGTCCTCCGTCTGGTGTGATCGAAGAAACTTCTTGAAAGTGAAGCACTTGTCACTAGTATGAGTCTCATCCATATGCCACCAGCAAACTTCATTCTTCAGCTTCGAAGTAGCCACAGGGCAAAAGACAACACCTTTGTCGAGAAGCCTCTTGAATAGCTTGTTGACCACATAGGACTCTCCAGAAATATTGGATTATTGAAAAGCACGTCGAACAACATCATCCATGTTAATGTCAAATGTATGTACTTCACAATCAGTAAAAGGCTTTTGGTCGAGAGAAGACGACTCTTCCGATTCTTTGAAACAAAGATACTTTGATTCAATAAGATCCTTAATTAAATTCCTAAAGGTAAGACAGTCGTGAGTAGCGTGGGTAAAAGACCCATGCCATTTACAATAGCTCTTCTTTTTCTCCCTGTCAATCTGAGGCAGTCGATGACCAGGTTTCAGCTTGATTCAATCTCGCTTATGGAGCCAGTCGAAGATTTCATCTTTCTCAATATCGAAAGAGTACTTTCGCTCTTCGTTCGACTTCTGAGATGCCTTAGCTTTGAAGTTTTTCTTCAACAATGGATCGCAAACAATAGTCTCACCTTTGACAAACTTGTTAAATGTCTAGAATAAATGACATTAATTTGTAATCTCATTAAGTGTGAGTTAGTGGGTGAAGTTAATGTGAGTTAGTGTGTGGTGTTAATGTTAAGGTAGTGGGGTGAAGTTAATGACCTAGAATTTATGGTAGAGTAAATGCCTTCTCTAGGACACTATATAAGGAGAAGCATTGTCTAAATGTTAAAAATGAGAAAAGAAGAGGAGAAAGAGTGAAAAGAAAGGGTGAAAGAGAAGAAAAGTGTAAGAAGAGTAAAAGGATCGGTAGTTACCCAAAAATTTCGTATCAAAATTCCTTGTTCCTTATTTCCAGAAACACCTCGCTGTGTCGCAGCAGTTCCGCAAAACCCTTCCTGTGATACAGCAAAGCACCGCTTTCCAAACAACCCCAACAAATTTTGGTATCAGAGCGTAGCAGATCATGGCTACGTCATCCAACAGCATGTTCTTTTCCTATTCACCAAACCAAATCCCGATCTTTGATGGAGAGCACTATGATTATTGGAGTTCGCAAATGGAGACTATCTTTCTCTCACAAGATCTGTGGAAAATTGTTGATGAAGGCTTTGAAGAAAATGAAGACTCGTTAAATGAGGAAGAAGGTGCTGGAGAACAAGAAAAGAAGGTTAAAGAAAATGTGATGAAGAATGCGATGGCATTGCGGATCTTGCAACAATCCGTAAGTAAGTCGATTTATCCGAGACTTTATGGTCTCAAGAAGGCGAAAGAAGCATGGAGCGTATTAAAGAAAGAATTTCAAGGCTCGGAGAAAGTGATTTCCATCAAGCTTCAAGGCTTGTGGAGGGATTTTGACAACTTGGCCATGAAGGAGTCCGAAACAGTAAAAGATTTCTTCTCGAGAGTTGTTGAAATCATGAATCAAATCAAATGTTGCGGTGATGAAGTTCCCGACAAGAAGGTTGTGGAGAAAGTGTTGAGAAGCCTGCCGCAGAAATTTGAGCACGTTGTTGCTGTGATTGAGGAAACGAAGAATCTAGGAGAAATTTTTGTGTATGAGCTAATGGGTTCGCTTGAAGCTCACGAAAGAAGAGTAAGTAAGTACTCAACTCCTGTTGAACAAGCTTTTCAAATGAAGTTAAATGTTTCAGAAAAGAAGTCAGAACAGAAGGAACGTACTGTGAATAATAGCAGAGAGTTTTTTGGTCGTGGACGTGGAGGCCGTTCTCGAGGAAGAGGCAGAGGACGTACAGCAAGCCAGTTCCGCAGTAGAGAAGACCATTCCTGGAGTAGATCTGGAAATTCAGAAGGTAGTTGCTATATTTGTAAAAAAGCTGGACATGAGTCAAAGGATTGCTATTTCAGGTGCAAGAGATGCCGATTTCCAAATCATGCAGAACGAGATTGTTATTTTAAAGACAAGCAGCAGCAGCAGCCGCAGCAACTTTTTTATCAAAATTCGGTAAATTTTTCAAAAGAAGAAGAATCGAAGCAAGCATTTTATTCTTGTTTCAATGCAATGCAAGATATGAATGAAGTGTGGTTTTTGGATAGTGGCTGTAGCAATCATGTGACAGGAAATAAGGAAAACTTTGTGGAGATCGACAACAGCTACAACTCGCTGTTAGAGCTTGGAGACAGCAAAAAGATAAAGATTGAAGGAAAGGGAATCGTTGCTGTAAGAGCAGCAAATGGTGAAGAAAAGCGGATTAATGATGTGTTTTATTCTCCAAGCATTGCTCAAAATCTTTTGAGCGTGGGACAAATGATAAAGAGAGGTTATAAGGTTACCTTTGCTGATGGTCAATGTGAGATCATTGACAAAAATGAGAAGATGATCGCTGTAGTGAAGATGACGGCAAATAACTTGTTTCCGCTGAAGATGAATTTGTCCTTGAATGTAGCATTGAAGAGTGAAGTTACTGATGAAGCTCAGTTATGGCATCTGCGATATGGACATTTGAATCACAAAGGGCTAACGTTGTTGAGAGAGAGGAATATGGTCATAGGTCTTCCAAAAATTCAGCCAACAGCAACATGCGTCTGTGAAGGATGTGTGTATGGAAAGCAACATCGTCTTCCTTTTCCCAATACCTCTTGGAGAGCTAAAAACCCTCTTGAGTTGGTGCATGCTGACATCTGTGGTCCAACCCAAACTCCAACGATCGGTAACAGGAGATACTTTCTCTTATTTATCGATGATTACACTCGTATGATATGGGTATATTTTCTTGAAAAGAAATCAGAGGCTTTCACTACTTTCTTGAGTTTTAAAGCTAATGCAGAGAAGCAAAGTGGATATCAAATAAAGACCTTGAGGACAGATCGTGGAGGAGAATTCATTTACAAGCCGTTTCTAGATTATTGCAAGCAGCAAGGCATACAACGACAGCTTACTGTGAAGTACTCACCTCAGCAGAATGGCGTTGCTGAGAGGAAGAACAGGACTATTGTTGAGATGGCACGGAATATGCTTAAAGGTAAGGGTCTTCCGAATTCATTGTGGGCCGAGGCTGTGAATACAACAGCTTACATCCTCAATCGATCACCAACAAAAGCCGTTCAAAACAAGACACCTTATGAAGCATGGCATAAGAGGAAACCCATGGTTGATCATTTGAAAGTATTTGGATGTGTAGCATATGCTCTCTTGACGAAGAAGAAGGAGAAGTTTGATGAGAAGAGTGAGAAGCTAATCTTTATTGGTTATAGTGAAGAATCTAAAGGTTATCGTTTGTTTGATCCAAAGACTAACAATCTTGTGATTTCAAGAGATGTTATTTTCGATGAGAATGCAGCATGGAAGTGGGAGAACGAATCTTCTCAGACTCAGCCAATGTTTTCTTATCCAGAAGCACCAGCAGTAGTGCCTTCCTCAAATCTCACTGATACAGCAGCAGCTAGTTCCTCAAGAGTAAATTCAGAGAATGAAGATTATGCTGATGATATGACACCAAGAAGGTATCGTTTATTAACAGAAGTTTACGAGCAAGCTAACTTTGCACTTGCTACGTTTGAGCCGCAGAATTTCGAAGAGGCCGCAAAAGAAGAAAAATGGAGAAATGCAATGAAAGAAGAGATGTTTAGTATTGAGAAGAATGATACTTGGTCCCTAGTAGACCTTCCCAAAGGAAAAGAAGCAATTGGCTTGAAATGGGTATTCAAAACAAAGTTCAATGAAGATGGAAGCGTACAGAAGCACAAAGCTCGTCTCGTAGCAAAGGGTTACTCACAACAGCCCGGAATTGATTTCACTGAGACTTTCGCCCCTGTAGCTAGAATGGAGACTATTAGAAGTGTGCTAGTACTTGCCGCACAAATGGAGCTTGAAGTGTTCCAACTTGATGTGAAGTCAGCCTTTCTCAATGGAGTACTAGAAGAGGAAGTGTATGCTCAACAACCGCAAGGGTTCACTATTAAAGGACAAGAAGACAAAGTGTATCGACTTCACAAGCTCTCTATGGACTGAAACAAGTACCGAGAGCATGGAATTTCAGGATAGATTCCTACTTGCAGAAGAATGGATTTGAAAGAAGTTTGGTAGAACCGTCTCTCTATGTGCAGAAGCGCGATGCTGATTTTCTAGTAGCCTGTCTCTATGTGGATGATCTCATCTACACGAGCACCAGCAAGTTGTTACTGGAGAAGTTCAAAAAGGCAATGATGGATGAATTTGAGATGACGGATCTTGGATTAATGAAGTATTTTCTAGGTTTGCAGGTAAAGCAGAGCAAAGGAGAGATCATTATTTCTCAAGAGAAGTACGTTGCTGACATATTGAAGAAATTTCGCATGGAGAACGCCAAAGCTGTAGCAACTCCAATGGCATTTAATGAGAAGCTGCAACAGGATGATGGTGCTGAAAAGTTTGACTCGAAGATTTATAGAAGCCTAGTTGGTTCGTTGATCTACCTAACCCACACAAGGGTAGATATCGTTCAAAGTGTAAGTATGCTATCAAGATTCATGAACAATCCCACCAAGACTCATTTTGCAGCAGCGAAGCGTGTCTTACGTTATCTTCAAGGAACAAAGAATGTTGGTTTGAAGTACACAAAAGAAGAAGACAACAACCTTGTCGGATATGTTGATAGTGACTGGGCAGGAAGTGTTGATGATCGAAGAAGTACGTCAGGATATCTTTTCTGTCTTGGAACAAAACCCATCTCCTGGAGTTCGAAGAAGCAAGCTACTGTAGCGTTATCATCAGCTGAAGCAGAATACATTGCAGCAAATGAAGCAATTCGTGAAGCAGTATGGTTAAGAAGGTTATTGCTGGAGTTACAGCAGAAGGTTGCTTATCCAACAACAATATTTTGTGATAATCAGTCAGCCATTGCTATGACGAAGAACCCCGTGTTTCATGCAAGGTCAAAGCATATTGAGTTACGCCACCACTTTATCAGAGAAATGGTGATGAAGAAAGAGATAATTATGGAGTTTATTCACACACAGGACCAGCCCGCTGACGTTCTAACAGAGGCCGTGAATTTCGAGAAGCTCGAGTTGTTCAAGAAGTTTCCGAAGATTACAAATTAAGAGGGGGTGTTAAATGTCTAGAATAAATGACATTAATTTGTAATCTCATTAAGTGTGAGTTAGTGGGTGAAGTTAATGTGAGTTAGTGTGTGGTGTTAATGTTAAGGTAGTGGGGTGAAGTTAATGACCTAGAATTTATGGTAGAGTAAATGCCTTCTCTAGGACACTATATAAGGAGAAGCATTGTCTAAATGTTAAAAATGAGAAAAGAAGAGGAGAAAGAGTGAAAAGAAAGGGTGAAAGAGAAGAAAAGTGTAAGAAGAGTAAAAGGATCGGTAGTTACCCAAAAATTTCGTATCAAAATTCCTTGTTCCTTATTTCCAGAAACACATCGCTGTGTCGCAGCAATTCCGCAAAACCCTTCCTGTGATACAGCAAAGCACCGCTTTCCAAACAACCCCAACAAAACTCAGCCATATCGACCTCAACAAGTGTGGTTTCGAGCCGATATGCTGTGCATTCCCTTGACTCTTCTCTGAGTAAATTTTCGTACTTGGTAGCCCTCAAAGAAAGTTCATAGAGATCTCTGAACTTTTCTTCTTGAATTTTCTTTGAATGCAGATATCAAGAGCATCCTGGGCTATGTTGACCACCTCATCTTCGCTGACTGATGTCTTGCGTCTGAGTCGAGCCTTTCGAAATCGCTATAGGAAGGTCGCTGCAAGTTCTCCAAGCTGCTGTCGCATCTTCGTTAGCTCGACCAATGAAATAGTCGAATCAAGAGTAGTGAAGGCCTGCATGAACTGCGTCTGCATATCCTGCCAATTCTGTACTGAGTTGGGTGGAAGATGAATGTACCTGGTAAATATTGGTCCAGTAAGTGAATTAGGGAAGAGTTGAAGCTTCCAATGGTCATTGTTCGATGCTTCACCCGTTTGGTGAGTAAATCGAGCAATGTGCTCGATCGGTGTCATCCCATCCTCGCCAGAGAAACAGGTAAAGTCAGTGATGTTATAGCCCCTAGGATAAGGATAATCCCGATCGATGAACTCTGGGTAAGGTGTCCTGTAGAAGGGTATTGGAGGGACTCTAGGGATTTCCCTTTCCAAGGGATTCCTATCAGTTTCACTGTCGAAGTTAGGCACGTCCTTATGAACATCACCAAAAAGGTTCCTCCTTGGGAGATTACCTTCCATCGGTGGTTCGTGGACAGGATTATCGACAGTAGATCATGTATAATGGCTCTCTCGTCGACGATGAGGAGGTGAATATGCCTGCGGTCGGTAAGGATCCTGCACATCATCATCAAGGTCGACAAAATCATTATAATGATTCAATCGATCAGGTGTAACGAAGTCACCTTGATCATCAGGGACAAAACGAGGCCTACTGGACTCAGTGCGTCGATAGTCCTGAGCTGAATGGATAGGATCTTGGTTTGCCTCATGATCGAAGCTTACCCTACGCTTCCCATCACGAGCAACAGCCCTACTTGCTGTTGTTTCGGGGGAATAGTCAGCATCAATCCTGACGATTAATCCCTGAGGTTGCTTCTGTAATTCCAAGAAACTCTTCTGATTTTTTGCCTGAGTTTGCAGAAACATGTCTAAAGTGACTGTCTCTAGCACATTTGGTAGGACGTTCGACAGAGGCGAAGTCCCTCGCCCCAGCATGTGGACATATTATTGTCCAACATTCTGAGCATTTTGTTGCCCCGTATTTTGGGCATTTTGTTACCCGTTCCGACGACTCCGGTCATTGTTGGCCGTTTGGTCCTGCCCAGAATTGGTCTCCGAATCACCATGAGTATCAGCCATTTTGTTTGTCGCACTCCGGGTTGTTGGCATTCCGTGTTATCACACAAAACTTCGCCTTCAGCTCCTACTGTGGTCGCCAAAAACGTGTTCGCGTGGCAAAAAACGTCGCGATATATCGGGGACTCAAAGTGTTGAAAGAAAATATGGTCGCCAATAAAAGTAAAAGAAGAACAAATAAAGATTCACTAAGTGTAAAAGAAGAGACTTATAGCCATCGTACAACAACACTTGAAACGATTACGAACGGATAAGTTGACAATCAAGCAACCCTTCGGGGTCATGGAATGATTGTCATGTCGTTACAATCAACCAAGGCTGACTTATTTATAGACCACTAACTAATAATCGTCAACAGACGCACATTTAACACGTGCTAAGCATCCCAAGACTGACTGCTACTTATCTACTAAGACTATTCCATCTCGATGCTTCGCGAGCCATGGCTTCGGTTCTTCATATCCATCGTCGAAAGTGAAGTCATTCGATGAAGTACCTCGAGCACCCTTTCTATCGAACTGCCCTGTTCGACTAATTCTTGACTCCAATTTCGATCTTTACCTTGTCATGTCGATTGAAGATCTCACGGAAGACGTCGATCCTAGCATCCATTAAAGCCCGTCGCATAAGCCCAAAATGTCGTTTGCCATGTAAAAAGAAGGACATAGGCCCTGGGCGGATTTTTAAGCTCTTCAATTGGCCAACTTGCTCTGTCAGGCTCCAAATTTCTCCGGTGGCGTCGTTCTTACTATGATAGGAGAACCAAGATTGCAGGCATCAATTCAATCAATGCTCGAACCTACATGGCGCTGCCATCAATGGATGAGTAAATTAGGAAATTTACTTCAGTTTGCTATTTTAAAATAAATTTGAATTTCCTTCGCCAGCTATTTCAAAAGTACCATGGGAGAAATCCAACTCTTTCGCCCCAATGGATTTCTATCGGCCAATCAAAGCCTTACGGTGATAATATACTTGTCTATTGTACTGAATTGACATATTTAACAAACATGTGCAATAGGCACTTTGTGATTGGAATTCCTCCCCGAGGTAAAATGATTGATTCTTCAAAAGATCAGCAGCACATTAGCATTCTCCTCTCACAGACAACCAACCTCCTTGGGAGAATCAAAAGGCCAGAAGTCTGATACTCCAGCCAACATAAATAGGCGGCATCATCCACGGGATCCACAGAAGCAAGCAGAATCTCTTTCCTCTGTGAGAACAATGGAAGTATGCTACCATTCTTTCCGAATGGGTGCTCTCCAAATGTGTGTCTAACTAGCCTGGGTCAGCAGGCAGGCTTCAAAGGCGGTGACTCTCACAGCCAGGGCAGTTGTGTAGACTCTCATGAATATAGATATCACAATCAAGGCAAAAGTATTGCTTGCATCTAGGGCACATAACAGAAAGGTCAGGCCGGTTCCCTGGGTACCAAAAGGCAGCGAGAAAAGTACATCACCATTACATGAATTTCAAAGATTTATCAACATCAGCCAGTAAAGTGCACTAATAGAAAGAAGAACATGTGCGGCAGAATCAGCACCATTTTACAATTATTCACTAAGAGAACCTAATAATTTGACCAACCATGCTTGTTGATCATTTTGTCATCAGAGGTAGGCTCATGGCATGAATTTATGAACAGCAGGTGTCAAAGCATAGCCTACAACTTCTGTGATGTGAAATAATCACTAAAGGCTGCATAATCCATTCCATTATTATGATTCCTCAACGTCAGTTCTCATCAACATCATCAAAACATTATTAAGTGAAAGATGAACAGCCACAGGTAATAATGCAATGGAAAGACAATAAGTTACTCTTCCATATCTTTAACCTAACACAATTTCTGGATAGCTCACATTAGGACTGGATTTTGTTCCCCCCATGGCTCCTAAGTAGCAATAATCCATGATTACAAAGCCATGCCATGCCAGTCCTAACCAACAAACAAGGGAAACACCTAGAAGCTATAAGCGCGTACTATTTGTGAGAAGAATAATGAAATCAAAGAGCAAATGCATAAATATTTTAAATTTGACAAGATAAATGCTGTCAAAGAAAAATAAAATTAGCTTTCTGTTGGGAGCCATTTACCAGGACCAAGAAGACTCTGCCGACAACCAAAGCAAGACCGTGGCATCTTCTGCTGGGGATTACTTGGACGTGAGAAGCCCAATTCATCAAAAGGAGCTATAGGAAAGAGATGATGATATGACCGGGCTAAATGAGGAGAAGATACAAGAGTCAGCCCACAAATGTGGCACTCAATGGGTAGGTCACAAACTCTTGCTTTGCATCTTGGGCAAGTATACCCTCCACTCTTAGCTTCTTTATGGCATACACATATTGAGATGACATTTTCTGCTGCTCGTTGTGGGAAGCCCATTTTAATTAAGTTAGCAGATGCAAACTCAGCTATCGCTGGAGGAGGGGGAGCATGCTCGATAATCAACTCCTTGAAGTGAGCCTACAAGGGTAAGCAATAACCGATAAGTCTGCAGCCATACACAAACATCATATGATACAAAATGATAATAAGAACTTCCAGCATGCTGGTTCTCACATCCAATTTACTATAAAGTAAATGCTACAAATTGGGCACCCAACAATAGCAAACTACTTCCAAATATGCTCTAGCTTTCCAAATCTAGAAATAGGGCCTAAGATAACTCACCTCATCCAATGCAACAGAGTATGTGCCTCCAGTCTCTTGACATAAATGTTTGCAAATGAAAACTTCAGCAGAAAGACCAATGACAGAACAGCGTATTTTAGAGTTTTTGCACTTCTGGATTGTTTCCACAATATCCCCAGGATCACAAGTGCTAAGGGCTGATGTCAGTATCAGAACTTCCCTATGACCGTAGGAAGGAATTTTATCCAGATACCCATACACGAGCTCCAACGCATTCTGCAACGAAGAATCACCGGAGCATTCCAACTTCCCCATCAATGCCTTGATATGAAACTCGGGGCTTCCGCCAAGATCAGTCAAGGAGTGAGCAACCCCATCTTTTATGGTCACCAAGCCTATCTGACTGAGCGGATTCTGGTCAAAGAACTCTCTAATAAATGCTTCAGCATGTCTCGCTAGTACAGCCATTCGGCTAGGCCGAAAATCCATCTCTGACGCAGCCTGCTCAAGTTTTCACGCAATTACTTCGACAAGCATTAAGAAAATTACCCCATGACAACAAAACCAACCCCCTTCCCCCCACCCCAACCCAAACAAAGAAAAACAACCACCGGGCAGTTTCAGCCGAACAAGCTGTGTTGCTGGCCACACATATAATAGTATTTAGGCAAGCATCGAAGCAAAGAATTCAATGCAAGAGAAAAGAAAATCAAAGACGCACAATAACCTAATTTTACCCTGGAGAGGTCGATGACGACGTACAGGTACCGAATGAGGCCCTTCTGGATCCTGGCAGTGGCGGAAGCCGTGGACCGAAGCCGGCGCCGGTACTGAGCGTGGTGGAGAGCTTTGGTGTCGATCGGACGGAGGAGACCGGACTCGTCTTCTTGCAAGGACTCCCAGGACCTCTCGTCGGCATAGGCCCTCTCCCAAGCCTCGAGGCCTGCGCCCCCGTCGCCATCGACGTCGTCGTCGTCCTCATCGTCATCGGCGGCCGGACCATCCTCCGGGCGCCTCCTCCGAGGTCCGTCGCCGCCGTTGTACATATTTGAGTTGGAGTCCGACAGCAAGTCGCGGTTTAGGTTGAACAGCGTCCTAATGCGACCCAAAGGTTTTTGAATGGGATTACATTCTTTGTCCCACCACTTCGTAATATCTCAAATATTTAAAAGGTTTAATTTTAGTTTATTTTCCAATCAATTTAAAATATATCATGTTACGACCTCTGATTTAACCTTGAATGAAAATATCATTTCCTATCAGAAACTCTTACTTTTTTTACACTACGATTAAGTGACTAAAGTTCTGCTTGTATGAAATTAAGTTCTCATAGACAATAAAAAAATTTCATAAACGACTTCCATACCAAATAAAAAAGCAGCACTAGTTCTTATCTTCTGAAAAAAAATTTTAAAATTCATTAAAAAGTAAAGTTACTAATTCTTTAAATATCCTAGAGTAACTCTTTAAGAGTTTAAACAATTAAGATATTTTTGCTAATAGATTTTTTAAAGATCAACCATAATATTTAACAATCTTATAATAGATTTATTGTCAAACCCTCATACAAATGAACCAAAATTTGGGCAATCAGTCTGCTTTCCTTAATGAAAATCCGGTTTCAATAAAAGAAAAAAAAAACATACGCAATTCAAATTTTAGAATTAAAAGTTGCTTATCATACCTCAAGCGGGTAGCTTCGGGGTTCATTAAGCTTCCGTAACTTCAAAGTATCAAGACTTCCATACTTCTTTCGGACGAGAGAAATGTGAGATGGAGATATTCTTGTGTATCACAATGAGTGCCCTTCCCTTGATGGTCTGATGTATGAGACACACTCCTCTACTTCAAGGTACCAACCAACATGTTTAACCTTCAAGTTGTTGACCAACTAATGTCATGGTTCGGGACCTCGACGCTCCATGTGTAACCTTTAGTTAGTTCAAAGCAAATGTTGTATCTTAGGTTAGTTTCAACTCATTGATAACTCTATGAAAATAGAGTTAGAGGATCACATTTTAGACTTAATTGATGTTAGTTGTTAGGCATTTTACATGATTTAGTCTTCATTTTCTTTGTTTTTGCAATATTTGTTCATTGCCGCATCAATGTGCTTTTCGGTGTTTTGATTTAGGAAAATCATAGGAAGGAAAGTACAATAGGGGAATGAGGGCTAAGAGGCAAAAGCATGAATAGCAAAAAATGGTCGAAATCTTACGGCAAGATGGTGCATATGCACGAGAAAGTGTTGCAGCTGTACGATGTGGTTAGAAAATTGCACAGAAACATTTTGCAGTTGCATGAGAATTCGGTTCAGCTGCATCGACGTTGGAGATAATATTTTATTTCTAAGGTTCTCGAGATTCTCCGAGGGTATTTTGTTAGGAATATAAAAAGATCTTCTACCATCTTTGAAGGGGGAGTCAACCAAGGAGGATGCTGGTGACAAGGAGCCGTCGACGAAAATTTCGTTGATTCCTTTTTTAGTTTTTCTTTATGTCATTTTCGATGTTTGAGATTGAATTGATGTTTTCAATTACTTTTGTTAGGAACTGATTTCCTTTGCCTAGGGTAAAGATGGATCTTGACAATTAATCAATAATCTATCTTTTTTGACACTCTTGAATGATATATGTTTGATTATTTTTATTCGTTCTTAATGTTTTCTTATTGACTAATCACCAATAGGATTGAATAATGAATTTAGGTGAACTTGGAAGGGGAATCCTAAGTTAAGCACGAGAATAGGCATAACCGAAGTTAATCTTGGTCGGAAGATGGGATTATCAACGAGCGAGATAGGAATATACCTAATCATCTTAGATAATCAAGTTGGAGTTGATTCTTAATGGACTCTCCATAGTTAATCTTCCAAGGAATATAGTGGTTACTTTTTACAGAGAGGTACGTTCTTACGACCTTGGAAGGGGCGTAAGGAGAAAATCAAATTTCAGATTATCAAATGAATCATTTCAGTATTGATTGAGATATGACTTATGATTAATTGTTAGATAAAATCATTACCCTAGGTGTTTTCTCATTTTGAACTTTAATTCGTTAGAACTATTATTTTCCTTAATTTGATATTTAGTTTGCGTGGTTGAATAATAGAGATTTGACCTATTTTAATACTTGGTAGAAGTTTAGAACTGTCCTCGAGGGAACAGTATCTTACTTACACTATACTATTTGTACGATCGCGTGCACTTGCGTGGTGAATACGTTTTCGACGTGACACTCATTCACTATTGACTCTTAGAATTATGAAGATAAACAAAGAAAACTTGACTCAGAGATGATAAAGAAAGTTTAATCTATTAAGTTGCCTCCCCGAATGCGATACAGGGTTACGAAATCTATACACAAGGTTAGTGCATATACGTTGTTTCCCAACTCAAAAGAAACAAATATAAATTATTAAAAGCAGACAAAAGATAGCAGTCGTATCTGACAAAAGAAAATGGTCCTAGCTCTGTACACTTTTATGCTCTCGTCTGCATCACTCTTCATATTGGAAGATTCTTTCATTATTAACTTTTGATGTCATAACTAACGTTCCATCAATCCCTTTTGAGAGTGCCTCCTTCATCTGATCTTGTCATTTCTGGGCTCTCATTCTTTCTTCTTTAAATCGATGTTCTCAAGTTTTATCTAGATTATTAGTGACTTCTCTCCCGACTTCGAATGTATCAATTTGGAGATTAAGTTCAGAGTTTTCTTTCATGCAGAAGATGCAAAACTCTTTATATCCTCGTTGTTCCGCAATTGGGTCTTCATAATCCAAATAAGAACAATGGTCGTGACGTTGGTCATCCCGTCACTGATCATATAATAATCCTCCTTATTGAATAATATATGCTCCAACACATCATTGTGAAACTCGACTTTGATGGCTTTCCTCACAGTTTTGTCTTCATAATACTTCTACCATAAACCCTGGTGATCAAGATCCAGTCGTTGCGGATGTAGAAGATGTCTACTCTCAATAAGATGGATTTCCATAACTAAAGATTATGAAGAATTATTCTTTCCCCGCTTTTCTTCAGTCATAGTGTTAGTAATCAATGTCGTGACATACTTAGGTTTGTACCTTAGGCATCTGAGTAAAAACTTCACCAATGAAGGCAATTGTCATATATGCGTCAAGTTCAACATGATCGATCTCTAATATATCCACAAAACATGTATACAAACATGGTAAAGCTACTCCCACCACTCGTTTATTAATCCTCAGGGTCACTTTTCCTCTCTCCAATATAAATAGGGATGAAGTACAGAGTTCTCATCGAGTGAGAATTCTCCCATGTCCATAATCTTTGGGGTTATTACCTCCGCTTCCTTGCATGGAATCATGGACAGTGGTGATGAGAAAACGTTGTATAGACTTGTCTAAACATTTTTTTTTTCTATCTGAAGAATAGTTTTGAAACTTGAATTACAGATCTTTGATATATGCCAAAACTTTCTCTATGAACTATTTAATCTGATACGTGTAATTGTGTTTAAACCTCCTTTGAGCCTTGCACTAATGACCATTACATCCCACAAAAGGGATTTATCCATAGTGTCTATATCAAAATACCATAATTCCTCATAAACCCTCATAGCTTGCATTTTAATTACTCACGAGAGTCTTTAATAGAATCTATTTTAGGAATTACTTCCTCAAGGCCTCTTTTAAAAGCATTAGGAGTTTTTTCTTCGAGCATGTAATTCCATAATTGAAATAATTACCATACTCCATGTATGTCGTATCATAAGCTTTTACTTTCTAGATTGGCTTATTTATGAAGGCTTTAAATTCTGCCTCCTCTTGAGCATATTCATCTTCAACTTCTTCCTTGTCCTTTTGTTAGCTTTTTTTAAGTCTCTTATACAAGTCAACTTCTTCCTTTACTGAAATCTTTTACTCCTCGGCTAGGTGATTTCGACAGTAATTGAATTGCATCGTGGTCAACGAGTGCCACCAAGGTTTTTAAATCTTATGCTCCTTTACCGGAACATCCTTCTCAGGATCAGAAAACTTGAGATGAAACGTTCTCCCTAAGAGCAGCAAATCCCTAACGGGAATCCATAGTCTTCAGCTTATTCGGACAATTGAATGCCGAATGCTCGGGTCACTTGCATTGCTCGCAAAATACTACTATAAAATTCGTTCTAAATGTAGAACCAACACCAACGTGCTCACCCTCCTTATTAGGACACACCTTCTTGGAGTGGTCTCCCTTCCTAGAGCTCCCACAAATCTTCTTCTTTGAAGCCATATCCATATACAAGTTCTCTAGAGAGAGGCAGCTATTATATTCTTCTCGGGAGAAATGTATTCAATATCATATTTATAATACTAAACCATTCTTGCAACCTCATAAATCAATTGCCTCCTTGAGATTCAGATTCATAAACCTTTGGCATAAGTTGAATATGCTTACAACAAGAATTTCATAGGTGCCAAGAAGATGAATTTATAGCCACCAAGAAGATTCATAAACCATTCCCGTATATTGTTGTTACTCCATAGACATTTACAATTTGGATGGGAGTTAGAGTGGTTCTCACCACTCATCTGGCATTGATTCTATAACAACTTATGCTACACCTAGTGTCTATCAAGGTATCTAGAGAATTCTCATAATATCCAAGAAACTTGAATGTTATAGCCACATAAGTGCTCAGTTCTTCATCTCTCATACTGAAAGATATTTCTCCGGGTACTTCTTGGGATGATTATGTCATCGTTCATATTTCGTTTACCAAAATAAACATTTGTAAACGTTTATTTGGCTATTTCTTCAACAACCCAATAAACTTTAGAAATCATCTTAGTCGATGAGTTTTCAAGAAAGGTAAAGATCATAATTCTTAATGACTCATCTCTCAATTGGTTTATTAGGTCGTCATAAACTAGATGGGACACCTGTCTATACCTAACGATTCTTCCAATGTTGCAATGGTGTTCTAGAATCAATAGACCTTCGAAACATATCCACGACTAGCAAAGGTGCAGATATTTTTACTACTGACGGTTGAGCGTCGAACGCAACGACTGGTGTTTCCTCACGGTCATGTTCGCTGTCGGAGAAATGAACTGAAAGTATAGACATGCCTAGGCTCCCTTTTTGTAGCGGAAACCACAAGGCGAGATAAGGATGAGAGAAAAATCCCACATCAATTATCCCTAAAAAGGCGCCTGGGAAGTGGTCACATAAGGGGGCAACTCAACAACTGAAGAAAGTATTTCACAAAAGTTTTTCAAGGAATGTCATAATTACAAAAAATACTTACTGATGCGGGAATGCAAAAGATCTTGAAGAGACAGGTCATTAAAGATCACAACAGTAGGACTCTCGAGCTTCCTTGTTAGAACAACACCATAAACACCAAGCGATGGAGAACAACATCAAGCGATAAACTCGTTTCTACTCTTTGATGAACCTAAGATAATGCACTGACTACAAATAGGGCACACTCCTAGGCTGTAAAATTTTCTACACTGGCATGGAACTAGGCGAGATGCTACAGGGAATCGATCTTCTCCAAGCAAGGTTGCGTCGGAGCTCCCGAAAGTGTAGTAGGGGAAGGCCAGTTCAGTCAGACACCCGATCTTGGGCTGCTCATGGCTTCACTTCGGGCATCCTTCATCCAGACGAGATCCTTGGCCGGATGGCGAAGAGGAGCCATGAGAGCAGTCGAAGGTTATGGAGAGAAGCTTAGGGACTTCAATACAGCATCAACACAATCCTTAACTGAGCGGTTCCTTAACTTAACACGATCCGTTCGTTTGTTCACTCTGGGTTGGTTTACGTCGTACCCTCGTGTTCCGTTTCGTCGTCGTCATTGTCTTTTTCCTTTTTTATGGCTGGTAGAGCATTAGTTGGTATCAGAGCGCACGGTTGCAGAGTGCTGAGTTGTTGAGAGTACCAGTTGTTGAGCACTAGTTGTTGTAGTGCGCTGGGTTGTTGAGAAGGTTGTGTTGTGCGCTAGGTTATTTGAGAGCGAAGGTTGTCGTAGAGCGCAAATATGTTGTTGAGCGTATGGTGGAAGTGATGGCAAATAGATCCCGACGTGGGATGATGTTGAAGGAGGCCCGTTCGGCTCGTTTAGAGCAGGAACATGGAGATTTACGTCGTCTGGTGCAAAACTCCTTGCAGAAGGGAGAAACCTTGAACGATAGTCTCCTCGACTTTTTGAGGACGCTAAAGAAAATCCTTTTTTGGATAGACATGAGGACGAGGAGAGTCCTAGAAGATCAACAAGGGACGAGGCGAGTCTAGAAGGCAAATTCGAGAATGTCAACCCCCACGTAGTGTTAATATTCAAGTAGATATTCTTGGGTTTGAGGGAAAGATAGACCTTGAGGAGTTTCTCGATTGGCTTCATGCTATTGAAAGGGTGTTCGATTATGAGGAGATTCTTGAGGATTGGCAAGTCAAGGTGGCAGTCCTTCGACTTCGAAAGTATGCTAGTTTATGGTGGGAGAACTTGAATCAATAGTGTCGTCGAGAAGGGAAAGAGAAGATTCGCTCGTGAGACAAAATGAAAAGAGAGATGAAGAAGAGGTTTCTGCCCGAGTGGTATCGTCAGGACTTGTTCCTCATACTGAACTCGCTTCAACAGTCTTCGAGTGTTTCTAAGTACACTCGCTCGTTCGAGCAATTGATGTTCCAACGTGATATAGCTGAGTCCCAAGAACAGACCATTGCAAGGTATATTAAGGAGATGAAGACCCAGGTGGGGGACGCTGTTGAGTTACAGTTTTATTAGAGTTTCACGGATGTATGCAACTTACCCCACAAAGTCGAGATGCAACAAGCTAGGAGAACACTTATGAGGTCAGCTATGAGGAGCACTCCTGTCAGCAGGGAGTTCGTCCTCGAGAACCATCTCGAGTTCGTCCTCGAGTTCATCCGGGGATCAAGCCAAAGTTGAAGTTCGGCCACTCCCAAACACTGTGTTTTGAGAAAGTGTTTTAAGTGCTTTGGAGTTGGGCATATAGCTTTTGAGTGCCCAAATCGACGAACTGTCACTATTATGGAGCTTTCGAAGGATGATCAAGTGTTTGATCGAAAAGGAAAACCCATCTGAGATGTCGAGAAAGAAGTGGTGGAAGAACCCGATGAGGGTGAGTTATTGGTAATTCGAAAGGCTCTTAACGAAAATGTAGTGCTCGCAGAAGTTTATCAGCGGGAGAGGATCTTTCAAACCTGATGCACTGTCCAGGGAAAGGTGTGTCATGTGATTGTTGATAGTGGGAGTTACACCAATGTGGCTTCTACTACCATGGTTGAGAAGCTGAAGTTATCGACTAAGCCATACCCTCGATCATACAAACTTCTATGGTTGACCAAAGAGAGTAATCTCACGATGACTAAGCAGGTGTTTGGCATCGTTGAGCATTGGTCAGAGCTACAAGGACACGGTGACTTGTGATGTGATACCCATGGATACGTGTCATTTCTTGCTGGGAAGGCTGTGGCAGTATGATCGACGCGCGGTTTATGATGGGTACAAGAATATATTCTAGACCACCCAAGCACTAGCCAAACCGTCTTGGGATCAAACTCGAAAAGACAATTCAAAGTTTGTGGAGTTGACTCGAGAAATTTGTGAAGAGAAGTATGTATACATGTTGATGTTGTTCGAGGCAGGAGAAGAACGGGCCTCGACTATGTCCCCTCGTGTTCGAGCACTTTTACAAGAATTTGAGGATGTGTTTCCTTAGGAGATGTTAAGAGGACTTCCTCGACTGAGGGACATACAACATCAGATCAACCTCATTCTTAGAGTGTCGCTGCCTAATCGACCTACGTATCGATGTAATCCCGACGAGGCGAGAGAGCTGCAGCAACAGGTTGATGAACTCATTGACCGATGCTTTGTTCAAGAGAGCCTCACCCCGTGTTCCGTTCCCCCCATCTTGGTTCCCAAGAGGGATGGTTCATGGCGGATGTGTGTCGACAGTCGAGCAATCAATAAGATCACCGTCAAGTATTGATTTTCCATTCCTCAACTTGATGATATGCTCGATGAGTTGCATTGGTCAACAGTTTTCTCGAAGGTGGACCTACGGAGTGGATATCACCAGATTCGGATGAAGGAAGGAGAAGAGTGGAAGACGACATTCAAAACCAAATTCGGGTTGTACGAGTGGATGGTTATTCCGTTTGGTCTCTCGAATAAGCCGAGTACCTTCATGCGACTGATGAACCTGGTGTTTCGTCCTTTCATTAGCAAATTTATGGTTGTTTATTTTGATGATGTTATTGTATATAGCCGCAATGAGGAGCACATTGACCACCTTAGACAGTTGTTCAAGATGTTGAGGGAACGTCTATTCGGGAACAACAAGAAGTGCGAGTTCTTGACTTCCAAACTTATCTTTCTGGGATATGTCATCCCAAGACAGCTCATGACGTCTAGAGCTTTCATGGCCTAGCTTCATTTTATCGGAGATTTATCAAGGACTTCAGTTCGATTGCAGTCCCGATGACAGTGTGTTTGAAGGGGACGTCCTTCGAATGGACTCCTGCATCTCAATTTAGCTTCAAGTTGCTCAAGAATCGTTTGTGTGAAGCGCCTGTATTAGCACTCCCTGACTTCGAGAAGGTGTTTGAAGTCGAGTGTAATGCCTTAGGAGTAGGGATTGGAGGCGTATTGCTGCAATATGGTCGACCGATATCGTATTTCAGTGAGAAGTTAAGTGAGTCTCGACTGAATTACTCGGCCTCTAATAAAGAGTTTTATGCTATCATTCGTACACTCGAGACATAGAGTCACTATTTGATGTCCAGGGTGTTCGCCCAAAGCTTAATCAACGACATGCAAATTGGGTGGAATTTCTTCAATCATTTACTTTCTTTTTGAAATATAAGTCGGGAGTGAAAAAAGTCGTCGCAGATGGGTTGTCGAGAAAATAAACTCTTATGTCTAGAATGGAATCGAACTTGATCGGAATCGAGATGTTGAAAGAGTTATACTCGAGTAATGCAAACTTTGGAGAGGTGTATAAGGGATGTCTCGAGAAGCCTTATGAACATTCAGACGAGTTAAGTTATGCATTCCTCGAAGTTCCATTCAAGAGCATCTTATTCGAGAGGTACATAGAGGAGGACTCGCTGGATACCTAGGAGTTGGAAAAACTCTTGAGATGCTTCAAGAGCATTTCTATTAGCCTCGAATGGCTAAGGACATGCACAAGTTAGTCCGACGATGCACAACTTGTCACCGCGTAAAGAGTTACATCCTGCCCCAAGGTCTCTACACACCATTGCCTGTAGCTGAACGTCCATGAGAGCATGTGAGCATGGATTTTGTCCTTGGATTGCCTCGAACACAACGACAGAAGGACTCGATCATGGTTGTTGTCGATCGATTCTCGAAGATGGCTCACTTTGTTGCTTGTAGGAAGACGGATGATGCTTCTCACATGGCAGATCTTTATTCTAGAGAGATCGTTCATCTGCATGGGGTTCCATCGTCGATCGTGTCGGATCGAGATGCCAAGTTCTTAAGCTGCTTTTGGAAGACACTTCGGCACAAACTCGGGGCAAAGCTACTATTAAACACCACTTGCTATCCACAAACAAATGTACAAACTCTGATTGTAAACAAGAATATGGGAAGTCTACTTCGAGCTATGATGTTCAAGAATCAGAAGGATCGGGACATCAAACTCGCTCAAGCTGAGTTTGCTTATAATCGAGCCCCTCATTCGACTACTCGAGCTACATCATTCAAAGTGGTGTATGGTGTCAACCTGATGATTCCCGTCAAGTTACTACAAAGGCCTAGTTAGGGTATTCTCGAGAAGGATACGGTTCGACGAGCTGAAGAGATGTTAAAGCTTCATCCGAAGATTCGAATTTGTATTGAGCAACAAAATGAAACGTACCACACTAAGGCGACTCGTGGGCGAAATGAGTGGATATTCCAACCAGGGGATCTTGTCTGGGTTCATGTGCGAAAAGAGAGATTTCCAGCAAGGAGGAAGAATAAGCTCATGTCCAAGACAGATGGTTCTTTTCGAGTCATCAAGAGAATCAACAACAATACTTATAAGATCGACTTGCCGGGGGAGTATGGAGTGTTGGCGACATTCAACGTCTAGGATCTCGCATTGTATGAGGATGATGCAGAGCCCTTGATTTGAGGACAAATGTTCTTCAGCAAAGGAAGGATGATGCGAGTTGGAATGAACAAGGTCGAGTCGAGATCAAGTCGAGAGGAGCGCTCGAGATGAGGAGCACCTTCATGCTGTTAAAGTGGTCGAGTTGATTCTTCAACTCGAGACCGGGAGCTCGAGAAGACTTCAAGACGGGCCAGCTGACGTCAGGCCCAGTTTCCTTAGTCTTACTTTTTGGTCTGGTTTTTTAATTAGCTTTTGATTTTTACTATTTTGGGCCAAATGGGGAGTTAGGGTTAGCCCATTTTTGGTTCTCCATAAATAGGACTCTTGTGATTTGATTAAAAAAAAGAACCTTTTGAAATTTTTACCCAAATTTGGCAACCGTCAAGTTCCTTCTTGGAACTTTGCGCACATCTCTTATCGTTTGAAGGATTCCAGATATGGCGAGATTTATCCAAACGTTCCATGATTGGTGGTGTTTCTATATCCAGTTGTGAGGCGTTCAATCATCGTGACAATCCTGGTGGTGCTTCGGCTGTATCCAATGGCGGTCCGAGTTCTATTCCATTCGTTTATTTACTCATTGTTGGTTTACGTCGTTCCCTCGTGTTCCGTTTCACCGTCGTCGTTATTTTTTTCCCGTTTCCCTGGCTGGTGGCGCATGACCTAATTTCCCTATAACATTTTAGCTTTGTAAAATGAAAAAACATAATTAGTCGCCACATTGGAACCACGTATTACTCCGCTAATGCTCACGAGTGCCAGATGATAAATATGATGTAATGTTTAAAGTTGATGATATATGATGACATTTTTAAGTATATGATATACTAGAAAAAGGTCAGTATGCTCATGATATATTTGATAGTTTGACCCAAAAAAGCTTATATACTTCATTAGTGCTTGTGGCTGACGAGGGATAAACATGATGTAACGTCTAAAGTTGAGGATATATGATGATATTTGTTCAAGTATAGGATAGATTTGTTAAAAGTCATTAATTTCAAGATATATTTGATAATTTGGCCTATTCTTTTTATGGACATACGGTACAACTTCACTTTGTTGGTAGTCGTGAACTTGTGATAAAGTGAAAATATCTAGACTTTATCATAAATAACTTTAACTGATAATATTTTTAGGTACCACTTAAAATATTTCGAAAATATTAAATATGGCATGCTATTAACAAAGAGAAAATTTTAACTTTTTTTATAAATTTATGACTTTTCTAATGAAATATTAGTACTATTTAATTATTGAGGATTCATAAAAATGAATAAGAGGGTAAATATTACTCCAAATGGTTTTTCTCAAATTGATTTGATTGCATATGAAGGATGTATACTATAAAAAAATACAACCAAGCTCCAACTCCTTCCCTACAAAAAAAAAGGACAATTTATGTTTATAGTTAGAGTATACATGAATAGTCATGTCTGAAAGAAGCTAAATACCATAAGAGTAATATAATGTTTTACGAAATAACAAATCATTATTTCGTACTTTATGAAACAACTTCGTAAGATTTTACGAAACAGTACCAAAGGGCTTTGTAAAATCTTATAGGCCGGATCGTAAAGTACGAAGATAATTTCATAATATATTACGAATCTGCTTTGTAAACTACAAAATGTACAATAACTTACGAAATTGTACTTCATAAAGTACGAAAGAGTATGATGGTGTTCGTAATATATTACGAAGCTCATGGGCTGTTCACAAAACTTTTAAAATGCCTTTGTAAATTATTACTAAATAAGTTTCGTACATTACAAAACTTAAACAGTACGTTTCGAACAAAACATCCTAACCTAAGAGCAGGGGCCGATTTCGCAGTTACCCTATTTTGGGACAAGGGGCCAAATTGTAAAATTTATTTTTCCTATTCCTTATCAAAGCTTCGTCCCAAACTAGGGTAATTGTGAAACCGGTCCCCGCTCTTATGTTAGGACTTTTTGTTCGAAACTGCGAAGCTTATTTAGTAATATTTTACTAAAGCCTTCTGGAAAGTTTCATAAAAAGCCAGTGTGCTTCGTAATTACGAAGCCCATTATACTATTTCGTACTTTACGAAGTATAATTTCGTAAGTCATTGTACATTTCGTAGTTTCTGAATCAGGTTTGTAATATATTATGAAATTATCTTCGTACTATGCAATACGGCTCATAAGATTTTACGAAGCCCGCTGGTACTGTTTCGTACTTTACGATATGACCTGTAAGATTTTACGGAGTCCATCTACAATTTCGTAAAATCTTACGAAGTTATTCTGTAAAGTACCAAACAGTGACCTACTGTTTCGTATACTACAAAATAGTAAGTAATTATTTCGTAAAACGGGAGATTACTTCCACAGTTTAGCCTCTTCCGTCATGTCATGTCAAATTGGAAGAAATAGGTGAATGTATTTTGATTTCGAGGAATATTTGTCTGTACCAGCTTTTAAATTTTTTGTGAAATATGGTTGAAAATTTGATAATTTTTCTATTACCGTCCATAAATCGCTATTTGAAATAATGACTATATTCACAAGTTAAGTCATTAATTCAAATAACAACATAAATATGCGCTGAAATCGTTACTTCATGTTGTGATTTCATGATGGTTGGAATCCGATTACACAAAATCATTATCCCAAACAACGACTTCATTATGTTACCCTGAAGTGGTTACTTCAAGTAGCGGCTTCCTTGGACTTCATGAAAGAAGTCACTATTTTTTTAGTAGCGATGTTGAATAGAAAGTCGCTACTTGAAGTAACGATATCCTTAGAGTTCATTAAGGATGTCGTCACTTGAAGTAGTGACTTTTGATATATTGAAAATTAAAAGAAATATCTAGTTCAAGTAGCAAATTTCTTCAAAGTTGCAAGAACTTGCTACCTCAACCAGCGAGTTTAGTAAGAAACTTCTACTGAGTAACAAGTCATCATTTCGCAGTCCATACAACTTATTTCATAACCAAAAGTTTTTATGGATAAACGATATAAGTAGAGCGTAAACATACCATAATAGGGAAAGTTATAACATAGCTTATTTTAACAATCCGATAGTCACAAGAAAAGTTAAAAGGTAACACAAGCATATGTCTTCAATCGGTTTTCCTTCTTCTTCCTACACGAGTCTTAGTCCTCCGCCTATAAGATTGGACGGGGGGTAAACGTATCTCGGATGTAAGAGGATCTATTGTTAGCTACATCAGTTAGGAACCCACTGGATGAATTTCTTTTGGTTCGACATTGGGATAATGTCAACAATTTCCGTGGCACAGGAGGAGTTATATGAATAGTCATATGAATGTAGGTGTCATCTTTGTTGTCTTCTTCTCCCGACGCTTCCTCCTCTAGTTGGATGTCTTCTTATACCTCATCTTGTCCGACTAGCTGTCCTCTGTTTGATCTGCCTCTTCCGACTGGTCTCCTAATCCTCCACACCGACAGCATAAGTGCAAGGTGGACATTCAATCAACATTACTTCCTCCTCGTGCAATAATTCATTGACATGACTGAATTGTTCGACGTTTCTCCTCTCAGCTCTATGTGTGATACCCAGATGATATTATGCTGTAAAAGCACACTGTTAGATACAATTGAAAAAGACTTAACAAAATGAATATATTCATACTTACCAATTCACTCAGCATAACATTTTTGTCTAGAGTCTGCTGTATCGCGAGTATTATCCCAAACGTTACGATAATCTTGTGGCCCTGAACAAACCATGAAATAGGGATGTCAAATAACCGACGAAGAAGATTTCGTTAAAAAATTATAAGTATTTTACATAAGAAAGGGTAATGACATTTAAAGGAGTACATTTAACCTACTATTGCTATGTCTATCCAATGTCGCCCGATACACTAACAATACAAATTGTGGTGGCACTGCACATAAGAATCAACCCCCACTTGTAAGCCAAAGGCATATAAGTGACATACCATGTCTTACACATGAGTGGGGCAACATGCGGAAAGCGATCTAAAAGCCAAATATAAAGTAACATAAGGGGTCTCGCAATCTGATGGGATTTCTTTTGTGAATCGGAACATAGAAGTAAAAAAACAACCATGCCAGACATGCAGATCACCAATTATACCTTCCAGCATGCTCGAAATCATCAATAAACTATAACCACACAGATGTACTAGGCTACTCGACTTGTCTATACTATTAATAAGTGGATATACACACGAGTGTGCCTTTGAATTTTCCCTTCTGTAGCCCACTTCGGCAGCTCGTTTGTTGCTCTGACCATTTTACTTTCACGCTTCTAACCATAATGTCATTCCTTCTTGGGACAACTCTAAGCTGTTCGTGACATAAGTAGTTAAATGACAAAGTTGTACTCCACGTATTCACGTCATTATCTACTGGTAGACCAAGTTGAATGTGGACATTGTTCGAACCAAATCGCACACGCAAGTATACGGGTCGCGCAAGTAATATAATGATGAGAAAAAGTATCGTTCCCACGAGGACTAGTTAGAACCTACTGCCGATTACCAGCAAGTCTCAGATTCTAGCCGTAAACAGTTAATTGATTTGATGAGTTGATGCAAGTAATTAAAATTGCAGAAAACAAAAGTAAAGCAGTAGTCAATGGAAGAAAAGCCTAGGACTATGAATCCCCTATCGTTTCGTCAATTATCCGCACTTTCTCTTCCTCAATTCATTCGGTTTCTGCGTTTACTAACCGCAATTCCTAAATAGTCGTTATACCTCTCTCGAGTGTGTAACGGTGAATCAGCGAACACTCATAAACCTATATCTCTACAGCGTGTTATGAGTATCTACGATTCCTTAAACTCCAATTGTTAATCGGTTACCCACGAGTGTATATCTCTATACTCTCTAATTAACCCGATCTCTCAGCCTTAACTCAGGCTACGTTTCCTCTCTTCTAATCCTAAGTCTCTCTCGAGTTCACTTAGCGATAAGGAATCAAACAAACCGGCGATCAACCCGATAAGTAGGCAATGCACACAAGGAAACGTAAGAAAACGCAGAAACTTCATAAATTAAATCTGAAAAGAGCGTAGACAACCGACTACGCGAATCGGTTCATCACAATCCTATAAAGCAAATTAGTTCGACATCGGAAACATCATGAAAACGCAGAAACTAAGGGAAGACATGAAGAACTCCCTCAAGATCCTCAATTCTCCGTTTCCAGCCGTCAAGAGGTGTCTCCGATAACCCTAAACCGAGTCCTCACAAAGGTTTTTATACTAGGACTTCTAAGGAAATAATAAAGGAAACCAAATAAAATATCTCAAGTTGATCCTCGACCGGCGCGGCTGCACAGGCCTTTGGTGCGGCCGCACCTCCGCCACTGTGATGTCCGTCTTCCACCTCGACCGGTGCGGCCGCATCTCTACTTGGTGCGGCCGCACCTCACGTTCTGCCTCTTGGCTCCTCTTCTAATCCTCCTGGTGCGGCCGCATCTCCAGTTAGTGCGGCCGCACCTTGCATTCTGCTCATCTCGTCCTCCCTTTGCTCTTCATGTGCGGCCGCATCTCTGCTTGGTGCGGCCGCACCCTCACGTCTGTCCATTCCTCCTCCATTTATACGGCTTCCTCCTCATGGATTTCGCTCCGTATCACTCGTTTCCCTACAAAACAACATATACGTGCACACTCCAAAACAAACCATGAGAAACGCACAAACGAGACTAAACAACGGAAACTAACATCGAATTTGTTCTAAAATGTGATTTGTAACTCTAATTTCTTAGAGTTATCACACCCCCAAACCTAGATTTTGGTAGTCCCGAGCAAAACAAATAGAAAATGCACCTAAAACAATCTAATGCAACGGTAGCCTAAGTGTGTCGGAGTTTCTAGTCACGCTAAACATTCTCAGTTATCGGCTGCTCAACTAGTATATTTGAACTCCTGCCCTTACCCGACTTGTGCCTCGGTAATCCTGCATTCCAATCCTCCACCGCATTCCTTTACAAACATTTTCGACTCCATCCAGAGGCTAAAACGAGTCTATCACCAAAATAGCACACTTCAGGCAACGAATCGCAAAACCAACCCAAACCTATGATTCTTCACGCTAGGCAACACACTTTCCTTTCTTTTCCCTTTTTTTTGTTCGTTTGCACGACTCTAAATGCTCGTCATTAACAGTGGGTACCTATTTAGCAAGTTTTCGATCAATGACTCCCGAACCAGTTGGTTCAAGGCATTGGGTGATAAAGCACCCCTCGGATCTAATCACTCAAGCCCCCACCATCACGACTTACACCACAAGTACATATTCAGGCAATTCATCAATTTCTCACACTTTTCTTTCTTTGTTTTCTTTTCTTTCTATTTGTTTTTTTTTTTTTTTTTTACGCCCGAACATTGGTACTCAGAGCCTTGGCAAGACATTTTAAAAATTCTCTTTTCCTTTGATTGGTTGCCTAACACTTATGTCTCAAAAGGCCGAGGTAGTTCTACTTATGTCGCCCTCCGTGTGCTCAAAAGGTTCGAGATTCGCCGAAGCCAAAAATTTTCATTTATCTCCTAGTTTCGGATCGGACAACTATCGCCTAACACAAGTCAAAGTAAAGGCTCTCGTCCTCCTACACTAGGAGCCTAGCCGATTATTCACATCCTTGAATACGATCCTATCAACTCCAACTCCTTAGGCTAACATAAACCACACAATCAACTCAACTCAACCTAACAATGAATATACCATCCATGCCAACACAATGCAGACACAAAGCAAAACAGAAACGGCACCCCCAAACCTAAAGGGAGCAACGTCCCGGTGCGAAACAAAACAACATAACAAGGCAAACAATATGGAGAGTGATACGAGCCTCAAAACTCGGCGGAGCCGGAGGTATCTCCCCCATTGGGAGAGTCTTGATCATCGGGCTCGCTCAAGTCGTCGATATCCATGTTCATGTGCGCTGCGACGCGCCGATTGAAATCCATTTGATATCGGTTGAACGCTCGTTGAGACCTCATGAAACGCCGCATTTCTTGTTGGAATCCATCCTCGGTTGTGGCTCGTGGAGGAGGCGCTGCAGCAGAGCTAGAAGGGTGAGCGGGAACGGGAGCAAGAGTCATACCTTCGTCATCAGACGACGCCAACCCATGTGTCCTCTCGTAAGCTTGCTCCATGCTGACCAGGGTGGAGTAATTGAGTTCGCGAGGGATATGTTTCACCTCTTCTCGGGCATCCCAAAGCACCCCTGCACATTTACACAATTGGAAAATCGTCGCGGGAAACCAAATCCCAAGATTAGGATCCTGCATGCTCGTTGTTAGCATATGAGAAATCAACGAGGCGACATCTATCTGTTTGCACTCAAGAATGCAATAAACATGCACTGCGCGTTCTTTTGTCACTTTCGATGTATGTTTTGCGGGCATCAAACGAGACGAGATAAATTGCAACCACAACCTAGCTTCCGGTTTTAGATTAGTGTTGAGCAGGGATATGGGCTGTTGGGTACTCTTAGACAATGTCCAAGACGACCCCGGAATGGTTAATCTCCCTAATATAGCAGCGGCATCGAAATGCGCATTGACCGTGGGATAGAACTCATCTTGAGCTATATAGGGGAGGTTATACAATTCCGTAATCGCCGCAGTGCTAAAACAAACATCCTTTCCCCTAACGGGCACAACCATCGTACCCCTATCCATGGTGCCCGCAATGGCATAGAACTCGCGCACTACGGGCACGACAAAAGCCGCTGGTGATTCTACAAATTTCTCCCAATGAAGGCGGGAGATGGTGTACCTAAAGTTGTACATATGGCCACTGCTATAATCTAATCCCCGTTCGATGTTAAGAGTCCTATTTACCACGTCCTCCCTATATCGAGTCTCCGCGGCCTCCGTCATGCCTCCCCTCGCTCGACCCCTAGCGGGCGGGTGTTCAATCACTCTCGCTTTCTTCTTAGGGGCCATAATCACAATCAAGAAATCAGATTAACCGGGAAACGCTACCTAACCAACACCCAATCCCAAATCCGATCGCTACCACACAACACCCAAACCCTAATTCGATCGCTACCACACAACACCCAAACCAAGGGGAGGTTAGAGGATGTGCAAACCGCGGGAATCTGCTGGGAAGAGACGGTGAGTGGCAATGCGGTTGTCGAAATCCGGCGTTTTGGCTTGGTGGAGGGGCTCTAGGGCGGTTGGGGGTGACGGCCGACCCTTCTCCTGCAAAAAGAAGAAAGAAGACTAGGGTAAAAATGAAAGAGAGGCGAGGAAGGCTGATATTATTTATTATTTATTATTTTTTTATTATTAAGTGGTGCGGCCGCATCCAGTCTCAGTGCGGCCGCACTGTGGCCTCTGGTCACGGGCTTCTTCAGTTGGTACGGCCGCATCTCCCTTAAGTGCGGCCGCATCGAATCTATGTGCGGCCGCACCACCCGGTCTGTGGATGGGGCGCCCCTTCTCTTGTGCGGCCGCATCGAATCTATGTGCGGCCGCACCTCGCACACTGGTTGCAAGACAGCTACTTCTCGTTTCACTGGCGAGCTCCCCATGATGAAGTTCGTCCTGCCTATTGGCCACCTAAGAAAACGAGAAATTCTGGAGTACTAAATCAAAAATGAAAATAAAAATAAAAATAAAAACAATTCACAAGTTTAAATAAAAAGATTGTTGGGTTGCCTCCCAACAAGCGCCTGATTTAACGTCATCGGCTTGACATGTTGATCCACTAGGCGTCTTCCATAGCCAGTGTCCCCGGATCCCGGTGGACAACGCCTCCCATATAAGCCTTGACACGACTCGCATTCATCTTGAATTTGTTAGAGTCATCAGTACCTACTAACTCAAGAACACCGAACGGTAATACCTGGGTAATTTGGAAGGGCCCGGACCAACGCGACTTGAGTTTCCCTGGAAACAACCGCAGTCTGGAGTTAAATAAAAGAACAAATTGGCCTGGAGAAAACTTACGATCCTTCAAGCGCCGATCATGCCATATTTTGGTCTTTTTCTTGTAAATGCGGGCATTTTCGTACGCGTCTTTCCGGAATTCCTCCATCTCATTCAGCTGCAGTAATCGTTGCTCTCCCGCTGCGCTAGGATCCATGTTTAGCTTCTGAACCGCCCAGTAAGCTTTATGTTCCAACTCCACCGGCAAGTGACAAGCTTCGCCATATACCAGCTTGTACGGCGATGTCCCAATCGGGGTCTTGAAGGCCGTCCTGTATGCCCATAGAGCATCGTCAAGCTTGGTAGACCAGTCTTTTCGATTAACGCTTACCGTCTTTTCCAGGATCCTTTTGATTTCGCGGTTGGAAACTTCGACTTGGCCGCATGTTTGAGGATGATAGGGTAAAGCCACCTTGTGCTTGACTCCATATTTCCGCATCAGTGCATTGAACTTGTTGTTGCAAAAATGGGCTCCACCGTCACTGATGATGGCTCGTGGTGTTCCGAATCGCGTGAAAATCTGTCTAAGAAATTTCAAAACTCCACGAGCATCGTTAGTGGGCAACGCAATAGCCTCTACCCATTTGGACACATAATCAACAGCCACTAGAATGTACTTGTTCTTAAACGAGTCTATGAAGGGGCCCATGAAGTCTATTCCCCATACATCAAAAAGTTCAACCTCTAAAATGCTATTCAGGGGCATTTCATCACGACGCGAAATATTGCCTACCCTTTGACAACGATCACACTGTGCGACAAAAGAGTAAGCATCCTTAAACAGGGAGGGCCAATAAAAACCTGATTGTAGGACCTTTGCTACTGTTTTGTGACCGCCGTGGTGTCCACCATACGGTGATGCATGACACTGCTCAAGGATCGGCCTGATTTCTTCCTCCGGGACACAACGCCGAATAACCTGATCTGCACATTTACGAAAAAGCAAAGGCTCATCCCACATATAAAATTTTACATCATGAACGAACCTTTTCCGCTGTTGGCTTGACATGTCTGGAGGGAAAATATTCGCGACTATGTAGTTCACATAGTCGGCATACCAAGGTGCGGCTACCTCCACGGCGAACAGTTGCTCATCAGGGAAGGAATCATTGATCAGCGTCGAAAGTGTGGTGCTCGTTGTTCCCTCCTCCAGCCGAGAAAAGTGATCAGCCACCTGATTCTCGGAACCTTTCCTGTCGACGATTGTAAGATCGAACTCTTGCAACAATAAAACCCAACGGATTAGTCGCGGCTTGGAATCCGCTTTAGAAATCAGGTAGCGTATGGCAGCATGATCAGTATGCACAATCACAGAAGAGCCAATCAAATAAGGCCTAAACTTATCAAATGCAAACACGATTGCCAACATCTCCTTTTCCGTTGTCGTGTAATTGACTTGGGCGGAATCGAGTGTCCTACTAGCATAGTAAATTGCACGAAAATGCCTATCTTTCTTCTGTCCTAAGACCGCTCCTACAGCTAAATCACTCGCATCGCACATGAGTTCAAAAGGTAGGTTCCAATCAGGGGCAACGATAATTGGAGAGGACACTAACCTCTCTTTCAATGTATGGAACGCCTCCATACACTTACCGTCGAAGAGGAAAGGTGCATCTTTCTCCAGGAGGTTGCACAACGGTTTGGTGATCTTCGAAAAGTCTTTAATAAACCTCCTGTAGAAGCCAGCGTGTCCCAGAAAACTTCGAACTCCTTTCACTGATGTCGGAGGGGGTAGCTTCTCGATTGTCTCCACCTTGGCCTTGTCCACCTCGATGCCACTCTCCGAAATTCTGTGACCTAGCACAATACCTTCACGCACCATAAAGTGGCACTTTTCCCAATTCAAAATCAGGTTAGTCCGCTCACATCGTGCAAGGACAGCCGCAAGATTATCCAAGCAATTTGTAAATGACAATCCAAAAACTGAGAAATCATCCATGAATACCTCAATGGTCTTCTCAATCATGTCCGAAAAAATTGCTTGCATACATCGCTGAAACGTGGCAGGCGCATTACATAATCCAAACGGCATACGACGGAAAGCGAACGTACCGTAAGGGCAGGTGAAGGTAGTCTTTTCCTGGTCCTCAGGTGCAATCACTATCTGGTTATAACCTGAGTAACTATCCAGAAAGCAGTAAAAACTTTTACCTGCGAGACGGTCCAACATCTGATCGATGAAGGGCAACGGGAAGTGATCCTTGCACGTGGCTGCATTGGGCTTCCGGTAGTCCATGTAGATCCTCCACCCGGTGACCGTCCTCGTCGGAATGAGCTCATTTTTGCTGTTCTCGACCACCGTGATGCCTCCCTTCTTAGGTACGCACTGGACTGGACTCACCCATGAACTATCCGAGATCGGATAGATGATTCCTGCATCAAGCCATTTAATGATTTCTTTTCTTACCACCTCTTTCATGTGCGGGTTCAGTCGCCGTTGATGCTCGACGGACGCCTTCTTCTCACTGTCCAAGACAATCTTGTGCATGCAAATTGCTGGACTAATCCCTTTGATGTCCGCAATAGTCCACCCGATGGCTGTCTGGTGCTCCCGAAGCACTCGTAGCAACATCTCTTCCTGTTCGTTAGTCAACGAAGATGAAATAATAACAGGAAGGGTGTTGTCCTTACCTAAGTAAGAGCACCGTAGGTGATCTGGTAAGGGCTTCAACTCCAACTTCGGGGGCTCTTCGATGGAAGGCTTGATGGTGGTTTTAGGTCGGTCAAGAGGTTCCACCCTTTGAAATTGTCGCACAAAGGCCACCTCTTCCTCAGACGTCTCATCAAGGAGTGCATCTTCCGTCGGTAACTCATAGGCTTCTAAAATAGTCTCGACGGTAACCTCCTCAAGTATGTCCACGTACCTGCATTCATCAACTTCATCAGGCATCTTCATGGCCTTATCCATGTTGAATGTTACCTCTTGGTCGTGGACTCTCATGGTGAGCTCTCCTTTCTGGACATCGATTAATGTCCTCCCCGTTGCTAAGAACGGTCTTCCCAGGATGATGGGAACCTCCCGGTCCTCCTCGTAATCTAGGATGACGAAGTCCGCGGGGAAGATGAACCTGTCCACTTTCACCAAAACATCTTCCACAATACCCTTCGGGTAAGTATAAGACCGGTCAGCTAATTGTAAGGTCAGCGATGTTGGTCTTACCTCTCCGATGTTCAGTTTCTTGAACACCGAAAATGGCATCAAATTGATGCTCGCCCCTAAATCACATAAAGCATGACCAAAAAAATCAGTCCCAATGTGACAAGGGATGGTGAACTTACCAGGATCCTTAAGCTTTAGCGGTAGTCTCCTTTGAACAATTGCACTGCATTTCTCGGTCAACGAGATCGTTTCGTGACCACCAAGCTTCCGCTTCTTTGACAGGATATCCTTCATGAACTTCACGTAGCTTGGCATTTGCTCGAGCGCTTCCGCGAAAGGGATATTGATCTGCAGCTTTTTAAACACTTCAAGAAACTTTTTGAATTGCTGCTCGTCAGTGTGCTTCTTTAAACGCTGCGGAAACGGAACTTGAGGAATAATAGGAACTACAGGCATAGGATCAGTACGTACCGGTGTTTCAATACTCTGATGCTCAGAGTCCTTTCTAGACTCCGTCTCACGTACCTTAGCCTGACGTTTCTCCCTAGCTTGCTCTTTTTCGGCCTCTTGCCGCTCAAAGTCCTCTTCCAGGTCCTTCCCGTTTCGGAGGGTAATAGCACTGCAGTTTTCCCGATTCTTGGGGTTGAGCTCTGTGTTGCTCGGAAACGTCCCCTGCGGTCTTATCACCAATGATCCTGCTATCTGCCCCATCTGCATCTCGAGCTGCTTGATCGAGGTCGCGTGGTCCTTCAGTATGAGTTCCTGCTGCTTCCTCGTCTCCTCTTGCTGTTTCCGAACCTCCTCATTGCTAGCCAGAACCTGTCTCAACAAATCTTCAACACTAGACTTAGGTTCACTTACGGGTTGTCGCATTGGTGGTGCAAATCCCGGTGGCTGGTTTGGTCGCGAAGGCCCGACATCCTGATGCTCCTGATTATTTCTCCACGAGAAATTGGGGTGGTTGCGCCATCCTGGGTTGTACGTGTTGGAGTACGGGTTATTCCTGTTGGTGCCTCCCACGTAGTTCGCCTCTTCAGCCTCTTGCAATTCCATCACCTGCAAATTAGAACGAGGTGGAGGGTTAGCATTTTGAGTCGACGTACGCAACGCCGCCATCTCTTTGGTCAGTGTCTCTAGCTGAGCGCTGAGGGCGGTGATAGCGTCTATCTGGTGATGTCCTCCTCCTCTTGCTGATGCTCTCCTTTGGCCATTTGTCGCCATCGCCTCGAACAAATCCAGAGCGTCATCCGGTGTCTTGTTCATTATGGTACCTCCTGCGGCTGAATCGATGGTAGATTGGAGTTGCTCCGCTAGCCCGTCGTAGAAGCTCTGAACCAACATCCACTTGGGGATGTCGTGGTGGGGGCATAGCCTCTGCAGCTCCTTGAATCGATCCCACGCTTCGTACATGGATTCGCCGGCGAGTTGGCGGAACGAGGTGATGTCGTTCCGTATCTTCACAGTTCGGCTCGGCGGATAGTACTTGGACAGGAAGTGCTTGCGGAGGTCGTCCCATGAACTGACTGACTCTCCTGGCAGCGAATACAGCCACGCTCTGGCTTTATCTCGAAGCGAGAACGGGAACAGCCGCAACTTGATTGCTTCTGCTGATACTCCGTGGTACCTGAAAGTGCCACACAAATCCTCAAAACGCGTTAGGTGCCAGTGCGGATCTTCGTTAATTAAACCACCAAAATTTGAATTTTCAATCATATGAATAATAGATGGTTTAATTTCAAAAGTATCCGCCTGAATTTCAGGACGGAGGAAACCAGCATGATTCTGCGGCGTCGGCTGTGCGTAATCCCGCATTGTCCTCGGCGGTTGCTGCGCCGCAATGTTGACGATGTTGTCGTTGTTCGCGTTCGCCATTGTGTCTCTCTGACCCCTTCTCAAAATCCGAAACGTTCGCTCGATTTCAGGGTCAAAGAGTAGCTCTTTGTCACCTTTGCGATGTTGCATACACCTGCAAAAAGTGAAAAAGAGAATCAGCGACTACAATTGAAAATTGCTGAAGAAAATTAGCAAATAAATTCTAAAACTAGTCCCCGGCAGCGGCGCCAAAAACTTGTTCGAACCAAATCGCACACGCAAGTATACGGGTCGCGCAAGTAATATAATGATGAGAAAAAGTATCGTTCCCACGAGGACTAGTTAGAACCTACTGCCGATTACCAGCAAGTCTCAGATTCTAGCCGTAAACAGTTAATTGATTTGATGAGTTGATGCAAGTAATTAAAATTGCAGAAAACAAAAGTAAAGCAGTAGTCAATGGAAGAAAAGCCTAGGACTATGAATCCCCTATCGTTTCGTCAGTTATCCGCACTTTCTGTTCCTCAATTCATTCGGTTTCTGCGTTTACTAACCGCAATTCCTAAATAGTCGTTATACCTCTCTCGAGTGTGTAACGGTGAATCAGCGAACACTCATAAACCTATATCTCTACAGCGTGTTATGAGTATCTACGATTCCTTAAACTCCAATTGTTAATCGGTTACCCACGAGTGTATATCTCTATACTCTCTAATTAACCCGATCTCTCAGCCTTAACTCAGGCTACGTTTCCTCTCTTCTAATCCTAAGTCTCTCTCGAGTTCACTTAGCGATAACGAATCAAACAAACCGGCGATCAACCCGATAAGTAGGCAATGCACACAAGGAAACGTAAGAAAACGCAGAAACTTCATAAATTAAATCTGAAAAGAGCGTAGACAACCGACTACGCGAATCGGTTCATCACAATCCTATAAAGCAAATTAGTTCGACATCGGAAACATCATGAAAACGCAGAAACTAAGGGAAGACATGAAGAACTCCCTCAAGATCCTCAATTCTCCGTTTCCAGCCGTCAAGAGGTGTCTCCGATAACCCTAAACCGAGTCCTCACAAAGGTTTTTATACTAGGACTTCTAAGGAAATAATAAAGGAAACCAAATAAAATATCTCAAGTTGATCCTCGACCGGCGCGGCTGCACAGGCCTTTGGTGCGGCCGCACCTCCGCCACTGTGATGTCCGTCTTCCACCTCGACCGGTGCGGCCGCATCTCTACTTGGTGCGGCCGCACCTCACGTTCTGCCTCTTAGCTCCTCTTCTAATCCTCCTGGTGCGGCCGCATCTCCAGTTAGTGCGGCCGCACCTTGCATTCTGCTCATCTCGTCCTCCCTTTGCTCTTCATGTGCGGCCGCATCTCTGCTTGGTGCGGCCGCACCCTCACGTCTGTCCATTCCTCCTCCATTTATACGGCTTCCTCCTCATGGATTTCGCTCCGTATCACTCGTTTCCCTACAAAACAACATATACGTGCACACTCCAAAACAAACCATGAGAAACGCACAAACGAGACTAAACAACGGAAACTAACATCGAATTTGTTCTAAAATGTGATTTGTAACTCTAATTTCTTAGAGTTATCAGACATCCTCAAGATTCACACCCAGCTCTCTGTTTACAATATGGAAAGTGCGAGTCTCAGTGCGCCATCTCTCCACTAGTGTCGATATAAGTGTCCAATGTAATTGCACGTCGGGTAACTCGGCAACATCGCAGAATCCCCCAAGCGGAGGTAATACTCCGTCTGAGGATCTGATTGCACTCTCTTAACAAAATACTCCAAATGGCAACAATATAATACATGGTTTCACAGTCAAGTAGTATATATTAGATATATCCAAAAATAATGAAAGATTAGTGTAATAAAGACAAGCAGTCTCCCCGACGAGTATCCTTCTTCCCACACTCGCGTCGATCGATGATTAGCCTAACCATAAAGTAGATCATATGATCCGATTTGAAAAATCTTACTTGGAATATAAATTATTTGCATACAAAGGATTAATGATGCTAGATGACAAAACAAACGATAAAACAAAGTCGAATAAGGTAGTAAAAGAAACTGAACATCATTTTTGCGAACAACGTCATTTATTATGTCCTTCTTTCCGATATCTGCTACAAGTTGAGTTGTTAGTTCGTTCCTTGACATCCATCTCATTGTGTATGCATAATGACCTTGGCCTTCTCTTGTCCCACAATCAATTCTTGTAGGAATGATCTTTGGGAACCAATAAATTGGCTAATCTCAACGACAATCAAACGATGAGCATTTCTTAGTGTAAATCGATTTTTAATTATCCCAACTATTTCATTTATTAAAATCTTGTGATGCTATCATTGTAAACAAAAGCAAAAAAAGTTAGGCGATGAGAATAAGGAATATGGAAGATTTGTCACTTCTTTCAAGTATAGATTCCAATATTCATCCATATTTCTTTTGTTGGAAAATTTCCTTGTGCTGTAAGAACAAAGGGACATATCGATGTATATACGAGCAAATTTTTCACCGGCATTAATTGCACCATCGACCTCATTACATTGATTGATATAAAATGAGATGTAATTGTAGAATGTCTTTCGCAACAATGCTGAAATCGGTGACTTCATGTGGTTAATTGAGTTACCGTTCAAATTAGTCGTCATTACTCTAAAATGACGAAACTCATCCCAACTTAGTGCTCATCGAGCGGGATCCATTTCGTCAAAGAATTCACTAGCTTTAGGAAAAGACTTCAATAATGTTGTGAGAATGCACTTCTACATTGAAATTGTTGGCGACGTGATGAATACAAAATCACCAATGAGCAAATGGAGATGTCCATCCCACATCAACATCCTAAAAACAGCTTGAATTATAAAGAGTTTATCAAAAACCAAGCAAATTCCACCAGATCGACCACTGACAACTAACACTTAAATTATTTTACAAACCAACTCCATGAGTCATAGCTTTTCTTTATAAAAAATTACAAAAGCCAAAGACACGGTATAATTCATATCTTCTACACTGCAAGTAATTAGAAGCTTTTGCTTATACTTACCATAAAAAAATATCTCATTACTCACAACCAATTAAGAAATGCTTGAAAGCCACTATGTTCTGGCCAAATGCCTAAAAAATCTCTTTATAAGCAAATTATGCATCCCTTAAAGCGTATGAAGCTCCCCAATCAACTATCGCCTTCATTTAAAGGTTTATTGATATTCAGAAGGTGCGGTAGTTCATTATACGACTTGGTCCAATCAACACATTCCATTGTGATTGCTTTGCACTTCGCATCCCATATGCGTCTTCTAGGGACCTCATAACTATATTTCTCTTTGATTATGTTGTTGAGTAAAGACACTTTCATTTCAGGCACTACAATAACAAAACCTGAAAGTATGAAGTCATAAAGTGTAAATTCAATCAGATATGATCAGGACAGAAATAGTATTCAAACAAGTGTGAGAAGACCCACCTATCGTCACCTCAAATTTGCCATCACAAGTTCTCTGAATAGCCCGCAACCTTTACATGCACCCTCACCATAATCAACATGAAAGATAACTCACAATCTCTTCTCGGATTAAGTACTTCATAGTTGTAATGGTTTTGATTTGAAATGTGTTTACTACGTGACGTAGGCGACTTTTATACTTGAAACACATTCTTTGTGAAACTCATGGCTATTTTTAACTCTTCTGACACTGGACCGTTTACATACTCGTCGAATCTTATCTCCCCATCATTAGTGTTCTCAATATGAACGTGGCTTCTCTACTCTTCGAGTAAAACCTTCTCTGATCATATCGTCTTCTTCATCCTCTTCTACGTCCCACTCAAAACCATCGTCGTGTGAGTCGTCATGAGCATTCACATCATGAAACATCTCGTCGTCCATATCAACAAAATTCATCATGGTGCATTAACAACTCCATCATGTCTTCTCATCAATTTCTCATTCTTTATGCACGATGATTGGCGTGTTAAACGCACTCTTGAAACCCAAAACATCGATTTAAACTTTTTACCCTTGTATACACATGAATATGCATGTTATGTACGTGTAAGCGTCGGTATCGGTGTCATAATCCAAAATTCGAAAACTCGGTATAAATACTGGACTAATTTTCTTTCACATAAACACCGACAAAATCGACTAAACTTGACCAAAGCCCGATCGTTCGTGGTTAATTATAAGCACTTATTTATTCGATCGTCATTAGCTTTTTTTTTTTATCACATGAGATTGGGTTTAGATTTATTTTGGGACTAAATTAAACATAACTAATAATGTCCGCAAATTAATTTGACCGTCCTTCATAACTTGATTTCTGCTATGGTTAAACAAATAAATTTTAAATAAAATTTTCTTTTTTAAAATTAGCTCAACATGGTGTGGAATAAAATCACAAGTAATTTTTGCTAATCATTTCATTGTATTATTCATTCAATCGTTTTCCTTAAATCTATTTTTGTTCGGTTAGTCAAACATTACTTTTTGTGACGTGTCACCCTCACAATTCATCCTCTCTTCTATTTTATTACCACGCCATCCCCTCACTTCACCAATTCTATCTAATTTCAGCCGTTGGATTGGAATTTTCGTATCGAAATTCAACCATTGAATTTAATTCTCAATATTTACTCTTGTGAGCACTTTCGTTCCAAAAAATGAAATAGGATAAATAAAATAAACAATCCTACGAAGCAAAGGTGACAGTAAAAAAAAATCCGTTCTGGTGATCTCTGCTCTCAACAAAGGACATGGGCTGACGGACAACAATCTGTCCAACCTTACGACCACCATTTTTCACCAGCACCAAGGGCGAGCACGTTGAAGATTTCCCTCGGACCACACTCCGCTCTCTCTCCCCGCCAACAAACTCCCATATCCTCGGAGTCATTCGAGCTCTCCAGCACCCTGCGGCCGTCCGCCCAGGATCAGCAACGGACATCGACTTGCCCCCTAGCAGCCGGCTGCCTCTTCAATCTTCAACTCGACCCCAAGTTCCAACTGCAGTAGCCCAGCCCCATCTGGCAGCAGTGACTCCTCCCCCTCTGAATTCTTCGCTTTTGGTGGGTGTAATATTAAATTTGTGGGATGGTGAGATGACCCCGGTTAAGGGCGGACGTTTTAGTTGTGATGAAGACGTCCTTGAAACATCTGAATTGACATGGGCCCATGAATCAAACACTTCATCGAGATTGGCTGAAGTTTCTTTTTGGAGCCAATCCCTCCCTTCGTTCACCAATTTCTTCGTCACCGTCATTCTTCGAGGGGTTTAAGTAATCATGAAAACAAAAAAGGGGATATATGAGAGACTGGGCTCTCAGACTGAGAACATCTTTTTTCTTTTTCCTTCAGCCACAACATTTTTGTGTACCGTCCTACTTTGGGGAATTTGATCAGTATTTTCATCGGTCCCTCTTACATGGCCGTTGTCACGAGTACATGTCTCGCCACGTTTCTCTTATGATCGTCAATTCCGTCTTTAGTATGGTGTTGGATGGCCTCATTAACTCAAGTCCCTTGTTATGTTGACCTTCAACAATCGAGTCCGTCAGATTCACCGAGTAGGGGTGAGCATTTGGTGTTCCAAAGTCGAACCAAATTAAATATCAAAATTTCAAATTTCAAACTTTTAATATTTTGTCTTTCAAATACCGAACCGAATTCCAAAATTTCGAATACCGAAATTATTACGGTACTTCGGTTCGGTATTTGGATTTCATAATTTCAATTGGGCCGATTATGGGCCCAAAGCCAATTGAAAAAAGAAAGTAAATCCAAGCCCATAAATTTCTAAAGCCCATAAAAATCAACCCATAATTTTAACAAACTAAAGAAAATACAATTCAATATCCCAGCTCCTAGATCAACAAAAAAGTCTAAATCAACAAGCTAAAATCCAACAAAAACACCAAATACACAAGTCTCACAAAGGCCCTTCAATCTTAATTCTTGAACTGCAAGAGATTGAAACCACCGATGAAACTAATCTCATTCCAATGCAAGTGCGGACAATCATACTATTAATGAGATAAGAGTATTAATTTCATACAAAAATTAAATATTAAATATTAATAAGGAATACTATGAAATTAAACATTACCATTTTCAAAATTTTCTTGTTCAAAAGAATCTTCGTCAAACTCAACTTCACTTGAGTTCCCTTGGCGAATCCAATCTTGTGTGCACATAATTGCCTCGATACTCTCAGGGGGGAGAAAACCAAACATTTCTTTCTTCCTTTTGGAAGTGTCTGCTATATATTGAGACCTTCTAAGGATAACATAAGGAAGTTTAATGCTAAGTCGGATGAGTGAATTTTCCTTGGATACTCTACGGCAAGCAAAGCTTACCGAGTCCTTAATAAAACGACATCTAAAATTGAAGAGTCCATTAACGTTAAAATTGATGACTCATTCAACAAAATTGAAGATACTGCAGAACCTGTAGTATTCCTAGAACCCACAGAAGATATAGTTTCTGCAGATAAACCTTATGTAGAAGGTAGTAAGGACGAACATACTTCTGCCCCAAATTTCAGCAATTAATTTGAGGGATTTAACGTTGATCCGTCTAAAGAGGCTTCTACCTTTAATATGGGCAATCGACATTCAGAATTAATTATTCCACTCTTATACAAACGACGTCGTCTTATTGACCAAGTTATATGGGACATCAACAAAGGCATTCAGACCCGACGTTCTGTTAATGATTTCTACCAACATTCTGCATTCTTATCTTAAATTGAGCCAAATGGTATTGATGAAGCTATTAGTGATCCAAATTGGATTCTTGCAATACAAGAAGAGCTAAATCGGTTTGAGAGGAACAAAGTGTGGACACTTGTCCCACGTCCCGATGACCGTTCTGTGATCGGAACAAAATGGGTCTTCAGAAACAAACTAAATGAATCAGGCGACGTTGTTCGAAATAAAGCAAGACTCGTTGCAAAAGGATATTCCCGAGAAGAGGGAATAGACTTCGACGAGACGTTTGCTCCTGTAGCACGTCTAGAGGCTATAAGGCTTCTGCTAGCCTATGCCTCTTACAACTACTTTAAGCTGTATCAAATGGATGTGAAGAGTGCCCTCCTTAATGGAGAAATTAAGCAGGAGGTATACGTTGAGCAACCTCCTGGATTTGAGGATCCAAAGCATAGAAAACACGTCTACATGCTCTGAAAGGCATTATATGGGCTTAAACAAGCACTAAGAGCCTGGTATGGGAAGCTCAGCTCCTTTCTGCTTGGAAAGGGCTATAGAAGTGGTCGAGTAGATACTACACTATTATGGTGGTCCAGATTTTTGTTGACGACATAATCTTTGGATCAACCGATGATAAGCTCGGTAAAAAGTTTGCAGAACTCATGACAAGTGAGTTCAAAATGAGCATGATGGGAAAACTTACGTTCTTACTCGGATTGCAAATTCGGCAAACTACAGAAGGTACCTTTCTACATCATGAAAAGTACACTAAGCAGCTTCTAAAATGATTTGACCTAGATGACACAAAACCCCTGTCAACTCCTATGGCTACAAGCACTAGGATAGACAAAGATGAAAATGGTTCTGAAGTGGATAGTAAGCTCTACAGAAGCATGATTGGCTCCCTTCTGTACCTTACAGCTTCTAGACCCGACATACAATTTAGCGTATGTCTCAGTGCAAGATTTCAATCTGCACCCAAAGAATCTCATATGACTGCGGTCAAGAGAATCTTCAGATACTTGCAAGGTTCTGCTAACCTCGGAATGTGGTATCCCTAAGGATCAAATTTTGATCTTATTGGATACTCGGATGCCGACTTTGCAGGCTGCAAAATTGACAGAAACAGTACCAGTGGTACTTGTCAACTCATGGGGAACATGCTTATTTCATGGTTCTCTAGAAAGCAAACTTCGGTTGCTTTATCAACCACAAAAGCTGAGTATGTAGCAGCTGCAAGTTGATGTGCTGAGGTTTTATGGATGAAACAACAACTTCAGGACTACAATCTTGAGTTTGTTAAAATCTCGATCAAGTGTGATAATACAAGCGCAATCAATCTGGCTCATAACCCCGTTTATCACTCTAGATCAAAACGCATCGAACTCAGACATCATTTTCTTAGGGACAATGTGCAGAAAGGTTCTATATGTATTGAATACATCAATTTAGAACGACAACTGGTGGACGTTTTCTCTAAGCCTCTAGATAACGATCATTTTGATTTTACCAGAAGCGAGTCGGGAATATGTCACCCAATCTAAGTCCTTAAGCCATAAGCTAAGGCATTGTGTCATCACTGACACAACATAACATATGTGCAGAAAATTGACCTTCTACAACATAAAACCAAGTTTGAGAAATTAAGTCAAACATCAACTATCTAAGATGGGACGTCTTTGTATCTCATCTTAGAATAGATAGCTATACACAGAAGCTTAGTGCAGAAGCTAACTTTCTACAATTCAATGTTCTGCTCAGGTGAAAGCTTGATTAACGTAAGGAGACTAATGTTTCTGAACTTAATTATCAAACCAAACTGTGCAGAAGCTTTGGCGTAGAAAGTTGACCTTCTACAATCTTAAACGGCTGTTTAATTCAAAATTTACCTTGAGTTAAACGGTAACAAAATGTGATTCTCCCAACGATTAGATTGAATTAATCCGTAAAAGATCCGCTAGGATCGAAAAAGTTTCTGGTCTACCTATATATTAGAGAATATTTTCTTACCAAATTTATCTTCTGTTATTTCCTTCATAAATTTCCATAGCCCTCTTCTCTCTCTTTCACCGCCTTACACTTCTCTTCTACCTTATAAAACCCTAAATTCTCTTTCTTCACTCAACTCTTCTCTAAAAATTCTCCAATAGCACCAAAGACCAAGAATTCCAAGAGGCTGTCGAAATCCGGCGCTTCACCCCCTCTTGCAAGGGCTCCCAAGCCTACTGCTATTGTTTAACCTTTTGTGGAGGTTCCACCATCTGAGGTACTCAGTGCAGCTGATCCACCTGCTCCTATGGCCAAGGAGGTTTCTACTGAGCCTCTAGAAGCCATTACGGAAAAGCTTCTGCATGCTGGCGAGTTTCCTACAGGGGGAGAACCATCTGCTGAAGAGACTCATGTCTCTGAAGAACGTGTGGCCAACGAACCTACTCTCTCCAAATCTGAAGGACCAAAAGGCTCAGATGAGGAGGATTTTGTTGAGAATACAGAGCCAATCACAATCGTGCTCCCGCCAACGCAGACGATCTCTCCAGATTTGAAGCAAAAAGGTGTGGTTTCTGCTTCTCTTAAAGTGCCTAAGATTGAAAAATATGATGGCCTTAAGCTACTTTCTACAGCCACAGCATCTGGTGTTTTTTCCCGGACCAGGTTTAAGCGAAAGGATGCTGAAACGGTCTCCAAGTCCCTGAGTAAGTTGCTCGTGAAGAGACCTAAGGGATAGGTTACCTTTACCCAACACCTTCTGCTTTCGTTACCCAGGAGGAAATTGATGAAGTACTGGCTGATGGTGATTTGTCCGCAGTCGACACCTCTGACCACCAATTGACTATAAGTAAGTGAGTAGACTTTGCTTGGTTTTCTGCTAATATGCTGGACATAGCCCCTATGTTTGAGGCATTAGGCTTGAAAACCTTCTACGAGTGGTATGCCGAAGTGTCTGTGGCAAAGGTTCTAGAGTTCTACTCCAATATCAACTTCTATAGGGACGAACGTTCTATCAAGTTCATCCGTACTTCTTTTAACGGAGTTACCCTTATGTACTCTGCTCTTGATGTCTGCAGCTTGTATAGTTCTGAATCCAATGCTGAGATGCAGGACTTTGAAAAAAATGAGGCTGGATCTTCGCCTTAGGTTTGCACCGCGCTATTCTTTTCTGTCTTCTGCCTCGTGCTTGAAGCATCGACACCATCATGCCTGCAGATTCCAAAGTCATGGTTCATCTCCTAGAGGGATTGCCTTTCAACCTTGGTGCCTTGATCTTTTAGCACATGGAGTGGAGCTTGTCAATGAGAGAAAAGAGCCTGCCCTACGGCCAAGTGATTACTGGCCTTCTACAGATGCACGACATTGACCCTACTCCAGTTTCTCAGTAGGATAAATGGAAAGTTGGAACCTTCGGTGCCAACATTATGAACAACATACAGTACGTGAAGACACCAGAAGGCTGGCTCACGAAAACGCAACACTATGAGCTTCTCTAGAAGAAGACTTCACTTGCTGCTGTTGCTGCTAAGGGTAAGAAATATGCCAAGGGACCCCCTACAAGCCAGAAAGGTTATGCTCCAGCAGCTGTTGAGGCTTCTGCCTCTTCCGCTCTGCCCTCTGTTCTCAAGGAGCTGCAACTCCAAGTTGCTGCCCAAGGTGAGGACATCCAAGTGCTGTAGAGGCTGGTAATGGATGCTATACGCCAACTGGAGGGCCTGGACAAGTTTCTGCTTGAAAATTTGGATGCCTGAAGGGCATTATTGTTGAAAACTTTTGGAAAACTCTGTTTTTATGTTTTCAATAAGTGACCCTCTATGGGAACACCCTATCGTACGCCATACTGTTTTTGCAATGGTTTAATTACAGAAACTGTTGAACTTTCTTCTAGTATGGTTTTGGTATCGTTTCATCGTCTATCACCCAGTCATATCCTTTTCGATATGACAAAAAGGGGGAGTATTATGGATATTCGAAACAAATAGACTTCGCCCTGTGTTTCTACAGGAAATATTTCTGCAGTAATGGGTGTAGAAGCCTGTTCTTGCACTGCTTTCAATAACCTTCTACATGTGTTGTTGCATGTCTCTAACATTCCCCGGTTAGGGAATGTAAAAGGAGACTTCGTCCCTTTTGCTAGGAGTGCAGTTGTTGAGTTCTTGCAAGGAACTGTCGGGTTACACATAGAAGCCTTGTGCTCAGCACCATGCAAAAGTTGTCATGCTTTGCAAATTTACAGAAGCTTTTAGCTCTGTGATCATATGCGAGATTCATACCCGCACTCAATCAGACGAAGTTAGGGAGAGTTCCTTTGCAAAATTTTCTGAGCTAACAAAGTCATCGTAGAAGCTCTCATGCTCTACATCTTACAGACGCTTCTTGCTTTGTACACATAAGTGAGATTCAGACCCGTGCTCATTCATCAGGAGTTAGGGAGAGTTTCACTGCAAAATATTTCCCATGATGATTGATAGTTTTGTCATCATCAAAAAAGGGGAGATTATTAGTATGGTTTTGAAGATGCCATACAAAAGGTAAGCTTCTCCTACTCTGCAGAAGGTTAACCTATAGGGACAATCTGTTTCGTACCTTCTGTCACCAAATCATTAGCCCGAATTATTTAAATTAATCATATAATTATTTAAATACGTTCATATGGTATTTTATATTAATTAAAATGATTACAAATCATTTTGATTACGATTTATTTCCATGTGAGTTGATCTACACTCTACATATAGTGTACATCTAGAAATCACAAAGATGTACCGTAACTTGCGCAAATTTTATTGGTGGCCAAAGATGAAAAGGGAGATTGAAAATATGTAAATCAGTGCACCAAAGACCAGGAGGGATGCTTGAGCCACTTCCAGCCACTGGAGTGGAAATGGGAGGACATCGCCATGGATTTTGTGACGAACTTGCCTAAAGGAGGACGTAATATGGACTCGATTTGGGTAGTGGTGGATCGGCTAACTAAATCGGCATACTTTATACCAATCCAAATTAATTAGTCTTTGAATGCCTTAGCAAAGATCTACATCCACGAGGTGATACGATATCATGGAGTACCACCACATACATTCACTTCCAATCGAGTTCCACGGTTTAGGGCCAAATTATGAAGGAGTCTACAAGAGGCCTTGGATACGAAACTTCAAATGAGCATAGCTTCTCATCCTCAAACAGACGGTCAAACAGAGCGCACTATCTAAACATTAGAGGACATGTTAAGGGCATGCACACTTGAATGGAAAGGAAGTTGGATGGATCACCTTCCTTTAGTAGAATTCACCTATAATAATAGTTATCATTCGAGTATCAAAATGGCACCGTTTGAAGCTCTCTATGGAAGGAACAAAAGAGTTATGCGTATCAATGACGGAGAACCTTAGAGTTCGAAGTGGGTGATGAGGTATTCTTGAAGCTCTTCCCAATGAAGTCCATGTTTCGAATAAGAAAAGTGCATAAGCTAAGTCCGAGATACATCGGGCTGTATAAGATCATGGAGCGCATCGGAAAGGTGGCTTATCGAGTAACTATTCCTCCGGAGTTATCGCATTGTCATAATGTATTTCATGTTTCGATACTAAGAAAGCATGAACCAGATCCGGATAGAAAAGTAGAGGCCATTACCACGAAGGTGAATAAAGATATAAGCGTTACCATGGAACCTATAAAGGTAATGGGATACAAGGAACGCATCACACGCGGGTAAAAAAGACATCGTTGGTACATGTACTTTGGAAAAGAGCTGGGGTTGAAGAACAAACTTGGTAGCTCGAGGAACACATGAGAACGGCATAGCCATACCTTTCTGAATGGCGAATTTCGGGGACAAAATTCCTTAAGGGGGGAAGATTGTAATAACTAGTACTTTTGTAATTAGACACTCTATGTAAATATGACTTTTGAATGTCATTGGATATGAACTTTGAATGAGAGATTACATGTAGGTAACTGCACAAGAGTGTGTGCTTACAAATGTAGGCGGTGTGGTTTAAGTTAGAATGCTTCGTACTCATAAAACAACGCACGTTATCGATCAATGCAGGATTGATATGAGGAGCTTAATTGTATAACTTGTGGTCTTGAAGTAGAGGTTAGGAAAGCTTCTAACTAAATGCAACACGCGTTTATAAACATTAGTGAATTCAATCGGTTATAGGGCAAAAATGGACCCATGAAAGCATGAATTAGAAGGATGATGTCGACGACCAATTTCTACCACTAATATACCCTACAACAAAAGGGAGATTTTAGCTGAAAGAAATATGGAAAAGACCTGCCCAAAAGGTACATACTAAATTGAGCTAAACCCGCGACTGAAATGGAGTAAAGATAAGATTTGGACGAAAGTGAGCAATGGAAGGTGGTGGCCTTGGAGACCCAATTTGTGCTAGAATTTTCCTATCTAAGAATGTTATTGTGGCTGCTAAAACATGATTTAAAAGTTAGTTATAATAAGCATAAGGTCACCTGAGCATGAGATGGCTAAAAGACTCGGTGGAGCACGATGTCACCCATGACATCACTATTGCAAGTTGCATTGATTATTTGGATTGAAGGGAGGTGGCTTCTTCAAAAAGCCTTCTAAATTAGATTTGGATGAGCCAAACTCATGCCATTACGACTACATAAGAAAAAGGTGGTAACACCAGTAAGAAACTTGTGTCTTTGAGGTAAAAAGTTAAGTTTGGCAGTTCCCACCACTTCCCCTTCTTATTTCCCTTATGGGCATGAAACTTTAAAAAGGGAGGGGCCAAGAAAAGAAAGGAAGAAGAATAGAGAAGAATCAGAAAGAAAGGCTTAGAAGAAGGAAAAAAACGTTCAAGAAGAAGTGGGTTGATCAAAAAAGGGAGAAGAAGAGGGAATCGGGTGGAGTGTGGAAGGCCACTGTGGAGGAAAGAACGAAGAGAGCTCGACAGCGTGTGGGCCAGTAAAGGAAGGTCTTGAGGAAGCCTCCCATCCATGGGTAAGTAACTCGAAGGAGGAGAGAGCTCGAGCACTTGTGTTCCATGCAAAGTAAGAGGTATGTTTCCATCGTCATTCCTCTTTTTCTTTTCATTAATGGCCATAATACTTACTGCCATTTTGAGTACCAAAATCTGGGTGTGTCTTTCTGGTTGTTGAAGGTGATGGGGTGGCTGGACCCTAGCGATAAAGTGGGGTGTCGAACCTTAGGAGAATGTGGCACCCAGATATTGCGCTCGTAGAGCGGAATACGAGACGTGTGTTTCGGAACCGTATCAGCTGAGGGGCTAGAAATAAGGGGATTGTAAGGAACGTACTGGAGATCTTAAAGGACCGGTGTATCATGCTAGAATGAGGCACGAAAATCATGCTCGTGGGTGGTTGGGAGGTGAGATTGAATAGATGAGAATTCAGTTGGAACGGGCGGAGTATGTGACGGATATCGCCCAGAAGGGGCTGCCTTATGAGGCGGGAATGTGAGGGGCTAGGAGGAATAAATTTCACCCTTGGAATGAATAAAGAATCAACCAAGGTGGCTGGAAAGAAAAGGTTGAGAGTATTCATCCATGAAAAGACACGACGAAGCCTTTATAGGGCCATTCACTACAAATTGACGAATTGGAGAATCATGAAAGGAATAATGGCTGAAAGTACGAAACCAAATTCTCGTATTGGTGTGAGTAGAGCTAAAAATGTAGCATCCTCAAATGAGGATGGAATTATGATTGGGAAAGATCCTTATGGGGTTAGGATCGCAACGGGATACGATGAAATTATGAGATTTTGCCCGGTTTGAGAAGTATTAATATAAGTGTCCGAATGGTCACATGTAATTGGGAGTGGCTGCATACTTTGTTTGTTAAACTAACGTGTCATGGATAAGTCCTAAGAGTAAACACGCATCCTTGCCTTATACAGTAGTGTAGAGATTGTAATAGAAATAATAAGATTTATATCGAATTTTGTAATGATTTTCAATACTAAATGAAATCTAACTTTTTTTATTTAAGAAAATTTTGATCCTTTCAACATGGCTACGGAGTGTCTTAATCGACGAACGATAACTATCACAGAGAAGCTAGACGAAGAGGAGTTGGAGAATCATCTAGGTTAATCTATTTGGGACATCGAAGAAGAGTATGTGAGGAGCCTGATGAAGGAGAGTTATTGATAATTCGAAAGGCTCTCGATGCGAATGTTATGGCCGAAGAAGTTGACCAGCGTGTCCCAAACATGGCAAAGTTTGCCTGGTGATAGTCGTTAATTGGAGTTGTACTAACGTGGCTTCTACCGCCATGGTCGAGAAGCTAAAGTTATCACCCAAGCCGCATTTGTCACCATACAAGCTTTAATGGTTGAGCAAGGAGAGTGACTTAAGAGTAACGAAGCAAGTTTTGATGTTGCTGAGTATTTATTGGCAAGAACTACCATGATACCGTCACGTGTAATATGGACGCTTGTCACCTGCTGTTACGGAGACCATGGCAACTCGATCGACGAGCGACACTTGTCGCTTGAAGTTGTCGCGCCATCCTCCGTCGCTCAGTCAATCACTGATGAGCAAAGTGAGTCCACCTCGGGAGGGCGATGGAAGGGGCATGGGTGAGTTGTCGACCGTCTTTGTATCACGCTAATTAATAAACCTAATTGACAACTCGAATTCAAAGTAACCAGTCAAATACCAGAAGAAACCACTCAAATACCAAATGTCTTAAAAGGTGACGGACATGGGACCCATCGACAAATAAAACCATTTAACAATAGGGCTCTAAAAGGGTAAGAACCCAAATTAAGGGGTTTGACTCCATAAAGGATGTTGAAACGTCTATTAGCCTTGATATACTCATACGCTGCCAAGCAGAAGTCCTCTTCTTTCTCCAGGTCGTTAACCAAGTATCGAATCCTGTATCATTCCCTTGAGGAGGGAAGCAATGCAAATCCTTGTTTGGGCCATATCCTGCCATCCGATTAGCCAGAAATCCTTGTCCCCAAATAAGATCGATTGGTAAGATATGGCCCCAAGGAACTCGAACTCTTAGAGTTCGACTTCGTCTTACTACGACAAAGTTAGAAATTTTTCTAAGTGTTAGAGCGTTTTGGCTCTCTGATGGAACTCAAACTATAAGAATTCGAGTTCCATGAGAGAACCACAATTCCAATACTTCAAAAATTTGGTCCAATACTTGGACCAAAGCTCCAAAAGACTATTTGAAACTAGAATTATGAGTCTCCAACCGTGTATGATCCACCCCAGTCAATGCACGTACCTGGGTTTGAAGTGCGGATTACATTTAACAAGTGAGGCAATTCATTGTATGATTTTCCCCAATCACCATACTCAAAAGCAGTCGATTTCCTCTTTGGCTCCCAAACTCTCCTCATTGGTACATCATACCCATACTTTTCTTTAATCACATTGCGGAGAAATGAAACTTTAGTTTCCGGACAATCCCTGATGAATTGTCTAAATAACGGTGCCATGAAATCAGAATCAAGCCACTCGTGATCGCAGGATAACATTGGATTGATGCAAGTATGAGGTGCCCCCATAATTGTTATCTCAAATTTATCATCACAAGCCCGTTGTATGACACATAATCTCCACTTGCACCCTTTCTCTAATTCAGAGCATGACAAAGACCACAGCTTCTTATCGGACTCAAGAATTTCATAATTGAAGTGGTTCTGAATGTGATAATTATTCACCACAAGTATTAACTCCTTCTTGTCCTTGAACCTCATACCTTTCCTAAAATCTTCAGTAAGGTCACTTTCGTGTCTAAGAGGATTATTCTCATACTCACTGTATGCTGGACCTATGCCATCATCATCATCATAGTAATTATAAAAAGGCAGAGGTTTCTCCTTTCTCCTAACATAACCATCTCCAACTTCTACAACATCCACATCCTCATTCAGTGTATAACCCGCATTAGGATCGTTATACAGTTCATCATCAGTGACTACACCAATATCAGTGTCTAGACCAATATCGGAATCATTGAAAGCATGATCATCATCCGTATATCCTCTAGAACTCTCCCCCACCTCATTACAACCTCTAGAACCTCTAGAATTTGCATCAACCTCCTTTTGAACTGCTTTATATTCAATACGACGTTGATCAAGCACCAATATGGCATCAGACATTAACATAGTACGTCGAACTATAGGGCGAGACATTGAATCAGACACTGGCATTGGCCAAGGAATAGCCAAACCATCATTGACGTTGTCATCCCTATATCCCAACACGTAGATTTGTTGTATGTGTTTAGGATTTTCAAGGCCAAATTGGATCATTAAGTTCATATCGATGTCCTGTTTTCATGGCACCAACATATAGTTCATTCTCCCATCAAATTCTAAAACATGATATTTATGTGAAATTGCCAACTTCCTTGGTGATGGCAAACCCGTTTGTGCACATACTGTTTCCTAAAAACAAGCAAAATCAATTCCCTCCATAATCTGTACTTTGCTAATGGAACCGCTATCATTGTACACTCCTTCATATCCATATTTAACATTTCCATGCGCAAAAATCAACAAATGTATCAAACTCATAACTTTAATTTAGAAAATTAAATAAACACTCAAATTTTCCTCAACTAATTAAGCAATTAAACTTAAATTGAGAAAATTAATTGTGCAAAATAATTTCCAACACATTAACATTAAACTTTACCACAATTGATTACCGAAAGCCTAACGGCAGCGGTGGCAGCGTCTACCAGGGGCAACAGCTAGTAGGGGACAACGGGGACGTCAGGGCAGCAGGGGGGTAGGCCGGATGACAGACGTCAGACCAGCGATGGGGACGTCAGGGCAGGGGGACGTCAGACCAGTGACAGGGGCAAGGCAACGAGGACGTCGGCGGGGCTGGGAGGGGGGAGTTGCGGGGCTGGGGACGTTCGCGAGGCTGGGAAGAGGGAGGTGCAACGTCGGGCGAGGAGCGGACGATGGAGGGACGGACGTCGCGGGCTCGAAATGGATGGCGAGGGGTTAAAGGGGGCTGGCGAGGGGACGGACGTCCCCGGCTCAGAACGGACGGCAAGAGGTCGGAACGGCGAGGAGCGAACAACGGCGGCGAGGAACGAACGGACGACGAGGAGCAGACGACAGGGAGGAGCAGACGATTAGGGCAGATCGGGCTGAAGGGGGTTGAAGGAGGGACGGACGTCCCGAGCCCTAATGTTTTATGAAATAAACCTCAGTTCGACTTCCTTGAAGACTAAGGAACTCGAACTCCATCAGAGAGCAATAAGGTCTCCAACATTTTCTAAGTTGGTCGTAAAGGAAGTCGAATTTTAAGAGTTCAACTTCCTTGAGAACTAAGAAACTTGAAATCTTAGAGTTCGAGTTAATGTGGGTTCATCCAATCCACATGAAGTCGAACTCTTAGAGTTCGACTTCGTCTTGCTTACCCTGAACTCGAACTCTAAGAGTCAAACTCTTAAAGTTTCGAGTTCAGGGCAATATATCCAGATTTTTGAAACTTTTGACCATAAAACGGGAAATATGTTTCCGACTAACCGTTTATTAGAACAAAACTCTTCAAAAGTTATATTTACATAGTGCCTAATTACAAAAATACTAGTTATTACAACTATGCAATATATCTAGCTTGTACTTCTACTTTGTAATAATATATACACAATATATTTTTTGTACTACAAATCTTCTCTATGCTTGAGTTTAATTATGTTATTGTAATTTATATTATAGTGACCATATTGAAAATGACAAAGGCAAACAAACAAGATAAAGCGACGTGGAGTTTTGTTATTAAATAATGTTAGTCCACAAATAATTTCGTCAAATACAATATCAAGTTTCGAAATTCTTTTACTAATATAGTGAAATCGACCTTACAAAAACCGACTTTAATCATAAAGGAAGTCGGTCTTTGTAAAGCCAATTTCATCCTATACAAAACGAAGTCGGCCTTACAAAGGACGACTTCGTGTCATCCATAGCGCGAACAGGAAGTCGGTCTGACAAAGACCAATTTCGATAAACTTGATAAAAAAAACTTAAATTTATGAAAGTCGATATTTGTAAGACCCACTTCTTCTTTCTTCTCCTCCCCATTGCTTCTTCTCCTCCTCTCAACCTCCTTCCCCTCCTCTTGGACCCCCTCCTTTTTTACCCCCTTCCCTTCCTCGGACCTGCGAACGTCGACAAATAGAAGGTAACCCCGTAACCACCTCAAAAATGGCCAAATCAGGGATTCCCTTGCCAAGTACGATCGAAAGGTGGCATGTATCTTCATTGCGGCTCCTTTTTTCACATCCTTCAGCACAGCTACCGCAGTCGTATACCATCCTTAAATGGAGATTGGCTAAGCATGGGAATCCATTCGCACCAAAGCTAGCACAACTGTTTTTTTTTTTTTAAACTGGGGACTTGGAAAAGTAAAGAGAGATGGATTCGGTGATGTTTGGAATAATTATCGGCATCATCACACTCTTCTTTGCTAGAGTCTGCATCATCACCTCGAAGGCACTTGTAGGCGCCGACCCCGATAAACTCACAACAATCCCATCCTCCCCCACCTCCTCCTCCTCAAGTGCTTAACCCTCTCCCTCAAGTTGCCGCTCAATTTGGTCCACCTGGAAGGATGCGGTTTATTCCCTCGGTGAGGTTAAGGCTCTCGACGGCGGATGCTGCTGCTGTCCTTTTGGTTGGTGTAGGCTTGGACGTGAGTTTGGTGCACGAGGGAGGGAGCTGCTGAAAGGATCGAGACTTTGTTAAATTTTTTAAAAAATAATTTCATTTACACTTGGTCTCGCAACCCATACAACGTTCATTACATATGCGATCCTTATTCCGTTCTATTTACAACCTTCCATTCCGCGAACGTCCCGAGTACTTCTAGGACCTGCAGGGGACTAGAACACGTTAGGACTTAGCCTAAGTATCGCACCCGTGCCACACAGGGGCTCTTATTCGCATTGTCCCACGTAACGGGTACCACTTCGACCTACCGCACCACCGTACCTTCCTACGTATTTCCACGAGTAGTTTAACCTTCTCGGCCTTCCTTTCCTCTTTCCTTAGCCTTTATCCATTCTATTTAAGGGTGAGGATTGAGCCCTCCACCCTCCATTCGTAGCGCACAAGGCAACTTGTCAACGTTGTTAATGTTACCTTATTCTTGTTCGTTTCAACCGAACGTGACTATTTTTAGTCTTAACCATTCGTTCCAAGGTCGACGAGCTTCGGTCCGACCTTCGCGAGGGCACATAAGTGGCAGCCCTCAACGGATTGTCGCACTTAAAAGGCAGCCCTCCACGGCGCGCTTCTTGTCTCGTTGTTCGTTTTCGCATTAACTACTTTAGTTTCGCTCATTCCACCCGACCATCCCCGAGCTTATACCCGTGCTTATCCAGTACGATGAAAGGCTTTGCTATGCCATCGAACATCCTCATTCCATGATCACACAACTAGCCCCATGGCCGAGTCTAATTCCGAGGCTTAGCCTCGCGTTTTGCTCCCTTGAGCGTTTATACGGGTCCAACCTCGTGGACATCATTTAACTCCTGTTAACTTTATTTCCATTTACTTTTGTTCTCCAAACGAACCCTTTCACGTCTACCACGTAGAGGTTTGGTTCTTAATTTGCATCGGATAGCGCAGCCTACTTATAGTTCATCACTTTGTATCCTCGATTCGTCTGTTTCCCCGAATACTCCTTTTTCACTAATCTAAAATTCACGAAAACTCGGGTCGTTACAACCTTCCTCCGTTAGGGAATTTCGTCCTCGAAATTCTTTCCCGTTGAAGAGAACGAACACATTTCTTCATACGAGTCCCGAGTCCCCTCGTTCAATCCTCGACATCCTTCATCCTTCCACACTTAGCGCATCCAGGATGCCTTCTTACCATATGCGTTCTCGTTCTTGCCATGCATCGTTTGGCCTCCTCAGGCCCCTCTACTCATCTATACCCTTTCGGGTACCATACTTCCCACTTGTCCTTTATTATACCTTTGCGCACTCATTCAAGAGCATTCGCTCGGAATCCCACACGCACGCACTCCCCAGCTTTAGCATCTCGTCTCTTTCTCATCCGCGTGCCTCCTTTGAAAACATGTAATATTCCGGTTCACCCTTTTCTGGGGAGGAGGTCACAACGTCATCATGGTTAAGTCAATTCATTCCGCCGAATTTCCTTCTACTAATCTTTTCATCCGTCATATTTAAGTTCTCCACCATGTATCTTTACCCATTCCATAACCATCCATATCGGAACCCACGCTTTCCATTCCATCTCATCGTGACCCACAAGTGGGCTCGTCCTTTCAAGACGCGTCTGTTAACACGAATACCGAGGTCTCACACACATGGCCGTATCTCATGTGTGATCCGTCTTCCTTTGCTTAACATTCTTTTTACATATTCTCGACCCCCTCATAAGGGGTCGTCGATACATAGGATATCCTGCACCTTTCACCAAAAGATTAGCGGGCAACTCCCGTTAGCCCTCACCATTCTTTCCACACATTCCTTGCCCTTACATACTAACACTCGGCCCCCACCTACCCAAAAGAGGGAAACGGCTAACTTTCATCAAAACAAGAGAGTCTCGTTACTCCAACTCCCTTAGACATTCGCCTCCCTCAATAACGCCACCCCGGGTACCCCATCCAACAATACCATCGTGAGTGGCCCGGGAATCGGCACTACTTACAAACCACGCGGCGCTTCAAGCAAAGGAACCCCTCATGGTATCTTCCGCACTCCCAATAATATGGTGGCCTCATCCCGCCCACTTCTACTTGCCCCGGATGCTCTGCTCGTTGCGAACACGGCTTGGGGGGTGGCGGAAGTTGTGTACTCATCTCCATTTCCACCGCCTCCATTTCCCCGACATTGCCCTCCGATTCCTGAAGCTCCTCCTCGAGCTCTCGAATGATTATTCCCAAGGAAAATGGGACACATTATTTTATCGATTATGTCTTGTCCCATGAATTTTTGTGTCCTATTTCCATCAATTTCCCAATCCCTTGATTTAGGGAACCTTGTTCCCTTGATTGGTTGACCCCTCTAGGTGATCCAAGGGCGGGAATTCTCGTTTCGTTTCCTCATTCACGGCCCTCATTTATTCGGGGTGAGCTCTTCCAAGAGTGAGAGTACCTAGGTGGCCGGCCATGTCACCAAAATCAAAGGCCACCTACGCCGTCTAAGGGTGGGATCATTTTCCTTTGATTTGGTTGTTTAGCCCCTTTTTAAGTCTCATAACGATTCAATAACCAACCTAAAACCCATCCTTATCACTCCAATATCAACCTCGCTCTGATACCACCTGAAATGATCGAGACTTTGTTGAATTTTTTTAAAAAATAATTTTATTTACACTTGGTCTCGCAACCCTTACAACGTTCATTGCATATGCGATCCTTGCTCCGTTCTATTTACAACCTTCCATTCCGCGAACGTCCGATTACTTCTAGGACCTGCAGGGGACTAGAACACGTTAGGACTTAGCCTAAGTATCGCACCCCGTGCCACACAAGGGCTCTTATTCGCATTATCCCACGTAACGGGTACCACTTCGACCTACCGCACCACCGTACGTTCCCACGTATTTCCACGAGTAGTTTAACCTTCTCGGCCTTCCTTTCCTCTTTCCTTAGCCTTTATCCATTCTATCTAAGGGCGAGGATTCAGCCCTCCACCCTCCATTCGTAGCGCACAAGGCAACTTATCAACGTTGTTAATGTTCCCTTATTCTTGTTCGTTTCAACCGAAAGTGACTATTTTTAGTCTTAACCATTCGTTCTGAGGTCGACGAGCTGCGGTCCGACCTTCGCAAGGGCACATAAGTGGCAGCCCTCAACGGCTTGTCGCACTTAAACGGCAGCCCTCAACGGCGCGCCTCTTGTCTCGTTGTTCGTTTTCACGTTAACTACTTTAGTTTAGCTCATTCCACCCGACCACCCCCGAGCTTGTACCCGTGCTTATCCGGTACGATGAAAGGCTTTGCTATGCCATCGAACATCCTCATTCCATGCTCACACAACCAGCCCCATGGCCGAGTCAAATTCCGGGGCTTAGCCTCGTATTTTGCTCCCTTGAGCGTTTATTCGAGTCCAACCTCGTGAACATTATTTAACTCATGTTAACTTTATTTCCATTTACTTTTGTTCTCCAAACGAACCCTTTCACGTCTGCCACGTAGAGGTTTGGTTCTTAATTTGCATCGGATAGCGCAGCCCACTTATAGTTCATCACTTTGTATCCTCGGTTCGTCCATTTCCTCGAATATTCCTTTTTCACTAATCTAAAATTCACGAAAATTCGGGGTCGTTACAGCTGCCCCTTTTCCGAACACTACACCCCGCGTCATCCCACGCTGAGGATGGGCACTAGTGCGGCGACCATGGCACCCCTACTACGACCACCAGCATGATCGTCAAGGCAATGATGTTGGAACTTACTAGATTAGGAGGGATTCTTCATTGCAAGAGAAAAAAGTACATTGCAACTGTTTTGGCGTTTCTTCATCTGTATGCACAGAATAGCTCGTTTTAGTTTTTTTGCGGGTGTTGACAGGTAGAGAGGACGACAGGGAGGTGATCATTTTATAAAATCCTCACTCCTTCGCTTCTCTGGAGTCGGCCTTTATAAGATCGTTTTATGGAGATCGACGTTACAAAAATTGATTTTCATAAGTCATCAATGGAGTCGTAATACAAAGACGACTTCATGTTCGCGCTATGAATAACAAAGAGTTTTGTTCCATGATGACGTCATTTGGCGAAATATTTCGCCAAATGACGCATCTTTGAAAATAATTGGGCAACAAACCCACCAAAGTCGACCTTACAAAGGCCGACTTTGGTTCACAAGGAAGTCGGCCTTACATTTTTTTTTTTTAGTTAGTGGAAGTGGGCCTTTGTAAGGCCGACTTCCGTTTTCCAGAATCGAAGTCGGCTTTACAAAGGCCGACTTGCAGTGACTTAAAAAAAAAAATATGGCAGAGGAAGTCGGCCTTTAAGGCCGACTTCAGTGCGGTCTGAGCAAAGTCGGCCTTACAAAGGCCGACTTTGCTAGGTTTAAAAAAAAAACAAACTCGGGGAGACAAAACTCCCCGAGTTGAGTGCCGCCAGCCCCTCCGCCCCCTGCCGCGTCGGAGCCGATTAAAGCCCCCTCGTCCCGGTTTTCCGTCTCCGATCCCGTGCTTCCGTCCCCGTCGTCGAGCCCGTGCTTCCGTCCCCGACCGTGCTTCCGTTCCCGAGTCCGTGCTTCCGTCCTCGTTCCCCACCGTCCTCTTTGGAGCCATCCCGTCATCGACCGTCCCCTTCCGTTTCCCTGAAGGTAGTAGTGTAATTTTATGTTTTTTATACTTAATTACCGTTTAATTATAGGAATTAGTTGTTATGTATGCTTAATTGTAATTAATTAGTGTTAATGTTATCGGTTGGAAATTATGGTAAGTTATGGTTTATAAAGGATAAGAAAGTGTTTAATTGACCTTATCGAATGTAATTACCTAATAAAATTATAAAATTATCGTAAGAATTTAATTATTGTAATTAAGTAGGTCGTTATTAAGTGACACCGAAATGTATATTAAGTAAATTGTATTGGTTTTTAAGCTTTATGTTCTAATTCGATAGCTCAATTGATTTAGGTGTTGTATTCCAATGTCGTCAATTGAGCTATTGATATTTTATAACGGAAATACCGTCAATGGAGCTAACGGAGTTGGTTATGAAAATGGTTCAATATCAAGAACAGAAATTCCTAAATTTGTCAGTGACGAGAATTTTGAACGGTTGATATGCGAAGCTATTGGTTTGCAATCGGCAATTTCATTACAGCTAGCGCATAGGTATGCCGTTCTGGCGTTGAATAATGTTGGCGTACAACATTATCTTGTTCCTATTAAAGTGGATAAAGATGTGAAGTTGCTAGTTAAGTTTGCTATTGCAAATCCACGGAATATGCAACAAGTATATGTGTTGTCTGATGTATCGGTGCCGCATGTTCAAGCTAGAAGGGTGGATGTTGAGCGTAATGTGGAACGGCATCGTCATATGGGTGTTCGTCGTCAAACTGAAACTGTAGAGGCTAGGATGTTTGCCGTACAGACTAATGTGGAAGTGGATCGTCCTGTGGTTGAGGAGGAAGTGCAGCGTTGTTTTCCGGGCGAACATTGTTATAATATTCCGATGGAAGTTCATAATCGTATGGATGTTGTAGCTGGAAACGAAATTGTCGTTGCTGAAGTAGAGAGTAATTATACTGTTGGAGAATGTTCTAATCCTCCGATGGAAGATGAAGGCAATGTGAATGAAGATGTGATGAATTCTGACCCAGATGTCGATACCGATGCAAAGTTTTTTAACGATGTGAATGCCAGCAATGAGATGTCGGATGATGAGAATGTGGACAATGATATGGTTATGGTTGTTGAATCTGGTGAAGGGTCCGGTTTGCGAAGTCGGTCGAAGGAGAAGGAGAAACCTCTGTCCTTTTATAATGAATATCTGGATGACGTACATGAGAGAGTTGAGGAGTGGGATTTCCATCCTCTTGTAGACTTTTCTGACCTTATTGATGAATTTCAAAAGGGAATGCGTTTCAAGGATAAGAAAATGCTCATCCATACGGTGAACAATTTTCATATTTTACGGCATTGCAACTATGAGGTTGTCAAATCCACGAAGACATTGTGGAATATATGTTGTTCAGAATTCGAGAAGGGCTGCAAGTGGAGGTTACGGGCGATACAACCGAAAGAGGATGACGAGTTTGAGGTGAGAATAGTCGGTAAACCTCATAGTTGTGTAAATCCCGTACTATCCCATGATCATGAACGTCTGGATTCAAATTTCATAGAACCTATGTTCAGGTCGTTTGTAAGTGATAGTCCTGAAGTTAAAGTTCAAGTTCTTCGTAACTTGGTGAAGGAGAAATATGGATACAAAGTGCCAAGGAGAAGGGTGCGGGATGCGAAAGGAAAGCTATTGCGTATTGTTATGGCTCGTGGGATGAATCATACAACGAGTTGCCACATTTGCTGAACGCGATTCGTGCCTTTAATCCTAATAGTTGCGTTGATTGGGGAGGTTCGTACATGGTGGGTGATTCGCAGTTTGTTTTTCAGCGAGTATTCTGGTGTTTTGGTCCCTCAATAACGGCATTCCGTTACTGTCGCCCCGTAGTTAGTATTGACGGGACGTTCTTGTACGGCAAATACAAGCATAAGTTATTAATTGCTTGTAGTTTGGATGGCAGCAACCATATAGTGCCTCTAGCATTTGCAATCGTAGATGAGGAAAGCTATCAGTCGTGGGGATGGTTTTTGAAATGCCTTAAACGGTACGTGGTTGGCGATGATTGTCAGGGATTATTTTTTATTTCAGATAGGCATTCTGGTATTCTAGCGGCGGTAAACGATGTTGAAGTAGGTTGGACGGCACCTTTTGCACAGTGGAGGTTTTGTATACGCCATGTAGCTAGCAACTTCAACGCGAGATACAAGAATGTACGTGGAAAGAAATTCCTTGCTATTGCTGCAAGGAAATGCATGCCTCAGAAGATGAAACAATATTTGCGTCACATTCTCAGAACTATTCCAGAATCATCCGATTTTTTCGACGAGATGGATAAGTCACAATGGACTCTCAGTAACGATGGGAGCCACCGTTGGGGTATAATGACGACAAATTTAAGCGAGAGCTACAATGCTGTTCTAAGGGGTGCTCGATCGCTTCCGGTCTCTGCTTTAGTGAGGAAGACCTTCTACAATTGTTGTGCTTATTGGATCAATAGAAATGATGAAGCCGATGCGGCGATAAGGAAGGATGAGAAATTCACTAAAGTTGCCATGAATCGTTTTCAAAGAGGAATCAGGAAAGCTAGAAATCACCAAGTCACTTTTTTAGATCGCGGTGAAGGTACGTTCGTTGTCACGACCCGGGGGAATTATAAGACAAAGAACGTCTTCCTACGACACCACAGGTGCACCTGCAAGAAATGGCAAACCTATCGGATACCATATTCTCATGCCCTTGCTTGTTTCGCCTATGTTAACGTGGATGGCTCGGATTCCATTCACAATATTTACACTTGGGCTAATCAAAAGGCGATTTACTCATCCACATGGCACTCATTTGATTGTAAAGAAGATTGGGATCCATATACATTCCCAAATGTCGTTCCGAATCCAGAAAGGGCACGACCGAAAGGGAGACCCAGATCTACTAGAATTCACAATGAAATGGATGTGAGGGAACGGAAGAAGAAGTTGACTTGCGATCTTTGTAAACTTGAGGGACATAATCGCCGTAGTTGTCCAAATAAATGAAACTGTAAGGTTATATTATATGGAGGTTATCTTGAATTATACTTGATATGTTTCATTTCTACGTTTAATATATCGAGGTTATAATATGGACCCGGGACTTGATATGTTTCATTTGTCTTCTCAGGTTATACTATGGAGCCAGGACAACAGGACCCGAGTGTACTGCACTCCCAGGAGCAACATCGTTCTTCTGTTGTATGGGATTCATCTTATACGGAGGTATAGCGGTCTTACTAAATATTTTGTATATTTTGAGTTATGTTACTAATCAATAGAAATTTCATTTTCATGCAGAACAATGTTTTGAAATGTCGCCATCATGAAAGTAGTGTAAAAAAGATCATTCGAGACCGCCGGATGGATAGATACCTACGACAGGCTGGCTTCTTTGGAGTTGCGAAGCTACCATTCATTCAGCTGGATCATGTGCTAATCACGGCATTAGTGGAGCGATGGAGGCCGGAGACTCACACTTTCCACATGGCTCATGGAAAGATGACCGTGACATTGGAGGACGTGGTGATTCAGCTCGGATTGCCGATTGAGGGTGACCCCGTCATCTCCTACACCAGCTTTGACTTCGAAGCGGTTTGCGCTCATCTACTAGGGGACGTCCCAGGAAGAAGTCAGATGAAGGCGGGAAGGGTGAAGATGAGTTGGTTGGCATCCCGTTTCGACGTCTTAGATCCACATGCACCGGAAGAGCAGGTACGTAGGCATACCAGGGCATACATACTGCAGCTTATAGGATCGATGATTTTTCCGGATAAGTCGGACAACCTAATGCATTTGATGTGGTTGCCGCTGTTGGAGGATTTTGAGTCATGTGGTAGTTACAGCTGGGGATCAGCTTGTCTAGCATGGCTATACAGATAGTTATGTCGAGCAGCAGACAAGAAAGCATCTCAGATTGCTGGTTGTTTAGTGTTGCTGCAGACGTGGGCGTGGGACAGATTCCCACACTTATCTCCCCTAAGACGTCGGAGCAGACAGAGGCAAGGAATGCCTCTTGCATATCGATGGGGTGCATCTCTCGATACGACTGCTGTGGCTACCCATGTATTATCTGTTATCAGAGAAGCACTTGATAGGCAGAGTCCTCATCAGGTATTTCCCTTCAACTTCTTGTGATTGTCGTTGGTTGGTTGGTTATGTTTGTTGTTTTCGCAGGTCGTTTGGCATCCATACACGGATGATGTCCGTGCCAGACTTCCTGATTATTGCTTGGACGGTGAAGAAAGCTGGCGAGCACGTGTGCCGCTTATCTGCTTCTCAATTGTCGAATGGCACTACCCGGATAGAGTCATTCGACAATTTGGAGACGAGCAAATCATTCCTGGGCAATGCGACGCTGAGACACGCCTCCACCGGATCGACATGCGTGGCAAGTCATCGGACAATTGGTTGCACATCCACGCGAACTACGTCCAGCTGTGGCATCACCGGGGTAGCCACGTTGTTCCTTTACATTAGGAACAAGACGAGGATTATACTACATGATACATGCGTCACTCCCGTCCACACTTATCTCACACGGGCGTCATGCTGAGTATAGTGGTAAGTACAATATCTATTTACCTTCATTACTGTATAAATCATTGTACTGATATACTTTCCTCGCAGACGCAACAAATGAGGGACATCTCTATCCGATCCGCGAGAGGTGACCCTTCAGAGTTAGAGCACATCGCCGGTATTTCTCGCAGGGGCCATAACTTCTTGCGAGAATTTACCCTGATGCGCTTGTATGGACGTGCTGAAGCGCCAGCGGCTGACGACAAGTTTGAAGCAGAGCCAGCCGATGAACCTCACTCGGAGGAAGAGGAGGAGGCCAAGGAAGAGGAGCAGCAGGAGGAAGAGGAGCATGATGAGCATCGAGACGTTGATATGTTTGACGTCGATGCGTTCATCATGCAATCGCAGGAGCACGAGGTATATCCGTCTCTTGTGATTGATCCGACTCCCGTTGATGCCGTTAGGACTCCAGCATTATATGCCTCTACGTCGTCCACTCCCGAGGCACCAAGGAAGAGTAGGAGGGATCGACCACCCGTTCGTGATGCAGCGGATTCTTCTCAGGTAACGCAGGTGGACTCTCAGCGACGGTGGGGATCATTCTTCTACTCCAGGCGCTCCCGAGGAATTAGGATCATTTAGACTTCTTCTATGTACTTTCTTTTTAGTTGGTTGTTTTTCTAGCATTACGAATTAATTTTAATTGAGTTGAGTTGAATTGAGTTGAGTTGAATTGAGTGGGATTGAGTTGAGTTGAATTGAGTTGAGTTGAGTTAAATTGAGTTGAATTTGATTGAATTGAGTTCAGGTACGTGTTACAGGTGTGTGATTAGAATCGCAGTTTATTTTTTTTTTTATGTTCAGATGGAAGTCGGCCTTTGTAAGGCCGACTTTGGTGAGACCGCACTGAAGTCGGCCTTACAAAGGCCGACTTCCTCTGCCATATTTTTTTTTAAGTCACTGGAAGTCGGCCTTTGTAAGGCCGACTTTGCTCAGACCGCACGGAAGTCGGCCTTCTCTAGGATATTTTTTTTTTCTTAAGTTAGTGGAAGTCGGCCTTTGTAAGGCCGACTTCGATTCTGGAAAACCAAAGTCGGCCTTACAAAGGCCGACTTCCACTAACTAAAAAAAAAAATGGCAGAGGAAGTCGGCCTTTGTAAGGCCGACTTTGGTGGGTTAGTTACCCAATTATTTTCATAGATGCGTCATTTGGCGAAATATTTCGCCAAATGACGTCATCATGGAACAAAACTCAAATAACAAAGCCAGGTATTTGACGTGTTTGACGAAATTATTTGTTGACTAATAACAAAACTCAAGCCACGTGTCCCTCATTTGTCGTGATGATCTTATCTCCGGTGGTAATTCAGACTCCACGCAAATAAAAAAAGAAGACCAGAAGACAAACGATAAAGGAAATGTTAAAGTCGTGCAGCAACATCGATGTGAGGGGTGGAACAATCGACCACGGACATGGCTACAACAACGTGCGACCCGATCACGGGTCTTTGTGTCTGACCTATTCATTTTCCCGTCATCCCAAGAACCCGTCCCTTCTTCGTCGTCAGCTGCAGCGCTTCACTACACCTACCGCAAGGTTTGTGCCGACACAGAAAGAGAGCGAGAGAGAGAGAGAGGGCAAGAAGGAACCCCGATCATTTTGTCTTTCGTTGAGCTTTTGCTATGTCGTACTGTATTATTCTGGGGATTGCATGTGGGGAATGAGATGGTTTCGAGCTTTGGATCCCAGGGAATCGGGTGACCGCTTGGAAAATCTTTTACTTGGAGGGGGAAATTGAAGTTGACCGTGTCTTTTTCCTGGATTTAAATTTTGGCTGCAATTTTCTTGGTTCGTTAATAATTTTTTTTTTTCAGTTTTCTTGGTTTGATCATGGGTAAACTGGAATGATGCATCTCACTGTCTTGTAGCTTGTTCGCTTTGTACCAAAATAGCCTTAGTACGTAAATAATTTGTGGATTATGTCATTAAGTTTGGAAATTTCTTGACTAAAGTAAAAACATCGGCCTTTATAGGTCGATTTTCATTTAGGAAGTCGGTGTTTCGAACACCAATTTCCATTTTCTAAATTTGAAAATCGGTTCTTTGTAAGACCGATTTCCTTAAAGGCACAAAATTGGCCTTACAAAGGCCGATTTCTTGACTGTCAAAGAATTTTGAAACTTGTGAAATAATTTGCGGACTAACATTATTTTAGAATAAAACTCTTGTTTGCTGATAATCTTCGGTTACAGATTAGTGGAAACGAGAAGTCTTGTTCTCCGAGAGTACAAGAACTTAATTGATCACGCAACAGAATGACTTATCATTCGTAAATTTGAGTCGTGAGTTGTGTACATTATACCCCCACAGCATGCCTATCTGTGGCACTGAGCATTGTGCACGCACGTGAAACCTAATTAAAACTTGAACTCTTTTTGTGTTTGCTTCGAGATTTGGCGATTTTTCATGAAATTCTCATGTTATGAGATGATAGAAGCATTTTCTTCGTTGGATTTCTTTATTTTTCATTGAAATTCAATTTTCTCAGTATAAAAGGAAGTTTTATATACCTGTATGTCGGTTCCATATGGAAGGTGATTTGCCAGTTCATCATATGGGACATTGTTGTCCTGTCCTCAACTTATCAAAATAAAAAACAAAAAATTGTCCAGTTCATACAAAATTCAATTCATGTTTAGCTTTCTCAGTTTCATGTTTAGGTGGATCTCCATTTCATGGGTGTTTTTGCTTTGGGCATGATGCTCTTATTTTTCACCTCTTCTCATTGTTAGTTTGTATTTTTCTTTTCTTTTTCCTTTTTCTTTTGGGGGGGGAGGGGCCATGCGAACTTTCCTTTATGGCTGATAAGAAATAGCAAAAATAGATTACTGGGATAAATTTTGTGAGATTTGTGATAGATCTGGTGTTATGCAGAAACATCCGAATGCAGAGAAAGTTGATAACTAAAATCTTCAAATCCAAAAGGACTGCACATCAAGAATCGGCGATGGCCACAAATGGCGTCTTGGGGACCATGATTTTTGAGCCTATTCTGGAGGAAGGAATATTCAGATTTGATTGTTCTGCCAATGACAGGGCAGCAGCCTTTCCTAGTCTTTCTTTTGTTGATAGTAAAGTCAGGGGCATTCCAATCACGAGCTACCAAGTCCCTGCTTTCATGCCTACTTTTGAATGTGCCTTGGGCCAGCAGATCGTCCATCTTGAGGTCAGTATGGATTTCTAATTCATTCTACCAAATCACTTCTTGTTCTTTATTGAATTCACAGCCAAGAATTTCCAATTTTGGTGTATCCTTCTTCATAGCTAAATTGATTGAATTTCCGACCCATTTCTTATTGGAAAATTGAATACTGATATAGCTACCTACTGGAACAAGTTTTTATGGGACGGGAGAAGTTAGTGGACAACTTGAGCGCACAGGAAAAAGAGTTAGTTCTGGTCTAATACTTCTCTTTCTTACCTGTTGGTATTTCCAGGATCATTATTATCATTTCAAATGTAGGTTTTTACATGGAACACCGATGCATGGGGATATGGTCCAGGAACCACATCCTTGTACCAGTCCCATCCTTGGGTACTTGCTGTTCTTCCTAGTGGAGAGTCACTTGGTATTCTTGTTGATACATCTCGACGTTGTGAGGTACTCCAAAGATGTATAATGGGATTTTTATCTCTTCACACTATTATTTACGCTAAAGAAGATTTTAGCTTTTGAATTGTCATGTCATAATCAGATTGATCTGAGGAAAGAGTCGATAGTGAAATTTACGGCTCCATCCTCTTACCCAGTCATCACTTTTGGTCCTTTTGCTTCACCACAGAACGTCATAACATCCTTGTCTCGTGCAATTGGTAACTTGTCATCTATCTTAGCTTCCCTGTTACTTAACTCCTCTTATGTATGAAAATTTAATGGTAGTGACTAGCATGCACTTTACAATGTTATTTAACTATCGATGTTAAAGATATATGATATTCGCTAATTAAAAATACTCATCCTTGTAGATGAAAAATAGATTTATACCTTAAGAGTTGCCAAAAGAATTCTTGCGTGTGGAATATCCAGGGTTGATAAACTATAGTTTTCTTTTATGGTTATTTTATGGCTGTTAAGGCCTGGTACCTTCTTTCTGATCTTCTTATTCTAGTATCAAAGCAATTGAAGGGAGATTTCGCTCTTTATAGGACAAATACTTTGTTTCAATGCTTCTCACCATGAACTGGATTTGGTTATCCAGTTCATCAGTTTATGTCACCTCCAAAATATGAGAAGCATATGCATTGTGCTCTCACCAAATACTTGTTGGGGGCTTTCACTCTGTATAAAGGATTTCCTTTTTGCCCAATGAAATACTAGTGATTGATCATCTAATTCCTCATTTGAAGTATGAATGTAGTTCGAACAAGTAGAATAGTTTGGATTGCTGAAATTCAGCTGGTGATGCCTGAGTTTGTATTACTTCAGATGGCCTTTGGATTGAGTTGGTGTAAGTTCTTGCACAGAGGTTCATCTTTATGCTGTGCTGTTTGCTTACTACCATTAAATAAAAACGGACTCTGCCTGACCCTCCTCATTAAAAAGGAAACCTTTCACGTAAAGAAACCTCACTTTACTCTATGTTGCAGGGACTGTTTTTATGCCTCCAAAATGGTCTCTGGGATATCATCAATGCCGCTGGAGCTATGATTCTGATGAGAGGGTTGCTGAGGTTTTGTTTGTCCCTTTCCATAATTGTTTATAATTCTTCTTGGGACAGCTAGCTAACAACAAGATCACAAACCTTTCTTAATGAAAACATTGACTCTAGATAATCACATTGATGCCTACAGGTAGCAAGAAACTTCAGAAAAAAGGATATACCTTGTGATGTCATATGGATGGACATTGATTATATGGATGGATTTCGCTGCTTTACTTTCGATAAGGTGGTTTTCTATTAGCCTTCTATTTCATGCCTATCTCCTCTCGTGCACTGACTACTCTATCACCAAAATTGAGGTGTTAGAACAGCAATTTACAAGGCATTAAAGTTGCTTAGAAGACTAGGTGAGAATGATACTGAAGTTATACATTGATAAATTAAGATACTTTTATCCTAGTAATATCCATAAAATATTCTAGTTTGTCAGTTTTTGAAGTTTTAATATTGTCAAATATGCAGATCGGAGAAAAAATTAGGATCCTTGATGCAAGTCTTCGTACATTTAGGATTGATACCTGAACCAAGTCAACTTTTTGCAGGATCGTTTTTCAAACTCGAGAAAGCTAGTAAAACAACTTCACGAAAATGGTTTCAAAGCAATTTGGATGCTAGATCCTGGTATCAAACATGAAAAAGGTTACTTTGTTTATGACAGTGGCTCAGAACATGATGTATGGATTCAAACACCTGATGGGAGGCCATTCATCGGTATGTCCCACCTTTATTTCTGAAAATTGTGCACTGTTTTAGCATGTTTTAATGCTAAGCTCGTTAAGTGCATTCAGGGGAAGTATGGCCTGGACCTTGTGTTTTTCCTGACTTTACCCAATCGAAAGTCCGTTTATGGTGGGCCAATTTAGTTAAGGACTTCATTTCTAACGGGGTTGATGGAATATGGAATGACATGAATGAACCAGCTGTATTCAAGGTAAATGGCAAGTTTTTTCCATTCAGATGCTTTATTTCAGCTGACCTCATTTTTTCTTTCTCCAGTCTTTGACGAAGACCATGCCTGAGACCAATATCCACAAAGGAGATAGTGAGCTTGGAGGGGTTCAGAATCATTTGCATTACCACAATGTATGTTTTTCATCAATTTTTGATACCTTCTATGCGGACGGTCTCTTTGTTTGTTTGGATGTTTACTTATGGTAATAAAAAGGGATGAAAAATTACAAAAGGCAGAGTCTAATTTGGATCTCCAGAAAAAGATAGAAAATGGGAATAAAGTGTAGGTGGGGAAATTTGTAAGAGTAAGTTTTATCAAAATGTGCGTCCCAATGAAGAAATTATTTCTCACCAGATCGAATGCTCCCAAATAGAGCAGCAGAGTTATGTCTTCCATCTCTTCTGAAGAAATTCTGATTTATCCAGAAATCTGTGGGATTCTAAACTAGTCGTTTGGTTTTTAGTATCTGTTTGGATCTAACTGGTATTTTGGCCTCTTATCGAGCAGAAGATATTTGTCTCATTGTCCTGCAGCTTCTGGAGACATCTCATGTTCAAATTAATGAAAAGTCAATTAAATTATGGAGAACTATTTTTTCCTCCCATGAAAAATCAAATTAATTGAAGGAAAAACACAGCACAGTTCCAAAATGTTAATGAACATGAGTGCTAGCGTCATTGATTGATGGCCTCTTTGTGCTATAGCTATGCAGTTTAAAGTATTTTTGCAGATTATTTCTATACTCATCATCTCCAATTCTAGGTCTATGGAATGCTTATGGCAAGATCCACATATGAAGGCATGAGATTAGCTGATTATAACAAGCGTCCCTTTGTCCTCACTCGCGCTGGATTCATTGGTAGTCAAAGATATGCTGCTACTTGGACTGGTGACAACCTATCAACGTGGGAACACCTACACATGAGCATCTCCATGGTGATTCAACTGGTGAGAGGTCCTGTATTCCTCTGCAATTTGTGCAGTTGTAGTACTGACATAAACACAGCAACATCAAGCACTTCTTTTTGTTTGGCAGTGAAGGAAAGGTAGCATTGATAAGTGTTAGCGGTCTTAGGTTACATATTCCTTAGTGCTTGGGTTGTCCCCATGCAGTAAGTTCAAAATGAAATCGGGGGGAATACAAAGGTGGTAGAATCTCCTCCCGGCTGAGTGCTTCCTTAGCTAGCTTGCCGCAACCTTGTTATGTCCCGTCGCGACATGTGATATTGAGAACACCTCGAGCTTACATAACAGCAACCTGCACTCGTCAACGGTAGGTGAGATTAGGGAGTGAGGATTTTGTTCCCCATTTGGGTAGTTGATTAGCATTAGGGCATCAGTTTGAATGGCCAGACGGTGGATGCCTAACTTAGCCAAACCTATTCCCTTTCATTGGGTTGTGGCTTCTGCTAATAGGCTGTTCATGTTTAGGCTCTTGTCACAGTAGCCTCCGCTCCAATTCCCGCTCCGATCCCTGATCACTCCACCTAGACGCACGTTTAGGTCATTTGTTTGATCTCATTGCTGCATCTGTATTTAGTGTATAAGTCAGATTCGTATCTGCTTCCCATCTTCCCAGTCGGCTCTTCGGGATCGTTTTCGGGGTCAGTTGGCTTTCTGTTTTTTGCTGCCTAGGTTTGCTTGTAGTTCCGCTGCTCTCTCCGTAATCAGGGCTTGAGTTTCCTTGTTCCTAGTTCTATTACCAAAGGCAAGGTTGTTCTGTTGTGTCCATAGGTGCAAGATGGTAGATGTGACATTGATATTCCACTGTACTACATTAGTTCTGGATGTCAATTTTTACTAACTTAAAAGACCTCCTACAAGGTCTGTCTGCTATGAGAATGAATTAAGGATTAATTTTTGCTACCTATGTTTTCTATGGTAGTTGCATATGTTTATATGATTAAGTTCTAGTTCATTACTTTTTGGAGAAATCTAATGCTTTGATTTTGCTGTATTCTATACCAGGGGCTTAGTGGTCAACCAATTTCAGGACCAGATATTGGTGGGTTTGCAGGAAATGCTACGCCCAAGCTTTTCGGAAGGTGGATGGGTATTGGTGCAATGTTTCCATTTTGTCGTGGACATACTGAAACGGGCACCTCAGATCATGAGCCCTGGTCGTTTGGGAAGGAGGTTTGTCCTCTTTTTGTATCTTTCATGTTAAGTTTCTCAGTTTTCAATTTTCTCCATCTTCAGTCAAATTCAACGCATTTGAGTCTATCAGTTGAATGGTATTGTCTTTGCATTGGGTGACATGGAATATCAGAACCACTTGAAAAGGGGACTGATATTGCCTGGTGGCCTCATTCCTCTGAGACCATCTGCTAGCCCGTGGCCCCAACTAAATTGTCTATTATGTTACACACTACAGTAGTGTTCACTGCACTCTCCATAAAATCTTGATATTTTTCGTTTAAGTGTGTCTTGCGACAGATTGACATATAACCTTCCAAATTAAATCTGGATATGTTTATTGCTGGTTGTGCCTAATCTGGTTAAGTAGACTCATCTTGGATGGTTTCAGAGGGGTATATGCTTTTATGGTTTCATCCTTCAGAAAATATTCAGTTTCTTTTATGTTCTGCTTAGGTTTTAGAGTCCACTTCCTTGTAGTAGTGGGCTTCGCAAATAGACCTTGTCAATCTTCAAGACCTATCCAATAATCCGTGTGGAAACCTCAACCATTGCAAATCTTTTGCCCCTCTCGTATTCTTTTATATCTCATGTATGTTATTGCTGGTATTTTTTTTTATAACATGGCATCATTTAATTGAAAGAACTTAATACCAAGGAAAAACTTATCTTTGCTCTTAATAAAGATTGTTACAAAAGACATAAAAAAAAGATTGTTACAAAAGCATGCTTAAGCTTTAAAGATTGTTGGCGGAACCTTGACATTTGAAGGTGAACACATGTTCAAGTCATGGTTCAGACATTCATTGGTAGTCAATGGTTAACAGTAGTTAATCAATTTTAAAGAAGTCATTGTGGTTTGTCAGCTCTTGGTATGGATGCTAATGCCGAGTGCTCTCTGCAGTAAAGCTAGTAGAGTACAGTTACGCTACCGTTCAGGATTTTATCGTGTCCTGATTCATTTCAAACTCTGATTTGGTTAGTGTGAGGAAGTTTGCCGACTTGCGTTGAAGCGTCGTTATCGCCTGCTCCCCCACTTCTACACTCTCTTTTACCTGGCTCATACCATGGGTGCTCCAGTGGCTTCTCCCATATTTTTTGCAGGTTGGTTCATATGGAGACAAAGTGTTTCGTTTGGGTATATTTGGTCTGGATTTTTTCAGTTCTTTCTTTTATGAATCACACTTCATGCATATGCAGATCCAAAAGATCCCAAATTAAGGACACTTGAAAACTCCTTTCTTTTGGGCCCGTTATTGGTTTATGCAAGGTTCTTTCTTCAGTCTCCTACAATCAGCTGTTGATGTTTCGTTCCTTTTCCTTTATCAAATTCATGAGCAAAACTCAGCTTACTTTCTTGGGAGATTCTAAAAGGATATCTTTTCTTTGTTGATATCATTTTGTTGGATCAGCTCATTGCCTGATCAGAGTGCTGGTAACTTGAATCCAGTGTTGCCTAAAGGAATTTGGATGCCGTTCTGTTTTGATGATGCACACCCGGTAACTTCAATTGCATGCACCATAGGCCTCTCAATGAAGTAATTTAGTAGGCGATTTCTCTATGTCATCATGTCTGCTACTTTATAGGACTTGCCACTGCTATATCTACAAGGTGGATCAATTATTCCAGTTGGTCCAGCCCATAATCATGTAGGGGAAGCCAATCCATCAGATGTCTTAACACTTATTGTGGCCTTAGATGAAGCTGGTAATTTTTTGTACACCTGATGTTTTGCCCTAGGCTGACCGACTTGTTCCATCACCTGGCGATGTCATTGGCTTAAATTTTCAGTAACTCATTTTTTGGCAAGTTCTTATTGAGGAATTTCAAAATGCAATATAGAGGCCGAACTTGATCTTTCTCGCATTCGACTTGTGTGTTGTTCTTGGTAGTATAATGTGGTTTGCAAAGTTCCAGTTCATGTTTAAAGCGGACGGTGCAACCATTCTTTAGTTTCATGAACTTGCTCATATAAATAATGTAACGTATTGCATCGCTACGGAAATTGTTTATGGAGTCACCTTTGTCCCTGGTGGCTTTAGAAGATGGGCAACTTCCTATTGACTTAGCAATATTGGAAATGCATTAGTTAGTTGATTTCCCATGGACATAGTACCAAAATCTGACTAAATTATTTGAAAATTCCTGGCAAGATCCCATGTGGTCGTATGAAAAGCATAGCTTGGGTTTGATCAAAGCATACCAGCTATAATAGCAACCAGTTTTTGTTCACTGCATAACAAAATTTGTATGACCATGACTTAAGCATCCTCTTTTTCTAGTTGGAATTTGAAAGGGATATAAGAAGGAAGGGGAAAGAGGAATTGAGATAGACACATTCTATTCTTAAACTACGACTATTATCCCTGCATTTGCTTGATTATATTAAATCTGTGAAAAAATTCTCTTGGATAATACGTACTCCGAAGAATTTGTAGATTTGCATTCTAGAAAGATAGTGAACTTATCTAGTCTTTGGTGATTTCAGGGAAAGCTCAGGGTGTTCTTTACGAAGATGGTGGTGATGGCTATGATTACATAAATGGGGAATATCTGCTCTCCCAGTATGTTGCTGAACTTCATTCATCACTTGTTACCATATGTGTATCGAAGAAAGAGGGATCATGGAAGAGGCCAAGACGTCAACTTCATGTGAAAATCTTGCTGGGTGGAGGTGCAGTGGTATGGTTTTCATTTATTAGTCAGGGTTGTTAGGTTTTTAAACAAAAGTATGAAAATCTTGCTGGGTAGAGCATTAATTTTATCTAGCAGTTGCATGGTAATATCTATTTACATAAATTCTTTACAGGTTGACGCATTGGGAATAGATGGTGAGGTTATGCAAGTGCAAATGCCGTTAGAGCATGAAGCAAAGGAGCTAGTATCATCCAGTGAAAAGAAAAACAGGGAGCGATTGGGTTTGTCTGTTATTTTTGTGAAATCAGATTATGACTGTTTGATTTCGGATGAACTGGGCTGCAAAATTTTGAATTTTATGAGGGAAAACCTTTTCAAAATATATGTTCTAAGGTGCATTTCGGCCCTTTCATCTTCGAACACAAACAGCGCCGTAGTTTGATTCCACTGTTACCTCCATAATTAGCTTTCTGGATACTTCTATGATATTTACCAAATGTAAGCAAACTTCTCATTTTCAAGAAGTGACTATCTTTTCAAATTCCTACTGCTATCCAATATTCGACAGCCAATTAATTTTTGTTGCTGAAAGGAATGCAATGGTTTCTCGTGCATAAAGTCATGTGTTGTAAACATATCAGTAACCTTTATTGTAAAAAGTACCTGCTGCCACTATCGTTTCTTGCTGATTTTCTGGCATGAAGCAAAGTCACATTTAAACGTAGCTCTGTATTAAGATTATGGTCATTAAGTTCTTAATGTCATAATTCTTTTGTCATGTTTTTGCTTTGTTAATTTACTGTTCCCCTTTCACCTGTTTTTGACATTTGCTTCATGCAGAAAGCTGTAAATCTCTTCCGAATGTAGATGCTGTTTCAAGTCATAGAGGGATAGAACTATCAAGGACTCCAGTTGAGTTAAAAAGTGGAGATTGGACTATCAAAGTGGTGCCCTGGATTGGAGGAAGAATTATCTCGATGGAGCACATTCCATCCGGTATAGTGATTTTGTTTCAGTGAGTGTTGTTTCTGGTGTGTGTCAACTAGCCTCATTATTTATCCTGCTGCATGTTGTTTGCAGTTTGCATGTATTTATCTGTCTTCTTCGTAATTTCACAATATTTCTTTTCCTTCAATCTTGATGAAGATGGAATGTATTTTGTCATCAGATCATAATTAGGCTTTAATGCCGTAGAGTTAGACGGAGCTGTTCTATAAATACAATTGACTTCCTAGTGCTAGTAGAAATGGAAAGAAATAAGATGCAAATTGGATTCTAGTACCAGCTTACAAAGCAACTAAATGATGTTTCTTCAATGTGGTTAATCTCCCTGGGATGCTACCAAAGAGATGATATATCAGGTGAAAAGGCACTAACGTGCCCCCCTGGAAAACTTGTACGATATTATTCCCGTACTAGCAGTTGGTACAATAGGAGGAAACATGCAGCATCTTTTAATTAAACTTCAATTCCATTCTGTCTTTTTTTTCGAATTACTGTTTCACATACTCTGTTAATCTTGACCTACCTATGATTTATTGACCAGTTTCCCTATAACTTCTTTCTGGTGATTTTTTTTTATCCCAATTTCTGTGAAGCCGTGCAATGCTACTTTGAGTACTCGAATTCAGCATATGGACAACTTTTGTCCATGGTTTTAATTGTTTATTTTTCATCATCACCAGCTTGACTTGACTTAACGCAGTATAAGTTCATGACTTTGGTCCATATTAAAATGTGATATGAGTTCACAACCTGGGTGCATCTTAAAATGTATTATTATCTTATGCTTATGGCATGTGAGGCTCAGTGGTTATGATGTGCATTATCGATGAACGTCAGGTACACAATGGCTCCATAGCAGGATTGATATCAATGGCTATGAAGAATATAGTGGTAGAGAGTATCGGTCTGCTGGATGTTCTGAAGATTACGCTGTCGTTGAGTAAGCTTGGTTTCCTTTGTTGATAGCCAGTAAGAATATAAGTTATGTTTTTTCATAAGATTGTCTTGTCTTTGATTAGTTTGATGCAGTAGAGCCTATAAAAAGTAAAAAAGTGGTGGCTGCAACACGGGTAATTGCAAAAGATATTGATCTTTAGTTAGTCTTCATAGATCTTGCCCTGGCTCTAATCTAATAAGGTTGTTTTCTTTAAAACCATATCAACTCAATTACTGGCATGGGTGTTGATAACGCGCTATTTTTGTCCCCTCAGATATTTTATGCCCAATATATGATGGGTGGTTTTCTACTCTTCACACATATTTTGGGATGAAGCTTAACCTAATATGGAAGACCTGATTTACACTAGTCGTATCCATGATGTTGTTGCAAGATTTTTCAAGAAAGCTAATATGGAAGACCTAATATGGTCCATGCTCAAGAAAGCTTGCTGATTTAACCAAGTGATTTCTCCTTTAAAGGGTTGTGGCTTGTTCTAATATATGAGGTGGATTGTACAGAAATACCATTAGTTTAAAAACAAAAATTGCGAAATATACTTCCAGTTTGCAAAACCTCCAAAACCGCGCAACTCAATTTATAAAGAAAACGCGGTTCCCAACCGCGTCATAGGGCAAGCTGGGCGTGGGGTTGGGAACCATGTTATTAACTTCCAACTTAGTGTTGCGGTTAGGATGGAGACACTCGGACACTAGGATGAATTGTTTCTAAGTATATGAATGGCGGGGTTCCCAACCGCGCCACTCACATACATAGAAACAATTTCTCCTAGTGCGTTGGTGTCGCAGTTGGGAACCGCATTTTCTTTGTAAATTGAGTTGTGCGTCCAAAACCGCGTCATAGAGGTAGTATTTTGAGAGTTTTGCAAACGAGAATCGAAATTAGCAATTTTTTTTTCACAAAACGAACCCTAATTATGTACAAACGTCGATATTTCAGTGCTTGGTATCCGTTATTGATTTCTTCCTTGCAGGCGGACCCTTGAGGATGCAAGCGAGGAGGAATCTTTGTGTTTGGAAGGTGATATCGGTGGTGGATTGTTCCTTCGAAGAGAAATCTCAATTCCTAGAGACAACTCTAAGTTCCTTCAAATTGACTCGAGCATTGTAGCCCGAAAGGTTGGTGCTGGTTCAGGTGGATATTCGAGGTACTGATGACTTGAAAATTATTTATGATTCGCTTTGTTCCTTTGATATTCAATTGGGCAACCCAACCCAGGTTTATTATATCCATTAATTATGAAATGTTCCACATAGGCTGGTTTGCTTGAGGGTTCACCCTACATTTTCCCTATTGCATCCAACGGAAACCTTCATTTCGTTCACTTCCATCGATGGTTCCAAGCATGAAGTTTGGCCTGGGTCGGAGGAGCTTGCTCTCGAAGGAGACAGCTTGCCTAATGGTAAAGTTACTTCTCACCTTCATTTCACTAAAATGTAGGAAACAATGCAAGTGTGATATTACAACAGTTAAATATGTGATCACCTGGACTACTAGTATTACAAAATATCCGTGATTAGCTAATTCACTTCTTACAAGAACATCTTTGTCACATCATTTTGGTATCGAGGGAGGAGGGGGGGGGGGGGGGGGGTTATTTTTCCCTCTGTTGCTATGACCTGTATTTGCTTTTTTATTTTCAATTGACACTTGATATGTTTGGGAGATTTTTTCCTGGCAGGCGAATGGGTGCTACGGGACAGGTGCCTTGGCTTAGGATTGGTAAACCGGTTCTGCACGGGGGAAGTGTTCAAGTGTGTCATACACTGGGGTACTGGGACAGTCAACCTGGAGCTGTGGTCGAAAGAACGACCCGTCTCAAAAGCTTCTCCCATCATCCTCTCCCACCTGTATGAGGTCCAATCATACCCTGGCCACTAGTTAGCTGTGGCTACGAAGTCCTGGAGTCTGAGTGGTGGACAAAGACGAACAATGGAAACCTGCCCCAAGCTATGCACAAACACATCTGCTGGCCAGGGAGGAAATGCGTCAATGTGGTGAATTATGTATTTCATCGTGGAACAGACATGATGTTGCCTAACCAGCTCTTCACGCACATTTAACTATTCTTCTTTAGATTCGGAATGTGGTACTCTGGCAGCAGGGGTCCTAGCAGGCTTTTATTTTCGGAGTTTTGTTCTTAAATAATCTTAGCCCGCAAATTATTTCGTCAAACACGATACTAACTTTAGAAATTCCTTGATTAACGTAGCGAAATCGGCTTTAGAAATGCCGACTTTGATTACGAAGGGAGTCGGCTTTTTTAAGGCATATTTCATCATTTCCAAATCGAAGTCGGCATAAAAAAGGTCGATTTTGTGCAAATTATTTGTAATAGGTCTTCCAAAGACCGATTTCATGGGAATATATTTTAGCCCTATGAAGTCAGTCTTTGTAAGGCTGACTTCCTCGTGCTCTTCCTCTATCCTTCTTCGTACCCCTCCCTTTTCTCCTTTGTCCCCTCTCTCTTTGCCGGGAACGAAAAGAAAAGGAAAAGGGAAAAGAGATCCTCTTTAGCAATAGAAATTTTGGGCCACATATCTCAGCCTCATTTGCGAATCAGTGGTTCAGGATACAGGCCCAAAGTACGAGAAGCCGAGTAAGAGGGTAGCTGTGGAAACACACCAGGTGAAGGCTTGCCGGCAAAGTAATAACCAAGCGACAGGGCTACCAGGCGATAAGGGTCAAGGAGGTGATCGAACGACAATTAACTGGGCAAGCGAGGAAACTCAGTAGCGAAGGCTAATGGGCGATTCGGTCGATCAGTAGCTGTTGTGGGAAGATTCCAGACGGTCTCAAGACTTGGAAGAGAATTGTTGCCATATTTGCTCGAATGGAAAGAACATATTCCACAAAGATCGGCAAGAAGGATACGCAATATATGTACAATAGTTCGTTAGCGTATATGCGTAGGTCTAGTTTAGTATAAATAGTGGTCCTTAGGCATTGTATAAGCACACCTCTCTAGAGATGGACATATTGTCTTTTTATCTTCAAGCATTCCAGCGTTCAAACTCTCCTTATGCTTCTGCGTTCTTGCTTTTTTTCGAAGGCATCTTCGATGGCATCCGTAAGTGCTTCCGCTTAAGGGTGTTCGTTCGTTGCCTTCTCTACTCTTTCTTCATTCATACGGCGACCACACACACATTTCAACGAACCTCCGAGCACCAGTTGCTCGTAGTGCTAGAGATTTCTGATATGTTTGGATTCGGCTTGTCCGCTGTTACTTTCGGAGTGAACACGTCTTTGGCGACTACAGTGGGGGAGTAGGCCAATAATGCCGAGAACCCTTCGTGGACCCAATTCAAACAACCTTGGAGATAATCTCTCTAACGGCGGAAACAGTAATAATGGGAACAACTCGGACCCAGCCATAGCTGGCGAGTTATCAACCATTATGAGTACTCTCTAGCTTTTAATGGAGAGGGTCGACGTTATCGATCAGAAGCACGACGCCTTCAAGGAAAGAATCGACTCCAAGATGGAGGTTGTCTTTCAAAACTTGGAAACGATATCAAGGGTACCATTGAACAGCCCTGGTAATAGGAAAGGTAAATCAGCTACCAAACACCAATTTGATCAAGATGCTCATAGGCCGTCAATTGCTGAGGGAAAGAAAAAGGTTGACATGGAAGATGTCCCTATCATCCCTACAAGCCCTAAGAAAGTTGTGCACAATAAACCCTAAATAAGATCATCACATGGCATATAAACCCCCATTCCGTAGTAAGGAAAATCTTAATTGGCCGGTGGAAAACGAATTCGTTCGTCCTATTGGGAACTATGAACGCTCTGAATATACTCCCCAGCCCATGCACTTAAGGGGAATACCAGCGCAAGAAGAGATGGCACCACTAGATCTCGCACCCGAAATAAGGGATTATGTGACTTGATTAGTCGAGGGAGATCCCTAGGCGGACGCTATGAATGATATCCAACTTTATCGGGTTCCTTATCCAGACAACATCGTCCAGGATTATCCTTTTCCAAGGGGATACCGCGTTGCTGAATTCTCTCGCTTTTTGGGCAAAGAAGGCATTTTGCCTATGGAGCACGTCGCCCGTTTTACTCATTAGGCTGGAGAAGCTGCCACTAATGGGTTTTGGATGCTTCGTCTATTTCCTAGCTCCCTCACAGGAGCAGCCTTCACGTGGTATGAAAATCTACCTCCGAATTCATTGAGGAATTAGGAAGATATGTAAGAGCAATTCAATCTAGCATTCGCCCAAACTGATCCGGCAGTAGCCCTGCAAGACCTCACCCACGTGAAACAACAGCCTAGTGAGCCTGTGACAGTCTTCCTCAGTAAAATCCGGAAAGCACAATTGAGATGCAAAACTTCTATGTCCGAGGCTGAACTGATAGCCATCGCCTAGAGAGAAGACTCAGGAATGAATTGATAGCCATCGCCTAGAATGAATTGGCCAGGAGAGCTATCCAATATGATAATCTCCTTAGAGAGAAAACTCAGGCATAAGGAAGTTTGATCTCGGGGCCCTTGATGACCTATCAAGCGGAACCGGTTGTAGATGTTGATCTCACAAAATACGTAAAGGGACAAACCCCTGACCTGCGACGAGTTGACCAAGAAGATCTTCCGGGCTAGAGCCTCATCAAAACTCAAGAAGAGAGGAAGTACTTTTTTGATGAGGCAAAAACTGATGAAACTTATGAATTCATGCTCCAGAACGGGCGAATCCGATTAAAATCAGGCCATCGAATTCCTCGTACTGAAAGAGAGAAATCTCGAAACTTCTGTAAGTGGAATGGATCATTCACCCATACCAGTAGGGACTACATCACGTTAGAAACTCGGTGCAGGACCTAATAAAATCTAAAGAATTGTGTTTCCCAGAATTGGGAGAACAGGCGTTAACAGAATCGCACACGTTTGGTGACCTAGTTGATATAAACGCCTTTGATGTCAATTGTCTAACAATATCTCCTTCATCAATGCAGGGAGATAAAGATGTATCGCCCGAGACTGGTGAAACAATCATCGCCAACATGTTCTTCAAAAGGATGGCGAGCAAAGGGCACCAGTGCCCTGCTGATTTTAGGAATATATAACCTGATTGTTGTCGCTGACACATGGATATTTCGCATACCACTGATCGATGCCATACCTTTCGGAAGTACTTGCTGAGCGAAAGAATGACAGATTGGTACTACCTTAATCATCTCAAAGAGAGGGCTATGGGAATCAACAATGGTCCAAGGGTGCACCAGCGCATGGAGAAGCGTCTAGAGTAGAAGGGTACCCTACCTTCTAGAAATAGAGAGCTCTATATCCCTAAAGAACTCATGAGACAGGGAATCACGGGCGAAAGCGAGCAGGTTCACAGAAAGCCTTGCACTAACAAATTCCCCAAGCAACGTACTGTGGACCGCCTTGCGCCTCAATAAGCGAAGCAAACCCTAGAGCAAAAGGACCATCCTCGAGGCGATAAAGACGTGATGAAGGTAGGGACTTCAATAGCCCAGTTTCTGACCACTGATATGCTCTGTTACAGGTGCAAACCGATAGCAAAGCACAAAGTGCTGATCATCCTGATGTGCCAGCTCTGTTGCAACCAATACTTCCTGCTGCTTGCCGGCATTGCGTATGAAGGGAAGATCAAGATAGAGAAGTTAGACCCGCCGTCAGGTAACCTATCCGACTCCGAATTCACCAACTCTTTGGAGACTCCATTTGAGGACAACCTCAAAAAGAGTTATGACCACATAAAATGGAGTTTGTTCAGGTTGATAATCGCCTGCAACCTCCTAAAATCTCACGCTTTGTTCGCGTCCCTTTCGTACCAGCTACGAATAACTGGCAGAAGGTAAGCACGAGAATACAACCCTAGATGCCTACTAAGAGGACTAAAGTGTAGAGAGAAAGGAGAGCACGACGTGTCACGGAGAAACGGGCGGCCTCCAATACTCAAAAAACTAAAGAATCGAGTGAGAGCAACCCCGCATCCAACTCACTGAACGACTACAACCCAGTCCAATTCGGGACCCCACCGGAGGCGAATGGAGCCAGTTGCAACGTCCTCATGCTACTAGCCGAATTCGCTAAGACGGACGGCGGCCAAACAAAAGGTAGATTGACGCTACACTATAACTGTAGTGCTGACGCCGGAATACCATGGAACTTCCCAAGTAGATGGCTAAAAGAGCCTCCTACGTCATTACGGAAACATATGTTCCCACTCCACATTCGGGCGACGATCAACAATGTGGCAATGCACCGCGTTCTTGTTGATAACGGAGCTACCGATATAAGGGTCGGTGGATCAACAATGTGGCGATGCACCCCTTGAGGCTTATAAAAGCTTAGGGATGTTGTAGCCGAACTTGGAGAGACCGATATAAGGGTCGGTGGATTTAACAGGATCACTTCGTCCTATTTAGGCGTGGTTGCGGCTAAACTTCGAATGGGTACGCACGAAAAGAAGACGGCTTTCTTTCTCACTGACATAAAGCCCTCTTTCAGTGCTTCACTCGGGAGGGATTGGCTACACAGAGTTGGTGCCATACCCTCTACTCTCTACCAAGAACTACTGTTGTAGGGAAAACACGGTTTATAAGGAGAGGCGAATGGAAATACTAACACGCCTTATGTATGCGCAGGGGCAATAAAGCAAGTCAAAAGACATGACACTGAAATAACAGTGTGCGATGGGGAACCCATACGTCGGCCCTCTAGGCGAAACAGACTACGAGTTCTTGGTTTCGTATGATGGAGCACCTTTGGCGCCGCTACAAAACCCAATCATCCCAACTGGATGGGGCGACGAGCTACAGCTTGAAGCCAATGAAAACCTGACCTCATTGGAGAAAGACATGCATGCAGCCGGGATATAGAGTAACGGCGACACTCGTCAGACAGAGACGGATTTGGAGCCCGGTAGACTCCTCGACCTACCTTCGTCTAATGGAGAGTGAAACATTCGACCCGATATTAGATGTCAGAGAGACTAGCTAGCTATAAGACAATCAAAATAAATGCAACATTATGTAATGTGTTTCCTTCGACATGCCAATACATGCCTAGTATTCATTCAATCAATAAAGAATTCCCTAATACTTCTATTATCCCATGCGATCCTTTGAGAGAAATAAACTTGGGGACCACTGATTCGTCACGCGTTACTTACCTCGGCTCCCTCACGAGCGAAGCCGAGGCGCATGACATAAGCGAGATTCTTCACACATACAAAGACTGCTTTGCTTGGGATTATACAGAGATGCCTGGTCTTGATCGAGACCTGGTTGAACATCGACTCCCAATATACCACAACTTTAAGCCTGTGAAATAAACTCCAAGGAGGATGTCATAAGAAGTAGCCCAAATGGTTTACGATGAAATTAAGAAGGTGTTTGAAGCCAGTTATATAAGGACGGCTAAGTATGTCAATTGGATTTCTAGCATAGTACCCGTCGTTAAAAAGAACGGCAAGATCATGGTGTGCATAGATTTTCGCGACTTAAACAGAGCGACACCTAAAGACGAGTATCCTATGCATGTCGTTGACGATCTCATAAACAAATCGGCAGGGCACGAGCTAACGTCCTTTATGGACGGATACTCTAGGTACAATCAAATCTTCATCGCCGAGGAAGATGTGCATAAACCAGCATTCAGATGCCCTATCGGGATTTTTGAATGGGTCATCATGCCTTTCGGATTGAAGAATACTGGAGCCACATATCAAAGAACAATGAACCTCATCTTTAGCCCCTTGATAGGGAAGACGGTTGAAGTATATATCGAAGACGTGGTAGTAAAATCCAAGCAAAGGCAGGATCATCACATCCATCTAGGCGAAGCATTCGAGAAAAATGCGAATGCATAACCTCAAACTTAACCCACTGAAATGCGTTTTTGGAATTCAAAAGAGGCAATTCCTCGATTTCTTTGTACAGCAACAGGGAATCGAAATAGATTCTATGAAAACTCACGCTATTCAGAATCTCCTAGCTCCCCGAAGTAAGAAAGAACTTCAAGCCTTTCTCGAAAGGGTAACTATATACGTCGCTTCATATGTAACGTGGCATCTAAAGCTAGCTCCTCGCCGACGATCTTGAAAGGGAAGGAAAAGTGACAGATAACTTGGACGTCGCAATATGAGCGAGCATTCAGGAATTGAAAAGTTACCTGACAAACCCTCCTGTGCTAGCGCCACCAGATACAAAAGCGCCATATATCCTATACGTAGCTGCATCACAATCCACTATTGGGTCCATGTTGGCGCAAGAACATAACAAGGTGGAAAGAAACGTTTATTGCCTGTCTCAGCTCCTCACAGAGACAGAACATTGATACACCCCGACTGAGAAGGTCTTCCTTGTCGTATACCACTCGGTGATTAAACTCAGACATTATATTGGATCAAATAACGTGTATGTCGTATCCAAAACGCCCATAGTTAAGGTGTTCTTTGATAACCCCCTACTCACAGGAAGGATTGGCAAGTTGAGTTTAGAGCTCTCTGCCTATAATATTTATCACAGACCTCAAACGTCGATGAAAGGCCATGTCTTGGCTGAATTCATCACTCACTACGGTGAAGGTAATATACACTCTTCGTACAAAGAAAAAAATATGAGTGGACAACTTCGCGCAAGTTGTCCATCCAGAATGCTCAGAACTTTCATTCTTCCGAACTTGCATTTTCGGAAGCCTAAACAATCCCGAACCATTTTCAAATTAATTAAAACGAAGATATATTCATCCGATGTGCGATATTGGAGTCAATTTCTTCACAATGAGTTCAACAATATAAAAGGAAGGCCGCCGTAACACTTGCACAAAGTTATGCATCAAGAATGCACAGAACTTTCCCCCATCCGTACTTGTGGTTTCGGAAGCTTAAACGAACGCAAATCGGTTTCAAATCAATTACGACAAAGGTATTTTCGTCCGTGGTGAGGTATTTGAGTCAATTTCTTCACAATGACTTCACCAAGATAAAAGGAAGGCCCGCGCAACACATGCGCGAAGTTGTGCATCCAGAATGCACAGAACATTCGATCTTCCGTACTTGTGTATTCGGAAGCCTAAACAAACCCGAATCATTTCCAAATCAATTAAAACAAAGATATATTCATCTGAGGTGCGATATTGGAGTCAATTTCTTCACAATGAGTTCTACACTATAAAAGAAAAGCCGGCGCAACAGTTGCGCAAAGTTGTGCATCAACAATGCATTGAACTTTCGATCTTCCGAACTTGTGTTTTCGGAAGTCCAAACAATCCTGAATCATTTCCAAATCAATTAAAACAAAGATATATTCATCTGAGGTGCGATATTGGAGTCAATTTCTTCACAATGAGTTGAACACTATAAAAGGAAGGCCCACGCAACACTTGCGCAAAGTTGTGCATCAAGAATGCACTGAACTTTCGATCTTCCGTACTTGTGTTTTCGGTAGCCAAAACAATCCCGAATCATTTCCAAATCAATTAAAACACAGATATATTCATCCGATGTGCGATATTGGAAACAATTTCTTCACAATGAGTTCAACAATATAAACTGAAGGCCGGCACAACTCGTGCGCCAAGTTGTGCATCAACAATGCACAGAACCTTCCCCCATCCGTTCTTGTGTTTTCGGAAGCCTAAACGAACCCGAAGTGGCTCCAAATCAATTCCAACAAAGATATTTTCGTCCGTTGTGCGATATTGGTGTCAATTTCTTCACAATGAGTTGAACACTATAAAACGAAGGCCGGCGCAACCCTTAGGCAAAGTTGTGCATCCAGAATGCACAGAACTTTCGATCTTTCGTACTTGTGTTTTCGAAAGCCTAAACAATCCCGAATCATTTCCAAATCAATTAAAACAAAGATATATTCATCCGATGTGCGATATTGGAGTCAATTTCTTCGCAATGAGTTCAACAATATAAAAAGAAGGCCGGCGCAACACATGCGCAAAGTCGTGCATCTAGAACAGACAGAACTTTCCCCTATCCGTACTGTGTTTTCGGAAGCCTAAACGAACCCGAATATATTTCAAATCAATTAAGACAAAGCTATTTTCGTCCGTGGTGCGGTGCTTGAGTCAATTTTCTTCACAATGCATCCAGAATGCGCATAACATTCGATCTTTCGAACTTACGTTTTCGGAAGCCTAAACGAACCCGAAACGGCTCCAAATCAATTACAACGAAGATATTTTCGTCCGAGGTGCGATATTGGAGTCAATTTCTTCACAATGAGTTCAACTCTATAAAAGGAAGGCCGGCGCAACACCTGCGCAAAGTTGTGCATCCAGAATGCACAGAACTTTCGATCTTCCAAACTTGTGTTTTCAGAAGCCCAAACAATGCCGAATCATTTCCAAATCAATTAAAACAATGATATATTCATCTGAGGTGCGATACTGGAGTCAATTTCTGCACAATGAGTTCAACACAATAAAAGGAAGGCCGGCGCAACACTTGCGCAATGTTGCGCATCAAGAATGCACTGAACTTTCGATCTTCCGTACTTGTGTTTTCGGAAGCCTAGACAATCCCGAATCATTTCCAAATCAATTACGACAAACACATTTTTGCACATGGTGCGATATTTGAGTCAATTTCATCACAATGAGTTCAGCACGACAAAAGGAAGGCCCGCGCAACACTTGTCCAAAGTTCTGCATCCACAATGCGCAAAACATTCGATCTTTCGAACTTGCGTTTTCGGAAGACTAAACGAACCCGAAACGGCTCCAAATCAATTACAACATAGATATTTTCGTCCGTGGTGCGATATTGGAGTCAACTTCTTCACAATGAGTTGAACACTATAAAAGGAAGGTTGGCGTAACCCTTGCGCGAAGTTGTGCATCCATAATGCGCAGAACTTTCGATCTTCCGAACTTGTGTTTTCGGAAGCCCAAACTATGCCGAATCATTTCCAAATCAATTAAAACAAAGATATATTCATCTGAGGTGCGATACTGGAGTCAATTTCTTCACAATGAGTTCAGCACAATAAAAGGAAGGCCGGCGCAACACTGGCGCAATGTTGTGCATCAAGAATGCAGTGAACTTTCGATCTTCCGTACTTGTGTTTTCGGAAGCCTAGACAATCCCGAATCATTTCCAAATCAATTACGACTAACACATTTTCGTGCATTGTGCGATATTTGAGTCAATTTCATCACAATGAGTTCAACACGACAAAAGAAAGGCCCGCGCAACACTTGTGTGAAGTTCTGCATCCATAATGCGCATAACATTCGATCTTTCGAACTTGCGTTTTCGGAAGACTAAACGAACCCGAAACGGCTCCAAATCAATTACAACAAAGAGATTTTCGTCCGTGGTGCGATATTGGAGTCAATTTCTTCACAATGAGTTGAACCCTATAAAAGGAAGGTCGGCGCAACCCTTGCGCGAAGTTGTGCATCCATAATGCGCAAAACTTTCGATCTTCCGAACTTGTGTTTTCGGTAGCCCAAACGATGCCGAATCATTTCCAAATCAATTAATACAAAGATATATTCATCTGAGGTGCGATAGTGGAGTCAATTTCTTCACAATGATTTCAACACAATAAAAGGAAGGCCGGCTCAACACTTGCGCAATGTTGTGCATCAAGAATGCAATGGACTTTCGATCTTCCGTAGTTGTGTTTTCGAAAGCCTAAACAATCCCGAAAAATTTCCAAATCAATTAAAACAAAGATACATTCATCCGATGTGCGATATTGGAGTCAATTTCTTCACAATGAGTTCAACACTATAAAAGGAAGGCCAGCGCAACACTTGCGCAATGTTGTCCATCAAGAATGCACTGAACTTTCGATCTATCGAACTTGCATTTTTAGAAGCCTGAACAATCCGAATCATTTCCAAATCAATGAAAACAAGGAATTGTTCATCCGATGTGCGATATTGTACTCGATGTCTTCACAATGAGTTCAACTCTATAAAAGGAAGGCCGGCGCAACACTTGCGCAAAGTTATGCATCAAGAATGCACTGAACTTTCGATCTTCCGAACTTGCAATTTTGAAAGCCTAACCAATCCCGAATCATTTCCAAATCAATTAAAACGAAGAATTGTTCACCCGATGTGCGATATTGGAGTCAATTTCTTCACAATGAGTTCAACAATATAAAACAAAGCCGGCGCAACACTTGCGCAATGTTGTGCATCAAGAATGCACTGCTCTTTCAATCTTCCATACTTGTGTTTTCGGAAGCTTAAACGAACCCGAATCGGTTTCAAATCTATTACGACAAAGATATTTTTGTCCGCGGTGCGGTATTTGAGTCAATTTCTCCACGATGAGTTCAGCACGACAAAAGGAAGGCCCGCCAACTCTTGCGCGAAGTTGTGCATCCTGAATGCGCATAACATTCAATCTTTCTAAGTTGCGTTTTGGGAAGCCTAAACGAGCACGAAACGGCTCCAAATCAATTACAACAAAGATATTTTCGTCCAATGTGCAATATTGGAGTCAATTTCTGCACAATGAGATCAACACTGTAAAAGGATGGCCGGCGCAACACTTGCGCAAAGTTGTGCATCCAGAATGCACACAACTTTTGATGCGGCCAACTCGACTTGAGTCGTCCTGAAGTCGACTTGAGTCGGGCGACTCCTACTCGCCAGCACCCAAGTCGATCGACTTGTCTGGCGATCGACTTGGACTCGAAGCCCATCTTCTTGGAGACGAAGAGTCACGAAACCCATCTTCCTTTTGATTCATTGCATTGTCTTAAGTATAGTGCATTCAGACTTTATGGTTGTTTTCTTTTAATAGGGGTTTTGGGGAAATGTTTCTAGTCTTAATGAGGGTGCTGGGTTCATCCCCTCATGGTCTATATAAAGGAGTCCTTTGGCATTCGAATGTAAGACATCTTTGAAGAAAACTTTTGAGATTTCTCTCGTTTACCTTTGAACTCTGATTTGAGTTCGTTGTCCCGTTCAACCGTGTGTTTGTCGGGCAGTCCGATCAGCGCTCGCTGCGTCAGTTGGTATCAGAGCCTGGGATTGCCCGAGGCTGTTCAATGGCGGACGAGTCAGCTAACCATGGTCCAAACGCCGTTGGGCGGGAGGAAGATAGATGGCAAGCGATGGATCAGCGGGTTGGACGGATGGAAACTCGCTTGGACCAGATCTTGCTACGACTAGAAGCCCTTGGTTTGCCTAGGGAACAGAATGCTGAAGCGGAAGAGCGTCCAACGAGAGTCGCTCCTCGCATCCCTCCACGAATTCCCCCTGGTCGAATTCATGTTCCACGACGGATGCAACCCGTCCATGAATCTGACGATGAGGAAGATGAAGCGGAGGATTACTTTCATGGAAACCGACGTCAACCTCAGGTGCGCGACGAGTTTAGACTCAAAGTTGATGTCCCGGTTTTCGATGGTGGTCTTAGTATTGAGGACTTCCTTGACTGGTTGTCGGAAGTCGAACGGTTTCTTGAGTATACTGAAGTTCCTGAAGAGAAACAAGTGAAGTTAGTAGCATATCGGCTCAAAGGAGGAGCAGCAGCTTGGTGGGATCGGCTGCAAGAAAATAGAACACTTGAAGGACGTGCGGCCGTTCGTACTTGGAGGAGGATGAAACAACTATTGAAGGGTCGTATGAGCAGTATCTATTCATGCAATACCAGAGGTGTCAACAAGGAAATCGGTCCGTTCACACTTACACGGGTGAATTTCTTCGCCCCGCCGAACGGAATTCTCTGACTGAAACCGAGGGGCAGCAGGTTGCGCGCTACTTAGAGGGATTGACCCCATCTATCCGAAATTGGATTGGTGTTCAAATGATCACCACAATTGATGAAGCACGGAGTTTAGCGTTAAAGGCTGAGCTGCTACAACTTGATCGTGGAAATTACTATCGGAAGGGAAGTGAAGATTCCTTCAAAGGAGAGAAGTTGAAGGCAGTACAAAGGGAGTCGTCTAGTATGCCGAGCAGGAGTTCGATTGAAAGGTCGGAAGGTTGGAAGAACGTGCCTACAACTGAATTCAAGAGAGGTCCTAGCACATCCTCCAAAGTGCACTCGATTAAATGTTTCAAATGCAATGAGATGGGACATCGATCCAGCGATTGTCCGCGTCGGAAGGTCGTGGCTATTATCGAAGAAGAAACTGAATGTGAGGATGTCATGTGCGAACCAGAGGATGACTATGGGGATACGTACCAAGAGGAAGGGGAGAACGAGCATGTCTATGTGATTCGGAAACTTATGTTATCTCCAAAGCGAGAAGAGCAAACTCAGAGGAACCGACTTTTTCGAACACGTTGTTTGATTAAGTCTCTTCCATTTACGGTGATTATTGATAGTGGAAGTCAGGAAAACATCATCGGAAAGTCCGTTGTTGAAAAGTTGAATCTTCCGGTGGAGAGTCATCCGAGTCCTTACTCGATCGGCTGGATCAGGGCTGTCGGTGAAGTTCGCGTCACAGAGAGATGTAAAGTGCCATTTTCCATTGGGAGGTATAAGGACGAGGTGTATTGTGATGTGGTTGACATGGAGGCTTGTCACTTACTGTTCGGAAGACCTTGGCAATTCGACAATGACGTAAGTCACTCTGGAAAGGATAACGTTTATCGGCTGAAAAAAGGAGGCGTTCGCTACACTCTACTTCCAATGAATCAGGCCCCTAGTGTCGAGTCGGAAGAGAAAGAGAGAAGCAAGGCGTTGCTCGTTAGATCCGACTCCACTCGAGAGTTAGAGGCAGAAATGAAGGCGGCCGGAGAGGTCCATTTGCTGATTGTAAGGGAGTTGCCGAAAGAAGACAAGGTGGAAGAGGACGTTCCTGAAGAAGTGAAACCAATCCTTGCTAAGTTTGGGGAGCTAGCGTCTGGCGAACTTCCTGATGGTTTGCCACCGCTACGCGACATTCAGCACCGAATCGATTTAATTCCTGGAGCCAGCCTACCGAATCTTCCCCATTACCGAATGAGTCCGAAAGAGAATGCCATATTACAGGAGAAGGTAGAAGAACTACTACACAAGGGACATATTCGTGAGAGCCTTAGCCCATGCGCTGTGCCGGCTCTACTTGTTCCCAAGAAGGACGGAAGTTGGAGAATGTGTGTGGATAGCCGAGCTATCAATCGGATCACGGTGGGGTACAGATTTCCCATTCCTAGGCTCGATGACATGCTGGATCAACTTCACGGTTCAGTTGTGTTCTCGAAGATCGACTTACGGAGCGGATATCATCAAATTCGAATCCGACCTGGAGACGAATGGAAAACGGCTTTCAAGACTCGAGATGGCTTATATGAGTGGCTGGTCATGCCGTTCGGGCTCTCCAATGCGCCGAGTACGTTTATGCATCTTATGAACCAGGTATTGAAGTCTTTTATCGGTCAGTGTGTTGTTGTTTATTTCGATGACATATTGATCTATAGCAAGTCGCGAAGCGAGCATGTGGATCATTTGCGTGACGTACTAACTGTTTTGAGAGAGTACAAGCTCTATTTGCATCTCAAGAAGTGTAGTTCTACGAAGTCAGAATTGCTTTTTCTCGGATATATAGTAAGTGCTGAGGGAGTACGAGTTGATGAAGACAAGTTTAAAGCAATTCGTGAGTGGCCTTCACCGAAATCAGTTAGTGAAGTTAGAAGTTTCCATGGGTTAGCTACTTTCTATAGAAGATTCATTAAGAATTTCAGTTCAATTGTGGCTCCGATTATTGAGTGTCTGAAAAAGGGGAAATTCCATTGGGGTGAAGAGGCTGAGGAGAGTTTTGCGTTGATCAAAGAGAAGCTGAGCTCAGCTCCTGTACTTGCATTGCCAAGTTTTGATAAATTGTTTGAAGTTGAATGCGACGCGAGTGGGTTTGGAATTGGGGCTGTCTTATCTCAAGAGAAGCGACCAGTAGCATATTTCAGTGAGAAGTTGAGTGAAGCTCGCAGGAAGTGGTCGACTTATGACAAAGAGTTCTATGCTGTTTTCCGGACTCTGAAATATTGGAAGCATTATTTGATTGGGAAAGAGTATGTCTTGTATTCGGATCACCAAGCATTGAAGTATTTGAGTAGCCAACAGAAGTTAAGTCGAGATATGCATGCCCGCTGGTCGACTTATATTCAGAAGTTTCCCTTTAAACTCATGCACAAGTCGGGGGTACACAACATAGTCGCGGATGTTTTAAGTCGACGCGCAACCCTTCTTACAGAGTTGCGAACAGAACTAGTGGGATTTGAACAACTGAGAGAAGCATATGCTCGAGATGAGGATTTTGCGGACATTTGGGCTAAGATTCACCGAAGAGAGAGTGTTGGTGAATTCCATATTTCGGATGGATATCTCATGCGGGGAAATCAACTATGCATCCCACACACCTCACTTCGAGAGAAACTGATCAGAGATTTACATGGAGGAGGTCTTGGTGGACATCTAGGTCGAGATAAGACATTGGCTGCAGTGGTGGAACGGTTTTATTGGCCTAAGTTGAGAAGAGATGTAGAGAGATTTGTGCAGCGATGCAGCTCATGTCAAGTCGCGAAGGGACATTCTCAAAATGTTGGGTTATACCTTCCACTACCGGTTCCAGAGGATCCTTGGCAGGCTTTATCTATGGATTTCGTGTTAGGACTGCCCCGTACCCAAAGGGGCATGGATTCTATCTTTGTTGTGGTTGACAGGTTCTCTAAGATGGCACACTTTATCCTGTGTCGGAAGACGTCAGATGCTTCAAATGTAGCTCGCATGTTTTTTCGTGAAGTGGTACGCCTTCATGGAATTCCTAAGTCGATTGTCTCGGACCGCGACTCGAGATTCCTTAGCCATTTCTGGATGACCTTGTGGAGGTTGTTTGATGTGTCTTTGAACTTTAGTAGTACGGCACACCCACAGACGGATGGTCAGACGGAATCAATGAATCGGACACTGGGAAATATGCTGCGGAGTATATGTGGAGACAAGTCGAAGCAATGGGACTTTGCACTTTCTCAAGCGGAGTTCGCATATAACAGTGCTGTTCATAGTGCTCTCGGGAGATCTCCATTTTCTATCGTCTACCAGAAAGTTCCACAACATGCATTGGACCTGATTCCTCTTCTGAAGGACAATAAGAAAAGCTCAGCCGCTGAGGACCTTGCAGAGCAGATTCAAGACACCCGGAAGCGAGTCAAGGAACGTTTGGAGGTGACCAATGAGAAGTATAAACGGATTGCGGATAAAAATAGGCGAGAGCGAGTTTTCTCAGAAGGAGATCAAGTAATGGTATTTCTTCGAAAGGAGAGATTCCCAGTGGGAAGTTATAATAAGCTCAAGCCGCGGAAGTATGGACCTTATGAAGTGTTGCGGAAGATAAACGACAATGCATATGTCATCGATCTGCCAGAGTCTATGGATATTTCTCGTACTTTCAATGTTGCGGATATATTCCCTTACCATGATTCCCAGGAACCGCTGTACCCGGAGAAACCAAGCTCGAGGTCGAGCTTTTCACAGGTGGAGGAGAATGATGCGGCCAACTCGACTTGAGTCGTCCTGAAGTCGACTTGAGTCGGGCGACTCCTACTCGCCAGCACCCAAGTCGATCGACTTGTCTGGCGATCGACTTGGACTCGAAGCCCATCTTCTTGGAGACGAAGAGTCACGAAACCCATCTTCCTTTTGATTCATTGCATTGTCTTAAGTATAGTGCATTCAGACTTTATGGTCGTTTTCTTTTAATAGGCGTTTTGGGGAAATGTTTCTAGTCTTAATGAGGGTGCTGGGTTCATCCCCTCATGGTCTATATAAAGGAGTCCTTTGGCATTCGAATGTAAGACATCTTTGAAGAAAACTTTTGAGATTTCTCTCGTTTACCTTTGAACTCTGATTTGAGTTCGTTGTCCCGTTCAACCGTGTGTTTGTCGGGCAGTCCGATCAGCGCTCGCTGCGTCAACTTTCGATCTTCCGAACTAGTGTTTTCGGTAGCCCAAACAATGCCGAATCATTTCCAAATCAATTAATACAAAGATATATTCATCTGAGGTGCAATATTGGAGTCAATTTCTTCACAATGAGTTCAGCACGACAAAAGGAAGGCCCGCGCAACACTTGCGCGATATTGTGCATCCTAAATGCGCAGAACTTTCGATCTTCCATACTTGCGGTTTCGGAAGCCGAAACAAACCCGAATCATTTCCAAATCAATTAAAACAGAGATATATTCATCCGATGTGCGTTATTGGAGTTGATTTCTTCAAAATGAGTTCAACACTATACAAGGAAGGCCGGCACAACACTTGCGCATTGTTGTGCATCAAGAATGCACACAACTTTCCCCCATCCGTACTTGTGTTTTCGGAAGCTTTAACGAATCCGAATCGGTTTCAAATCAATTACGACAAAGATATTTTTGTCCGATGTTTGGTATTTGAGTCAATTTCCTCACGATGAGTTCAGCACGATAAAAGGAAGGCCCGCGCAACACTTGCGCGAAGTTGTGCATCCAAAATGCGCATACCATTCGATATTTCGAACTTGCATTTTCAGAAGCCTACACGTACCCGAAACGGCTCCAAATCAATTAAAACAAAGATATATTCATCCGATGTGCGATATTGGAGTCAATTTCTTCACAATGAGTTCAACACTATAAAAGGATGGCCGACACAACACTTGCGCAAAGTTGTGCATCAAGAATGCACTGAACTTTCGATATTCCGTACTTGTGTTTTCGGAAGCCTAAACAATCCCGAATCATTTCCAAATCAATTAAAACAAAGATATATTCATCCGATGTGCGATATTGGAGTCAATTTCTTCACAATGAGTTCAGCACGACAAAAGGAAGGCCCGCGCAACACTTGCGCGATGTTGTGCATCTTGAATGCGCAGAACTTTCGATCTTCCGTACTTGCGTTTTCGGAAGCCGAAACAAACCCGAATCATTTCCAAATCAATTAAAACA